>JAWNNS010000639.1:7985000-8690000 GCA_035044605.1 Scaptomyza cyrtandrae
GTTAAGCAATAAAGATTGATTTTTATTAATCTGTCTGAACTTTTTATTTCCTTAGACATTAAGAAGCAAAATTGAGACAAATTCAGACAAAAAAAAAAGGCAGAGACATGAAACTGGTTCGCCATCAATAAGTTATTGAATCAATCGAATTGTGACTGGTTTGTTTGATGGAACTATTTGGACCACCTTAATGCTTAAGTGTTTTACTTTGGCTGTTTCTAGTTGTGCTAGCTGGCAGTGATGCCTGTTTTGAATGAATTTAAATGGCAGCACTGTCATGTACCGTTTGCCTATTTGCAACAACAAAGCACTACAAACTTTATAATAAAGATGTAGTAGTGAATCGGTGGTGACTCAAGGCATTTGCAGTTTGTACTCAAAAGTCTATGTTGTTACTACAACATTGTTGCTTTTGTTTTAGCCAGCTGTGAGACACATCTAATTAAAGAATTCGCTTCGAAATTTCGTAGCAGTTTAGAATGAAAATAATTAAAGGTAAACAACACAATTGTTGTTTCGAGACTACACACAATGCAAACACTGAATGAAGTTTGTTAGTCTTTCTCATCATTTGAAATAAACTTAAAGCTTAAATCAATCGATAGATAGACTTATCGTGCTTTTAACTTATATTGTTATGCTTCAATTAACGTTTGACTATTTAAATGTTTTTTTTTGTTTGGTACGCATGCTGGGTTTTGGGCACCATCGATTCAAGTACTATTCTTTTTTAACATATGATGAACTGGCAAGGAAAATTGTGTAAAATTGCGCCCTGCAGGCACGTCCCTAGTTTTTTGCCCATGCTTAGTCTGTTACATTGAGTGCAAACAACTTGTGTTAATTACTTAAGTTTCAGCAGTTGTTCTACTTAAGAAGTTGATGTTGTTGCCACTTGATACCCTGTACACAGGAAATGCGGCATGATATGAATCAGACACACTGCAAGGTTGTAAAATATTGTTTCCGCGATTCGTTTGGGTAACTACTACTAGGCTGAATATAGGGTATCTGCTTGTTAAACACATTTTCACAAATAGTAAGTTGTTTGTTGGTTTTGGGGCTTATGTGCCTCAGATGGTTCTTCTGGTTCTTTTAGTTGTTGTTGCTATTATTATTATTATTTTAGTCTAATTCCATGGCGTATTTGTTGTAGCGTGCCGCTTACAAGCCAAAGTCATTTGCGCTCAAGTTGTTAAACTTTTTGCTTTGTAAGCACTTTTTTCCGGCTTCGACGGATGTCGGGGATGAAGCTCAACAGGGACGGGGGAGTCAGTGAGTGAGAGGTTGGGGTGGAGGGGTTGGACAGACATAACGGAAAGCGTCGAACTGTTGGAGTGAAAGAGAGAGCGAGGCTACGGGCATAAACGAGTCAAAACTAACGAACAATTTTGATGTTCAAAGTTGATCAAAACAAATTTTTTATGACTTTGGGCAAATGTGTGATTGTGAATAGTATTTCTCCCTCAACACACAACAAAGTGTCACAAAGTTGAGCAGCCAAATGATTGTTACAATTGAATCTATCGAAATGTGTTGGCATTTCCGTTAATTAATCGTTTTTATCAGTCCATTAACATAATAATATTAAGTCATCAAATTGCTACTATACAACTCATTTTTAAATGAAAAATCAAAATCGCTTTCATGAATAATAAAATATAATATTACCGCATAGAGCTTGAATCTCAGTATAACATTCGTTATTATTCAAGTGCTGGTATTTTCTGTTTTCTAAGTGTTATTGCGCATACGCCCCGTTGACTGCTGTCCGCTTTGCGTTAATTATTGGTCAAACTTGAATTAAATGCAAAGCACTTGGATTTGCAAAGACATAGAGAGAGAGAGAGAGAGAGAGAGAGAGAGAGAGAGAGAGGGGGAGAAGGGGGAGCAGCGTTTGGATGTAGTCGTCAATCACAGCCGCGGTCGTCTGTCAAAGTAAGTCAAACAAGCTTAGCTTGGCCTTTGGGGCATCGCACATTTGTCTTGCGTCGCTTGTCGCTTGTTGACCACGACGATGACGACTTCTTAGCCATCCCAGCCAACTTAGCTAGCTAGTCAGCAAGTCAGCCCACCCACACACACAATTACTTGGCATCTAAACTGATGTCTGGCGTCTGGCCGCAATCATGTAGAGGAGGATGAATATGAAAACGAGGGTTTGCATACCGGGCTACTCACCATCGACGATGTGCACGCGCACCGACGTCGGATTGGCATTGGATGGTGAACATGTATAGAGTCCGGAATCCTGTTGGATGGCCTTTTGCACTAGCAGCCGACTGGTGGTCAGCACACCTTTCTCGGTGACTAATGATACGCCGCCGCGAGGTGAATCGAAATTTATGCCCTGAAATGAATAACACAAACCAGCGTTAGAGTAAAGTAAACAAACAGCAAACAGCTTAGTGCCACTGCCCCAGTCAGTGGTAGTGCCACAGTTAGAGCAATTTCCCTTCACCTCTCCTTACGTTCATATGCATGCAAAACACAAAAAAAAAAAATGAAGAAGATGAATAAAAGCCAACACAATGTTACCCCAGCCATTCCCTGCTGAGACCAGCTTACTGCCCCATGAGTTTGTTAGTTAAATTTTTATTAATGATACTATTTAAGTTCAGCTCGAGTCTTGTTTGTTTCCCTTTTTTTTTTGTTTCGTATCGTTTCGTACCAGTACCAATGAACCGTTTCCCAGACCCTTTTACTGAGGAACGGACAGATTATGAGCGGAATTTACTAATTTTTTTGGCATGCTGTTAAACATTATCAGTATTATATGTGAGGTATCACATAGTGATACTACAATAACATATCTTGTTGTATGGTCACTCACCTGACGATTGTGGGACCAGACGACCGTGGGTGGTGGTTCCGGTGCAAACTCGACAATGCACGTCAAATTGATGGTCGATCCCATGTTGATGTGTAGCTCCGGACCGCCAACAATATCAGTAATGGGTTCTGCATTTAAAGTGCAATGAAGACATAAGATATTAAAGAAGGAACATTCATTGTGTGAAAAAAAAAACAAAAGGAATAGAAGACTTCAAAGAAAGTATTTAATTTGGCTACTGTCTTTATTCTAAGAAGCAGATAATTGGAAGAGCAAATGGCAAAAGACAGAAGGGAATAACTCGAATTCGCGTAACTTTAAAGACTCAATAATGTCGACAGTCTGATTTATTAGATTCGAGTTTGTTAATGTGCTTTGTTTGCCATATCATATATATCGGTATTATATATATATATATATATATATATATATGTGTAAGGTTTGTATTGCTTATTTGTGTTTCACTTGTGCTGTCCGTATGGATTTAAGTCAAATTGAAAGTTAATCACAATCTAATTTATTATTGATTTAAACGTTCAAACTTTATGTTTGCTCTGCTGTTGCCAAGCAAAAGTGAAACAAAAGGCGGCAAAAGGTAAGGGCTGTTACGATAAAGATGGTGAGTTTTGGTGGGGGAGGGAAGGTTTGGAGGTTCAGAATGAAACGTACGCACGGCCCACGCAAAAGAAATCAAACAGGAAAACAAGCCCAAAGCCTAAGCCAAAGTCAAATAGGAAATTTTCATCCTGCGGGCTCTCAAGTGATAGCACACACACAAAAACACATAGACACACAATGTTGTTGAGTTAATATCAAACAAATATTACGCATACCGCACGTGGTACCAGCTGGCAACCATCAAAAGCTCTTCGATTGTGCTTGTAAATATGCGTATGCGTATATTTGTTAGTGTGTGTTTTATGTGTATATGTGTGTGGTGTATCTCTTCTAATAGAGACGCATGCATCAGGTTTATTATTTATGCCATTTATGCGGCACCGAACCAAAAATTCACAATTCCACAAATACACAAACATGGCAAAAACCCGCATACATCTTTTTGCCCAACCAACTGTGAATGTGTGTGTATGTTTGTATGTATCCCAATGGAATTTATGACCTTTTTTTCTTATAATTTTGTTGGTTGCGCTAGCGATGTTGGGCTTATTCGTCATTACAACACATAAGAATAAGCTAAATGTATTTGTTGTTTAAATCCTTCATTCATCTGCCGGAACAAAATTCTCGATAAGTCGCGATAAATACATCAAATGTGGCATAAAGCTTCTTGTTAGCATTAACCAATAAGTCATTGATCCCCAAAAATATACGTTTATTGCTGAGTAACTTGTAGTCCTGCCACAACACACTTTAAGCATCTTTCCATCTCAATAATTACCTTCGATGATATTTGTTTTTGTTCACCGTCACGTATCAACAACATGGGCAAGTATCTGGCAAAACTGCATTGGGAATTGTTGCCAAAACTTTCGCCACGAATAATTAATAATCATAGTTCATTTGCAACTCTTTTACACGCCAGTCATTTAGGAAAAAGTTATATCTAAACGTAGCCAAACTAAATCAATGCAATGTCCAATCTATTGAAATGAAAAAGTTTGTTTCTTTTTTTGGGGTAGAGTTTTATTTCTATCATACATGTCGAGTAAAAATTGTTTTATTAACTGGAAATGCAGTATTAATCTAGATGTCAAGCCATCAATGACTTTAGAACGTAAGAAACACAACAATTGCTCAATTGTTCCCATGTTTGAAACACATATTGTGAAATAGTTCAGCTGAGACAAAATTTGGACATTCATACTAAGTTCAGTTTTCATTACAAGACAGCAAAGTCATAGGAGATGTACCCTTCAAATATTAACTAATTCATAACTTATATGTTCTACGACTAAGTTGTATCCTTCTGCCTGTAATCTGCATTTGCACTTCTTGTCTCACTCTATAACCAGCTAAGCCTCACTTCAAAGATGTCAAACATGGTTTGCCAAGGCAACCAAATGAATATTGTACAAATTCAATACACTCTCGTACACCTTTCATTTCGAGCTCCATATAACTTAAGTGTGTGTGTGTGTGTGTGTGTGTATGCGCAAGAGAATATTGGTCTGTGTCAGATTTTGAATCGTTGATGCATTTTTAACCCGAAATTTATGCATTTATATGTTGAGTATTTTATTCCTGATTATCGAATCGAACATGTTGCCGTTTATTTTACTTAATTGACAGTTGAGCAGAAATCATTTTGGTGTTTTTATATATATATATATATATACTGACTGAAAGCCAGCAAGAACACAATACACTGTTCAAAACAGCACACAGTGGGAATAAATGTAATTATACTAGCTATAAAATCTCTTAAACATATGTTTGTTCGCAGTGTCCATAAAATTGCAAAATTAACTCGTGCTTTTCTTTATATTTTTTTTTTGGTTGTTCGCTTGTGAACAGTGCATAAAAATCAATCGACTGCGTTGGCTTTTCGATTTGACCTGTTCTGTTGGATAATGGAATCTGTAATTGACAGCGATTCAAAAACTATCAAATATGCATTAAATATTTCATTCGCATACAGTAGATTTATATACATGTATACATATACAAATTAGACCAAAAGCAAATGAATTAAGAGTTCAACCAAGCATTAAATACACACACACACACACACACACACACACACACACACACAGAGTTCCGACCGAGAATGGCAAATTCGCATTGACATATTTAAATTGATTGTAATTATTGTGCTGCATGTGCTTCTATAGAATAAACGATGGAGAGTTTTTTGTTGTATTAAAATCGTTGACAGCAATACGAGAAAAATATCATAAGGACAGTTTGTTAAAAGTATCCTCGGCAAGCAATATACTATTCTATATTTGTCATAGTTTCGCCAAGGAAATGCGATATGTTAGACATACACACATACAAACTTATTGCTTCTCGTTAGAGTAATCAACGCACAGTTTTTATCTTTTGCACTTAAGTCAGTTTATTCATATTTTTGTTATTTTCCTATTTTTCTATTTTTTTTTTTTTGTCCTTAAGCGTCTTTTACGCATAACTACATAAAGTATAATGTTTATGTATGTATTGTATAAGGAATATGAAACTCTTTCTACCTATTAAACTAGACTTCATCTGCATATTTCTTAGATAACTGTTCTAACTAGTTCTATTCTTATTTCTGTTTCTATTTCATGTCCCCCATATCTCTCTATATATATATATATATATATATATATATCTCGGGTGTCCCACTTTGCTTAAGACCTTTGGGAAAACTGCTTCTCTACCCAACTTACATTGCTTTTTTTTTTTTTTAATACCCTGAATACATTGAAAATGGGTATAATGGTTTTGTGCAAACGTATGTGTATGTATAAAAGCTAGAAACTCCAGATTTAAAACTTAAGCTCGCCTAATCCCTAGGCAGTACAAGTTTGTTTTCGATAACTCTTTTCGTTTTCGATATACATATGGAATCGGTAACAAAAAATCTTATGGAAAACTTTTAGACGGCGTTTAAAACATTAAACGATATAATGACAATCTGTGAAAAAAATCGGCTAAGAAAGACCGAAAATATGGAACATTGAAATTGCGTATACAGTATGCTGCATACGCACACACACACACATACTTGCAAGCATTGACTGTAAGCATAACATATAGGGTCTAGGGTATCGTCTAGTCGGGATTTCTCGACTAGAGCCTTCTTACTTGTTCTTTTTTTTTTTGGGGTTTTAGTTTCAGTTTCAATTTCTCTTTTCATTTTATTTTTTGTTTATTTTTGCTGGTTTGGTGTTACGGTGGAGTGGCCATGAAATTGTCTAGATTTTGGATCGTTGGGCCTCCCTTTTTAGCTACGTCGCGACAAGGCTGACAAATGCTAAAAACTACCATATCCCAACTGGGAGATTGCCACAAAGAGAACTTGTATTTGCCGCTGGTAGAGAAAAACGTTGAGTTCAGAGACAGCGTGAACCATCTTCCAGTTACTAAACCTATAGAACTATACCTCAACATGCATGTTTATGCTGCAATGTACTCTTTGCTTGTACGTACGATTATACCACACATACAAACAAATAAACATATATATATATATACACATACGTTTATACGTACATAGATGAAAGCAGAAGCTTTCAGTTTGCAAGGCAGAAGGCGAGGCATGCGACATGCAAACAACCGCAAATGTGTTTGTACGTGATTTGAGGCATGGCCACGCCCACTGCATCGCACCACACCGCACTACACCGCACTACACACAGCACTCCGATCCACGCCCACTTCACGTTTCATGTCAGCTGTGCGGCTGCTGATGCCAAACGCCTCAGCAAAGTGTTAAAAGTTGAATTATGTGTGTTTGTGTTGACATTATAATAATGGTTTGGTTTATGTTTATAGTCTCTGTCTTTCCACTCTCGACTGATGCCTTGTTCGTCTCCCTCCTCTCTCTATGTACAAATATAGTAGAATTCTCTGTACTTAACCATATGTATTTGCCATGTACACACAAACACACACACAAGCACAAACACACACACAAACACATACACACATGCTGCTAGTACATATGTTTTGTGAGTATTTCTGCTTTGATTACTACTCAAATAAAGCGACAGTGCGAAGTATAAACAGCTTTGCATTACTTATTTTAACAATCTTGTTCTTGTTTCTGTGCAAAAAAAAAGAATTTCTCTGTCTTTCTCCATCTCTCTTTTGAAGTGCATTTAATTGACTTAACCTGACTTGACTATAAAAATCCGGAAAAAAAACTATTGTTCAAAACTTTGTTCAGTTATTCATGAACTTTGTTAAAAATATTCGTTTGTTAACAAGAAGAGAGAAAAATAGAGAGAGAATAAGAGAATGAAATTAAGAATGTAAAAGAAAACAATTTTCTTGTTTTTTATTTACAACACAAACTGGAAAAATTAGTGAAGAAAAAAAAAATACTTTAAATAAAACTTAAATAAATTAAAGCCCATAAAATGATACCATTTTCGATTAAATTGAATTCATTTAAAAAACCAAAAAAAAGAATATAAAACCAAATCTAACATGTTTTAGTGTGTAGTTAAGCACTCTTGACTACAGCATAAGTACGTGTTGTTGTGGTTTCGTTTTTTATGTTCACAAAAAAATGCGCCGAGTGAAATGCACAACTTGTAATTTATGAGATGGGGCAACCAACAACAACTGCTACGTGTAGTCGCCCAATAGCGACCGACACCTTAAGCAAAAACAAAACCAAGAAAAACAAAAAAAAAAAAGAAAAAGACCGTAATGAAAACGTTAAAAATCACCAAAAAGCCAGGCTCCATGCTCCGTGGTGGGTGTCATCAAAAGACGACGACGGCATCGTTGTCGGTCTGTGAAAAACCATAAAGTGCAAATGGTGCCCAGGGGAATCATCAAACAGCAAAAAGCTGCCATAAAACGACACAAACATTGCAACAACAACACCAATTTTGAAGGTAGGTTGAGCTACACGCACATACCCACGCGTACACACACACACACACACACACACACACGTACACAGAGAGACTCAAAAGTCTGAGACTCATAGAGATAGATTCAAGATATAGATACGCTATCAAGTGGTCAACAATTTTTTGTTCTTCTTCTTTTAAAGCAACACTTCCTACTTTAGACAACGTCCAGATTGGATGACAGGAGTGACATCCTTCTCTTCACCTCACCACACACACACACACACACACACACACACACACAGACACACATATACACATATATATACACGAGCACAAATCAGTCACACGTAGCTAAATAGTAAAAAGCATCCAGATGGGAAATGACAGCAAAGAATGTATCTTAGAGAGGCTAATAGGTGTAAAGTGTCGTTTACAACTGCTCAGGCAGGTTAATTGATACTTACCCACAATATTCAAGTAGACGGAGTGACCAATGGGTGGTGTAGTCGAGATCTGGCACTCGTATATACCGGAATCCTTTTTCTGAGCATAACGTATACGCAAAGTCCAATCTTCGGCATGGGGCGAATGCATTGCCTCAAAACGTTGATCCGATGTATAGGTATAACGGCCCACTGTCAAAAGATGTATATCTCTATGACGCACCCAAGAGACCTGCAACAACAAAACAAAGATCAAATTATATATCAACTTAATACTCATATAAAAGATGCTATTATCTTAAGAGCTCCAAGTCGAAGTATTTGTGTTTGTCTTAATCACACTCCATAACTATTTGGAGTTTCACTTTACAGATCTTAGGGAACTAAGCTTTCTATCTGAAAATAAGTACAGCGTTGCATTAGCGAAAGTTGATTTTTGTGCCGAAGAAGTTTTTGGCTGCTAGTTTGCTTTATTTAACTACTAATTGAAGTCTCGACAGATAAACTTGAGCAGCAACAATAATTAACTTTATGTTTAAGTACTTTTGCTGCTCTCAATTCTAATATCAAAAATATAAATACCGAAAAGGGTCGCTGCTGTACTACTTCAACAACTTATTATTTTGGCCAAGTGCCGAGTTCTAACGAGACTTTGCTGCCAATTTGCCGGAGTGTGTGTGTGTGCGTATGTGTTTGTTGGCTTTATGGACGCCAATAAAACGAATGATGAGTGAGACTGAAACGCGCGTAAAAAGCGTTAATAATACACCAACAAGTTGTAGCCGTGCAGCAGGGGCACTTGCCCCTAAGGCTAATAACAACAACAAGTTAGGGAGTCAATTTTGCACGAAAACGTTTACACGAACATTCCCCAGACCAAAATCAGATGACCCTAAGCGCTTTGTTGCTGCCGCGCATAAAGTGAAACAGACAACAAAATGCTTTAATAAAATCATAATTATTAACTTCTTTTTAAAGAGATGAGACACGATGGACGAGATGGCTCAGTTGGTCGAGATAGACGAGTAATTTAAGTGCGGAAATATTTTTACTTGGGCTTTTGATCTATTTAAAACATTCACGATCATCAATCAGGCTTTCTTTCCGGGACCTGTGGACCACAATTGACAAACGTTAGCTCGCGAATTTGAATCCCAGTTTTATGATTTTAAGTAGTTAGTTTAAGCAATGATGATTGTTTTATTATAGATTCCATGTAGAAAGTGTCCACATTACGCGAAACTTGCAACAAGCAGCATTACTGTGTCAAATGCGGCTGCCAAAGCAAAGCACTGGCATTCAGCCACAGCTGCAAAATCTGCGAAGGCAATTAGCATCCAACTGCATATGCTGCCAGCGATCGAATAAAACCAACAGCAACGCATCGAAGCGAGGGTGTTAAGCGAAAATGGTGGAACTGATTTTTTGGGCCGCGAGCTCGACAGCTCGAAAGCATTATTAAGAAGCTGGCTTCCGGCCAATGCAGTAAAGATAGCAACATTATGCAGTTACATCATTGAGCACTTCTGAGTTTCGTTATAGTTTATAGTTTTCAATCATCGGTTTATGAGAATTTCCACATTCCGTGACATTGTTTTAGAGATATTTACCTTTTTTACTGTCCCTTTAAGATGCCATATATAATAAGAGCAATTGTTAAGTGCTTTAAATTTTTTTCTTAAACACAAAGTGACTTGAAACATTGACGGTCTTAAACCTCTACTTTATACCTGTACGTTTTATCCTAAGCATTCATTAAGAATGTCCAAAAAACGAAGAAGAGCAGTTGCCGCAAATGGAAAGCCTTGCCTATAAACAAATGGCAACTAAACATAAGTATAAGTATGTTATATGTGTTTGTTGTTGTTGTTGTTGTCCAAGGACTGTGCAATAATGTGTGTAAAGGTCTCTTTGGCCTGCCAAGAAGGATATGCAGGAAATGGAGGAGAAGGTGAAGAAGGAGGGGCAAGCACTTCTAGAGCATTTTAACTTGTTATATCTCAAACCTTACTACTACAGCTACGACTACTTGCAAGATAAATAAAGGCGCGTTCAGCTGGAATAAATTGTTGGTCGCTTTATATTACTTTTTAAGGTGTTCTTTTCGTTTTTTTCCCCTCCCCTCCGCTCACCTCACCTACCCTCCTCTCATTTCATTCTCAGTTTCGTTGTGAGTGTGTGTGTGTCTGTGTGTTTTTGGGCAAACAGGCCTTTTGTGTCTTGCTTGCTCTGCTCAATTGGCAGCAACTTTTCTTTTTGTTTCTCATTCCAAAAGTTCCCACAACGCCCCCTCAGCCACCGCCTTCCAACGATCATCAGCAGCAGCAGCAGCAGCAACAGCAGCAAAGTGTTTATTTATTTTTATTTAGTCGCTCTGTTTTATCCTTGTCGTGCATCGTCACGACTCACCCTCTCTGAGTCGTGCCCCGCCCTGCCCATTTTCATACGAATGCTTATATTTTGCTTAAGTTTTTTCGTTTTGTTTCGTTTTTTTTTTTCATTCTGTGTTTTTTTCATTTACACGTTGCGGCTGCGGCTGTGGCTGCGGTTGTGACTGCTGCTTGCTGTCATTGTTGTTGTTGTTGTTGTTGTTGCCACTGCGACTGATTGTTGTAGTGTTGTTGCTGTTGCTACTGCTGTCTTTTTGTCACCGCACTAGCAGCAGCAGTAGCATCAGCAGCAGCAGCGCAATCAGGAGCAGCAAAAACTACGTAGCCAAGTTAAAAGTTGTTTGGATGCCTTTAGTACTTCAGCGCTTCATTTTTTTTTCTTTCTGTCTTTGGTTCTTATATTGGTTGGAGTCATTTAAGCCAAAAAGTAAACCAATTGTTAGTTTTAATGGAATTTATTGGGTAAATATTTGCTTAGCACAAGAAATTGCTTGTGAACATTTGCTGTCGTTTGGTTGATTTAAGATTACAACTTTTTTACACTTAATCCTCCATGCGTACATACACACACACACGCACTCACACACACACACATATATATATATATATACATTAATTTCTGCGGCTTAGGAACTCGCTGACTAGAATGCAAATCAAGCAGCTTCCTGCCACTTGTAAATTATTTTTGCGTACTCTCTCTCCCTTTCTCTCTCGGTTTCTCTCTCTTTTATTAAGAGGTCTTCATTAGGAGAGTGCTTGTGCTGTTAGGCTGACGAGGATATCGCTTATATTGTAGTTTGCCTGTCAATTTCTCTCACTCTCCACCTCTATTTGTATTGTGGCGGGATAAAGAAGCACGAGAAGAAGAAGGAGAAGAAGACGATGAAGAAAAGGAAAGATGCGGCCTTTTATGATTTATACACGTCCAAGTTAAATGCCAACGCCAAAAGCTATCGCAAATCCATTGTTATGCTTCTTCTACACATTTCGCTCAATAAATGTCCTGCAAGTTGTTTTTGCTGCAGGGAGGTGGGGGAGTTATTGAAACATATAAGAAGGATTCTAGCTGAGGGTCACCAGCATCTTATCTTGCTGCTGGCAGAGCCAATTTGTTTGGAATATGTCCCTCATTAGTTAAGATACCGATGTATATACAAAAAAGTTGCGAGTTGCGAGAGAGAGTGAAAGTCCCTCGGCTGACTAAAAGATATCCTGTATCATAGCTGCTCAACATGACTCCTTGAATACCTTTGGGCTTGTATTTTCTCTTGACTTTAAGGAATTTTGAACAATAGTTAAGCTTTTTTTTGTGTTGTCATCTCGGCAAGTTGGCAGCTTTTGTTCACTTTCTCGCTCGTATACTTAATATCTGTCAGCTTGTGCAGCTGAGCTCAACCAAAATGATATTTTGTGTAAGTTAATTACATTCATAGTCATTCAGTCAGGCATAAGGAATAACCGAACACACCCGAGGCCAGTATGCGGTTCCTGCTCGATTACCTTTCATTGCTTACCATAGCACCATATTTTGTGCATTTGTGCAAATATGTGTGCTAATTTCGGAACTGTGTTTGTGGCCTACAGCTGCAACTAGCATTTGCTTATTAAATTACCAAGCAAATACTAAATTTGAACGTATATGTGCATATGTACATGATTGATTGTATTGACTCAAATCTAACCATTTTCTTAAACCGACTCGTATAGTATGCACCCGAGTCGTATTATTATTGCTGGCATACAACTTGCTTCCCATAAACTTTCATCAGTTGTGAAATAAAGCCATTGGTTTACTTACTTGTTAAATGGCACACCTGATATTTCTCATGGCAAAAACGCTGATACGCTAATAACGCTAATAATACAGTATGTCGGCCTTGTTGTTATTACTGATCACAGCGATGATATTTTAATTCGTTCTATAATTATAGTCACACGAACTGGGTATTTAACTACAATGTTAACTGTTGGCGGATCCAATAAATACTTAATTGCATGTGCAAAGTGCAACTAAGTGCAACTTGCCTACACATATGGATTATTGCTAACATACATTCAGTTGGCTGGCAGCTGGCTGTGTTGCATCTTCTCTCATGGGTTTGCACCTGTGAAGAAATTGACTTTTTCCACCAGTTTATTGTCCGATGGTAATAAAATTTGCAGATCATAAAAAAACAGTGAAAGTCGTGAAGATATTGCATTCAATTTGTCAACAAAACGCGAAAAAGATGTCCCAAAAGTTGAATAGATAAAAGCAGATGGTTAGAAAGATATGTATATATGGTATAAAAGCTCAATTTGCTGTATTTAGCTGTATTGGGTTACAGTTTAGCATATGCATTGATTGTGCCAACAAATACAACTAAGATGCAAAGAAGCCTGGGAAATCACAAAAATGTATAGCATACTTTTCAGATGAAGTAAGAGACGAGCCATTTGGGGATAGTTTTTAGCTTGTAATTTTTTGAAATTTCTCAAATTCTTAAGTGCTAATCGACAGACCAGCCTAACTCAAACTTATGTCTTCTCAAGGCAGTTAGGGGCTAGATAAGCGGCTTACAATCAACTTGTGCATGTCGATAACAGTTTAAAAAGCTTAGAAAAGAAATGAACTTGATGGCAATGAGATAATGCCATTGTAATGTGCCTACAACGTCATCACTCCATATCCTGCTGTTCGTTTCAATTGAATGCCAAGTTGTTGAACATTCCAACTCATTTCACCTGTTTGCATATCTGTTATATCTGTTAGTGTGCCTACCAGCCTACCAGCCAGCCAGCCATCCAGCCAGCCAGCCAGTCGGCAGAGTACTCTCTCTTACTTTATTATTTTACAAATAACTTAAATATCTTTAACAGAGTGCTTGGCAAAGGAGCAAACGAATTTCTCTTGACAATTTTATTGTCGTTGTTGCAGCATTGCTATTTTTCTTATTCCCTTCCCCATCGGCACCTTAGAGCGCACTTTTATGCTCAAGATACCCATTGGCAAAAGGAATATCAAAAGGGTGTATTGATTGTAAGTTCATTAAAAGATTTAAAGTTATTCTTTTGATTCTCTTTTTTTAGGTTATAGAAAATCTTATATCTTTTCTGATGGTGAGTGTATTTAAATAAAAAATAATAATAATTAAAGTAGGAAATTTGCTAGTTGTAAAAAACTTTCGTTTAGTTTTGCTGGTTTTTTGTGCCCACCTCAGTGTCAGTTGTTGTCGTGTCAAAGGAGCTATCATTGTTGTTGTTTTTTTCGTTATTTGCATTGTTTAGCTTTCGCGGTCGACGACGGGACAATGACTACAATAAGGGATAAGAATGTAGGTACGGGTAGGAAAAGGGAGGAAAGGTATAGAACGATGTGAATGGGTCGATAGGGAGGTGGGGTTGACGCTGATTTTATCGAGTTCGTCTCCCTTTTCCCCACTGTTCACTCTTTCTCTCTCTGTCAGTGGGCCTTACTTCGCATTTGCTCCACTTATTTCACTTGAACGCTTGGCTAAGAGCAAACTTTGGCTCTAATGTTCTTCAGCGAGTTTCTTTTCTTCAGCTTGAGGTTCAGCTTCAGTTTGAGCTTGAGCGTTTTCGCTTTTGTTGCTAAATGTTGTTGTTGCTGTGGGTGTTGGTTTTTTTTTTTGCTTGGCTGTCTAGGAAGTGTGGCACAGCTTAACACGGTTGATCTGACTCCATCTTCGTCGTCGTCTTAGTTCGAAAAGTTCGTCTTGGCAATTGGAGACTGAACCAAAGGTACTGGAACGGAGTAGGAGAAGGGTTTGTGCCATAGAATGGCGTGCACGTCAAGCCTATCAAGCAGTCTTGGACCAAGGACACAACTCTAACGAAATGACAACGAGACCAGACTTCACGCAACGTCCTTGAGCCAGGGAGAGAAAGACTGTGGGTGGCGTACGTGTTTCGCTTAACATTTGTAAAAGGGCCCACGTGCAGGTTCTGGCCACTAGTGGCATTACTGTAGTTGAACTCAACGGAGCGCTGTTTAGATTAGCCAATATGACATTAAAAACCAGCAGACAAAAAGCAAAAAGAAAAATGGCAAAAGCGAAAAAGTTTGTGGGCAAAAGCAAAAGTTGCGTCATTGTCAGCGTCAACGTCAGCTTCAACGTCTACGTCAAACGGAAACCATCAGCATTGAATCGCCAACAAGTTGAGGTGCTTCAACCGTGCACCAACTGCTTCAGCTGCTCATCCACCTCTGACAATGCAACCCCAAAGTATCATGTCAATGGAAAGGGAAATGAACACGCCAGCTAAACTGGAATGCAACAAATGCCCGTTGTGTGTGTGCTCAACTTTTATGGAAGTTTCTTTATTTTTTTTTTTATTTTTTTTTTTTTTTGCGAGCTGAGTTGAGTTGAGAGAATTGTGAGAACGGTTGGGCAATGGCAAGGGATAAAAAGAGGGGCTGGTGTAGGGCCAGGAAATGGGAATAAATATGAAGCCTGGAGTCTTAACTTGTTTGTTTGTTGGTTGGGTTTTTAGTTTCAACACGGCAACAATTTGTGTTTATAAAATTTTTATAAATGTTTTATGACGGCCGCATTAAAACGAGCAGTGGGCCAACAACGGAAACAGCCAATGCAACAAACAACAAACGACCAACAAACAAACCAAACAGTAACATACGTGAACAGCAAAAGCAACAACTGTCGCTGACAAGCTCGTGTAATATATGATTTATGCCATAAGAATGACAGTTGGCAGCCTCAGCTTTAGCTCCCGATTCAGCCCCAGCCCAGTTGGCAATATAATTGTCGCTGGTGGTTTTCGAGGTTTGAGGTTTATACATACAATCCACAAAAGACACGCCTACACATACACACACACACACACACGCACACATACGCCTATATTTATCTATAGCTATCTCTTTCTGTTGCTGATGCTCTTCTGGAAGTAGTTGCCTGCTTTGACAGTTTTACTTCCTTTTGGGCTGGATTTTGCCAGCTTTGTTTATTCATAATTAAAATGACTGCAATTTTGGTGACATGTTGTGACATGTGATGACTTGCGGTTGTGTCTTACTCACACACACACACACACACAAGTATACAAACAGAGTGCGACATGCATTTTAAATTGCTAACAAAATGACGTGTGCCAGCACTTTTAATGACTCTGTGTGAATTAGTTATTGTACATCATTTATTCACAATCGATTGATTGCCTACAAATAATGGCAATAAAGTCAAACTGGTTTTCGTTACACAGGAGGATTTTTAAAAGTTTCTTTTTTATTTTATATTCCATACAGTTAAAGCTGTTGCAAGCTAGTTTCATATGCATCGACTTGTGGTTGAGTTGTACCCAACGAATGCATTTCAAATTCTATCAATATAACGTGAGTGTATGTATGTGTGTGTGTATGTGTGTGTTTCTAGTGTATTGACTGACTGACGTTCTACTAAAAAAGTGCCACAAATGACCATTCGTTACTAATTCACAATCAACTCATTGGACTTTTGTGAAGAAGACGAAAGACTTGGTATATATTACTTTTCTATAGACCTTTGAAAGCACATAGCAAAAACTTTTATTTACTCTACACTACAATTTATGTTGAACATGAATAAATAACAATCAAATATATTATACCTGTACTACATACAAATAGATAATGGATAGTTAACAAAAAAAAAAAAACAAAAAAAAAACAAGTACAAGTTCTCGAGTAACAATTTTTAAATCGTTTGCTTAAAGAAGATTAGAAAAAAAGAATGCAGCAATTGTTTCAATTGTTGGTTGTTGCTTAGCATCTTTTGTTTGTCTAAAGTGCTTGCCACTTGAAAAGCTAGTACAATGGCAACGTCTATTGTTCCAAAAAATGTTAGAATTCGCATAATGTACTATAGATCTCTCTTCAGGTGGAAATAATAAGAACAGCTTGCAGTATATTTCATTGTGTGTCTCTCTCTCTCTCTGTGTGTGTGTGTGTGTGTGTGTGTACGTACGAAAATGACATTATTTACCTTGAGCGGCAATTCTTTATAGAATTTTAAATATATTTGCTCGTGTAGCTTCACAAAATTGTTCATTAAGTTGAACAGTTGAAAAACAAATAAAAAGCTATTTAATGCAATAACTTTTTTTATGCCCGCTGTTCAGCAAAAAGCTTTTGATCTTTCTTTAAGGTTTCTTAAAACAATATTGATACTTTTTTTTCCTGTTTTTTCTTGCGCGGAAAGTGCAATATTTCTTGCTTCTTGGCGTCAGGTTTTTTTGCCCTGTGTTCTTTAAAAGTCACGTTAGTTGCAAAGGACATATGCATTATACACTTCATTTAATTTTGTGTTCTTCAATTTTTCAATTTTGCCTTTGTGCAATTACTTTTTTGCTTTCACACACAACGCAAAACACAAAACAAAACAGGAAAAAAAAACAAATAACACAGCAACATAATTAACACATTTTTTTTTTCAGGACCATGCATCTCTAATTAAAATGGCAGCAGTAAAACAGAATGAGCCCACTTTTATTATTATATTGTTGTTGTTGTTGTTGTTATTGTTGTTGCATTGGGGTCGAGTATTGAACAGAGATCTGCACATCATTAGAGGACAACAGACAAAGTGTTGCCCGTTCAGTTTACTCATTAAAAATCTCATTAATGATTGTGCATTAAAACAAAGAACAGAAAACACAAATACTACAAAAAAATAAAAAATCGTTGTTTGCGTGAAATGAACTGAATGTTTGCATTTTAAATGAACTTACAATAACACAAATGGGTGGTTATCGCATTTTTGTCAATGATGATGATGTTGACGTGTTTTATGTTTTTTTTTTTTATTTGCGCCACTCGAAGTTTATTATTAAATTGAACATCATACAAAAAAGTATGCGAGAAGTTTAATAGTTGAGCGTGTTGGACTAAAAGGTATTCTCTTAATGAAATCAACGCAGTGTTGTATTCGAGACAACAAACGATACATTTATCGATATTCTATTGACTCGTTCGATCTTAGTTTATTACACTCTTCTCAGTAACTAGTCAAGGTTAGACCCTTTGATTCTAGTATTGAATTACTCCATAGGAGCAAAAACCTAAAAACAAACTCAACTTAAAAAAGTTTTTTGGTTAGTATGAAATATTTGTCAGTTCTTACAAGAAAAGTGTAAATTATTTAAAGCAATACGAGAAATGATTTCTATGCTGAAAAAAAAAAGATTGCGTGAAAAAATGTTTTGAAAAGAAATTTATATACTTAATTTATGATTATTTAATTAATTTATTCCTTCATAAGTAAAATGCAGTTAAGTTGTATAAACGAATAAAATATTATTTGATTATTCAGTAACATTCAACTCTTTCGAACTCATTTGAATATAGTACTGGGGCCTGTAAATCGCAATTTTTTATTGTTTATTGTCGGTTTGTGTCGGTTGTGTTGTGAAATAAATTTTGCAATATCGTTTGCGGATTAACATAAGAAGCACATCAAGCAAAGATGTTACCCAGACGCATATATGTATAAACTGTATCGAAGCAGGCAATTTATTGTTGGCTAATAAGCTGCCGAAATGGCCAAGTGTTTGTTTGATTCGCAACTCTCGCTAATGACACACCAAGGGAATGGGGAACGGCAAAAGAAAAGTGTAAAAGGAGCAGAGCCTGGGGCAACGTGAATCCAAAAGTGCAAATTGTGGGTGGATGGAGCGGAGGGGATGGTTGAGGATGATGGTGAGGGGGACGGGTGGCGGGTGGCGGGTGGCTGGGGGTGGAATATAACCGCCTTTTGACTTACCGTTAACCCAAATAGCTATGCTAACGAGGCCAGACGGCAAAGGAGGGGGTGGGGTGCGTTAGGAAGTGTAGGGGTAGAATGGGGTTGGTTTCCTGCGGCGCGAAATATTCATAACGAAATTGAATGAAATTGCCTACAAAACAACGACAACAACAACGAAAAAAACAACAATAGCAATAAAAACAACAACGAAAAAGGACAGCAGTATGAAATAATAATAAGCACGGCCGTAAAATTCCCCCCTTCCCCCACTACTTTGGCCATTCACCCAACCACACCAACACTACCACAAGGCGACAGCCCATCACACGCTTAACACGAAGCACGTAACGCAATTTTTTGTTTAAAAACAAGCCGATGAAGAAGAAGAAAAAGAAGAAGGAGCAGGAGCAGGAGCAGGAGGAGGACGAGAAGAATGTGAATGAGAGCGAGAAGAAGAAGAAAGGAAAAAGAAGAGCAGCCGGCTGACTGAGTGAATGGCGGACCAACTGCCTGGAAGGAAGAGAGAACACGTCAGGGAAATTGTATTTAAATGGCTGGGTGGTCTCCGCCCGTAGCCTTTGACCTGGCACATCAGTTTCGGGGGCTGCCCAACACACACGCACACGCACACAAACACAGAGAGAGTGGAAGGAAAAGCAGAAGCAATGGATACGACCATGGAAATGGAATTCGCCACCAACAAAGAGGAGAAGGAGGCGGCAGCGGCGGCGGCCTCGGAGGAGGAGGAGGAGAGAGGGGCTGGCTGGCTGGCAGAGCAATCACTGAGCACGTAAATCAAAAAACGTTGACGAAAATAAACGATGCTAAGACGCAAAGCATTTAAATATGAACATATATATATATATATAACATTATATATATATAAACATAAACATGTTCAAACTTAACCATTAACATTAAAATACATACATACTTACATCTACTTTATACATGATGTAAGATTGTTGTGTGGGAGTATCATATTAAAAAAAAACCTTTAAAGATAACATCAGACTGAAAAAAGTACTTTATTTAATATTGAAAGGAAAGAGTTTCAACTAAATTATTATACAATACCTAAACATTATTTCGAATTACATTTCTTAACAATGAAACGTTATTAGAATTCATTATTTTGTTACAACTTGTCTAACAAGACGTGCGAATTTATAGCCAGGTCAGTTGAGTTTAGTTTGTTGTGCGGCAACATTTTTATGATGGCCTGCCAATAAGTCAGGGCTATTCAGGGCATGTGAATGTGCCTCAATGTGACGAGTATTAAAAAGCATAATCGTGTGTTTGCAACACAGCTAAAAATAAGAGCTATTCCTGTGTTGAATGGATATTTAGGCCAGCGCCTGTCCATGTTTAATGTGCCAGTTCTCCTTGAGTGTTCAACGGCATCTGGCTTAGTGCCGACCCGCCCCGCCCGCCCCCACACGCCGACCCAAATCATGTGATTTAGAGTGAGCTGCATTGAGGCATTGAATGGTTTGTTGACCGTTATGCATTCGTTGATCCCCAAGCCAAGCCAAGCCAAGCCAAGCCAAGCCAAGCCAAACCGAAACCGTGTCAAATCGTATCGAATCGAAGAAGCAGCCGGTTTATTTTTCGAGTATCTCTCATATGTTCGAAAAACTTTCAGCCTACAAGAATGTTTCACTTGTTTATGTGACTCCATCTATCAGTGTTTATCTCTGCTGGGATTTAGCACAGACTCTCATCTCACAGGCTCTTTGCAATCTAACACACAGGCTTTTATGGCAGCTAACTAACAAGTATGGCAAGTATGGACAGCCTTTGGGTCTCTATGTTTGTACTTGTGTTTCTGTGTACGTGTATGTGTGTGTTTGTGTTTGTGTTTGCATTCAAGTCAATGTGTGACGCACTGCCAGTTAGCACTTACTGGGCAAACGCTCTTAAGGGGGACAAAAAGCAAAGCAGAGCAAAGCAAAGAAAAATCCAATCTGTAAGTTATACCCCAAACTGAACGCGCGACTGGCTTGTAAGTAGACAAATAACCCAAGAGATAACCGTAATGAAAGAGGGCGCAAACGGAAATAGGAAAATGGTATAGATGTTTCCATCCACAAAGTACTTCTACGATTACTTCACGGTGCGTATGTAGTGTTGTATGGTGGTTAAGGTTCGAAGAGTCCCACAAATTGTTAGCCTCCCAACCCAGCTGCAGCTGCTTCTTTTGATATTGTTGACCCAACATTTGTATAACTATCTTATTCGCTGTAACTAAATATAAAGTCACGACGACAATATACTCTATGAATTTCTTAAGATAAAAATATATTGTTGAAGATATCGAAGAAGTTATCAAAATGAAGATATCATCATGAATAAAAGCTTATTCTCAAAGATCTAGTTATTAACATTTTGGTATTAGTTAGTATTAATAGCGTTAGCCTAAGCAGATGTGCTTTGATGGTCTGTCATAAATAGCAAGCCGCACAAATTGTTGTTAATGTATGATTGCGATTGCGATTGAGTATTTGTCAACTTCGACTAAGTTAATAACTCGGCACTTAAAAGAAGAAGTCCATAAGATTATATATATATATATATATATATATTTTTCCTTTGACACGCCTTCGGCTTTGGCTATGCTGTAATCTAGTTGGGTCATTCCCAGCAGCTTTGAGCTGTTATTAGACTGGGAGCAGGGAATTGCGCAGTCGCCAGACAACAGCAACAAACACCTGTCTTTATGGGCATGGCAGTATGCTTGCAACAGCTTTGAACAGCGCCTAATAAAGGGCAGTTGATACGTTGTGAAATTGGCAGGAAACCGCAAACCAAATAAAAGTAATTCAACGATTATTTGAACAGCGTTTAGGTTTTCTTACTTAAATGAGCGACTTTCAGCTCGAGCAGGCTAAAACGGAGGCGTTCATCAAGTGGGCGTGTCAGCGTATTAAAAACAAATCCAACTTAACAAAAGTATTAAGTAGTTCATTTAATGCATTAAGTGAGGCAGGCCGAGAAGAGAAAAACGAATTGAAGAATATTTAAACTTCTTTTTCTTCATTTCGTTCTTTCGATGTCTCTCTCTCTCTCTATATATATATATATGTATCTGTTTCTCTCTAGCTGTCTTCCTTTTGCAGTAGGCAATCAAATCTAGTGGAAATGGCAGCTGTTGGCAAGGTTGTTCGCATTCACATTCCCATTCGCAGTGCAAAATGCAAAGCTCACAAATTTAAATAAATTTTTGGAAATTGTTCTGTGTGTGCCAGGGAGGAAAGGGGAATATGGGCGAGCCAAAAAATTGGACGAAAAACTTTTGTGACAGACGGGGTGTGAAAAGGCCTGCATAAAATCATCGAGAAGAACGCACACACAAAAACCACACATGCATACGTATGCCTGTATGCCTGGATTAGTAAGAGCGAAAGTGGAACGAGAGGGAGCTAACGGGTGGGTGGTAAAGAGGTGGGGGCAGGGTAGTGAGAGAAAGTAGTGAACGAGCCCTGCGGCTGCTGCTGCTGCCACGAATTGTTTGACAAAACAAAAGGGAAAACTCAGTGAGACAGGGAGTGACAAAAAAAAAAGGAGAAGGGGAAAGGGAAACGTTTACAGGACCAAAGCGGCTCACACGCTAAATTGCATTTTCAATTGCTGTTGGCCAATAGTGTGTACATATATATATATACACACACACACACACACATAGCAATTTACTTGTGACATCAACCACAACAATTTCAATTTCAATCGCATCGTCGAGTCGTCGTCGTTGTAGTCATCGCTGTTTTTGTTGTTGATGTTGTTAAGGTAGTTTCTGTTCTGTTCAGACAATGTGACATACAGAGGGAGAGAGAGAGAAAGAAAGATAGAGAGAGAGAGAGAGAGACATTGCATAAGGCATAAGGCATTGGCGATCCAATTGATGACACCGCTTCAATTACACACTAATGAAGTGCATGCAATGAGATTAGACATCTCTTCACACACACACACACGCACACCTTCTTTCACCTGACCAAACCTTTGCGGTGTGCGAAAGCCGTCGTATGGGCGGTCGCCTGGAAAATCGGCTGGGCCACACGACATGCATATATACAAAGCCGCAAAATGACAATCAAAAAGAGGCGTCCCAAAAGCCAAAAATAGTTCCCGTTATACACTCCCAACTCTTCAGCCATCATCATCCACACAGCACAATACACTTTATAATTTTATAATGCATTTTTGATTTAATATTAAACTACAAGCAGATGTATTCGTTGAAGGAAATCAAGTTTTAACTGTTAGCCCGAAACTATGCTATACTTTATTTTACCACATAGTGCATGTACCAAGTTTGAAATGTAAGCCCGAAAGTATGCTATATTTTAATATGGCACAGGCTGTATGTACAACAAAGCCACACATACGATATGTAGTGTGTACGCTACATCCACATTGCCATGGAAGACGGCTGATGTGAATGTGTTATTAATAATCTTCCCTGACGACGCGTCGATTTGTTGTTTTGTTGTTCTGTCGACTACAATAGTTGTAAGCAAGTAACGGTGAAGAGTGCAACAAATGTTTGTATCATAATGGTCAAATGTTGTTGTTGTTGTTGTTCCGGATGAGCACTGACAGCTGCTGTGATTATTAATTTTATTTTTTTTTTTTGATGTGTTGTCAAAACGAGTTCAAATACAATTGACAAGGATATCCTTGGACATGGATATACTAAATATGTATTGATTAAAACGCTTGCCCTTAAATGTCTGCACGCTAATTGGGCCGTTCATTGTTTCGCACTCAAAACAAAATAATAAAAAATTGTTCGTTAAAATAGTTGACAACAAGCAATCGGAATATGACACTTGAGACATGTGCAAAGTGCAAAGTGCTGTTTTGGCATAAACTAAACTATTATATTTTACACACACTCCATTTCATTCCATTCAATTTCATTACACGCCACTACATCTGCATTTGCCACCATTTGCAACATACTTCATGCCGCCGAGTTAATTGTTATTCATGAGCTTGCATCTGGCGAGTAATTCGACATCTGCTGAAGCATTATAAATGACAAACTGTTGGCCATTTGATTAATTATGCGACTCAAGCCACCTAATCAGCATCGATGGACGACGCTTAGCACTAATAAATATAGTATACTCTCAACTGAGTATACTATGCATCAAAATAAGCCAAAAAGGTAAATTGTAAGTATGTGGGTAAGAAATAACGATTCATCTTTCATTTGTCATTCGAATCGTTGAGAGAAATGTTCTAGGTAGAGTTTTAAGACTGCCACATCAAAAGTAAAAGTTAAAGTTGATTTACATATATTATAAATATTTTAAACGAAAATACATCAGCTTGTTGTATATTTTTTTTTATAAAGGATTCATTTGACCGTAAACGGACAAGTAGAAAATTTAAATTTGCAATTGCTTAACAGCTGGCGCTATAACAAACTTAACTACTTCAACTGGTCGCATTTCAAATGAATTTTCAAGTAGACAAAGCCAAACCAACTGAGATGTACAAAGTCAAACGGACAGAGAGGGCGAGAGCGAGAATGCGAGTGAAAGAGAGACTTGCTGAGAGATGTTGAAGCGTTGGCTCACAACTTTTTGCCCGAATAAACGCAGGACGTCAGTTGAAAGTCGACAGGCGACGCGTCGACAAACGACAGCTGGCTTCAGCTATGGCACCGAGCCATTACTGCACTTTACCTTACTCTCTCTCTCTACCTCCCTCCCTCCCGTCCACACCGCTGCTCTACTAATAACAACGAACTCTTTGCAGTTGCCATCCGTCAAGCGTAAAGGCTTTTCGCTGTACAACTTTTCGCTGTACAACTCTAACATTTGAATACTAACTTCGCCCAAAATCAGCAAAATGAGCATATTGGTTTTTGATTTCTTCGATGTTTCAACTGTATTAACATGTATGAAATTATCAAGACACGAATTCGAATATCTTAAAACGTTTTCTTAGCTGTTTTTAGTACATTTTACACAAAGAGCAGGGTACAGAGTGCAGTCGGATACTGTTTACTTTCTTTCTGTTTTAACTTTTCACAGAGAGTAACAAAATGATGTCACCAAAATGTTAGAGCATTAAATAGAACATATCCAACTACGTTAATTGTAAAGATTTCTAGTTCCCAATCAGAATAAGATTTATACTGTTTGTATCAAAGTTAATCAATTACAATACGTAATCACTGCATTTGCATATCACTTGAAAGGTATTTTCTATTTCGCACTCAAAACTAACTTTCCTTGCACTGTTCCATTTAACTTTGGTGTTTAAAGTAGGGTATCCAAGTACCTACTGCAACTAACTACTTTGAATCACTTAAATTTAAGTGAATTTCCGTAGATAGCCAGGAGCTGTTTTTAGTAGTACTTACCGTGCGATTTCCCAGATTTTTGACGCGACAGGTCAACTTGATGGTCTTACCAACGAGACCGGTTACATTGGTTATACTGCTCGTATCAAAGGTGGGTCCGCCAGTGCCCGGTGTGGGCAAGTCCTGCAGAAAGTCAGTAAAGAAACGCTTCGAGGCACCCTGCGAGCCACCTGCGAAATGAGATAACAGTCTTGGTGTTAAAGATATAAAGTGTGCAATTGAATATATAAATAAGTTTTATTTAACAAATTTCCCAATCTCTCAACAGTTTTTTATTTTTATCAAATGATAATAAACACGTAACAAGTTAATAGGTTGGCTTAAAACAACACATACAAAACAAAATGTATCAAAGAGTGAAAGCTCTTCAATTCTACGCTATTTGCAAGCCAAAAACCAATGCTAAAATCTTCCCAACAAAAAAAAAAAAAAAAATTAACACCTTTTTTGTTCCCTCCTTGGGAACGTTTAAACGTTTAAGTTAAAAAAAAAGGAAGGAAAAAACGCAAATTGGGGTAAGGAAAGAAAAAAATTCTTCTGGCTGGTTGGTACAGATAACAGATGCACGAGTCGCGATGCACGTTGCCATGATAGCAATGATAGCAAATGTTGTCTGGCTGCTGCATCTCCCCTTGTTCGCACATTCTCTCTCTCTCTTCCCCTCTCTGTCTCTAGCATCATAGTTTAAATACCGCTTAACACCTTGCGATTCCATCGCCAGCATTTTGCCAGCCATTTTCGTTTCGTTACGTTTTTACGCTGTGTGTGTTTTTTTTTTCTGCTGATTGTTTGCACTGGTCGAGCACGTGAGCCATGCCGCTATTTTTTGCTACTAGAACTTGCTTCTTGCTACCTTGCAGCACACATCACATCCAAACCTACACCGCCGATGCGAGGAAAACAAACTCCGTGGCCATAACCAACCGGCAACCGGCCTTGACATATTTGCCTGCGCCCACAACATGCAACACCAGCAGCAGCAGCAGCAGTAGCAGTAGCAGCATTAGCAGCAGAAGAAGGAGGAAGTCAACGGAGCGTGTTGCTTTGTTTGTTTGTTAGTTGGTGTTTGAGTGATCTTATGCATGTGTTGAGCATACGTGAGGGCAATTAAGAAACGAAGCAGTGAGAGAGGGAGAGAGAGAGAGTATAGTGTATTTGCGAGTCGGCTAACGGTTGGTTTTGGTTGTCCAAACCAATATATGCAAGTGCTTTCCATATTGAGATGTCGAATCTCAACCAACGGATTTGGAGCTTAATCTTGAGTGTGTGTATACATGTATGTGAGTGTTTGTGTGTGTGTATTCATGTATGTGAGTGTGTGTGTGTGTGTGTACGACTTTTCTTATCAACCAATAAGTATGCAAAGAAGACTCCACTCTTAGCTAGATAGCTTTGTGGCATGTATGCATGTACGTATGTAAGTTGAAGTGTGGCAAGTTCTGTATCTTCAATTGAGCAGGAAATTCAGCAAATAAAATTGTCAACGATATAGTCTGGCTTACGAGTGTCATGGCCAATATCCGACTTCGACTGGACTGGTCTTTGGGCTGAGTTTTGTTGGCATATTGACATGAATTTGATGGTTTCAACCCAAAGTCTCTGACTTGTTTTTTCAACACGTGACCAAAAATGCAAGCCCTTAACCTAAATATCTTAATTTTCTTACCACGAATAAAAACTGGATCTTGGTATGTTCAATGTACTCAAAGAGGAAGAATATTATTATTTGAGCCTTAGAATTTCCAACGAATCTTGTTTGAAATATAGTACTAAGAAATCAAGTCTGTTGCTTTGCAGCAATTTCGTGGTAGAGCTTTGAATTCCAATTTGGAATTTACTGTGTTCATTCACTGGAATTTTCAAGAAATTTATATTCGTTAATATATATTCGTTTATTTTTATTTCATAAGCAAATATTTAGCATGAGAATCAGCTGTTATAATTGCGAATGCATATTTGAAGCTAGAAATAAATATCACCTCGTAATAAAATGGTAAGAGCATTAAAAGTACTACATCTATTGGTCAAAGAACAACGATGTAACTACTTTTGTAATCACAAAAGTAATTAAAAATTGCAGTCAATTAATTATCCAACAATTTAAAATTGAATAAGCCGTTGAAGCTGTCTGCGTTGCTTTTTAAAATGTTTGTTCATTTGCCTTTTGGCAATGCCTTTCTTTTTGCCTTGCATTGCACTTGAAAAGGGCTTACAGACAACATTAATTAAAAGCATATTTGTGCGAGCCATCAAAGAAAGAAAATAACGCTGGATAGTCAAAGTGAGCTCAAGTCGGGTATATATTTGTGAGGTGTTATTTCGAGTAACTAAACAGCACTCAATTTTATTAGAAATAACGAACAAAATTGAAAAGGTTTTTCAAAAGCATGCAAATTGTATAGCTCTGTATTGGAACTAACAATCAATGAACACATAATGTGTGAATATCGTATCGTATCGTATTCAACACTTCAATTTTACTCATCAATATGGCTTTCATTTGTCGTTTTGTCGTTTTTATTGGTGCTAATTAATGGCGTTGTGGCAAAAACTACTAATTTGCAACCAGCTCACTTATTCACTTATTCGCCCAAGCACAGACATGAGTTTCGCATTCAGTAACTCACGCACAGACTACGACGACACACAGCTACTAACAGCTAACAGCTAACAGCCAACTTTGAATATTACAGTGTGTCACCATCACGAACCACCTTCCTGCATAGATTTTCAATTTTAGCTGCGACGTTCACTCTTATTGTTAACTGAGTTGCCAATTTTTCTTCATCTTCTTTTTTTCATTTTTTACTCTTATAATGGCCTAATGGTCTCGGATTCGTTCTTTGGTCAGAGAATTTAACTCATTTGCATATATGTATATATGTATATTTATGTGAATGTTTTATGTTAAGCTCGCCAAACCAACCAGTCACTACTTGGTCAAGATGAAAAATTCAAACTGAGAGTGGTAAAGCGAGAAAGAGAGAAAGAGAGAAAGAGAGAAAAAGAGAGAGAGAGAGAGAGAGAGAGAGAGAGAGCTTTAGCCTGTCTGCCTAATGGCCATGGCAGCCAATCAACTCGGCAGACATTTGTAAAGGGCAAACACTCACCGTCGCTCTCACAGTGGCGGCGAGAATGGAGAACAAGATGGAAAACATGAAGGCAAGAGCAAAAGCAAGGGAAAAGGACGAAGGACGAAGGACGAAGGAAGGCACTCTCAACGTTTTCGATGCGATTCTGCCATTTAAATTTCAAATGAGTCTTGTGTCAAGTTCAGCAATTTTTCATTTTCAATTGGCTCTTTTCATAATTTCCGTTAAAGTTGAATTTCTTTTTTCCCCCTTTATTCACTCACTTATTTCTTAACCTGACGTCCAGGGTATTGTAAGACTTTCGTAAGTTGTGTGATAAAATTCAAGGAGCAATCTTTAACACACTGAAGTACATGCAAATACTTAATCAGCTTGATGGTTTCAATTTGATTAAGTTGGCATCTTAAGAGGTATACAGGGTATAACATAGTCGAATACAACTATGATTTTTGAAGCATATTTATTTTAGTTCTGTTCTGTCATACACATTTTCTTTCTTTTATTTTGTTTTGTGTGTTTCTTTTGAATAATTTTTCTCACAATCGAAACATTATTTTCTTATTTTTTTTTTTACAAATGAATGTAATTTTACTTATCGAAGTTGGCTTTTTATTTCAACTTTAACTTTGCTCCTTTCGTGCACTTGCGGCAGAGTGGAGAACTCTTGAGTTCTCCAAGTTCCACTCTAATATGTGATCGGAAACATCTTACTCGTACACATTTAAACATGAATTGGGCAAAGTGGCATCAAAGTTAGTTTTGTTTCAACGTATGCCGAACGAGCGACAGAAATTTGAAGTGCTTGCTTGCAGTTCATGTTAAGAAATGTTGCAGAAAGTTAAAGAGTACCTAATAGTATATAATTTGCAAAAAACGAACACACGAACGACATGACGAAAACGTCCGATGACGATGATGATGACGATGAAAATATTTTACGACTGTCAATTGATGACAGCAGCTTAACGTTGGTAATTGTCTGTTTTGAACAGATCAAGTGCTTTGTCAGTGTCTGCCATAAATAGCTCCAAAAAATAACAACAAGCTGTCTGTCTAACCGTCTTTGTGTATGTGTCTGTATCTGTATGTGTATGTGTCGACTGTGGCGGCAGCCATGGCATCGGGTAACTTTCAGTTATAACTCACACTCAAAACACAGCTGTTGTAAGTAACACAAGCTAGTAGTAGTATGTGGCTCTGTGGCTGTGTGCCAGCAATTTGCTTTTCACATGTTTTTACAGTAAACAACAACAAAAACAACCAACAGAAACAGAACAACAACAACCAGTGCTTTATCTCTGTTGCTGCCTAATGAAAGCCGGAAACTGCAATGAGTTGCCATAGACCCTTTAACCCCCCACCCCCCCTCACATTTTCCACCACCCCCTTCCATCTCCTGCCACCCGGTATATCCTTTTATATTAACGAACAGCTTAACGCTTCGGCCTGGAGGCGTGTCAACAAAACCAAACACAACTTGTCGCTGCTGTTGCTATTGCTTTTGGTGTTGCTGTTGCTGTTGCTGTCAGTGACAGATATTCGCCCCAGCCACGCCCACAACGCATGCGCAAGAAGCTAATCGGAGAGCCTTTAGCAAGCGGCAAGCTGCATAAATGGGCAATCAAATGCAGTGGCAGTTGCACGTCCACTTCCACATTCAGCTTGCAGTTGCAGTTGCAATTGCAATTGCAATTGCAGTTGTTGTCCTTATCCAGCTGTTTGGTTCAGTTCACTTGGACAACAACAATGCCTTTTTTGAGAGTGTTCCAAGTACTCTCCGCGATTTGCCAACCAATTATCAATTTCAATTTAAACCAACGACAAATGGGCAGGCATGATGTATCTATCTATCTCTCCAATGTCTCTTTCGCTCTTCTCTTTAGTTGCAGTTGCAGTTACAGTTGCAGTTTTCATAACAACTCGTTTATCATGATTGTTGTGCTGTTATACCCTGTACAGATTTACTATGAGTAGACAGGGTATATATGTGAGCGATATGAACGATAAGCCTATCGGATCTATCGCATAATCAAATTTTACGTGTCGTGTACTTAGATTTTAGATTTTAAGTATAATATTAATAATAATACTAAGCTTAAATTTTCTCAATATGCTGAAAGGCAAATGTTACTAACTAAATCTGATTATGCCAGGGCTGTTTTTAAGTCTTGCGGATATTTAGACTTTCATCAAACAGTGAAAACAAATGTTTTTGGATTACTGTACAAGTAAATAATTTCAAAATTTACCGAAAATGTGTGAAAATTGTATTGTATTGTGTATTGTTTGTTAAATGTTTGTGTTCATATGCTACAGGCTAACTGATAGTCGAGCTTACACGAATCGACAAGAAATGGACTTTAACTGGATTTTTAATAGGCGCTTGGGATACAGTGCTGACCGCAGCATGTTGCGACATTTATGCTTAGCTATCCTTACCCTAAACTTCCACTACTACTTTGCCTACCCTGTCTACCCTTTGTCCACCCCTTGCTCCACCATTGCCATGCTGGTGTCACTCTACTTTGGAGCCTGCTTCTGCGGTTTTGCGGCTCTGGACACAGGAGCTAGCGTCAAATTTTGATTCCAAAAATAAGTGTTTCTGGTGCAACTTTTTTTTTTCTTTTGCTCGTTCGCTGTTTGTAGTGTTGTTGTTGCTTTTGTTGTCTGCGTAGCCTCCGTCGCTCCGTTGGACTCCGCATTTGCAGCATATCATGTCAGCGTTGTCATTGTTGTCAGTGCCATGAAATTCCAGCATCTCTCCAGCATCGCTGTTGCTGCTGCTTACCAACTGATGGCTTTGAGGCCGCCATGATGGCTCATCATCATCATCATCATCAGCGTCATTATCATCATCGTCGTCATCATCATCATCAGCGTCATCGTCATCGTCATCGTCATCTGGTTGTCATTAGGTTTATGTCATTGTTCAGCCAAGTGCGCCGACCACAACGACGACAGCGATAACGGTAAGGGGTAGTTGCAACTATTGTACCATATTTACTCTGCCAGCGCCTAGCTGCAACATGTGAAGCTGCCACGCCTCATCCCAACCCACTACACAGGAGGAGGGAAGCAATAGGATATCTGCTGCTACTGCTGCTGCTGCTGCTGCGGGTTGACTTTAGCTGTGTCGCTTTGTGTTGGCTTTCACGTGCGCGCATCTAAACTGACATACCAATTATTCTTATCGCAGCATGCCTACCCAAACCACCCACACCATCCACACCACCCACACCACAACCTAACCCGGACCTTGAAATCCTTAGCTCTATTGTAAATGGAGCTGCGTCTTTTCATTTTAACTAAGTCACTCAGTCAGTCACTCATTCAGCCAGCGAGTCAGCCAGTCAGTCATACATTCAGGCAGTCAGTAAGTAAGTAAGTAAGTTAGTCAGTTGTGGCGGCAAGAGGCAGTCTGTCAGTCTGTCAGTCTGTCAGTCAGTCAGTAGTTGTTCTTCCTTATGTAAGTCCATTTGGCGGCTTTGGTGGCATCTTTCATATTTCCCAAAAAAGAAGAGGAACAAATTTAACTCGTTGGCTGGGTGTTTAGCTGGAAATGAAACCGAAACTGAAACTGAAATGAGCATGAAATATGGCGCCTTCCTTCCAACTGTTGACTCTCATGACGTTTGAGCCATTTACTAGACGCTTGATTTATGTTTTGGCACTTAAAATTAAATGAACCAAACATCCGGCTTCTGGCTATGACAGCTAACAACTCAAAGACTTAAATCATTTGACCTTTGGGGAACTGTTTGATTTAGGGAAATCGGTAAAAACATGTCGCAATTTAGTTTATCACTTATTTCAGAATCGATGAAAGTAATATGTTCGGATCGTGAAATGGAAATAAGATGAACTTAGTTATATTAGTACGATAAGTTTTTACAATTTAAATGTAAATCCAATTTATTTTGATATCGAACTTTCAATTATGTAGTAGAAAGCAACCAAATAAAATACTTTCTTTGTAAATTTATCTTTTCAACTTTGCACATTTAGCTTTCTATTGAAAAGCCTACAAAGGTCGCTGATTGTGGTTGATAACTTACATCGTACAACATATGAAAACTTTCATTGATTTTGAGAAATCAAACTTAACAAATAATAATAAGAACTTTAAATTTCTTGATTTTATATTATGTTGCTGAAGGCAACACAACAAAACAATATGCTTGTATAAGATTAAATAAATCACGAATTATTTGAAGTTAAAAAGTCAAATGAAGTTCACAGCTGTTGAACACGTTTGTAGTATTGCTTTTAAATATATATATATATATATATTGTGAATCCAATTAATAACTTGATTGTGCAACAATTAGAAGTGAGCAGCTTGATTTGAAAAGTAAATAAATTGGTTGAAGTAAAATCCTTTTATTTTTTCTGTTTCTGTTTTCAAGTTTTCAACTTTATGATAAAAATGTTACATAAAGTGAACTTTGCAATAAAATAAAAAACAAATTTTTTTCTTCTTCCTCGTTATTTCTTTTATTTTATTTTTTTTTTTTCAAAATCAATTTTATCTTTGTGGAACATTTTGCTACGCTACAGCACAGCACAGCACAAAACAAAACTCCGCGACATTTTTATCAATCTGTTTTGGTTTTGGTTTCGCTTTTGTTTATTTTGTTTGACTTTGTCGTGAACTTTTCTCAGCCTTGTTTTCGACACTGAAGGCACTTTGCAACATTCGCTACATTCTCTCTGTCTGCTCTGTCTGCCTCAGGAATCGTACTCCGGAAACAAAAATTCAAAGCATTTTCTCACTCAACCAAGTCTGACGATGTTGTAAAAATCAAATAAAACACTTTGTTGTTGTCTAACACAGTATACGACGTCCACTTTTCTAACGTGCATATTGCTGTTGCCATTTTGTGAATAAATAACAGAACGTACTACTAGTTGCCTTTAAAATTTAATATGTTTGTTGCTTTACTTGACCAAAAAGACACAAATTTATATATTCAACAACACACACACACACACACACTGTGTGTCAGTCAATGTGAGAATCTTTTGGGTGCATTTTAATAAGCAAAATGTTTGCTGGTTACTGAAAGGTTGAATTGAAATTTAATGGACAAATAACCACATCAAACTGTTGGCAGGCATTGTTCGCATTCAGTGCACAATTTGCAGCGAAACGATAAGCAAATGATTAGGATGCCTAAATAGCAATTAAATTGTTGTTGGTCTTAAAAATCAAACACACAATAAAGGGATGCCGCTTTTATCTTTAGCTCCATCGGGCACATTAAATTAAAGTCAAATGTCGTCCGTGGCAACCTTAACTGCGTTTAATCAGGAAGCGGATATTTCTTCTTTTTATTTATTTTTATTTTTTTTTGGTGTGGGTTGATGAGGGGGGGTGGGGTTCGTGTTCTTGTTGTCGCTTGACATTTTATTGATTGCCAGCATTTAAGTTGTACATTAACTTGGCCAAAGTGCGCAGCCACAACACACACAGCGTCACACACCAACACACACACACACTGCCAAAGAACTTTGCTGCGGCTCAGCCAGAAGCCATTAAGACACACACACACACACACACATAGATTGGCGAGACAGGGTGTTGGTGTGTTGGGTTGGTAAAGAGCTATTAATGAGTGCTTGTAGATGCCAAATGAGTACAACGGAGGAGCATAACGGTAATTTGCCATATTTGCCGCACAAATGGAAACGGGAAAAGAGTCAAAGTCGAACGAGTTGAACGATTTAAACGAGAGCGAAGCCGAGAAAACCTTTCTTTCTTTTTTTTTTGGTTTTGTTTATGTTGTATTGAAATTGAATTCTATTGTATATTTTTATTGCATTTTATTTGCTTTACATACGAGTATAAGCATTGAATGCCACAGCTGAACATTGATAATCCGGACTTCAGTTAACCGGGAACATCTGTTAATCGGCATGCTGTTTGTGGTTGGTTTTTGTGAATGTGAATGTGAATTTAAATTGCGTCCATTAACTGTATTAATAGATGCACATCGTGTGAAGTAAATAACAATTTTGTAAAATTTAATTTAACTAAAGTATAAGTTCGTTGAATATTTAAGTGCTTAATTTATAATTGATTTTCGCACATTTTTTTTCTTTTATCATCTTCATTAACACTTGTTTGACTGGCTAAGTGAATCAAAATGATCAGAAAATGATTTCATATTTCCTGATTTTCTTTCGTAGTAGCTGGCTTCTTGAGCAAGAGCAGTGTCATGGCCAAAATAATCAAAGCACGCTTACGCCTTGTTATTTTAAATGTCGTTGGAAAGTGTGGATGATATAAAACAATTTCTGCATAGCTAGGCGACAGTTCAGTTCGGTTCGGTTTGGTTTAGTTCCGTGGCAAACTAGGTTAAATAACAACTGTATAGCTTAAAGGCCAGTCACACAGACTTAAACCTAGATTTAGCTACGGCTTTCCATTCTACCTTAGCCGCGGGAACAAACAAAATTGTTTTTACGTGACGCGCATGCAAACGATGAGTAGCTTTGGCTATGTACAAGTAGCCACAGTAGCAACAGTGGCAGGTTGTTTTTTTTGTTGTTTTTTTTTGGCTTCTGATGCAATTTCAAAATCCCCCAATGAAGCGTGTCTGCACCGTTATTGACTTGTATAGTATGGTAGTATGCTGCTTTGGTACTATGGTCGCCATGAACTCCACTCTCAATTCCCACCACTTTTCCATTCGTTTGCCAGGCAAATGGCCTTTCTAAGCAAAGACAATGATTACGGGAAACGGCGCATTTAGCCATTTCAACTGCCGGAGATTGTAAAAGAATGAATGCGAAAACAAGAAGGAAAGCAAGAAAAACTTACCTGTCAGTAGAATTAGCATGCTTAGCAGCAGGAGCCAATTTGACGACATTTTTGTTGCAAATCCGCTCGTAGCTCTCTCTTTTTTTGTATGTTTTTTATGCTTGTATGTAGTAGATCCGAAGCTGCAATTGGAGAAAGTAGAGATTAGACGGAGAACAAGTTTATTAGATAATGCGGCCTTGGCAAAAACCAAACCAAAAAACCACGACTTATTTCGCTAATTAGCTTTTAAAGCTCTTGCATACATTTGCACTTGATATATGTTTGTTTGTGTTTGTGTGTGTGTGTGTTTGTGTGTTGTAAGTAGCACTATATAAACTTCAACTTAAAGTAAGAGGCATTGCAGTCAGATTTTTAAGTACACCCTCGTTGACCCACACTGCGCGACCATTTTTGTTGATGTGCCCATTTGAATTGCGGTGTGAGTGAAAAAGTTTTTCATGTTTTGCGAAGGAGAAAACTTTTTTTTTTTCTGTGACTGTGCAGAGGATTTGCCGTTTTTGGAGACCTTAAAGCGTTAAATTATTCATTTGCATGAACATTTTTCACCAATAAAATTCAACTTTTACACGACTCGAAGAAGTCATTAACTCTAAACTGTATGATTATCTTATTTTTGATCGAATTATAGCACAACCTGCTTTACAGACTTTACAACACAGAACGAAACGATGCCAAGTTGCATAACAAACGGATGCTTAACACAGAAAACCAACTAACGTATGTAACGCATCCATTAAATATTTATTAAAAAGGGTATGCACATAACTTGCAGGCTTCGCTGACCCTAAAAAAAAAGAGTATTCATTTTATTTAAGCCAGTTTCAGGTTGCTTTCTGTGTCATATAAAAAAGTAGTTTACAAAGCTATACAATTGTGTATTAGTTAGTTCATCTGAGACTTGGGCATAAGAAATCTTCAAGTTGCTCAACCTTAAAACTCTCTGAATCTGAATCTTTATTTAATTCACTTGATGACAACAGGGAATAAAGTTTAACCAAACAAACATTGTTTATCCTCGTAAAGTGCAATTGCTTAAGGGGTAAAAAAAAAAGAGTATCATTAAATTCACATTTTAAAGCAGTGCGTAACAAATCAATGATAAAGTTTTTGACCTGATGTTGAGATAAAAAAAAAAAAAAAAATTGAGTGCATTTTATTTTTAATTGAACGACCTAAAATGCATATTTAATGATCTGTGTAACAGTTTATTTGCGACGTTTTAAAAGCTTTACTTTGAGAGTAAAGAATGTCATAAATATTTTGAACGGTTTTTATTAGATTTTAATAGATTTTGTGTTGCAAGCAAAGTACGTTTGTACAGTTTATGAAACATCAGCTTATGCTTAACCCTAAAATATGAAAATGAAAACAACAAAAGCCACTGTCTGTATCTGCCTATTTTAGTTATAGAACAATACCTGGCTATTTTCAAATATGTGCTGCTGATAGCTGTCTTCCCAAATAAAATACAAAATACAAAATACAAAAAAAAAGGCAGAAAGAAAATATAATAAAATGGTTGCTGTGCAAGCCTCGAGCAGATTGCAATTAAACACAGGCATGACCTCAACAAACAGGCAAACTTCATAACCATTAGACAAAACAACTATAAAAGTTGAATCTGCCTAAGGAAGACTGCAAAATACTCTGCTCGCGAAGTTTTGGCAAAGAAACTTGGACTTTAAAGCTGCCTTAAGTTGTTGCATGTAAAAAGAAGAGAATCATAGCTTGCAAAAATCAAAGAAAAAGTTTATGTACCCAGAATTCAACTAACTAACAGAAGTTTGAAGCTCGTAACTTTAAAGGAGGTCAAGCAAACAAATATGCTCTTTGACCATTCGGTGCGAGCAAGAGTATATAAATGAAAAAGCTCCAAAAAAAACAAACGGGGAAAAATGGCGAAACGGTAAAACAAACAAAATAAACTGACAGACGGACGGACGGACGAACGCGGCCGACAGACCGCAAAATGTAACTAAAACCAAAGCCCGACATAAAAATACACTAAGGCAAATTGGTTTGTTAAAAGCACAATGGAAATATTAACAACAGCCGCAGCAGCAGCAGCAGCAACAGCAACAGTAGCAGCAGCAGCAGCAGTACAAGGATAAATGTATTTGCACATCCATATTCCGAAAGCATTGTCCTGGCTGTAAAATGGACAAGGATATGCCTGTTCTAGGCAATGACATTTAACAATTGCCAGGAGCATTACAATTTTATATATCATCTGTTTTATAGGTACGTTTATTAAAATTAATATAACATAACGTAACGTAACGTAACGTAACGTAACGCAACGTAACGTAACGCAACGAAAATTAATGAGTTTAAGACAGGAAAAAGGTTCGGGAAATTTGCAACATGAATTCGCTTTGTGGATGGAGTCAGGAGTCAATAGAAGGAGCTTTGAATAGTTTTTGCTCATTAGACCGCCTTGATTTCATTCAGTTTGGTTCAGTTTTGCTGCCGACCAGTGTCGAGTCAAGGCAAGACCATAAAATAGATGAGATAATAAGCTGCAAGCCACTGAGAATCAAACAGAGTCTAGCTCGCTGCGATCCTAGCTGCTGTTGCTTTTTTGCTTTCTGCTTTGTGCCTTGTGCCTTGTGCCTTGTTTTCACCAACAGAGTTGGTAATTGGGCGCCAAAAAACAGCTGCAGCATGCAAATTAGGGTCAACCCAAAAAAAGAAAAGAAGAAGAAGAAAAAAGAAGCTGATAAATCAAATTCTAATATAAATAAAAATATTCTATGTATTAGTAGAGCAGAGCTTTGCAATTGAAAACTTCGAAAAATACTTCGATAAACTAGGGCAAAAGTGCGAAGCTAGAAAAAACTTTTAACAAGTCAAAGCTACGCAGTTCACTGGCCTTACATCTAATGCAGTAGCTATAAATAAATACGATGTGTTTGGATGTTTGGTACTTTAATCACTCTTTGAGCTTATACAGATTCGAATGTCTTAATTTCATTTGATGCAACTTTGGCTAAGAGTTCATATTGTTGTTATGGCTAGCCACTTGATTGACTGATTTATTGTCGCACGATGTACTTATTTCAATTATACAGACACACTTAAAGAATTCAAGAATAAGTACGACAGTTCTCACAGCAATGAGAGTTACATGTTTCTAAAGCGTTGCATCGTCAAATTTGTATCGCTTTATCATTTGTTTCCTGCCCATCTGTTTGGTTGGATAGGCATGTGTGTGTGTGTGTGTGAGTGTGTCTGTGATGATATTAAAAAAGCATTAAAATCACATTTTTAATAGATTACACCCAACAATTTTTTGAAATCAACAACAACAGCAAAATCAATGATCAACTTCAATTGAAGGTTTTGCTGCTGCTGCGGCTGTTTATCCCCATTTCTTGGTTTTCGTTTTCGTTGTCGTTGTTGTTGTTGTTAGTTGTTGTTGTAGTTGTTGGCTTAAAATTGAAAATCTAGCCAAACTCTGAATGCCGTGTGCATAGAGCAAAGACAAACAATTAGACAATCAATCAATGGCTGAGCAACTGACAGCCAATCGAAGCGCAACGAGGCGTATACGCAACATGGCTTCGACTACATCACACCAAGGGCCAAGCAATCGAAGCAAATGAAACCAAGGTACGGCACGACACGGCCAGGTAAGGTATGGCGAATAAATGGAGTGAAGATAAGCGCACCGAACCCTAATTGAAATCAATACTAAATGCAATCTAATTTGTTTGCAACCAGCCAAACAAGCAACATTCATACAAATCCACATATGTCCATACATATCTATCTATACAGGTATATACATTCTCTATCTGTACGTATGTATGCATTAAGGCTCTATCACATTGTGATTATATGGCAGACAGCTGGGAAAAGGTGAAGCTAACACTCGAACTCGAGTCAACTATAAAACGGGTTACAGACACTGCAACAACAAAAAGCACTAAAGAAATTTGTAAGTCAAGATGTGTTAAATAATAAACTCTAAATTGTTGAGAGACTCGTTTAGAATATGTTTTGTAGCTTCGATTGCAGCTTCAACAATTTTATTTTATTTTTTTCTCTGTTTTAAACCAAATAAATGGAATAAAAATCCGAAGGAGAATGTTTCAATGTTTTATTAAGATGATGCATTTATTTTAGCCAACAAGCAGAATAAGTCATGTTTAATCCGTATAAAGAATTCTAGCAAGAGAGATTTTTTTTGTACCTTAGTTGTTTTTTTTATACCCTGAACCCATTAAAAATGGGAAAAAGGGTATAATGGTTTCGTGCAAAAGTATGTAACAGGCAGAAAGAAGCATCTCCGACCCCATAAAGTATATATATTCTTGATCAGCATCAACAGCCGAGTCGATATAGCCATGTCCGTCTGTCCATCCGTCTGTCCGTATGTATGAACGCGTCGATCTCAGAGACTATAGAACTATTGGAACTTAAGCTCTTCTAATCCCTAGGCAGTACAAGTTTGTTTTCGATTTTCGATAACGCATCCCGTTTCCGATATACACATGGGATCGATAACAACAAAATCTTGAATTTGGACAACTGACAACTGAGATGGCAATTGAAACGTTAGACAATTTAATGACAATCTGTGAAATTTTTATTAAAATCGGTTCAGAAACACCGGAGATATGGAACATTAAAGTTGAGTATGCAGTATGCGCGTAAACACACACACACACACACATACTTGCAAATACTGACTGTACGCGTTAAGTATAGGGTTCAGGGTATCGTCTAGTCGGGATATCTCGACCAGAGCCTTCTTACTTGTTGTTTTTTTGCAGTTTTCCTTTCATCCGATGTATGCAAAGCTTCGAAACTAAGTTTGCAGGGCAAACATCAAACTTCTGCCCAAACCATGATTGTTGATTACTTTAAAACAAAAGAAAATAAATAGAAAAAAAAAAAAATGAAGATGAAAAAGCCGATCGGATGAAAGACAAACAATTTGCATTTGCCCATTTTTGAAAGAGCTTCCAAAAAACTGTAAAGTTTGTCTGGGATTATGCATGGTAAGACCTTAAGAGTTAAGATTAAAGCAGATGCAGCTTTAGCTTAAACTTAAAAGAATGGAAAAGAGCAGTTTACAAACAATACGCTTTCCGTACTATTCTTTTAAATATTTTCTGATCAAAATTGTTTCATTTGCTGACTAATTTGTTAACAAATATTATCGTTGTCTGGCAATTGCTTACACTTCCGCTTGTTCAAATTACAATAGCAATGGTTTTGAATTTATTTATTTTTTTGTTATGATGCGAATATGCTAACTTGCTATCTTGACTTGAGATTTGTATTTGCACTGAGAAACTAGTGTGTGTGTTTGTGTGTTTTCAACCGCACAACAAAAGTGTTTATGTCTGTGGGACATATACATATGCTATACTGATAGCATGGTTAGTTTTCTGTTTGCATATTGCAGCTGTTTTTACCTTGTTCCCTGGCTGCATCCTTTCGATTTTACTCAAAAGGTTAGCTCTTGTTTGTGTGTGTGTGTGTGTGTGAGTGTGTGATTTGATTGCATGTATGTGTGCATACTTATCTAAGTCAAGTGCTTGTTACAGGTGAATTTGTAGTCTCTCGATTGCTCGGGGACATCATGTTTTCAGCTGAGATAACATGCAAACATATCCCAAAAATTCCAAATGCAAATGTCCCAAGCAGTATATATATTTTATACTTGCTCCTATCGCTATCGCTGACCGCAAACATGGAATCGGAAGCAGAACGCGAGCATTTTATATTCTTCTTCTACATTATTTTTTTTTATGGGAAGTTCGTATATACTTAATCTGAATGTCTGTGACATTTAACTATTGCATAACTCGAGACTTGTGCACAATTGTGCTTTAAAAAGCTAATTTTGCAGCCAGCCAGAACGGAATCTAGTCAATTTTTCAACATCTACCTACACTTCTCTACTAGGCCAAAGAACGCATGTTTTTTGACCTCAAACAAGCAAGCTTTATTATGAGCGCATGAAATGGCATTCAAAATCATTATGCCTTTTCGATTTCCTCATTTTCTCGTACCAATTTCCCACAAAATCGTCGCGAAATGGCCAGAAAATTGCACTCGTTGCTAAACGACAAGAACTGGCATGTCTGTTTGTGTCTGTCTGTCTGTCTGTGTGTGTGTGTGTGTGTGTGTGTGTGTGTGCTTGTTATATATGCACTGAATAGCTATTTGGTTGGTGCTGGGACAGACAGACTCGCTTTAGCTTAGATAAGTGCCCATCAAGCAGTTTTCAAAGATAACCAAATGCTGACTAAACGGCTGGCTGAGTAACTGATTGACTGACAGAAGAGAGGACAGATTGATTTACTCACTGATTGATTTGCACTAACCAAGCTCAAAATATTCAAAAAATTGTGCTTCCTACAAATTCCTTTCATATTTATAGTATAAATATATATATAGCCTCAACAATCTATATGTTTGGACACCATGAAATTCCTGAACTATCAATGCAAATCGCATCTAAATAAAAATCGAAGATAACAAAAAGAGACAAGTCGACAAGTGAAATATTTAAATCAAAAATAAAACAAAAACAAAAAGAGAGAGAGAGTGAGAGTGAGAGAGGGAATGATAAAAGCAATTCAGGCACTTAAACGTACATATTTCCGAAAATGTTTTTAAAAGTCATTAAAAAGCATTTAAATTATTAAATAAAACCAACTGAATTTTCATAACTGTCATTTAACCGTTTCGAAACTTTGTAATTGAAAAACACCAAATCCAATAGTACAAATTTCTGGACCGGAAAATGTTCTATGTTGTTGACAAAACATCACACACACACACACACACACACACTCACACATATACAATATAAAAGTTACAAGTCGCGGTAAAAACACGCAAAAATTCGCAACTTGTCCGTCTGTTTGTCGCTCGGTCGGTTGTGATGGGGATTTAGATGTGGATGGGGAGGGGTGAAGAGTTGAAAAACAATTCAAACTCGTTATCCCGTTAAACCGCCATTTTCCAGCAACTTGTATGCGTTGCATTTCACGGCGTCACTACGATTGTTTCGCTGCTCTTTGTTCAATGCAAAAACAAACAAAAAATAGAGAAAAAATCAAAATGCTAAAAAAAAACTACACGCTTAAGTAATAGAATATTTGCTTGCTGTTCTCTTTGTGTGTGTTTTTTTTTTTTTTTTTTCTAAAACTAACGTATTATAAATAAATTGAATATACCCACAATAGAACAGCAGTAGAACTTTGCTATTGCAATATCAATTTAATTTTTCAAAAATCGAACACACATTTGTACATTTGTATATACTAGATGTGTGTGTGTGTTTGAGTAGAGAAAATGATTGCGATTGGCATTTGGTTTTTTGCTGTCCTACGCTTTAAGCCGATATCTATAAAACACACGCATTCCACTCTTTTGTATAGTGTGTGTGTGTGTGTGTGTAAAATATTTGTGCAATTTTTTTTACATAATTCTAAATTGCTTTTATAGCTATTAGAAAAGCTATAAATCCATCTGAATTCAAAAAAAAAAAAGTTTTTGCAGTTTTATGCTTTCAAATCTTTAGGAACAGATGATTTATGTAGTTGAAGTACATTAACATTAATAAAATATAAATATAAAAACAGCAAAATAAAACATAAAGAATTTAAAATCAATAAAATATTAAACTGTTTTTGTTGCCTACAATGCTGAAAATTAACAATAAATATCTAAATAGAGGAATTTTCAACAATATTGATTCACATTAAAAGCGCATTACAATGTAAATAAGCAAAATATCTAAAAATAATCACGTTTTAAACATTTTCCGCCAACCAAATATACATTCGTACAATACGTACTTTGAAAGCAAACTGGCTGCCTTATACAATATTCGGCAAAGACTATCAATTTCTCGCATGGTCAACTTTATATCGTTTGCCCTCGCGACATTTGCTCTAATAGCCAATATACATACACACATGCATACATAAATACATACATACATATCCAAATTTATTATAAGCCACAAGAGAAATAACACTGTTATGCTGTTTACCGTTTACTGTGTGCTATTTGGTGTTTACAAAGGATTTTTGTACAAGTGTTGTGTTTATTTACTTTAAATCGTTGCTTGATATTTGCGTCTTTTGCTAAATAAAATAAACAACAAAATGTTAGTTGATGGCTTCTTGCAGACGAAGTCTGCGGGCATCAACCTTTCTTGCTAGTATGCAAATATAACCAACAAACCAAAACACACCAAAAACATATAAAAGAAGAAAAAAAAACACACGAGTAGATAGTCATATGCAAAATATTACGTATACGCAACATATCAATTTCATGCTTGTGTGTGTTGAACGATGTTATTTTTATTGCGATTATTTGAATATTATTTGTAACTTATATTCCAAATTTTTGTAGCTTAACGTTTTTATCCTTATTGTTTGCTTTTTGAAGTTAACTTTTATGAATATATTGTTGTAAACAATGAAGACTTTTTGTCCACTGTACTCTGAACAGTGCATCATGTTAAGTGTGTGAGTTTCGTGGTTGTGTGTGTGTGTGTGTGTGTGTGTGTGTGTGGTGCTTATGCAAATTGCTTCTGCTATACTGCCTCATATATATCGCTCTCTCTGCATTCATAAAATGTCATTTTTGCAAATGATGAAACCGGGCTTAATGTGAAAATCAAAGCAGCAGCGAAAGCGGCAGCAGCGTCAACGGCAGCAGAACCAGCAACAAAATTGCTAACATCGCGCGTAAAAGCAACTGGCGACTTGGCCCGTACAAGGACAGTGCTTTTGTGAGCGCCACCAGATGGTTGTGTGTGTGGAATATGAATGGTAAACGGAGAAGAAAGGGGTTGCGAAGGGGGAAAGCAATTGTGGAGAGGGGGTGTTGCGGTGTCGATGGTGGCGTAAAAGGTGCTACCAAGTCGTTGTTCGTTGCGTTGTCGACCGCATAAAAGTTTTTCAATTAAGTGCCATGCCCTACTTTGGACTTTGTGCGAATACACACACACACACAAACGCATACACAAATACACATATACAAGCACAGTGAGTATCGCCGATTACACAGTGCGACAGCGTCACTGCGTATGTGGAACGTTTTCAGTACTGTGTGTGCTTTATTTTTATTTTTTTTCTTCTACTACTCTCCACACATTTCAACCTCTCCCTCTCTCTCTCTCTCTTTATCTTTCTCTCTCACTCTCGCTTTGCTCTTTTTATGCATTGCATTTGTGTATATATGTGTGTGTGTGTGTTTTTGCAGTGGTTTATATTGAAATTTGTCGCAGCAATGCGACTTCAGTTCAAAATGGGACACGTGAATAACACAAAAGTGGTCTGATATTTCTCGGCTTTTACTCTGACTGTGCATTGTTGTTGATGTTGTTGTTGTTGTTGCAACACACCGCAAACGGCATTCAACAATCAGCAATTTTCATCTAATAGACAAAATGCAGCTGAACATCAATTTTTAACAATTAGCCACGCTAACGAGTCTTTTGTTTAAAAGTAACTAGATGAAATGCTTGTTAAAAGTATCGAACTGCAATTTACAATTGTTAGAAATAACATTATCTCTTAAGCACACTTCATTATCACATTTATATCTAAGTGTTTGAGGTGTTTTTGTAAGTGCTTCAAGTTTCCTACGCACCCTTAGCTAAAAACACACTAAATGTTATTCCCCTTCATCGTAATTGCAGCTGAAAGAATGAGAAACAATGCCGCAGCTTGTAATGCAGGTTGCACAACAGCAACTAAGGGAACTTCAACGAGAAGTTGAGAGTCATGCCGCAATAAGTGCGGCATTTACCAAGTAAGACAAAATGAAATCGTTGACAATACGGTTTGACATTGAAATGGGAGTGAGTCCTTCGAAAATATATTCTAGTTATAAGAGCACTTATACTTTATATTGGTTGTGGTCAAGAGTGTTCACTTGTAAGCCTTATTAAATTGACAACAAAAAGCAAACACCACCTCAAGAAAGCTACTTATCAACAAGAAGTAAATAAATTTCCGTGCATCGAAAGACAGAGAGGGAAACTTTTTGTACCACTTGATTTTACCTTTATTTATTTGTTTTTATTTGTCATCCATTCTCGGTGGACACTTCTCAACATTCAACATGGTTTTCATGAAGTTCACGTTACCTTTATATAAGTTGTCACATCTGTTCTGTTTCGTATGTATGTGTACGTATGTATGTATATATGTTCTAGACCTGTTTGGTAGTTGTTAAATTTGCTTTAATTGGTTGCTTTGCCTTTGGGTTTCGTATTCATCTTGCTTCCTTTCTCCCTACCGTTTAGCTCTGTCATTTACATATTTGATGTACAAACACACACACACACACACACACACATACATATACACATGTGTGTGAAGTGTTTTTGCTTGCGTGTGGGTATAAGTGTGTATTTTAGTTCGCAGTTTGCTGTATTTAATTTGGCCAACACTGGCAAACTTCAATCAACACATATAACGTGCGAGCAGCTTGTGGCTTTGCCAACCCCCCCTCCCCCCGTCCCACATGCACACACTCACACACACACACCACTTCATCATCTTCTTCTCGTCCATCCTGACGAACAACATCAACTATATCAACAACAAGAACAACAATAACTAAACTAACAACTACAACAGCAACAACCACAATCAACTTTAATAACTAAGAAATACGCTCATACAACAAGCACAACCGGAGCACTTTGACGAGCTGGCTGTTAAAGAGAGGCAGTAGACGATAGTGGTGGGGAGGGGAGAGGAGAAGAGGGAAGGTTCGGTAGTGTATATGCCCGCTAGCTTGCATATGTTCATACAAGGTACTGTGCAAGAAAGATGGGATTAAGTTTGTGCTGTCAGAAAACTTGGCCTTAATTCATTTAAATGACTGTCATACTATGCAGAACAAATTTTTAAAAAAAATATATACAAAAAAAACACGAACACAAGCTGACCACAAGCTTTTGCAATTGAATGAATCGGGTAAAAAGAAAGACATGTTGAATACACAACGCTTTTCTCATGTGTATGCGTGAGAATTAACCAACGAATGTCAGCTGTAAATAGTAATAAATAATGAATTGGTTGAAGTTAACCAAATTTACACGTAAGCTCGAATTCGAAATACAAATTCGTATCATTGCATATTCTGTGACCAAAATTTGTGTCACAGAACCCACAAAAAAAAAAGTAATAACAGCCCAAAAACCATTATCTATAGAACAATAACAGAACATCAACAGCACTCTGTCATCATTCAACATTTATTGTGTTTCTTTCAGCCACCAAAATGTTGTCAATGTAATTAACTTGTAAGTCCTGGGCATGCAACTGTTTTGCTCCCTGCCCTATCTATCTGTCTATGGGCTTGTCTGTTCAAACATCGTTTCAAAAAATATTTACAACCATAATTTTGTGACATAAAATAACAGGGAAAGGAGTTTTCGTTTTTTGGTTGTTGACACAGTGGTAACAGAATATTTGGCAGGTTTTTAAACCTCTTCATATTTCTATATACAATATACAATATACAATTTAGAAGAGTTTTCATTTAAGCTATTATTACTGCAAACACAAATAAAAACTGTTAGACTTAGTATTGACTATTTAATGAAACTTACTAAATGAAACTAACTTGCCACAAGTGACATTTTAATAATTTGCCCATCAGCAGAGAATTGCTAAGAGCGAAACATTTTTGGGATTGAATTGAAAAAATCGCTGAGCTCAACAAAAGACATTTAAGTTATTTTAGGCGGCTCTGCAAATGTTTTTGCTTTTGTTAGCTTAAGCGATGACAATAAAACTAAACTTCATAATATATTGTATGTGTCAGCGAAAAGAAATTTTATTCCGCCCAAATTGAATGTACAACGGAGTGAAAACTGTCATCGACTAGCAAATGCCCTAAACTATATATATATATATATATATATTTATATATATGTTACCGTTGCGGTGATAAACTAATGTATTGCTTTGACATTATTCCAGACTATACCACGGTACCACTAATTAGTTTTTGAGTGATTAAGCTGCCGCAAATCTATCACACACATGTGTGTGAACGTTTGTTACTCTCTCTGTGTGTGTGTGTCATTTGGCATACATACTCATATTGAAAACTAATTAGAAACAGCAATCACTCACGATGAGCTCAAAAGTGTCTATGTGTGTGGCATAAACTACAAATACTTGTTAGCTTATTTGTCAGGCATAAAGAGCAATGAATTTAATAACTGAAGACACTTCAACTATAGTTTCTATTGATGAAAGACATTTCGAAAACATTATTGTTTAAGCCCATAGCTTTATTGTTTACAATAATATTAGAAGATAATTTCTAATGAAACTAAAAATTATTATTCTTTTGGAATATTTACCATAATAAACTTATTCTATATGCTTGTGGGACTTAAGTTGTTCTTTTCACTAGATGTAGCATTTGTAGATTCGAGGCTAAACTCGAAGCACTTGCTCAGTGCTCCTAAACCTGTTTTGAGAATTGTCAGGTATCTCACATTCATCAGCAAATATAGTTTTTTGCAGCTTAAAGGGTTAAATACAAAATCTTTTCATGTCATTTTCAACTGACTTACTTGCAATGCAAATTGCAGTTTCTAATTCAACACTCAACACTAAAACGATTTCAAACAAGCAGATTTTTGATCAATTTAGGAGATTTATTGTAAAATCATTTTCTTAAATAAATAAACGAATCTAAACTATTCAAGAGTATTCAATGTTCGGCACTGCAAAGATAAAAGCTTTTACTGTTTTTACTGTGTCGCCTGCCACGTCTACTTGACAATATTTTAACTTAATTAACTTAAAACTATTTAATTGGACAACACAAATGGCTCGAATTTATTTTTTTTTTCATTTTTATTTTTGGTTGTTGTTTTCGTTAGCCATGGCGAATCTGTTTTCGACTCGAGGCCTTAACGGGCAGCCGTCGGCACACTCAATGACAGCAAATCGTGGTCATCAAGGGTGGCATTCGTTTGTCACGTAGCGTATACGTATGATCAAGGAAGTGGAACCAGCAGCAACCAGAAGACACAAAAAAAAATAGAAGGAAAGACCACGACGATGGCGATGGCGATGGCGATGGTCATGGGAATGGTAATGGTGATGGTAAAGGAAAAGTCAGAGTTAAGGGCGTGGCACAAGGAAGTGTAGGAAGTGTACAAAAAATCAGGCACGTACTTTTGCATCAAACCTGCTTCACTAACTTACCTTCCTAACTTCAGTTCGGTTCGGTACGGTTCGGTTTTTTCTACAAAATTTGTATAAAATGGGGAGCACAGTGACCGCCGAATTAGTAGCGAATTGAGGTCGAGAGGCTTACCTGCAAGTTGTAAGTTGCAAGTGGCAAGTGGCAAATGGCAAGTTGCATTTTGGCTGCCATTTCGGCTACGAATGCAAATTGAAACCCCGAGTCTCAAACTAATGCACAAAACCATTTTTTTTGAACATAATAGACGATGAAGATTGCTCCAGCTGTCGATGGTTACACTCTTAATTAGTTTCTTAATGTTTTTTTTTTGTTTGTTTTTCGTTCTGTCTGTCACTTATGTAGTTTTTTTGCTTGTTATTTTCATCTTGGCAATTCGCTTTGTTGCGAATTTGTGTCTAATTGGAATTTAATTGAAATGTTTGTCATTCCAAAAGGCAGCCACGCAATATCTTGACATATTCACTCACAAAATATATAATTCAAGCATCTTAGCTATTCAATTGGTTGGTTTTCTTCTTCTTCTTCGTTTTGATTCGTTGCGAATTGATATTTTGTGTTTGCTTTGTGTGTTTATTTATCTTTGTGTCTGGCATTTTGAACACTTTACAAAAGTCTAAGAATTATCCACTTTCTACGTAATTGCCTTTCTGTTTCTGAACAATGGAAAGTTGCATTCCAATTCCAAATGATGTAATAATGCAATCAAAATACCAATGCTTATTTAATCTTTTTGTGAAGTTGTTTAATGATTTTTGTAACCCAAACTACGTTTAATCTACTACTTTTTGCTTTTTAAATCAAATATATATGACCATTTGTCAATCGAACTACACAAAAATCGTTTTCCTTTTTACATACATATATAGTAAATGTACTTACTGAGGCATAGGTCTGTGGTAAATAAGTTGTGGCAACCAAATGACTTCGCCACAGAATTGCGGCATTAAAACTAGCTATCCAATGTTGTTAGGCCAGGCACGTTTCCCAAGTCATGAGTCATTTGCACGGCTCGTTTACCTACCACAGCGGGCCAATTCAAACCCAAAAAAAAAAAAAAAAAACCCAAAACTAAAACCAAATCCGAATTCGTGTCGCAACACGTTTGCTATTCTTTCAACTTGGCATTCGGCAGCGACCCTTCATCTGTGACTCTGTCTGGTAATCATACTACTCGTATTGTGGTATTGTCATTTCGTAATTTATTTTTGGCCACACACACACACGCACACACATACACACTTAGGTACAATTACAATAAAACGTACGAACAAAATCTAATTCCATCTCAGTGTATGCTTAAGCAGAGCATAATAAACAAAACTAATCAAGTTATGTGGAAGCCTCTATGCAAAAAATATAAACTAAATAAATAAATCACTCATGCCACTCATGAAAGTACAGAAGCACGCTTCAACTTAACTCGTTGCCTTGTTTAGCATTGGATTTAAAAGTTTTCTTTAAGTTTCTCTCTTCTCTAGTTTCTCACACTTAAAACTATCGAAAATCGCTTTCCGATTGTGAAGCTTTTAACAAATTATGAGTCCAGTTCGATATTGAACAACTTGCTTTATATTGTTTTTGGCCTGGGGCTTTGGAATTGATTATATAACGACCACAAACATTATTCATCAATTAGCTTTGACTGTTCCTTAGTTAATAAGAAATCTTTTTTTCGAATCTCCAACTTAAATCCTTATTAGCAGTCTTGCATAAATACCTGCGGATTATGCAGCAGTTTTAGTGATCTTTTCATTCTTTTTGCCATAATAAAATTACGAAAAAAATATGCTCTATGCAGGTAACAGTAAAATGAATATGTATATATGTATATATATACTTAATGCGTGTGTGTATGTGTGTGTGTGGAGGGCAAGTTAGCAATTGCCATAAAGGTTGTTAAAAGCCAAACGGATGTACGGTTTGTGGCTGTAACAGTGAACATTTTATATGAAATTATCATAGACAAAAAAAAAATAAAAACTGGCACATTACCCCCTGCACTTGTCCTTGCCCCACACACACACACACACACACACACTAACCAGCAACCCTTCCCTCTCTCTCTCTCTCTACTCCTAGCCCTGGTTGACTGTGTGCGCATCAATTTCCACAGCATTAAGTTTCTACTTTCAAACATAAAAAACCAAAAATAGAAGAAAACTGCTTACGCAGAATCTGTATGGAAAAATTTCATTGCCTTTGAGGCATATTTAACTTTTATTTAATCTTTAGTTTCTTTAAATAAAAGTTGATTAGAAATAAAACATTAAATACGTTAAGTTAACTGCAGTTAGCTTTTTTTATTGTGTACAGATCTTTTAAAGGTTTATTCATATATGTTAGGGTATTTGTCATTCAGCTAGCTCAAGTCCATTTGGCTTGTCCCTTTTCTCTAAGCTCTTATTTTTGCTTTACTAAACTAAACTAAACTAAGTGGTTTAACTGAAGCGATGCTGAAGTGCGCATCAGTTTGTAAAGCTGAACGCTTGAGGCTGCTTAGCGGGCGGACTTTGCCACGCCCACGTCCACACACACACACACACACACAAACACACACGAACTGTCTTTACCTGTCAGGGTACTTGTTCCTTTACCCCCACATACGTGAAGCGAAATTTTTCTTCCGAGCTTATATATATTTATGTACTTTGTTGTACTAACCCCCAACTGTTAGCTTTGCTATGAGTTGAAATGTTTATGCCTTGGGTTATTTAATTGTGACAGAACTGTTGAATTTGCTGCTGCCGTATGAGCAAGTACTGGAAAATCATCATGACAAGTAATTAATAACCTTATTTAGTGCGCAAAACAAATAACAATACATAGTTGATAAACCATTTTTAACTCGCGTTCCATGAGCGACAAAAAAATGTTAGGTATTTTATTTGACGTCAACAAATTGTGACACAAAGACAATAATAAAGTTTCAGCAGCGTTTTATACACAAAGGTATTAATTTCTATAAAAAAAAAACAAAAATACCACTTGCGAAAGAAAAAAACTGTTTGCAGTTCCTAGGCGACTCTATACAAAAAAACCAAACATACGTTTGTGTGTTCCAGATTCCGTGCAAACATTCCGTTCGAAGCACAAAAGTCCCGTTATGCTTTTTGGCACTTGTTATGTGTATGTATGTATGTTTGTTTGTTTGTTTGTTTGTTTGTAACAGCGTCCAGTCTACATTGGTCGTAGCCAATAAGGCGTATACGTATGTATTACGTATACGTACACACACACACAAACACACAATTATGCCCTGTGCACAGGGAATGTCTTAATTTTAAATTGCTTTTCTATTAAAAAGCAAGCAACGAACTTACCAACGGATTCTTATACTCTTTTCTAGATGAAAGCAACAGCTGATTGCGAGCTATAAATATTCACAGAAAAATAGATCTTAGCAAACAAACAAAAAGCCTGAAGCGAGTATTTTTCAAAAGCGTTGACAATCAAAATGCACTCATACTACATTAAAGACAGACATATAATGTGCCCTTCTTCTTCTTCTTTTTTTTTTCTTTGTAAGTGCAGAGTATCAAAACAAAAACGTTGCGACGCGCAACTTATAAATTTTGTTTGAAAATCAAGTGAAAAAAAAAACAAATGCAGCAGGAGAGAAAGAGCAAGAGAGATTGAGAGAGAGAGAGAGAGAGAGAGAGAAAGAGAGAGAGAGTTTCTCGGCGGGTGGGGAGGAAGATATAAAGAATATGTACAAATGCAGAGGTATCAAATCTGGTCCAGCCAACAAAAAAACAGGGAGTATGAAATGGCAGCTAGACTTGATGATATCCTGCAAAAAACATCACAGCAAACTGCAGGTTTTTGTTGTGTATTAAATTGTTGCAAGTTTTACTTCTTCATGGTTATGAGAAATATTTGACATACCACATAAATAATAAATCATACATAATACAAACATTAAGACAGAAAGAATGCATGCTCTTCTATATTTAAAGGGTTCTTAAGTCGCTGCTACTTGATACCCCTTTATTACAACGGCTCCAAGAAGACAAGACGTAAGAAGAAGAAGCAGAATCAGAAGAAGAAGAAGGAAGGAGCGGCGAACGGAGCGAATCGAAATGAAACGAAGAAACTGTGAAAAACAAATCTTGAAATGTGTGCCGAGGTGGCGTAAAAGGGTATGTTGGCTAGCATACCAGTGTAATAAATTAAACTTTTTATATATTGTACATACATACGTACAGTTATAAAAACAATCCAAGGCATGTGACCATAAATAGCATAGTGCAGCAAAGGATAGAGCACAACTGCAGAATGCAGCGGGCCAATTTTCAAGATGTGCTTACGCCCGACAGCACTTTATATGAATGTACGAATGTACGATTGTATGTGTATATATATGTGTGTGTGTGTGTGTGTGTTGTGCACCTTTTATGACCAATGCATTGCTTTTTGATGGCGTGACCACCACTTCGGTGCCTCGATTCTTCTTTGTAGCCAATAATGTTGAATGTTTTTGTGATGGCGCGAATGGGTTTTTTTTTAAATTCATTCACCTACATAAAAGAAAATCCCGATAATAATAACCAAATAAATGTGTTCGAAGTCGAGTGTTCGATAACGTTAAGAAAACATCCATTTACAGTATGACTGACTGACTGACTGACTGACTGACTGACTGCTATCAACGCACAGAACGCACAAACGTTTAAACAAAGCCATCTCGCGAAATGATTTGAGCAGCTTGGATTTAATCAACATGCAGCTGAATTTGTATATGTTTTGAGGTCAAAGGTTAATTGACTGCTCTTGGCATTATTTGAGTTAACAGACACACCTTAAATGCACTTAGTCCATTTGATATTGCAAAATCAACTTGTTTGGCTGAGTGGCCTACTCTTATTCGCATAGCATTCAAAAATTTGTGCCTGTGCCTGTTTTTATGGCGCCCCCTCCGAGTTCGTACTTATTTGTTTGTGTTTGTGTTTGTATTTGTGTTTGTGTATGTGTTTGTGTATGTTTGTGAGTGTACAAACGCAGACAAATGAACAACGCAGCGCCACAAGCGATTAATGCTGGCGCAGCAGCTATTGCAACAAAGCAGACGCGCCACTCTCAGCTTGGATTTCGGTGAATTTTGCCTGCACCATTTACCGACGACGACGCCGACGCCAACTTTGATGGCGATGTTTGGGGCTTACGGCGTGGAAAGGGCAGGGTATGAGAGGTAAGAGCATGGACATATTATGCACAAAATTGCCTGGCGGGAAATTTTAGGCAAGCGAACATCGCATTAAAACAAATAAAATCAAATGAAAATTTCGTGGAACATTTGGCACAAGAAGTCAAATTGTTTCAGCAGCTTAAAATGTGCAATAATCAGATTAGTTACTCATCCGCATGTAAATATAAAGACTATATAATCAAGCAAATGATGAATGAACGCTAAATTGTTTGTAAATGCAGTTAGTATAATTAAACTGCACCAAACAACATTTGAGTTGGACAAAGTTGTTGCTGTTTTATTGCTGTTCAAAACATATTATTCGATTCTCCGATGCGAAACTCAATAGAAATTTATTCGATATGCACAAATGAGGTGAACATATGTAATTGCGTAAATATTGTGCATATATACTTTATATTAGAAAAATCTGGTTTAATGTTTATAATATGTTCGAATAGTGTGAGAAGCAGTAAGCTGAAACCGTTTCAGAGTATCTCGTGTGTCTTTTCCAGCTAATCACATCAGGTTGTCTTTTAAGGGCTCACATTTCTGGTCATTTTGTTCGGTGCCATGTAACTAAACCATTTGCGGTTTTAACACAATCCCAGGGACAACAGTTAACGATGCTGGTTAATTTCTCTCTATCTATCTATCTCTCTCTCTCTCTCTCTCTCTCTCTCTCTCTCAGTGTTTCTGTTGGCGTTGACTGCTGTTCAAATGGAATGGAAGTGACTGTGACACATGTAGACGTTTCCCTAATTGTCAACTTATCGCACTGAAGTGTGCCAGCAATTTTGCAAAACCGTGTATGCCATTCACCACGAATACGAATACGAATACAAATACCATCGTCATGTCTCTATCTCTCTCCATTCACCACTCCCAGTCCCTTCACACTTCAGCTTGTGCTGTCTATCTGGTTTTGTCTCTTGTGTTTGTGTCTTTGTCTGTGTATTGCCATCAACGGGCATAAATTAACACTGGCTCAACACTAACGGTTAATCCTTCATTCAGTGACTTTCAGTGACAGCAAAAATTGCAAAATGTTAGTTCTCTTCTCTATCTCAAATATATATATATGCTATATGTACGTATTAAACATACAAAGCTCAAGTTTATTTCTGATCACTGATAAGAGACTTCATTCCCCACGTTTACACCACACAATTGAAATAATATCGATTTTCGGCAACATACAAAATCTAAGAATTTGTTTAGACCTTAACCTTTTTGACAAGGGTTCAACTGAATGCGATTTAAGAATAAAATTTATTGCTCTTCGCGTATGTATGTATCTATGTATGTATGTATATTCGTATATTTGTGTTAAGTAAACTTTTTTTGACCAAAGTCCCACATACGTTAAATCCATTTATTGCGTTTTGGCTAATAAGTAGAAAAAGACATCGATTGGCAAATATACATTCAGTTCGATGCAAGTAGCTTATCAGCTAAACATAAGCCAAGTTTTTTTCATACAACTCGGAATCTGGGAAACAATTTATATCTCATTTTATTGCGATACTTGTACACGCACACAAACACACACACACACACATCAATACGATTGCTGTTGCACTTTTGTAGATGTATATATTATATATTGTATATATTTGTTAATATCCATATTCATGAATTGCTCTTTTTTGGCGCATATACAGGTGCGGCATAAAGAAATTTATTTATATCTGTGTGTGCGGGAGAATGTGTGCGTGAAGTCCGTGCAAGTTCCTTTCGGTCAATATCAATATGTGCCCATCCACGTAAACACACACACACACTTACACACACACAGATACATCGCCATTGCAGCAACAACGTGGAGAAGTTCGAGGAAAATATTTTCGTTTACAAATATGCGCGCGGTACGTGAACAAGGAGATGAGAGAAAGAGAAAGAGAGAGAGAGAGAGGGAGGGGATATGAAAAGAAGTGAGCAATTTTTGGTTGGCTGGTTCGTTGGTTCGTTTGCTACAGCAGCACTAAAGGTACATAAAACATAAATTTCGCATTAACGATAAGCGCGAGAAAAAATAAAAACCAAACAAAAAACCTTAATACCGACCGATATATGAGTTCTCTGTAACGGAAATGATCAATTCGAATATACCCTGTAGATAAAATATACTTATATAACATGCTTAAAAGTATCAAACCAATTAAAGGTCGAGCTTTTCATATCTCCATTATCAACCCTTGAGAAAGATGACGATAAATAAATATTAATCGTTACGATAGAATAAAGAAACTATGACAAACAGATGTTGCTGATCTTTACAGCTCGATTGTTCAAAGCTTGATGTTGACGTTCATAATGTTTGTATATAGTATCTTCATCATACCTTCTGTATTATCCTTTTATTGGGTATATCAAAAAATACCAACAAAATATGAGCAGCCGGAAAATCGCGCAAGAATGTGTAACAATAAAGTGAATTTTTGGCTTAGCAATAGCAAAGTAAAAATGTAAATATATATGTAGGGTAATGCCAATAGGAAAAGGTGGGGACGTAAAATACGGAAGACGTTGTTGAACAAGAAATTATGCTAAATTTACATAGTACAACATACCTACATACCACCTACATACATACATATGTAGTATATAATTCAAGCTGCTTGCATTGAATTCTTAATAACAACAGCAAATACAAGCAGTCTTACGATCGATTTAGAACGATCGATGTTAAGTGATGGGTATATACATATAAATCAATTCTGATCAAGTTTTTCACATATACTAAAGTTACAAATCGTGGTGTAAGCATAAGTTTGACTAAAAAACTTCGCCTTGTTGGACAAGCAGAAAAAATTGAATAACAATAAAAACTAGTCATCCCCTTAAGCATATATCTATATATAGAGTACTTGGAATATTTGCTGCATTTGATTGGCACAGCTTGATGGGGTTTATGTTAGATGCAGCAAAGAAAGGAATCAAAGTAAATGTGCTTATGATATTTTCTATTTTATATTTATTTTTATTTGTTATTTTTCTTGCGTATTTTAAGCTTGCGTATAACAAGCAAATACTTACAGTAGCAATATAATTTTTGACAATAGAAAAGCAATTGTATTCGATCAAAAACAGAAATAATAAGATAATAAAGCTCACATATGGCAAAGTATATTTGTGCAACAGAAAATGATTGCATTTTGCAGAAGCTGCCCTCAAGGTCTAAGCCGATTGGAACTTTGTGCTACTAACGTATTCCTCAATTACATTTGTGACAACAAACTCAATTTTCAATTTTCAATTATAATTATATATTGATTTTTCTTGCAATTACGCTTAGGGTTATTAAAACATGCAACATTCTTTTAAAATGCGAATAATAAATAACTTTATTCAGCCATTGGCATTGGCATTTGCCTTTATCTTTTGCATTGTTGCAGTGTTGCGGCAACTGTGTGTGCATTTATTAATTTTGATGTTATCACCACATTGTTGTTGCCTCCTCTTTTTCCACTCCTCTTTCTCTCTCTTCATCTCTCTCTCTCTCTCTCTCTCTGTCTGTCTTTATCTTTCTTGGTTCACCTTTCAACCGTCCAGGCGGTAAACGTAGCGCGTAAATATGCTACGTAAATATGGCGGAAGGAAGCAGATTAACACGACAGCACAGGTAACAACGGCAACAGTAACAACATTTACAGCAACAACAACAACAACAGCTGCGATTGCATTGATTGCTGTTGATGTCATTTAATTTGCTTTTTATTGTTATTTTGCATTGACTGCACGACTGCATTGGCAGCATCATCATCATCATCTTCATCATCATCATCATCAAGAAGAAGAAGAAGAAGAAGAAGAAGAAGAAGTGTGTACATATATTTGTCATCGATTTAAAGTTTATCTCACGTTCTACCCGTGACGCTTTCAACGGTGAATATGTATTTTCGTGTGTGTGTGTCTGTGTGTGTGTGCGCGAGTGCAAGTGTGCTTAAACTACTGCACATATTTGCGGCCGATGCCATTTCCAAAGAAGAAATTTCATTTTATTTCATTTAATGACCGACTACGCCAATGCAACCAGGATTTAATTCGAACTCACTTGCAATCACGCACGTGGCGTGTATATGTCTATGTGTGTGTGTTTGTGTGAGGAGGGGGGTGGGGGAGTGTTGCACGCAACTGCATTCTAACACTTACAAAAATCAGGATGATTGTAATTTACTTCATCTAAACATTTTTGGTTCAAATGATGGAAAATACTTTGCATAGAATTCCCAATTACAAAACTTAACATTATTATTTAAATATTTATGCATATATCTATCTTTCAGTCTTTCTATCTATCTATCTATCTATCTATCTTTCTATCTAGCTGTCTTTCTATCTATCTATCTATCTACCTATATAACTTTCTATCTATCTATCAATATACTTATATTTATATATATATGTATCTATCTATTTATCTATCTATCTAACTATCTATCTACCTATCTATATATCTATCTATTTATTTATCTATCTATCTACCTATCTATATATCTATCTTTCTATCTATATATCTATCTATTTATCTCTTTATTTATATCTTTCCCCTAAACCCATTCTGTAAACTATTCAAAAGTCTGACGAAGTTTTTTCTGCAGTTTTCTTATCCTTACATCTTATGTTCATATCTTATATTCAATCTTTAACTGCATAGCTCTTAAATTGCGTTTGACATTTAAGTCTTTCACTCCGTTATTGAATCAATAATTTTATAAGGCAAGATTGACTCAACAGTTACATTATGCTTAATGTTTAATAAACAATGTGCATAAGCTCGTGGAAACTTTCTTCCAGTGTACATTCTCGCATAACGACCGTCCAACCGACCGACTGAGGAGAAGTTGGTACCATTTGCCGCTTGGCACAAGCTGCTGCAAAACACTAGAACAAGACCCCAACCAATGCAACTAACCAGTAAAGGCAGGCGTGTTGATTTCATGACAAGCCAGTGAGAGATTCCAGTGCTGCGATATGCCTGATGTCCGTTACCTTTATCGTTGCCGTTACCTTTACCTTTACCTTTACCTTTACCGTTGCCTTTGCTTTTGCTGTTGCTTTGCCTTTGCTTTTGATGGCATGTAAGTTGTTAGACCTGCATTTTGGTATCGATCTCTGACGTTGTTGGCCAGCTGCAGGTCATTTGGATTCGGATTATGGCGTATTCGCTTTGATTACACAGAAAAAGGAAGTGCGAGTGCAAAAGAGAGAGTAAGCAAAGGGGGTAAGTGGAACAAAAAGCAGGCGTGCAAGTAATGTATAGAGTATAATCACATTGCTTTTAAGTTCTACCGAACGTCATTAATTTGCAATTCACTAAATCTTAACGATTTAATCTCTCTCTCTCTCTCTCTCTCTCTCTCTCTCCCTCTCTTTATCCTTTCCACTTTGTCATTCTTTCTCTACTTTTGTGAGCTTTCTAATGCAATTTAAGTTGTTACTTAAAATCATTGATTATTTTTTAGTTTGCTTCTTCGTTTTCAGCGCAATTAAATTATGAACTACCGCCTATGTGTGTGTGAGTGTGTGTGTGTGTGTGCGGGGCGTCAGACCATTATTTTGCATAAAATTACACAAAGTGCCTGCTGTTATCCAACAATAACTGCTAGCCACCCCCAAAAAAACACAAAACACAATGCCAAATGCACAAAAGGACAACAACAATAACACAAACACTCCATCCATTCATATGCAAATACTCTTTTCGTGCTTGCATATGTGCTTTCAAATGAACATCATCACACCACAAAGCACAAACAAAAAGAAATTAAATAAAAATCAAACACGAATTGAAATCAAAGTATTTTAATGAGCTGTGACCACTGATCGAAAAAAAAAAAAACTAAAAACTAAATGCATCAACACAAAGGCACACATTTGTTTGAGGGTGCGTTCAAGCACACTCACACACACACATTCACACACACCCAGAAGCTTGCTTAGCAGTAAGAGTTTATTGCGAAAGACAATCAATTAACTTTGACCATCATTAAAGCAATTAAGAAAAAAAAACCCATTAACCACGACCAACGTTCAATTCAAGTGTGTGTGTGTGTGTGTGTGTGTGTTAATTTGAGTTTATTAAATAGTAAATCAAGTAAGTAAGTAAAAGTAAGAAAAGAAGCATCTTTGAAATGCGTGACTTAGTCAATGTTTTGAACATTTCACAAATTGCCGTGATAATTTTCTTGTGTGTGTGTTTGGGATCTTTGCGTAAACTCATCAATGTTTATGTAAATGTTTTTTCGATATTTGCAAATTGATATTTGCACTTATATGACACTCGGAACTCGGTGTGTTTGCGTATTGCAAATATTTTATTAGCTGAATTACGCCGAAAGCCATACGCAGACGCGTCATCAAAGCTGCAAAAAACCGCCAACATCACGCACAGGCACCCTTGGCAACGTGTCTGGCTAACAACCAAATCGCGGCTAATATATGTATATACGTATTATATATGTATTGTATATTGCACATATTGGTTGTTGACTGTATATCTAACACAATCACACACACACAGAATCGGGTTAAGGTTTTAAAAACTGCCCACAACGGGGTGGTGGTCTATAATTGATCAAAAATAAGCTTAACGCATGAATTTGGCTTTGTTCATACAGTATTCACAAAAGGTTAACTTCAACTTTGAAATCTAGTAAACGAAAAAGCCAAACTTTATCTAATTAGCTTATTGTTGAGTTATTAAATCTACAAATTTGTTACACTTTAGAAATTAAACTATAAAAAAGCTTATGAATAACAAAGTTTTTCAAACAAGTTGTTAGCTCAATTAAATCACATTTAGTAAACAAAAGAGCTTATTAACTGTTTTTAATAATATTTATTAACAGCTTGTTCTGAAATATAACTTTTGCGTTTAACTAGAAATTGTTTAGGTAAAATACTGTAAACGGAAACCTTACAGTATATGTAAGAGATTAAACTTTAAACGTTTGATGTACGCTTAAAGCTTGTTAATAGCAAAATCAAGTTTTAAGCAAATTAAATGTCATTTTCCTCGCAAAAAGAATATTGTTAAAAAAAAAGAAAACTCCTTCATATCTGCTTATGTTCATATAAATCAAAACACTCATTTAAAATCAAAATACATTTATAAGACTTCATACACAGAAATCAGATAAACCCAATCTTTAGGTTGTGATTAAAGTAAGCACATGCACCCGAGCCATGGCTTATGATAAGAATTAGTTTTCAGACCACTTGTCGAGCGGCCTGCACTTAGCAGATAGTATTACAGGCAGCGTCATAAATAATTTACTATTAAGATTTGGTATTTGTGCACGCATGGATAACCTTTCATTGTTTATGTCAACTCATAAAAACTATCATAACTAGTAGTCCTAAGCAAGCATTATTTTCTAAGAATTTATGTATATAAGCCATGCATTTCTCTCCAATAAAGTTAGTGTTCTCTTTGAGTCTTAGTACGCCACATAAAAGTCTACGCATACATTTTCTTCCATCGCACTTACTGTGCGCACCGAAGGATTTCCTCTCCGCAGTCCAACTCCAAAGTTGCAAGTGCTAGTTGCGACGACTTTTAGTTGTCAGTTTATGTGCTGACTGCTTCCCTTACATTATACAAATAGAATATCGATAACGTTTATGTTTATAGAATATTATTTTTACCCCAGAAGGCCCTTTTTGGGTTATATGAATTTTAACAGTTTGTAAGCATTGAGTCAAAACTAATTTGGATCTCTTTGATAGATGGCAATATGTCAATTAATCGTTCACACATCTTCAATGCCTAGAAAAAATCTCATCATACATGATTTGTGGTTTACGTCGAAGGTTTTGACTGCTTTTTGCAGTTTTGAAGTGAAGTGTTGAAAGTTCGAAAAATACCAAATAGGCATACATTCATTCGTCTTTGAACAATTTTAATTTTGGGCCAGACTACGTGTACACACAACATATTCGACTCGACTCGACTCGACTCTACTCATTCTCTCATTCTCTGTTTCTCATCAACATGATGATGAAACGCGGCTGTCAACGCAGCGAGACCGCGCCCAGGGCGTGAACGCGGCCCTTGGGAGGCCTCATTTGGGGCGTCGCTGGTTTTTTTTTTTTTTTTTTGGGCTCGGCATAAAATTTAAGAGAAGTAAACAGTGTTGCGGTCATGAAAGTAATACAGACTACAGAGTACTTTGTTCTTAGTTTAAAAAGAGAGTTTAAGAAGTTAATTTCGGTCCTATCGAAATAAACATTACGAAATCTTAAGATTTTGCTGGGTTATTTTTTAAACTTATTGCGTAATTTCTTAGAGGGAATTGTTAACATATGTATATATATATATCTACTATCTACCTTTCCTCGCCTTTAGACGAATCTACTTTCAATATACTCGTTTTACGTTTTGGAAAACAGAATATAAATAGCATGCCAGACTCGAATTAAGCAAATTAACTTGTCAACACATTCGACTTGATTATTGCGGGCGGCCTCAACCCGGACTGATGTAGCTGCTTTCAACTTTTGCCGCGGGTTGGGCGAGGCATAGAACCAAAAATGGTTGCCTCATATGTATATGTGTGTGTGTGTGTGTGTGTGTGTGTGTGTGTGTACGTATGTGTTTGCTTATTTGTCGCTAACTTTACGCAACATTGCGACGACAACGAGTTTAGTTTCGCCTATTGGCAAAAAATCTTTTCAAGATTGTTTTTGGTTTGGGTCCGGGCATGTGCCAAAAGGGTTTTTCATGCGGTCATAATAATTTAGGGGCTTCTGGCTATGGATTTTACAGACATGCGTTGTCTGCGTGAAATCGCATTCGCATTCGTCCCAGCACATTGCCCCCTTGGGATCAGCAAAGTTATTTTTTCTTACATTAATCAATACCTTAAAGATGCTAGTAAACTAAGCCTTGGACTGATTTATGTTTCTAATCTTGACGTTTAACCACCAAGGCTTAAGACTACAATATTAAGGTGAAAGAAAACATTTTAAAATTCAACCATAAGTCGGGATGAAAATTTAAAATATACTTTGATCAAATGTTACAAAAAAAGATGCTCTTTTTATAATTTATATAGTCAGTAGAAGTATCTCATTTGACCCCGAACATAAATATGTACTACTTGAAATGCAAAAAAACATGCAAAAAACAAATAGATGTTGGAATTCGCAAAAAAATTAAAAAATAAAAAAAAAGTACAGAAAAAGAAAGAAAGACAGGAAACAAAATGCGTTGTCGGCTGTCGGGACTGAAACTTTAGACGGCCCCGGACACTGCGGGAAACAGAAAATATGTAGAAAAAAAACACTTTGTGAACATTGGAATGGGCCGCGAGCTGTTTTACTGAGATATACAACAAGTTTAGTAATGTCCCCGCTCGGCTCTTGTTGGTCACTTACGTTTCTTGGTAGTTGTCAGTTAGAATTGTTGCCAGTGGCATGGGCATGTTTTGGCCAAAGTGCGTCTTGTTTTCGCCGCCAGCATAATGCGATTGCATAAATTGTAATTAATGTTGAATGCCATGTTGTTCTGGTTAAATCTTTCACATTTCAACTAGCTATGATTCATTCACTTGATTTGTGTACTCTACGACACCGTTACCTACACATTGAAATATGTGTTATTGTAAGCCAACTTTTAGAGTTTTTGCCCGAGCATTTTTAGAAATGGCGAAAGAGATTTATGATCAGAACATGGTTGGCTGTGGTCTCTGATATGGTTTAATTCGTTAAGAGTTGGTTTGCTTACAAGTTCTTGGCATCAGATATATCACATGGCAGAGTATTTAATCTGTGACGTTTCAAAATAACCTGTTGTAATAATATGATTTCAGTTTGTTTTGTTTTTTTGTTTGATTTGATTTATTACTATTAATTTGGGCTTTTAATTTACAAGCATTTTGCATTATGGCACAAACCACAATATTTATTGCCTGCTGTGTGCTGCTGTACTGAAGGTTTTGTCACACTGAGTTCATAACTGCCAACTTATATATAAGTGAATTAAGGATGTTGATGTTCATGTTGTTACCACTTCTTCAACATCTACTTCATCGTTGTGCAGAAAGTTTGATGTTAAGGGCGGCGGAAGGGGGTGCAAATTGGTTATACTAAGTGTGTGGCGCATTTTGATAACTTAACTTAAATAAAGCATAAGCAAATATTTATTTAAGAACTTCCATTGTCTCTTCTATGTATGTGTGTGTGTGTGTGTGTGTGTCTTTGCATGTATGTATGTATATGTGTGTGCCTCCCTTTATTTTGTTAAGTAAATAAGATAGAGCACTTGATATGTATACGTATTCGTATGAAGTATACGACCCGAAGGCTAAAATCCATTAGGTTTCGTTTAGCGCAAATGCGAATGATGCCTCCTCTGCCACATAAAACGAGCTGACAATGCTGAATATAAAAAGCTTTTGTTCCTGTATCGACTAAATGGGTCCAAAAAGTTTATACATGTAAGAGTCTGAGTGTGTGTGTGTGTGTGTGGTCTTTCAAAACGGGGCGAGGCTGCATGACGTGTGACAAATTTTTGCGGTTAGCAAAGTCAATAGAGAAAGAACATCGACACATTGAGCGCGGCGGGGATATGTTTAGCACGTCTGTGGTCCATGGCCGGAAAATTGTTCAACATGTCCGTAGCGACATTCCCTTTGTCCATTGCCCATTGCCAGTTGCTGCTAAGAAGAGTGGCATTCAGCATTGGCAACTGAGCCAGAGTTCACATCTCGATTTTATCCGGCTCTACTTGCAGTTAAATAGGGCGGAAAAATAATTGAACCATTATCAGCCAAAGGCAGCAACATTAAAGTAGCCTAGCGAACGGCACACCTCGTCGTCTGTCTGTCTGTCTATCTGTCTGCTTTACATAGTTTAAAAGTTGTTGTTGTTGCTGTGTGTTGCGTGACTGCAACCGCATTTGGTATTTATGAATACAAATGCTCATCGAGAAAGCTTAGCTAGAAGATACCCTCAACTAATGGTGACTAAACTTTAATATCTACGTTATTTCTCTACTGATTTCGATACAAATTTCACCGATTTTCATTGTTTTGTCTAAAGTTCTTAAGACAATTTTCAAGTTTTTTTAAATTTAAGACATTAGTGTTATCGATAACATGTGTACATCGATAATTTGATACAACCTATGATATTGGAGAGTTTATATACAAAAAACGCCTTTGCGACAAGTAATGGCTATATCGACTCGGCTTTTGATGCTGATCAAGTAGTATATACTGTATATTGTCTGGGGTCGGAGATGCTTTTTTCTGTCTTTTACTGTACTACAAAACCATTATAACCTTTTTATGCAGTTTTAATGGGTTCAGAGTATACAAATGCAATAATGAATATATTAAGCAGACAGTTGAATACATTTAATATATATATATATATATATATCATTTATGTTGCAAGACTATTTATCGTTAGTTTCGACTTAAGTTAATCGTAACTTACAACTTTTTGTTCACTGTTGCTAAATGCTGACGCACAAAGTCTCATGAGATGAGTTAATTGGAAAATAGCAATTATTTTATTGGCTATTGAGTGCCAATAATTGAAATTGAATGCAATCAATAAATCTTATTTAATCAGTTTTAACTTAAATTTAAGGTATCTTTGTATTAAGACGATAAATGCCAACGGGCAAAGCCATATGTGTACAATGTACATAATATGTATGTATGTATGTATGTACGCGTATTTATGTATATGTATTTGACGCTCTCGGCCAGTTTGCATATTGTTTTCTCTCTCTCTCTCTCTGTGTGTGTCTCTTTGTTTATGTTTCCTTTTCACTCTGTGTCTGTCTGTCTGTCTGCCTGCCTGTCTGTCTGTCTTGCGCTATCTCTGTTTATCTCATATCAGATATGACGAACGCGCTCTGACATGGATGAGTGCACTCTGGCGAGCGTCAGAGCTGGTGTTACAGCATCCAGCATCCAGCTTCGAGCTACCAGATGTACCCATCCTTTGCGCTTACTGTGTCATGTTGTTGCGTTGTTGCGTTGAGCCTCATTAAGGACACTTTGTCTGCTGTCCATTTAAACGCGAGCAATGCCCGACACCGCCCCACCCTCCGTTCATAAATTATTTTTAAATGCATACTTATGTGGATTTTCAGCCACACGAGAACTTTTCACAATTATAACCTGTTCAGCTCGCACATACATATACACACACAGAACAAAGAACAAAAATAAATACAATATTGCCATGCTTTAAGAGCTAACAGAACTACTTCTACTAGCCAAGACTTGAAAGACATACATATTTAGAGCGACCTCCTTTTATCAGTGGGTGTCGATACAGAAATACATTTGCTTGCGAGACTCTAAAATCAATATGCCATCGATATTTTTTTTCCTGGGTTTTTTTTTCGTACGCAACTCGAGTGGAAATTGTTGTAAAATGTATTCATTTATTCACAATTTTCTGCGGCTTTCCTGCCACGTCATTTCCTTATGCGCCCTCATCCATACATATATGTAGATTTGTATGTGATTTCATTTCCATATACATATGAGTATACGAAAAAAAATGAAAAAGAAAAGAAGATATGTTAAAATTACATTTGAAAGTGCTTAAGTCCATAGGATTGCTTTATTACTTATAACAATTCAACCGAGGCATTTAAGCACTTTAAAATTTAAAGCTATTGACAATACGCAATACACAATAACAATGATAAGCAATGCGAATGTGGCAAGAGGCAATTTGCTCTTGCGGCTTATGGTGCTGTGGTTGAAGAAGGAGGGAAGGGGGAGGAAATGCCAATGACATTAAACATCAAACATTACGCATGTCAAGAATTTTTGTTGTGTTGTGCACGAAATAAGCTTTAGCTTGTAAAGGTAACAAGCTAAAACTTCAATAAACCAAAGCAATGTTAGCTTTCAAGTTTCATTCGATAACATATTTGTCAAATAAACATATCCAAGCAAAGACCGTGTTGAAGTTAGTCGAATAAAACTTTCTCTAATTTGTTTGATAACAAAGGAAATAACTAAACTAGTTAAGTCAAATTTAGTTGCTCTTACTCAACTTGTTCTTGTTCTGCTCAATTAATAATTAATATATATACTACTATATAGGAATTATTTGCATACAAGTCAGTCCATAAGCAAGCCGCAACCAGCAACCCGCAACCCCTCATGGACCTGTGTACTTCTATGATAACTAATCCCTTCTGCTTGTCTTGTTCTCGAATTTCTAGTCATTATGTTTGAGCCATGTGTAACTGAAGTATTGCGGCTTTCATGCTTTCTCAATTCAAAGCCAACGATGCTGTCAAATTTGTGTGGTCTTGCAACTACTGTGGCATAACTTTTGTTGCCATTCAAAGGGAACATATCCATCCGATTGTTTTGGTTCTTGTTGCCAAAGTAACAACGCGTTTAATTGTGTATTAAAACCAGCAATTAATGATATTATTTAATACAATTACTATTCGAATGGAACATGTCTTGGGATTCCATTGTTGCCAAAGACCATAGCTCCATCTCTCAATGTGTATATAATTAAGCAACTTTTGATATTAATAACGCAGCTTTGATTTTAATAAGCAAGGTTTTTCAATAACTCGAAGCTGCTTAAAGTCGAGTTGTTTTCGATCCTTTTTGTTTTCGTTGCGAATTTCAATTAGCCCAAAATTTGTGAGGGACGCGAAACACGCACAAAAATTGCGACATTACCGAAAGTGGCCTACAACAAAGGTCACTTTATTGTATTTATAAATGAGAGTGCATGTGTGTGTGTGTGTGTGTGTGTGTGTGTGCTGTAGCTGCTGCACTCTAAACTCAACACAGAGGAAACTCAATTTAATCAATTACGCGCTAATGCACTTCAAACTGATGTCAGGATATCAAGGGATTTAACGAAACGAAAGGAAAGAAGAGGGAACGACAACAAGATACAATATCTCTTATTACTTGTTGCATATGGCATATTTTGGTATGCCGCTTAAAGTATTTTAAAGTCCAAATACTTAACACAGTCTCCTTCTTCCTATTACACATGCTCAAAGGCATTTCACAAACACACACACACACACACAGTCAACAACGCCATTTTTACTCGTTTCATCCATTTTTTGCTCCTGTTTTTTGTATTTTTGTATTCTTTTTTTTTTGGGTAGACATTATAAATAGCAGCAACAACAAAGCGTCGCCCGCTGGCCGAGCGAACGCTTAACACAACGACGCTGCTGACATTGCATGGGTTGAGGGGAAGAGCAGAGGGGCAGGGAGTGAAGAATATGCCATGCTTGAGGAGCAGAATGTTTGTGTGTGTGTGTGTGTGTGCATTCATGTACGTATGTGTGTGTGTGTGTTTGTGCACCTGCCACGTTCCTGGTTTTGTGCGATTGGCTTAGATGCGTGATATCTTTTTCCCAGGCAGCTCAAATGTCAGACGAGGAGCGAATAACGAAACAACAAACAGCTGTCTAACCCTTGTAACCTACGACCTTTTGGCCTTGGCTATATGTTTTTGTGTTTGTGTGTTCTTCTGTGTATTTGCGTTTGTGTGTGTGTGTGTGTGTATGCAATAAGGCAGGTGGTTAAGTGGGAATGGACAACTCCTCCCTCCACCTGCCGCGCTACACACGACAGGCAATTAAATGCCTTGGGAACAGTAACAGTAAAAAAATGTTATGCCCCGTTCATACATACTAGTAGCCATTAAAAAATTTGTGCATAAAAAATGGCTTGTAAAAGTTGTGTAAATATACGTTTGTAACAAACAGCACAAGACATTCTCAGTTTTGTAGGGTTAATATGTGCCAACATATATATACTCTTAATCAGCAACAGTTGTTAACTCGATCTTGACAACTTCCTAATGTTCATTATTAAGAGATGAAATTTAGTATTTTTCTATGTTAATTTCTAGTTGAACATTTTTCTTTTCATTTGTTAGCTTACTTTTCTTGGATTTACAATTTATAAATACGAAGCCGTAATAATCAAAAGTTAAGTACTTAAAGTACGTTCAAGAATAAATAAACCTAATTCTTTTGAGCTTAGTAAATGAGTTTGCAAGAAAAGTTATATTCAGTTCCTTGTATAGTAATCTTTAGTTTGGGCAATCTTGACAACTTGTACCATAATTAAAAGGCATTAACACTAATACCAGATTTATACATATAAAAATAAACAAAAAAGTTCCCTCAGTTAAATATCCTTTGAATAAAAATAGAATCAAAACAATAGGAAACAATATCCCACAATCACAATCCGTCTGTCAGTTAAGGACAATCCATCAAATACATATTATATTATAATGACGACGACAAAACATAACCTATGAGTAATGCTTCCCGCTTGCATTGCTATTGGGCTCAATCATCTCTCATCATTTATCACTCAAATTTTAAACTTCCCAAGTAGTACTTCATGTACACAGATACAAAGGATGAACACTTGAGCTGCCCACTGCTCCACAACTACATACTTCTTGTGTGTTCCCTTGCGGCAAGTGTAAATCTCATCTTCTTCTTTTGTATTGTGAGCTTGGTAATAAGTACATATTATGAGTGCTTGAATGGACATTAGGTTGTGTTGGATTGGGTAAGGTGTTGCTGCTGGCCAAACTGTCTGACTATTCTACGCTTGAAATCATTCTTTACTAACACTCACACACAGCAAATCGAAATGTGATACAAAATAAAATAAAAGTAGAAAACAAATGTTTTAGACATGCATTTATTAAGACTCTAGCTGATTTTTTTTTTTTTTTTTGGGGGGGGGGGGGGATTTTAAGACTTGCCTTCAATGTTAACCATTCCTACTTACACTATGAACACACGTCGACTCTTTTGTCAAGTTTATACATACAAACATATGAATGCTGGCATTCTTTTCTTTTTCATATCGTCTGCATTCCGATTGCGATGCTGACAATAGGGGTAGGCGTGTATGTTAGTGTTTGGACTCTTAACAGGGATTTCAAATTAACACTTGTTGCCCATAACAATGAGGCGATGAGACGATAAGCAGGCAACGAGTCAGCCAATGTTTATTGCAAACGAATCAAGCGTATGACTTAACAAATGTTTAACTGCCAACTGACCCCCAGGAGCAATGGCCGTGAGCCGTAAGTCTATTAATGATCAGAGGACATGTCCTGGTTGAATGGTTTGCCGAACAGAACACACACACACACACACACACACATACACACATACACATATGTATATGTTTGCTTTGGTGCAGTTGTGTAGAGATGACTTAACAATAAAAACGCAACATTCGAATGTCGAATGTTATCAATCTGTTTGTGTGTCTCTGTTGGAGTGTGACTTAAGCTGCGCTTAAAAGTGTTTAGAATACCATATGTCATATGGTATGTATGTGTATGTGTATGTAATTGCCTGTAGGGCATTCTCTTCTTCCTCTCCCACACTCTTTCTCTCTCGCACTCTGTGTCTCATCAGGCTATGCTGGCGGCACAAAGTTGTCGATTTCATTTGCGTGTCTCTCTCGTTTCGCTTCTTGTTTGTTCAGCTGCTGCTGCTGCTACTTTCTTTTATTATTTATTTTATTTTTATGTATATATATGTATGTATGTGTGTCTTGATTCTTTTTCTCAATTTTTTTGTTAAAATAATGATATATGTATGTACGAACCGGAGGGATGAAGGGCTTTTGCCGCCCACAGTGTACACGCCTATCGCCTGCAGCATGTTGACTGAAGCTATTTTATGTGTGATTGTATTTGTCTTTGCCGCAAACAACAACAAAGCAAAGCGTTGCGACTGCTGCTGCTGCTGTTGCTGTTGCTGTTGATGTTGCTGTAAGGCAGCTAGAGTCAATGCGAGAAGCCGCTTATCATGTTTGTCTCCCTGTCTGTCCGTCTGTCTATCTGTCCGTCTGTTTAGTTATCAGTTTGTTTGTCTTATTGCTGGCCAAGTTTATTTGCCGCCATCATCAGAAAGGCAGTGAGATGGAAAAAGAGAGAGAGAGAGAGAGAGAGAGAGAGAGAAAGCGCGACATAAAAGCCAAAGTCTTATTTGTGTGTAAAGACATTCAACACTCCACACTCCCACCCACCCTGCCACAAGAAACACAACACACAACACAGTTAACGGCACTCAAACAAGCCGTTTGAGAGACTAAGCTCCATTTTGCACTTATCGTGAAGCAGGCTGGCAAATTTCTTACACTTTTAACATAAACAACTAATAGCAGAGAGTAGAGCAGTCATAATGCACACTCACACATACACACACACACACTTTCTCACTCACACAGACACAAAGTGTGCTCAAAAGTATATCGACTCAAGATGCCTTGACACACCTCAGTGCCTTTCAACGCCACCTTCCCGCATCCTGTCAATCAGAGTGCGAGTGCGAGTGCGAGTGCGAGATAGATAGATAGAGAGAGAGGGAGAGAAAAGGAAGGGCGCATCAATCAAACGCGCCCACAATCAATCAATCAATCAATCAAATGGCGCCGTCTGTACTCTGCCTGAAGGCATAAGACATTTCATTTTTGGATGCGTCTTAATTCCGCTTCCCGCCGTCACATACTCATCTATTTCTGTCAAAATCCTTAAATTGTATCTTTCTCTCTCTCTCTCTCTCTCTTACTATCTCTTCAAATCTATCTCTATCTCTGTCTCGTCCTGTCATAATACACACATCAAGTTTGCTTTATCTTAATATTTTGATGCATGTTCTACATCTATCTGCAATCAGCAAATCTTAAGAATTCAAATCAGATTTGTTGCATGCATATTTTAGGAATATTTCATGAGATACTCTTCACAAAGGTTACTTGAAAGGGTATCAAAGGTTTTTTTCATTTCAGAATAAAATACTTAAATCTGAGCTTTCATTTTAAAAATCTTTTTATTTGTTAATTTATATTATATTTTTCATTTACCGGAATAATTTTATACAAATTTTATTTCAGTTTTAAATTTTGTCAGCTTGCAAAGAAAAATATTATTAAAATTACTAAAAAAAAAAAAAGGCTTAGCTTTACTCAAATTCAATTTCACGCATTTTTTTCGTACTTTTCGCAGTGGCTTACCGGATAAAAGAAAATTAATGAAAAAAGGAACTGAGTAAATAATTAACTTTAAAGCCCGTCAAATACATATTACCTGCTTCCGCCACAAGGTGTTTAGCCTGATGAAGACATGATACAAAAAAAGGTGTTGTTGCATATTCGATGTTGTTGTGTTTGTTGCTGTTGTTGTTCAGTTGAGCTCTCTTGTCACTAGTATCCTTGCCCTTTTGCCCGGCAGTTACAAGGAATGGCAACACTAAAAACAACACTACACTACGCTACACTACACTACAGAACAGAACAGTGTGTTGGTCAGCGACTTGACTACGACACTTAATTCGCTACTAGACGCTCGTTAAGTGTAGAGAGAGGCTCTCGACCCTCAACTTGGGTGGCTCTGTCAATAGCGATAATAAAATTCATTTACTATCTCTCACAAAATACACAACAACAACAACAACAAAAATACAAAATAAAAAAATGCCATCTTTGAGACATTTATTTGCAGTGACAAAGAGGTCAGGTATGTATTTGGTTTGATTTGGTCTGGTCTGGTTTTGGTCTTTTGTTGTTATCGTATTGAAATTATTTTGTATTTTTATTTTTATTGTTATTACGGTTGTTGTTGTTATTGTTATTTTTATTGTTATTTGTTTGGCTCTTTACGAAATTTTATTATTTTCGGCAGACATTTTTTTTGTGGTTGGTATAGAAATCAAAAATTTACATAATTTTGCGTTGTGCGGCACGAAAATATGGCAAAATTAAAATGAAATTAACACACTTATACCCTGCAAACAAAACAAATGTACAGAAGGGGTATGCTAGACAGAAGAGTTGATGGAATGGAAATTGAAAAACTAGATTAAATATAAATATTATTCTTATTTACATAAATGAGTTAAGGGTATTTGCAAGTCGCTAAAGCATTGTCATTTGTCATTTTGATAATACACACCAATGTGTCTTCCGCCTCTGTGCGTGTGAGTGTGTGTGTGAAGTGTGAAAAGCGCGCAAAATAATACAAAAGGAATTGTTAATAAAATATGCAATTTCAAAATACGAATAGAATAAGAACTGTGAAAGCAAACGAGCTACAATCAAAATAGATATGTATGTATGCCGACTGCCCCGCGCAGACAAACATACATACATATATTTGTACATACACACACACACACACATTTATATATATATATATATTTACAATTGTGGGTCCATAGAGATTTTTATGCTGTTGACGCAGCTGTGCTGCAAGTAAAATTTTCACACTCACAAAAACCAAAAGCACAGATCTCTGCGTGTGTGTGTGTCTTTGTGTAAGTGTATTGTGTTTTTCTATTACAAATTTCGAAACTAAAACTAATTTCAATGTTTAATTTATGCTCAGTGAGCGCGAGTTGCCGAAAGCGCCTTTAAGTATGCCATGAAAATTAGGCAATGTGCGGAAAAGCGCGCAAAAGCACCGAAAAGATAGAGATAATGAAGTTTGAGCTGTTGTTGACTTAGGACCGTTGCCAGAGAGAGAGAGAGTGCGAGAAGGGAACACTTGCTGCAGCCGTCAAGTCAAAGCGCTTCTGCATTTGTTATTACACTTATAGGGAAGACGAATTAAAAGCTACTTGAACGAGAGTAAAAATATTTCTATTTAATTTTCCATTATATTAACTTAAATGAGCAATCTTTTAAACTGGCTTCTTCTTCTTCTTCTTTTGCAGCTTCTGCTGCTTCTTATTCATCTTCTTGGGGACACCATCCAATTATCTAAAGCTGCCAGTTGCTTGGATTTGTTCGCCAAGCTTCTTTAGAGCCATTAGGGACGCAATTTTAGTGTTCACACGTTCCGCAAGTCCAGTTTTATTAATCGTTTGAGCTCTCCCTTCAGGGGAAATAAAACATTCACAGCACAGAATTCGTTACATGCATAGTATGTGCATCTCTCCCTAAGACCCTGATGATAATCAGCTTAACATATAACATAAATAGGATATATTCAACATGCAATTTGATATCAGTTGAAAAAAAAAAAAACACTTTTGTCTGCCTGTCTGACATAGTATATAGGCTATATCTATATCTATATATCTATCTATATATTGACGACGCATTTTCATGCCACACCGATGACGTTATACATGCCAGACAACTAAAATCGATATCCTCAACTTGATGGATATATAATCCGATTAATGAAAAACAGCGCTCTAGCCCCTCTTACGCCCTATTTCTGGTTCACAACAGGGTAAAGCGGTCCCTAAGCTTTTTTATGTATTAAATAATAAATAAATATATGAAATAATTTAAGTGGCTTTTCTGGAATATTAACTGAACAAAATTTATTTAGCACGGTTATTTAAGATCTTCTTTGGATATTCCTTAAAACTTTTTCTTTCCTTGAATCATATTCTTTGTTTTTGTGTTTAAACTGGGATTGCAATCATTGCTTAGCCGACTATAAAATTGTTTTGCGATTTTCAGCAACTTTCTCTGATAATAGCACAAACTATTTTCATGTTCAATATCCCAAGTACAGCCAATGAAAATAAAAATGAAAATTTGATGTGCAATCTCGTGGAAAGGAAATGAAATTGAAAGTGCAGGCCGCGTATACACACAAACGAAAACATATACTGTACATATACAGTACAATATATATATATATATATGTAGTATAGGAATAAACTGTAGGTCAATGCACACTAAAGCGTTAACAATATAGTTTAACACTTTGGTTGTTCTGTGGGGCAAGTTGCAAGTATGCTAGAATGTCACTTGGTATTTTTAACGTGACACGAGCATATTTTAATTAAATTAAACCAAGCCATGAAAATATTTGAAGCAGCTAGACCAAAAGGAAATTAACACAGAGAGAGAGAGAGAGAGTGAGAGAGAGAGAGAGAATGAAAGAGAATGAGAGAGAGAGAGAGGGATAATGACAAAGCGAAAGTGGGAGCACAATATAAATGCTGCCAAATTACGTGACATAATTTAGAGGCGATGCCAAACGAGGATATCCTAATGACATTTTGTTCTTTGTTTACTGTCCGTGTTGCTCCTTCTTCTCCCGTCTCTCTCTTTCTTTATCGTTGTGAATGGCAACACTTCACCTTATCCTGTTGCGGCTATTGCTATCATTTAAGATTTTATTTCTTTCAATGTTGCTTGAATGGACGATATAAACATCATCATCAACATCAACACCATTTTCATCACGCAACGTTGAACTATGGAGAATTTTGAAGCTTTAACTATTAGTAAGATGACACTTTCTTTTCTATACACAAGCCTATATAACATCTTTTGTTGCAAATCGTTTAAGAATAATGATTTTAAAGGGGAATACAATTTTAAGATGTTTTCATTTTTGTTTTGTTTTCGTGTTGCAGCAATGACTTTATGTGACATAAAGCTTAAATATTCCCCATTGTGCGCGGCATAAAACTCCCGCTGCTTACCTTCTGAGCTATGAGCAACTCTGCCCGTAACGTTAAGCTCTGGAAATGGACGTTATTAATAAAGGCAACTCCCAGACAAGAGAGACGACACTCACTCTAAGGATATTGCACAGGCTGGGCGCAACGACTAGCAACGATATTATTTTACCAAACACTCAACACACGCAAACACACACACACACACACATCCACAAACATAGAGACACAGCATGTGTAACAAGTACAAGTGTGCGTCGAAATGAAGTGTGTGCTGGACTGGCAGATACTCCGCACTAACTAATCCGATTAATCATGATCTTAAGTATGCTCTCTCTCTCTCTTTCTCGCTCTCTCGCTCTCTCTCGCTCTCTCTCTCTCTCTGTCGTCTTAAGCATACCCAATTTGAGTATTTGCATTTATGTGTGTTGAGTATAACAAGTAGCTTAGTGGAACGCATATTTAAACATTGTTATCAATATTATAGCCAAAGGGGAGTGGAGTGGGTTGGGTGGGTGGTGGGCGTGCTTGGGGTGGTTGGTTGGTTTCCAGGCAAACCCAATCAGCCAAACAGGACTGAGGTTTGAGTGCTGTGGCAAGGACAGGGGCAGGTCTACTTGTGAGCGTCAAGGCGTGAAACGCTTACGTAAAATGCGTTATATTTGCAAAGACTTCAAACCCTCGTATAAACACATATATATACATATGCATGTGTTGGCCGACATCCGCTAATGAAAGCACCCGTTTCCGCTTCACTTTACACACACACACTCACACACCCAAAGCTTGGCTGCTGTACCTTTGTTTTAACTTTTATATATTTTGGTTTTGTGTTCAATTTCTGGTTCGTTTGGTAATATTGTATACTATATATGTATATGCACAGTCTCTTAAGCTTATGAGAATGTAAAATTGAGTTTAAAAACGCTCAATTCTCAATTTTCATACACACTTTCATGTTGAACATTTGGTTGGCTTAAAAACGTGTTTAAATATTTCACAACACTAACAACTCATATTTATTACTATCTGAAAGTGAATCTACAATTTTTGATGAATGTGCACTCTAATGCGATTATCGTGAAGCATCACTTTCGCATTAACTATATATATATATATATATTCTATATAGTATATAGTATACATATCTGATGTACTTAATATGTAGCATGAGACTGAGGCTGAGGCTGTTATATTACCTCACATTGTCAGCTTATCAGCATTGTACAGGGTGTGTGAACTGGGCGGTGTGTGTAGAGAGGCCTAAAATTGGCAGCTAGGGTTGCCAGGGCTGCCAATGTACGCGCGCAATCAAGTAAATTACGAGAATTTATAACACAGAAAGAAGCGAAGCGAGTGCGTCGCATCGTTTTGTTGTTGTTGTTGTTGTTTTTTTTTATTCGTGCCCAAAATTGTGTCCTTGGCAGACATTTGGTTTGTTTATTTGTTTGATTGCGATTGCAAATTGGCGTTGCCTCAATCATAAAATTGATTGCACCGCCCACGTCAACAAGTAGGCCCATTTATTCGTGTGTGTGTTAGTAGCTGACAAACTTAACACCCTTCATCCGGTTACGCCCCTTTTGCCACAACTCCTTTCCCCATCGCAAACAACAAACATAATCCGGCTGGTGCCGCACCAAAAACCATAAAACTGATGTCGTATTAAATTATTGACTATAAATTCCACAACAAAAAAACCAACAAACCAACAAACACGAGGGAGTGCTTTAAGTAAAAAGAGAGAAAAAGGTAGGCTGTCAAAATACCCTGTATGCAGATTTATAGCCAATTTTAATTGTTAAGCCAAAACTAAACCGCCCAAAGCAGCTTTTACCGCTGAACCAATAATTTTTCTTCTTCTTCTTTTTTTTTAACAGATGCGGGGTATAACAAAAATGTGTGAGGAGAAAACTAAGCGATTGGGTTGTCAGTGAACGACAAAGAGATACCCTGCAAGGCTGAAACTTAACCATAAAAAAAAGCTATAGATTGTATATGTATTTTTGAGCAGAGATGAAGAGATAAACGCATTGTAAATACATACTTCAAAAGGAGCGTAAAACGTGTTCAATACTTTGATTTTAGTTTTTGTTTTTTATCTTTATTTCTTTTCCTTTTTTTTGTGCTCAACTTCATTATACCCTTTTCTGCGCAATATATAAATATATATGTATAGATGTTGGTTTGGTTGTTTTTTTGATTGGCATAAAAATAAAAGCAAGGCTTAAAAAACATAAGAGAATCTGACAGAGTGGTCAGCAAACGGCGAAACGGTGAAAGGGGGGGGTGGCGTTAGGGGGACAGGATGCGGAAAGAACCCTTGCCACACTCAACATATCAAATAAATAATAAATAAATAGCAGTCAATAAAGTGTTGTGGCTGTGTGTAGCTGTAGTTGTCCTCGAATGGCAGCCTGACACAACGGGACAAACCGTACACGAACGGGACGAGAGAAACAGAGAGAGAAAGGGGACAACGGGACAGCAGGACGGAGAGCATGCCATTACATCGTTGGACAACAGCATAATAGAGCGATTTATTTTCAGATTTCACCATGTTGAAACATTTTTATGGGCCGGCGAAGAGAACAACAACAACAACACCACCCAACCCAACCCAGCCCAGCCCATAGCGCTCAGCAAATATTTGAGTTATGTTCCATGGCGAGATGAGAGAGACAGAGAGAGAGAGGGGAGAGAGGGGAGAGAGGGAGAGAATTGCCCGATACTACCCGACACTATCCGATACTGGCACTGGGCATTATAAAAATGTTATTGCATTTCATTAGGTTGACGCCATGGTTTTTAAAATGACAGCTCACTAGGGGGAAAGGAAGACGAAACATCAGACAAATCATCCTTTTCCCACGCTGTCCATTAGTGAGCTGACATTGCGTACGATTATCAGATTTGTTCCGCCTGATCAACACTGAAAAAGGAAGTAAATGAAAAACAAAACAAAAAACAGAAATCAAAGATCAAACAGAAAGTTATTTGATGCTTAAATCAAAGGGCAGAACACATAATGCCATTGTCAAAGGCTTAACTGATTTTTTGATTCAAGGAATCTTGAAAAAAAAAAAACAATGTTACTTTTACTCAAATGAATCTTTAAAACTTAAGCAGAGGGAGGGATAAATACATTTTTGTTATATTTTTCCAGCAATTGCCCAAATGGGAACTATGCATAGAAACTGTTATAGTATATAGTTATGGTGAAACTTTTATATTTTTCAATACAACAATAAGCAAGCTTATCTCTTTTTGTATGTTGCTAAATGTTTGTGGCGCAAACTTTTAAGAAGTCGGACATGACAAATTTTGAGTTATGTCTTTTTTAAGTTGAATAATTTTGTCAGAATTTTATGAGTTTCATGTTGAGTTTGCCGTTCAGATAAAACACAAATTGACGCGTATATATCAAAACTTTTGCATCACTTTAACTTTAACTTTAAAGCCAACACAACAACAACAACTACACGCACATTTAGATAGTTTAGTATTTGCCTCGTTTATTACGTTCTATACACACTTAATGGCTAAATTGAAACCAGCAACTGCATAAAACAGAGAAGCGTAGCAAGAACTACAACAAGTAGTAAAAAACAAAATAGAAAAAAAAAATAAATAAATTAGCATAACACACACATAAACACGCACCAACACACACACACACACACACACACAAGCGAAATGTGCTCATCATGCAGCCGAAAATAAGAATGTGAAAATGCATATAGTAGTACTATGAACATTGAAAATCGCATGTTCGTTTTGCCCTCGAATGCCCACAAATGGTGGGTTTTAGCTTGTGCAGATTTCAAAGTTCATTTTAGTAGGGCGGCTGTTCATAGTGTAAAGACTGTCAATGCCAACCGCTCAAGCCCCAAAAAATAGTAGCATGCGGTCATGCTACACAACTCATACTCATACTAACTATATGAACATCTTTCTTTGACTTTTTTGCGAGCGGTTGCCAGCTGTGTGCATGTGTGTGTCTGTGTGTGTGTGTGTGTGGGTATTTTTGCGGATTTATGATGAACGTTGCATGCCAAAAGATTTCGAGCCTTAATCGCTTTACCCCTATGTGCTTGTTGTAACCGTTGTTGTTGTTGTTGCTGGTGGTGGTGGTGCTGCTGTCATTGTCAGGGCCGTCTGACGACCGGAAGCGTTCACTTCCGGTTTTGGGTTCTTTTTGGCCAACCTTGCTTCAGCCTTTCACTGCCTGTTTTGCTTCTCTGTGTTAGCTAACTGCCTTTTGCACAGTTTCACATTTCGTTTCATTTTGAAAATGCGATTTTTCTATTCTTTTTCGTTTTTGTTTTTTTGTTTTTTTTTTTTGGCGCAACCGAAAAATGGAATAGTTTATGCTGCTGTTTCACAGTTGTTTAGTTATTGTTGCCACTTCTTCGGCTCTCTCGTTTTCTCAGTCTTTTACGACTATTGCAAAACTATTCGAGTTGATGCTCAGCAGCAGCGCAGCTGGAGAAATACTAAAGGCAACAGCAACACCCATGGCTATGCAAAACTTCAAGAATCTTTCTTTCCTTCGTTCTTTTGTTTCGATGAATGCTTTCGTAAGTTGAAAATATGAAGTAGCAACTTGACCGGCCAGTTCCATTGGACATGCAAACTTGGCAGTTACATACATATTTATCTGTAAGTAAAATATGTGTGTGTGTGTGTGTGTGTGTACATACGTCTCACGCAAACTGAACAATAAACACTTTGCAAAGAGAGTTTTTCCAAGAAGGTACGAGCCTCTTCACACACAGCACACAGCAAGAAATGTGGGCTTTCAATTAAGTTCATTGTGTTAAGAATTTACGCTCACAAGTAATTTTATTCAGCGTTCATTTTATTAGCTTCACTAAGTTTCTGGGAATTTTCAACTTCATAATGTGTCTGTCTACTTGATTTTCTACTAACGAGAATAATATAAAGTTAACTCCATAGAAAATATTTAGAGCTCACGTGGCGTATTAAATGTGACTTTTAATCAAAGTTATTGACATGAAAATATATATTTTTCTATATTATTGTTAACATTTTCAATAAATGTTGCAATAAATTTTTATTTATTACTTGCACATTTGATAGAAATTATTTAAATCTAACGTGGCGTACAAAATGTGACTTTTAATTAAAGTTATTGACATGAAAATATATATTGTAAGCATTTTCAACAAATATTTATTACTTGCACATTTGATGTTTTCTTTGTTCCAAAGAAATTTGCAAAATGCCACACAACAGTTTATCTTTTTCCGAAAAAAAAAAAAAAAATGAAAAGAGAAGAGAAGAGAAAAGCTGTTGTAACTCTTTCTCTTTCTCTCATGGCCCAATTTTTGTATGTGGCCAGAGTTAAAATTTGTGTTTGTAATTGAATTTTGGGTCGGTGTTAAATAGTATGAATTGAATGCAACCGAATTTGTTACTGTGCACGAGCAGAACGCAAATTGCTTTAGTATAATTGCCTGCCAGAGTCAGACACAGAGTGAGGGTGAGGTGAAGGGGTTGTGATGTCCAGTCAGTGCACAGTGAATACTCAAAAACCCTTTAAACTCCATTCACCAGCAAAAGCGGTCAGTAAAATTTCGATGCTTTTGATAAACTTACTTCGGCTGGCAAGCTAGCAAGCTAGCAAGCTGGTTAGCGGAAGCTGCCTTTGGCAGTTAAAAGCTACTGAAGGATTCACAGTGGGGCGTAAACAGAGGTAATATGGTCCATGCTATTTGTCACATACCCGATTATTATGTACCACTGAAAGTAAAGGCTTTGCACTGAATACTGTGTATAGTTTATAGTGTGTGACTGCTGCTGCTACGAACATCCAAAAATTGGAAACAGATTCAAAATCTATTTAAAAGTTATGGCCGCAAATAGTTGTAGGACGCTCGACAGCGACACGTACACACACACACACACACACTCTCTCTCTCTCTTTCTATAAGTATCTGCCACTCTGTTGCTCGCATGGCTGGCTCTCATTGAAAGTGGCGCTGTTGATGATATGAGGTGACGCTGCGAAAACTTTTTGACACTTTAAAAACTTCACACCACGCATACACACACACACACACACATACAGAGAGACAACTATTATGCATACTCTTACCCTTACATAGCAGCACTCACTGCACTCACTACACTACACTATACTACACTACACTACACACACACACACACACACTACTGCAACAGCAAAAATACTTTCACCCACAGTCACATATTTTGGCAAGGCTGGTTTTGAAAGTTACGTTAACTGGCTTTAAAGCGTTCGGTTTGGAGCTGTGTGTGCGGCTGGCAGTGCTGCCAAAACTTATTTCTATATTCTGGTGATAGTTCTTTTGTTATTTTTGTTATTGTGTTGCGGCTTCGACAACCTGGTCCATTTATTCGAAAATCACTGCGAATTCCTATAGGGTCAATTGAGAGAAATTATGTTTCACTCTCTCACTCCCCCTCTCCCTCTCTCTCTCTCTCTCTCTCTCTCTCTCTCTCTCTCTCCGTCTCTCTCTCTCTCGTTATTTTTACGCGCAACTTGCCACGTTTGTGTTCGACTTAAGTAGGCTTAGGAAAGTCTTATGTGCGAACAGGTAGTGAATGGAGAGGGGAGGGGCACGGCACGTTTCACGCTTGAAATAAGCTTATGATCAAGGTAACGGACATAACAATGACCCATAAATTGGTACCACGAACAACAAGGCCGGCAAATATACATGAATGCTGACTACCTCAACTAATTTTATTCGACTGTTACACAACGCAAAAAGTAACAGAATAAAAAAAAAATATACACAGACAAGCATAAATCTGTGCACAACGCGCCTGACTTTTTCCTTGATGGATGTCCTCATCCCCCTTCGCCTTTTTTTACATTCTTTTGTCTTGCTGAATATTGTGTGTGATGTGTGTTATGTCTAACTGGACCACAATAAAATTTATTTGTATTGTTTGGCCGTTTGTCGTTTTATCTTTCAAGTAAAAATAATAATAATAAAAAAAAAACACACCCAGCAAAAAATGAGTACTGCTGCTGCGATCCGTTATGCACGACTAGAAGATACTCTCTATATCGTGCGTATACGTAATATGCGAAAAGCTTTATTTTTGAATGCTTAGCAGGGCATTTAACAGTTTGTGCGTTAGAATTTAACTACATCACAATCTGAGCCCATTGAAAAAGTGTGTGAGAACGGTGTTTTGAAGTCTGGTGAATTCGGATAGGGTGAGTTCGGATAGGGTGAGTTCAAGATAGAACACTTTGCAATGTGGAAAAAAGTTTAAAACTCAACCTTTAAGTTAAACAAAATATAATATAATATTTATACAGAGTATAATATTAGCACAACCTTGTAAGTATAATTTGAACATGTGCTTTTTTCCGTTTATTTGTTCTGTTTTGTTTTTGCTTTTTCACTTTGCGTGGGAAAGTTGAGATGGAGTCGGCGTTGGGTTGGGTTCGAGGGTTCGTTGGGTTGGGTTGGGTTTGGTTGGTTTTGGTCAATGCGTCAGTTTTACGGCTCGTAATGCTTGTAATTGATTGTTAATGCCGTAGTTAAAGGGAGCCCCATTGCGATGCGATTCAAGTCATAGACTTGGGATCATAGACTTCAACTAGTAGTACTACTCTCGTGACTCTCAAAGGTTATGAAAAACTTGACGGAGAGGCCAAGCCGGATTGTGTACAGTTGCTTTGCTTGGTTTCGCTTGGCATTGTTGATGTTGCTCTTTATGTTTGTGTTTTGTATTTGTGCGTGCCTTGGCTTATTTATTATTAAATTCGGCATTGCGTGTGTGTTGTCCTCCATTCAAGCTGCCTCTTTTGCCTTTGCCAGCCTGCCAGCCTGCCTGCTTGCCAGCCAGTCAGCAAGAAGTCGCACATTCTGTTCAAAGTAGATTCGCCTGCGAGCCCTCAAAGCCTACTTATATACAGGCATTTGTATATTTACTTATGTGTGTATGTGGGTGTGTGTGTGTGTGTGTGTGCGTGTGTGTGTGTGTCGGGGCGTGGAAGGCCATGGCAATTGGAGAAAATTCCTTTTTAAAATAACACTGAAATCAGTTAAAAATAACAAGAAGCTGAACGAATGAAGAACAGCAAAGAAGGCCAAGGATCGCTTGGGCTTATCGCAAGGACCGACGTGACCTGACCTGCCATCGATATACATATATCCCTCTGCATATTTCATGCATTTTGATATTGTTGTATATACGACTGTGTGTGTGTGTGTGTGTATGTGTGTATAAGTATGTGAGTGATGCACAAAACGGAAACATTAATGCTAGCAATATAATAAAAGGATAATGCAGTTGGGATTGCAACCTCAGTAAACATAGCCTCAACTCGTACTCGTACTCGCACTCTTAGTCATACACGAATCTGAAACCGAATTCGAATCGACGGCCGCATTCCTTGGAGAGCGGCGGGACAAGTGAATGACAATAAGCAAGAATGCCAAAACCGAGCACCAGATAGTTGAGATTGTTGTTCTTATTGCTACTTCTACTTCTACTTTTGACTCGACGGTTTGGCTTGTTTGTTGTTTATTGTTTATTCCTTTTGGTCTTTCGTTTCGTTTCGTTTCGGCTCGCAAACAATGGGAATCAGTTGCAGGACGCATTTATCAAGCATGCAACAAATGCAACAATGGGAGACAACTTTTACGACAGACTTAATTGCAGCAAACAATAAGTTCCTTACAGCATCAACTCCAAATAAATGTGCACAAGTTGTACAAACATTAACAATTAAGTTTTCGCTAAGACCGTCGCTGTTATATCGTAGTATATGGTTCAAAAATATTTTAAATAATATTGAAACGGACATATTTTCTTCAAGTATTCGTGTCTTTGAATGATCTAAATGCAATAGGTAAATCAAAAATCGATAAGACATAATCGACGTGAGCTAAGACTATGTAGATAAAACGTAGAAAAAAATATTTAAAGCATTATTTGGTTAAGTAAAAAGCGTAACAAAAAACCATGACTGCATCGAAATTAAGTTTCCGACAAAATAATCCACCGAAAACAAATTCACGATAAACAAAAAAATAAAAAGAAATTATAAATTATAAACCACAACTTAAACATCCAAGAACAACTTTTTTTTTTTTTTTTATTCACGTTCTGTCAAGCTCACCTCGAATTCTGAAAAATCATTGAACTTAGAATTAATTAGTGGTTGTGGGAAAGCGCACAGCGATATAAACTTAACTCAACTCCACGGTAAAAAAAAAAACAAAAAACAAAAAACAAAACAACCAACACAAAAAAGACGGAAAAACAATTAAGACAAATGAAAATGTAAGGCGAATAACAAATATCTGATGATATGCTAGACTTGATTTCAAGTAACTAGGCCAAAGCTGAGGGAAGGAAGTCGACTCGAAATATAATTAATTGAGTCAAGACACACAGGATCCGGAGGCGTAACAAAGTGGGCGTGGCAATTGATATTGGGTATTGGTATTGCCGTTTGCCACGTTGCCAACACCAAAGTGGTTCGAATGAAAATGAAAATGAAGATGAAATGAAAAGCGCACGAAAAACTAAAAAGGAATAAAAGCTGAACTGAATCGAGCTAAAATTGAAAATTGAAAATGAAAATGAAAATCGAACAAGTGATGCGAACATGAGCGCGAGCAAGTATTTTTCAATGTGATTCTGAACATGTGGCAATGAACACAGAACTCTAGTTGGGCACACGTGGAAGGCGTTGAAAGGGAGTCAGACAATATTCTTACGTGTTTGTATTTTTAGGTATCTCAACATTTGTTTTTTTTTTTTTTTGTCTGTTTTGAGTGTTTACTACTCTTGTAATGAGCTGACCAGCAAATCCTTAACTAGGTGAAGACGACGTGTGGCGTGTTTCGTTGGGCGTGGGAGAGTGGGCGGGGAGGGGGGGGGGCTGGGTGGGATATGAGTGGGCGAAGGGTCAAATAAGAGTTGAGAACACCCAACCAACATAACCATAAGCCCGCTCGCCTTCGGCAAGCAAAGTTGTTAGCCATTCAAAATGCATGGCCAGCACGGAAATCTCTCTTGAAAGTAAATTGCGCTGAAAAACAATCACGCATAAGTGCAATACAAATACAAACAAGCTTATTGGTTTTTCTGTTGTTGTCCTTTTCGGTCTCGCTTGCTCTACCCCCGCTCTCTCTCTCTCTCTCTCTCTTACTCTGTCTCTCTCTCTGTCTCTCTGTCTAACCGTCTTCACGTGCCAGTTAACCAGCTACTATCTAGGTGGGATAGGTCTGTTGAGATTGGTTATGCAATACAATGTTTATATGGAAACGAAAGCTGCTGGCGATGCTGCTGCAACGCGTGCAGAAAATGCAATTTATGTGCTCTAAATATGATACTTACAAATGAGTTTACTACTAATACTACCACTATTTCCATTGCATCGAAGACCCTACAAAATACAGGTAAACAAGAAAGAATTGTGGCAAAATATTCCATTTAGGTCCGGCATTCAGTATTCCAGTTGTGAATCTAAATACGCGAAAACAACAACACCTGCCAAGATACAACAACAATAACAACTACTCGATGGTTATAAGAAAGTGTTTTCATTGCTGAATAATGTCGTTAAGTGTTTCAGACTTGGAAGCCGTTGCTTTTTTCAGCTCAAAGCGAAACATATGATAAACATAATGATATATAGCTTATATAGCATAAGGATACAGGCAAATAGTCATCGCAATCAATCAATCAGACAGCTTATTCTATAAGCTAGCTCTTGAATGATCATACTATATGCTCTAACAACTTCTTAACATAAACATTGTTGAAACCTAAAACTGAATAACAAAGTTTGGCACACTTAAATGTCTAACCGAATACTTAACTTTTAAGTTAAAACAACTTCAAGTCACAAATGCAAGTTATTTAAATATGCTAACCGTTGAGGAAACCAGCGTACTCAATTTTTTTTATGGCCCCCTAAAAGTGCAGCGTACCAACAGTCAATAAAAGACAGCAACAACAACACGAATCTCTACCTGCAAGACAGACAGACAAACTTTTATATCACGAATTCGGAACTGGAAGCACCACCGATGCACCACAAAGCAGTTGAAGCAGCAGCAGAAGCAGCAAATCCGAGAACGGACATAACCAAGGCCAAATATACTATATATATATATATATGTATTTATAATGGAAACGCAGCAAAGGCATCATAAAAACCAAAAGTCAAATAAATGTTTCAACATTGGATTTCGGCTGCAGCCAACATAAGCTTAATACGCATCATAATCACATTAAGCACGACATTTAAAGACACGCGGAACGTCTTCCTGTTTAGCGAAAATATTAAACTAAGGAGAGATGGGGAAAGAGTTGTTCAATTAAAAGAAATTAAAAACAATTCATTCAACTCATTAAAAATGTTCAAAAATCATTGAGAATTCTTTGAGATTGGTCTACAATTGGGAGTGCAGAAAGTATTTTAGTTTTTTAGTATCACTTGAGAATATGAGAAACTTCATTTGCAATAAGTAGTAATTTTCCGCGGCTCTGCACATATTAGCAAAATGTATTAGTTCTTCTTCTTCTGCTGACAATTACTTCTCTTAACCTATAGCCTACGTGTTATTCTCTGATGTAAAGGCAATATTATTGTGAAGCTTCATTTAAATCAAATCCGTACTTTTAGGATGAAAGATTAAGAAACATCTTCAGAAAGTTTTATATTCATAATATAAGTAGGATAGTCGAATGTAGATTGGTAGTATCTTTTATCAACGATATCATAACAAAAAAAAAAAAAATAATGCGTTACAAATGTAATTGTCATTCATTTTTATTACCACACTTACCTGCTGTTAGCTGCTACTTAGCGTCTTGTTTTTGGTTTAAGTTATTTATTCTTTTTGTTTTCTATTTTTATTTTAAAGCGACGTAGGCGTAGATTTATTTACGTAGATGTGGGCGTTGCCTTCGTGGCGAACTGAGCGCCAAATGTCTTTTAAAATGCTTGGATTTTTTGTGGATGTTTGTTTTCTCTATGTATATTGTACTTCTTACTTTGTACGTATATACGTATTTATATTTGTGATTAAGTGTGGTGCACTTTAATCAGCGTTACCAGCTGCTAAAACAAGAAAAAAAAATACCTTTACAATATATATATATATATATATAATCTGTGTGTTGAGTTGCTTAACGTTGTTTTTTGTATTTTGTATCTGCTCAGGTGAGCCTCTGAAATAAAGAAAGAAAGAAAAACAAAAACACAAACAAAAAATTAAAGACAGACGTCGCGAAATGTCAGAATGTTCGTTGCCTACTGATTGCTGCTGCTTGTTGCTGTTGCTTGTTGCATGTTCTTTTTTTTTTTGTTTAACAAATTGAATGTTACATTTCTAACATATGATATAATGTTTATATATAACTTACAAAATTTAAAATGTAAAAATCCAAATTGTTGGCAATCTTTGAATGCCGTTTCTTATGCCTTTTTTTATGACCAGTGAAACGTGTCGATTAATTATACATTCATATACATATATATATATATATATATATATATATGTGTGTGTGTGCCAAAGACAATATATATATAGACTTTCATTTGCATACTTTTCGTTCAATTTGGACTTGAGTTCATTTCCCGTTGGTTATTTTATTTTTATTTTTTTTCTTGTTTTTTGTATTTTTTATTTTTTATTGCGCCAAATTGATAGCAACTTTATTACGACTGGATTTTTTGGCATAAACTCAAATTGATGTGTACTCACTATGACAACTCTCTTGGCAGAATAACAACAACAACAACAACAGTAACTAAGAGGACAATGAATGGATATACTACAATTGCTTTTGTGTCAGTAAGTGATATATATATATATATACGACTCCTTTCTGAAGTTGAAGTTGAGGTTCAAGTTTTTATTCGGTTTTCAATGCGTTTCGCTTCGCATGCACAGGCAGACAGGCACAAAAAATGCATTTTATTTCTTGGTTTCAAGCTTAACTTAACAATCGACAATGCGTTTGCGACAATATAGTATATAGTACTTAAATGTATATTTTTTGAAGCATCTACTTTATATTGTGTTTCCAACAGAAAATCAAAGCTTGCAGCTTGTTAGCATGTTAGCAGTTAGCAGTTAGCAATAGTTGTTAGTTGGTTGGCTTAGTTAATCCTTATTCAAATAATCACAGACACACACACACATACGTAAAACGAACGAGTGTTATTGGGGGCACCCGCTAAAGTATGCAGCACTTTTCTTGCTGCACCAAAATAATTGCATTCTCTTTTTTTTTGAGCCTTGACTCGAGTGTTTACATTTCACTCGGCGTGCAACACCAAACGGCAACAGCGATAGCAATTGGTCAGGAAGAGGCGCAAAACTGTGCAAGTGAATGAGTAAAAAGGCAGCAAGCAGAAGAACAAGAGGAACGAACGAACAAACAAACAAACAAACAAACAGACAAATGTGCGATGATAACAAGAGCCTGTGGTTTACCGTACACTGTTCATGGTTCACTGTTCACTTATCACGGGCAACTCAAACACACACACTCACACACACTTATGCACATGTAGTTAGTTACGCAGTGAAAGAGAAAGAGAGGCTTCAGGCATGTAAGCATGGAAGCATGAAGAGCTTCAGCAGAGCTCAGAGCTCGCAGTTCGGAGTTCGGAGTTCGGAGCACACACAACACTGAAATTATTGTGTGTGGCACACACAGTGGTGCACAGTGTTCGTTCGTTGTTTGGCTTAATGCGACGCGTGGCACAAACCGCTGCCTTCGATATCCCTTTCAAGACTGAATCGTATCGAAGCTAGCTGAACGCGAGTCAAGCTAAGCTTCGGCAAATACTAGGACACGATGTGTCTGTTGCGCGCGACTGCGTGTGTGTGTGTGTGTGTGTTGTTTGTATGATTGTGTGCAAATATATTGACTATCCTTAGGTTCCACATGGCACACGGAAGAAGTTCATATATAGAGACACGCACCTTTGGCAGGTCGGCGCCGCTGTCGCCGTTGCATGGCATCTGGCCGCGCGCTGCTCGGGTTGCCACGTGCGGCGCACGCGTCGACAGCGTCGTGTGGATGCCACTTGTGTGGACTGTGGATGCCATTTGTCATCAGTGATGAGCAAACATTTTTGAAAAATTAACATATTACAAATTCATCAACTTTAGAACCTTAAAAATGAATATTATTAGATTGAAAAAGCTCTATTATTTAATAAGTTAAAGATAACTAAGTTAAGTATATATATATATATATATATTCGTGGAACTTCAATTCTGATAAGATCCTATAAAATAAGCTTAAGTACAATCGAAGAAGAAAAAATATATTTTAATAAATAAAGGTAAGTCGGTAAATAATTTGAAAACTTGTCAAAATGCGTTTTTTATTTTCTTAAACTTATAAACAATTGAATATGTGGAATGTGGACTTTTAAAGTATTAAAATTTTAACGTGTTTGTAAAAGTAAATGTAATTTTGTATTTGTTTTTGAAAAGGAATCTTTAAAATAAGAGTAATAAAATAAGTTTCTAATCTTTTAGAGAGAAATAAATTATCGTTAATTTCGGATAAAACAGTTATTGGTGTCAGAATAGTTCTGACCACCACTGTAGTCATATATTTTCGATATTTTCTTTGTGTTGATTATATTAATAAAATTATGTACTTACTTATCTCAGTGATTTTTAAAAATATGTTTAAACACATTTAGTTTGTGGTTTGGTGAACAGCCTTAAATCTAGCAAGAAAGTTACATAAATTATGTTAATATAAATTTATGATTAAGTGCGTGCCTGACATTATTTAAATGTTGAGTGTTGAATCTAAGTGAAAAAAAAAGAAAGTTTACTTTAGTCATTGAGTAATTTCAATTGCAAGTGAGCTTACAATAAGATAGGGAAGATTTCACTCTACAAGCTGCAGTTGCAAGCATCATGAGGATTATGTGGAATAAAGCTATCTCTGCTGGTGATTATGATAACCCAGACAACTTCCACAAGCCACATCATGTAGTGGTCTCTAAGAGTAATGAGTCAGGCAGTGGGAATAATAATAACGGATCAGACCTATGAAAAAACTGCCACAATATTTTAGACGTTTCTGTTGTTGTTCACATTCGATAACCTTATGTTCACTTGCCACTAAAATTTAAAAACTGATAAAGTTAAATATTATTGAAACATTATCTCCTTACACTTAACTTTGCCAACTTGACATAAATAAACATATACCCCGTATTATTATTTATGAGAATATGAATCATAAAAACTATGAACATCTCTATCAACAGAATTATGTGGAATGCATTTGGTTCGTGTGCTATGGCGTTAACCGAGATCCTGATTCGTTAGCGACGCCAACGCCGACGCCGACACCGATACCGACAACGACACGCCGACGACAGCAACAGCGACGCCGAGGACGAGGACGAAGCTGTGAGGACGCAGCAGCGTGAACGAGGAGTGCTTGAAGCGGCGGCAGTCGTGTCCGACACAGACTCGCGCAGCCACTTCCACGAGGACGTGGGCCTTTTCGACTTGACTCGGTTTGATTGTTGTTCTTGTTCCTGTTATTGTTGTTGTTGCTTGTTGCAAGCGAGATGTTGCTCCTGCTGCTGCTGCTGCTGCTGTTGCTGTTGCTGTTGTTGCATTGGCTGTTTCAGCTGCTGCTGCAAGTTCAAGGGAATTTCGCGCGACTCGTCAACTGTATCGGCAGCGACGCCAACAAATAAATTACACTCGCACACACGCAAATGCATGCAAATTAAGATGGCAACCGCAGCACTCACGCTATCACTCCTATAAAACACACACACACACACACACATACATACATACATATGTATGCATATGTACACACACTAGCACACACATGCAAACACACATGGCATTAAAGTCGGGCACTGTGTCAGTCTCGTACCTCAGTCTGGAGGCATTTTTGTTTTTAAGTCTTTTTTTTTAGGGTGCAGGGTGCGTGTTGTTGGTTTATGTGTGTGTGTGTGTTTGTGTTTGTGTGTGTTTGTGTTTGTGTGTGCTGCAAGCTTTGTTGTTAAATCTGCTTTCTGGTGAATTTTTTACGGTCGCCCACTTGACCAAAATTTTACTCTTCTAGCAGACACATTTTGCGTGTCTCCTTCTGGTTGTTGCTGCTGCTGTTTGGCTCTTTGAACCATTTCCACTCACTTTGTTCACTTTGCGCATCGTTGCACAGCTATAAAGTTGATTTTCGGCTACCCCTTTTGCCCCATGCTGGTACGTTGTCATTAAAAATTGCGCAGCGAAAGTCCAAAGCTGCAACACTGTTGCACGCACAGTGACGACCGCACAACATCAAACCAACACCCGCCGCCGCCGCCGCACCCTACACCCGATAAGCCAGAAACCAGTGTGCCTGTGTGTCTGTCAATCTTCGAGCCATGCCGTTGCATGGATAGCATGAATAGTGCAACAATATTGTCAATGTCAGAATCTAAGAAACTTTTCATCATTTTATTTTGCAACAGCAACAGCAGCAGCAGCAGCTATCGGCAGCAAAGCTCCTGCCAAACCACCAAAAGAACCTTTTTTGGCTCGTAATTTTGTTTCCGGCGGGTTGCGGGTGCGGATGCGGTGATGTGGTAGAGCCGTATTGTTGGGCATCCTGGCTACCGTTGTCATTATACCTGTCACTCACAGGCTAAAAATTTAATAAAAATTCCCAATCAAATTGTCAATTAAGTCGAAACTTTTTTTTCTGTACTCAGCTTGGCCTAGGGCCAAAAGCAATTGTTAAATAATAAACAATGGAGCAGCTCCGAAAATAAACTCTGCATCGACTGTTATGCATCTATGCATATATATATTTATATATATATGTTAATATATAGATTGCAGTTTCTGTAAACTGATTAAATAATAAACAAGGTTGACGTTGAACAGTTGAAAAGTTTGTTGTTTCGAGGATTTTTCCTAAGAAGTTAGCAATATAAAATAATAATAAAATATTTAATTTGTACGTTATGTACTAAGAGTAAAGGTATTGTTTAAAGTGATTTCTAAAATACAATAAAAATAAACAATGCAATATTCTTGTTAATATTCTGCATATAATAATCAACACAATGGCATCAAATGGAGTATCCCGCTGTTGCGTATGTATGTATATACATATGTGCGTAGAAACGTTCATATGTACGATATAACGATATCAAGCGTGCGCTGCAGGTGAGCATATACACACAGGACGGCACGATATATAGCCTGTATGGCAGATGAATGGTCAAAGTGACCCAGTCAGTCATTTAGGCATCCGAACAATGGGGACAATTCGGTTAGCAAACTTCCACCAGTGTACAAACATGCATGTATATGTATGTGTGTATGTACATATGTATGTGTAGTAAAAATATATTTGGTTAGATGAGAACGCATTCGAAGAATAGCAAACGACAACTGAAGGCGATAATCAATAATCCACCTCAATAGCGACAAAAGAGTTCTTCAAAAAATCGATTGTACGGATCAGCTGTTAAATAGCTTTGATTTTTTTTCGGGTGAGAGATAAAATAACAAAAGGCATATCATACCCTGTACAAACTAAGCAAAAAAAATAAGTTTTAGGTTTTATAATATCGTTTTTAACTTTTTTGTTTGATAGACATAAAGAAAATCGGCATTTTTTTATACAGAGTATATGTAAGTCGAATACTTTTGCCAGAAGCGCGCCCGTAACGTATTTAATTGGTAACCATTAATCATTCGACAGAACAAATATGCAACATTTAACGCAGTGATTGGTTTGCCTTTAAGAATGATTTATATGAATACTCTGGCAGCGCTTAATACAATATCTTTTTTCTATGCGAAAAAAATAAAGCTTAGCATAGAAGGAAACAGGAAATTATGCATTAAAAGAGATATTTTGTTTTCCATAACGGTTGTGATTAAACCTACAAATTACGGCTAATATTGTTATATATTAACAATATGTCAAAAGGTTATCAGTATCGGACAAATAAACATATGGTTAGCCAGCGAGTTAAAGGCAGAGTTCATAAAGAAACTTTAATGAGTAATCACTTTAAAATAAATTACAATGTCCAATCACAATTCAATTTCGATTGCAAATTTAAATTGCAATTTGAAGAGAAACAATGCAATTGCACAAAAATGTGCATAAGCCCAGAGTGCGTCCGAGCTGAAAAGATTCGCAACAAAAGCTGCTTACACAAAGCCCTTGGATATATCAACAATTTACATTAAAACATATGGGCAAACCCCTACAGTGTTCAAAACTGGTAGCGATAGCACCTGCAGGTGATAAAGTTAATTATAGATAATGTTGATGGATTGATGTTGTTGTTGTTAAATTATTTCTCATTTTAACTAATACTATCCGATCCATCAAAGGACTAAACACTCCATATGGCATTCTAATATCAGCTCTTGGTTGCAACTACAAGATGCAACAACATGACTGCACAATAATCTCTACATCCACATCCGCCAACAGCAATAATGTTTGGGTCTACTTCACCCACTTCCGGAACTCCAAACTCCATTTCGCATCCGCTATTCATAACTATAAAATGGTAAGAGTCATTTCAAAAAGTATTTATAGTTACACTCCCCGTTGTGTTATATATATTTGTGTTATTTATTTATATGTTATATATATATATATATTCGATAAGCATTTGTCAAAGGTATTCCGTGTCAATCAGCACAATTCTCGGCATACTACTAAGAATAGGTATTAGTTTAAGAACTATCTGTTACTGGAATCGCACTCACCTATATACAATATGAATCTGTGTCTGAATATTCGTAATGAGCAAATTTTAATTAATTATCGTAGTCCACTTTCTTGATTGCCGGCTTAATATCGTCCATAGTCAATGTATATTTAGGCCCCTTGGGCTTTGGGAGACGTCTTTTGTTAGGTTCCATCGACGCCTCCTTGGAGATGCGCTTCTTGCAACGCCTTAACGATTTCTTAATGATGTTCTCCATTAAGTTTTGACTTGCCAGCGAGATCATGCGAACAATGCGCCTGTCTTCGGCATGATAGCCACTTATTTCCAGATAATGCTGAGTGGTTTCATCTTGTGTTAGTGGTTTGCAATTCTCGAGCTGCAACATAAAATCGCTTAGCTCCGAACTGGGCTCTTCGTACTCATCTTCATCGTCAGAATCAATGTTCAACGCATCGACAGCAGCGGCTTCAATGCCTTCAACGGAGCTTTCGTTCTCGACTCCAGTCGAGGAGGACGTGGCCGATGGGACCACAATCGATGGGACCACGTTCGATGGGGCCACGTTCGATGGGACCACGTTCGATGGGACCACGTTCGATGGGACCACATTCGATGGGACCACGTTCGATGGGGCCACGATCGATGGGGCCACGATCGATGGGGCCACGTTCGATGGGACCACGTTCGATGGGACCACGTTCGATGGGACCACGTTCGATGGGACCATGATCGATGGGGCCACGATCGGTGGGACCACGATCGATGGGACCACGTTCGATGGAACCACGTTCGATGGGACCACGATCGATGGGGCCACGATCGATGGGACCACGATCGATGGGACCACGTTCGATGGGACCACGTTCGATGGAACCACGTTCGATGGGACCACGTTCGATGGGACCACGTTCGATGGGACCACGATCGATGGGACCACGATCGATGGGACCACGATAAACGGGACCACGGTCGATGAAACCACGGTCTCGTAGGGTACGATCGAAGAGGCCACGCTTGGTGATTCGTCATTCTTCGGTGATACGGCTTGCTCCGTTGTAGCGGCTCTATCCGGTGTAACGGCTCTCTCCGGTGAAGCGGTTTTCTCCGGTGTAGCGCTTCTCTCCGGTGTAGCGCCATTCTCCGATGTAAAGGCTCTATCCGGTGTAGCGGCTCTCTCCGGTGAAGGGGTTTTCTCCGGTGTAGCGCTTCTCTGCGGTGTAGCGCCATTTTCCGGTGTAGCGCCATTCTCCGGTGTAAAGGCTCTCTCCGGTGTAAAGGCTCTTCTCGTTGCATTGTTACTGCTCGGTTCACAGTCTGCAGTTGTAAGATAAATTATGCCTACATTAGTGCCCACCATTGTTGATTGTTCGCAATATTTTTTAATGAAACAAAAAAAAGGTAAAAATTAATTAAAGTCGAAAAATTTATTTATGAAATTTGTTGAATTTTTAATATTAGACACGTTGACAAGTTGACGCTCCAAAACTGAATTGAAACTGAAAATTGTCGGGCAAAGTTGTTCGACTATAAGGCATTGACAGAACAGCAAGGCATTTAACTTACTTCAAAAATGTCACTAAACTAACAACTTAATGATCAACTTATCGATAAAACAGTGAGCGTCTAATAATTGAAATCTAAGTTAGTTATCGCATTAGCCAGAATATAGTTTGTCCCAGGTTAATGTGAATATTTGCATAACTATTTGATATTGAAATTTTACCCAATAGTGATTAATGTTTGTCATTTCATTTTCATTTCAATTTGTGCTAGCCATCAAAGAAATCACACAGATTAATCAATCGCAAGCGGGCTATATTCCCAAAGCAGAATTCTCATATGCTTGGCTTGTTAATAATCGCAATATTTCGATTCATTTAAAAACATGTCTTGCAGCTAAATAAGAATATTGAATAATAGCATTAGCTCAATTAAGCTTTACTCTAGATTCAAAAATTGTTTTCCCGAGCATACTATAATGTGATATATTTAAAATTTGTTACATGGGTAGGATAATTTGGTTGTGTAAATAAAATTTGCACTCATATTGTTGCCGGACAAACGACTTGGATTTTGCACAGTCAATGCAAAGAATTTTAAATAAATTATCACCTCTGATGCAAAACAAACAACAATTTTCAACCAATGGTTCTCAGCCTTGTAGTGCGGTATTATCGGTGGGAAAACAACATCTTTGCCTTTATTTACGTCATAAGATAAGAAATCGAATGTAAAAACCCTGACTGTGCTCTCGCTGCATATAATAATCATGGTAATTGCCAAACAGTATGTCCATACAAAACGAATTTTATTCGCGGTTTCCTAAGAAATAAGTAAACCTTCTTACGAGTCGCGAAATTCCGACTATAAGATACCCTGAACCCTATACTCAACGCGTACAGTCAGTGTTTCTCAACCGATTTCAATAAAAAATTTCACAGTTTTTTCATTTCCAAGTTTTCCAAGTCCAATATTTCTTTGTTATTAATGTAATGTGAATATCGTGAACGGGATGAGTTATCGGCTATTAGAAACAAACTTGTACTGCCTAAAAAGTAGAGTATTTTGCAGTCGTTACTAGTATGTGATTGGAACGAATACAGTAAACATGTTATTGCAACTGATATTCAAAACAGGCTTAGTATTTGTACATGCTTTTAACATGTAGCAAGCATTTCTTTGTATCCTGAGTACGTATACGATGTTATTGCGATCGACGAAAACAGCATTTAGCAATTCGTGCATATGGGTGGGTGGGCAGATATATAACAAAGCATCATCAGTAACGTTTCCATGTTCATGTAAATGTTATTGTATTGCCAGTGTGTGAGTGTGTGTGTGTGTGTGTGTGTGTGGAGATGATAACAAGTGAGCATTTGTTGTAACAATTGGGCTATCAATTAAATCAAAGTCAAAGTTAGTTTCACTTTTTGTTTTTTTTTTTGCTTTGTTTTTTGTGATAATTTAGTCTGTGTATGGTTAGTTTGGTTCTTCTGGCTCTATTCACTCTTATATATAATGTCTTAAGCTAAAACAATCAATTTGCCATGAGAATGAGTTGTTCTTGCTGCTGTTGTTGTTGTTCTTGTTGTTGTAGCAGTTACTGTTGTTACTATAAATTCAGTTGCTGTTGTTGCTGCTGCTGCTGCTGTAGTATGAAGCATTGTTGTAGCGTCTTTTGTCTAAATGCAACAGCTACAACGGACCATGGCAACGTTGCCATTACACAATGGCAGTGTGTTGTCGCTTACCTGAATGCTTTTCACTCAGCGCCAGTCTCTGGGTCTCCGTCTACGTCTTCGTCTCCGTCTTTATGTCCTTGTCCGTTGTTTCAATTGGATTGTTCTTGTGCTGGCAAAAGGCTGCACTGTGTTTAGCTCGACGCTTTCGTGCAACTTAAGTGAAATAAACTACAATTTATTTGTATATTGTTTTGCTGTTGACAATTTCACGACAGCTGCAACCTTGCCTCAAGTGGGCCCTGATTTTGGGCCATACGCCTCATTAATGCAACCGTTTCTTTTTTTCTTTGGTTAAGTGAAGCACGCCCAAGTGACAACATCAACGACGAGGAAAACTTGCACGTTAACTATTTAATTGAGTTTAAAGTTTGATTAATCACCATCAAAAAGGCGGAAAATTGTTCCAATATTTTGCAAACAGTCTACGTAGGCATTATTATCACCTGCTGCTGACCCAGTACGTGAATATTATTGCGCTTTGTGTATTATATAAAGAAATATGCCTAACTTTGTTTAAGCTGTCCAATGAGTTGAGTTAATTTAGATAATTTGTCAACAATTCTACTTTGGATGTGTTACAATGCAACTGTAATTGGTTATAGTGCTGCCAGACAGTTCAAATAATTTATATTATCGATAGCTGCCAGTATTCTGACATTCTTTACTATTTCTTCTGATAACATATTGTTGAAATTGAATGCATGAGAGTTTTTCGCGTTATTTTTCCAACATAAATCTGCTTATAGTCTTTATATATTTGAGAATTTATTTTAGTAACATTACGAAGTATGTTAAATGCATTCCTGTTCTGTTAATACCTACTTGTGAAACAAGTTGGCATGCCCATTTTAAAAGTGCAGCTTTGCAACGCCAAATTGTGCTGAATAAACATCCAGCTTAAGTTGGTTTTGAACTTTATTTGCTTTATACAACTATATTGTGAACAATTAACAATAAACTATGGACGACGTCTCGATGTCTCCCACAACAAGTCAGAAAAGTGACGTCGGCTCAGAAGAAGAAGCCAACCAAACGTTCCAGGACAAATCGCACGTGGGAAACGGCAATAGCAACGGCATTCATAATGCCAAGAAGCCCCAGCCTGATGAAAATGATGAGGCCGCTTTTTCATATCCCATTCTGAACGATATTATGCATATCACTCCAATCATGCCGGATGAGGTTATTGCACATTATCTCAATCGTGGCGGCTTTCAAGCCGACGACAAGCCCATTGTTCGCTTGATCGCTCTTGCAGCGGAGAAATCTATGGTGGAAATCATGGACCACGCAAAGATCGAAGCCGAATTGCGCCAGGGCAGAAAGAACCCGGCCAGACCTCTAAGGCTCACACTGACCAATGATGATCTCATACCGGCACTAGCTGCAGTTGGCATTAATGTTCGCAAATTGCATTATTTCCAGTAAAGGTTCAAAAATTTAAATAATTAAATGCTTGTTCATACGTGGGTAAGTGCGATTTTAACCTGATGACAATTGCTTACAATATAAAACATTCTTTTTCAGTATTTTGTATGTTGATGCTGCGGTTTTTAAACATTGCTGATTGACACCGAATACCTTTGACAAATGCTTAACTTTGTATAACTTTTCATTTACGAATCTGAATGTATATATATATACAAATATATATATAAAACATGGGAGTGTGTATAAATAAATACTTTGTGAAATGACTATTACCATTTTATAGTTATGAAAAGCGGATGCGAAATGGAGTTTGGAGTTCCGGAAGTGGGTGAAGTAGACCCAAACATTATTGCTGTTGGCGGATGTGGATGTAGAGATTATTGTGCAGTCATGTTGTTGCATCTTGTAGTTGCAACCAAGAGCTGATATTAGAATGGCATATGGAGAGTTTAGTCCTTTGATGGATCGGATAGTATTAGTTACACTAGGAAATAATTCATATTAATTATCCAACTATGATTAACTTTATCGCCTGCAGGTGCTATCTTTTTTAGTTCCTAATACTGTAACGGGTATGCCCAAATGTTTTAAGGCTAAGGCTAGTTGAGCGTTGCTCGGCTTTGTTTAGGCAGCTTTTGTTGTGAAACTGTTCGGTTTGGGACGGAATCTAGACTTATGCACATGCATACATACGTACATACATGTATTCTCTTCGAATTGCAATTCAAATTGCAATCGAAATTGAATTGTTATTGTACGTTTTGATTGATTTGCACGCAACCAAACAATTAAACCATAATTGTTCATGTTTTGCGTGTCGAACATACAAAATTCATCATTTTTCTTCATTGAGCTATCCAGCGAGCGAGCGAGCGAGTCGAGCTGTCGTAATTTTAAAGCCGATTATTATATTGATTGAATTTCAGTGTTGCCTAATTAAATATAATTTGGGCTAAGTTTGCCAAATTTGCCACACACACACACAAAACAGTAAATACAAATTAATCACCTTATTGAAAATTTATCAGTTGACGCTTTTAACACTTTTATAAACTGATTAATTAATATTTTGTGATTTTAAACCATTATTTATAAGCAAATAATCAATTTTAAGCTAAGAAGCGAATCATGTTTTGTGTCAAGTATAAATTTACATAAGGTTCGGCATTGTTTTTAAAACTATTACTGAGTTAAAAAAAAGAAATAGAAAAAGCAATTCTGAAAAACTGAAATTCAAAGATGGACAACAAAAAGAACAACAACAAGCTTAAGTAATCCAACTGTTGAAGTATTTGCATTTTATCTCATACGTTTCGTGTGTGAGCGTGTTGTGTGTGTGTGTGTGTGTGTGTGTGTGTGTGTTTTCTATTTGAGTATGAACAACATGCTTGCAACGGCTTAAAGTCGATAAAGCTGCATTTTGTCCCTGATGTGAGTCGGAATGTGGGCCCAACGGTTGCCATAGCTCAATTTGCATCAATTATTTGTTGTAGTAGCACATCGGTTGCACAGCTGCAATAAAACAGCTCTGGTTTGGCCAGAGATATCAATGACCAACGTTCACGAAATCAAAGGTATCAGAACGTAACAAACAGTCAGAGAGAGCCTGGCCAACATCATGGGCGACTTATTGCTTTTTGAAATCGACATTGAGCACAGATTTTATCTTTTTAAAGATTGCATATGCAAACAACGTTACCAATTTTAATAAGCTGCATCCATGCGAGTTTGTTTGATTTAATATTAATGATGATGTATTCAAAACTATCTTTAAGCTAGCTTTAACCCATCTAAGCTCTACACTTTCATCTTTTATTGTTATTTTTGTGCAAAACTATTTCTGTGTGTGAGTTGAATTTAGTTTTCTTAAACGTTAAAATTGTAATTTGAATACGTTGTTATGTCAAAAAAACTTGTTGAATCCACACAGAGAAGAGTAAAAACAAAAGAAGGACATTTTGCCAAAGGACATTTCTTGGCAAAACAATTGCAGCTCGACATCTCAAGTGAGCCGCATAACCTGCACATAAAAATACAAATACAAATACAAAGACATTATTTTGTTTCTGCATTTCAATATATAGCATATAATTACACATATGTTTCGACTGCATATACTCTATATATATGTACATATATATTTAGTTACAGTTGGTTGCCGCAAACGTTGCTTGGGTAGCGGATGTAATTGTCGCATGAGTGACGGCAACCATAGAATTGTAAAGAGGAGAACAAGCGAAAAGTGGAAGCAGCCTGCTTCATTTCTAATTTATTGGTGATATTATCAGCAAAACCAATGCCAAAATCACACACACACACACACACACACACAGCTCTGCTGCAATTGTAAACAAACAAGGTGGCGAAAATGCTAAACGGGCAACAGCAACAACAACAACATTAACATCAACCTGGGACAAGGGAAAACAAAAATAATTCTAGTGTTAGACATCTGACTTCCAATAATGGTTTGCGGCTCAGCTGGTTTTGAGCTGGTTTGGTTTTTGGCTAGTTTGTCTGTGGGTCTGTGCTGGGCGATTGTGAAAAATTTGCGTTGATTTTTAAATCGCGTCAGGTGCGGAAATGACGCCATTTTTCGGTGGTCGCGTGGCAGCCATTTGCAATAAACGGCTAATGCCAAAGCAGAGCAGCAGTAGCATCGAGCAATTGGCACAAAAACCCAGCTTTTAAACAATCGTCCGGTAGCTGAACACACCCACACCCCCCCCCCCCCCCTCCCCCTCACGCTCGCACTGCAGTGCAGTCCAGTGCTTATAAATGCAAATTGAAACATGATAATTGCTCTCGTGCGAGGGCAGGTTTATACATTTTTGTGCACCTTTTCACGTATAGATGTGTGTATGTATGTATAGATGTGTGTTTGTGTGGGTGTGTGTGTGCTTGACCGAGGGTGTGTGTGTGTGTGTCCATTCGAGCGGGTGTGTGAGCGCGGATTAATTCACTCAACTGCAAAACCGCTTATTGCTGTAACATTTACGCAGCGGCGCGTACTGCGGTCAGCTCGGGGACATATCATTCTCGGAACGCTCCACTCTGCTCCACCCGCCGTTGGCCGTCGCCGAGATTGCACCAGCGTACAATAACATCGGATTACAGCAATGTTTACCGCTTGACTAACAACGATACTCTGCAACAACAACAACAACAACAGCAACAATCGTCACTTTTCATGGCGTAATTATGGCCGCTGCGAGAAGCTTTTAGAATTTGAGGCTTGAAAAATATATTAAAATCCGAGCCAACAACGAAGAACGCACAAGATTAGTATTTTTTAAGAGAGCAAGTATGAGTGTATTATGTAGTAAAGTTCGTTATATAACGTGCACATAAGATCCGAAAAGGGTTATCGATAGCATAGTTAATGTAACAAGCTTGAAAAGATATATGTAAGAAATTGCTAGTTTTTCTGATCGGAACTTTAAGTCGAACTTTTTCAAATATAAATCAATGAATCTCATTTTATAGATGATTTTTTTGAAGAAATAATTTTGTTAAGAACTAGTAATTCAAGATTTTAAATAGATCTTTTTTATATTTACTAATACTTGCAATATTATTATTTTCCAGGTTTTTTTTTTTAAATTTATTTCATGTTTACTTTCAACAGTCAACAAAAATTAAATTTAAAATTTTTAATAATCATTTTTTAAAAATAATTAATAATTGATTACAAATTATTTTTAGTATCTTCAAAACATTATTTTTAGACATTTAAAAATAAATTTTAATTTTAAATAAATCAATTTTGAAAAAAAGAATGTTGTAACTTTACAATTTCAAGAAGCAAAAAATAGTTTTAAGTTTTTTTTCGGTTTATGATTTTTAATATCTATTCAAGCGTTTTTCAGGCCATCCAAGGTTCACTTACTTTTCTAAAATTTCTTTTTTCACATCGAAAACAGAGTGTTTATTAGTCGTAGCATCTTTGCGAGAACGCTTTTACATACTTTATTCGAAATTTCAAAAGGAATAGGAATGGAAAATGTGCAATATGCATTTGGCCAAATATGATTATGGCCGACTGTCAGACTGACAGACTGGCCGACAGTTAGCCTAATAAACCATTCTATACGATTTGATGCATAGTTGAATGTTGAATGTTTTTCACTTAAATTGTGGGCAATGAGCCATATTCGAAACACGTTGGAACCGAACAATAACAATAACAAGAAACACAAATGAATATAAAATATTTCTATGTCCAACAATTCTACAAACGAGTAATTTAATTAAGTTTTAATTGTTATGAGAACCGCACTTAACTCTGAATGAAATAACTTATAGAACTGGAATCGGCTAAAATCGGAATATATTGAAGAAGAAAAACATAAATCAAATTAACTTCACTTCAAATATGAAAATAATTAAAAAATATTAAATATTTGTAGGTAGAAAAAAGAAAAAAAAAACCACAAAATTAAGCAACAATTTACTTGAACAAACATCATAAAAAATTTAAAGCAAGTTTCGTCGATTTCCCCAATGACGGAAGGGAACAAAAGAAGCAACGAAAACGAAATGCTGAACTTGCAGGAATATATATGTGTTTGCTTAGCCTTTTTTATATATATACATATATTCTTTTGCGTTCTTTGGCTATCGATGTCGAGTGTAAATATTGGCCAAGTCAAGCCATATAGCTTGTGTTGGCTTAATCTGCGTATGATTTGCTGGATTAACTTTATAATTTAGCTGCATATTAAGCCCTGCTGATGAGTTAATTCATAATAAAATGAATTGCTTAGTTTGATTTTTACTTCTCTTCTCTTTTGAACTATTCTTCTAGCATTCAGCCACAATAATGTTTCCGTAGAAACTATGAATGGGATAATGAAAAAAAAAAAGGTTTGCCGTTAAACTAATCTTTTCTACTTACTGTATATTCTTATATATATTAAATGAAATGTAACAATGCTCAGAATGCAACAACTAATACGCTTGTTTGTTTGTGTATACTGGAAGCATCAAAAGGACTTGCACAAATTTTCCAACGCAATCCAATACCATCTGTTGCTGCCTTGCGGCTTTTCCAGCTAAAGCAGCACATGAACATTGCAGTTGAATGTAATAACTGACTGCGTAAGGCTTTGATGATGATGCCCAGAATGAAAACAGTTTGTTAAAGGCCTTTTGAATTTGGGGTTAGATGTTTGAGGAAATTTGTGAGTGTAGTTGTTGTGGGCGTGGTTTGTATCCTTTGAAGTGGGTTATCAGTAATCTACATTTCTAATCTTATGTTTCAAGCTTTAAAACTGTTTGCATTTTTTTCTTGGGCTTAATTGATTAACATTCTTGTGGCACAAGAATCTCTACAATATTATTATTAAGTACAACTTGTTCGTTGATTATAAAAAGTTGAACATACTAAATAACCTAAATAATAAAAACCATAAACACCTTAACACTTTTTATGACTTCAAACCAATTGTGGCATGCAAAATTTCAAGCCTTATGTGAAAAGTATAAAGTCAATCCTGGCCGATCCCGGCCATACACAAACGATTTAAAGAACAACAACATAAAATATAAAATGCTGCCATATTGTGTGTGCTCGTGTCATTTGGCTTTTATAATGCCAGCTTTCTTGCCAGCTTCCCTACCCCGCTGTGTAGTTGCTTTGCCATGTCAACTTGCCTGCCTGCCTGGCTGCCTGGCTGCCTGACTCCTTTGCCATGTCGGTTGACTTTGTTGGCTTCAGCTGCAAATGTTTGCCGCATAAAACAAACGTGTGGGTGAGAGAGGGTCGCATCGGGGCGGAGCAGGGTCTGGGACAGTGGCAGGGGCACAGTTTTGGAGTGTAACTCTAATAAGCCGTTGCCTACGACTCGTTGCCGTCGCCGATTCTTTGTGCTGTTATTCTGTTAATTGTTTCCACAGCCTAAGCACAGCTTCAGGGTTCGGTCGTATGGGTGGCTGGCTGGCAAAATGCCTTGATAATTTTTAAACAAACTTTGCGACATTTCGTTTGAAGCAAATGCCGCCACCGCCGCCGCCGCTGCCCAACATCTTTGTTGGCAAACTAATTACATTTTCGTTTTCAATTAGACTAAAGCAACGCAAGCAAGCGAGTTACGAGAAAGAAAAAGAAGCCGTGGATCAGGCAGCGAGGCAAATATGAGCGCACAAAGGAACTGACTTAAGGAAACTGCGGCTTATATCACACGCCCACACCACACCACACCCACTAACCAGCCAACATCGTATTGTCCGGACCATAGGCCTAGGTGGCCAAATCTCAAGTCTGTGCCAAAAGTGGCTTGGATTCATTTCGCCTTCGCTCAGCTTGCAAGTTGGAATTCCGAGTTCCGGTTGCCGCACGGATGCACTACGCAGAGAATTAAGAAAATAAGCAAACCAGCCAACGAGCCAACGAGGGAACGAGAGAAAGAGGGAACGAAAACAGCCAAAGCGAAAGCCAAAACAGCAACAGCGTTAAATGTGAATGGGCGACAAATGGCATAACAACATGTTAATAAATCCAAATTTAGCCAAAATTTAACAAAAAGCATAATTGTTTAGACACAGTTGAACTTGAAGCATGTGAAAAAAAGATACAGCTGACATCTGAATATATATATATTTAAATATATGTGTTTCACAAGCATAATAAAATTTAATCAAAGATATACAACAGTTTATTTTTGGTTTATTTAAATTTTACAAAGTGTTTTTTAAGCATTTTTTTTTTCTAAAAATATAATTTTTAACACAATGTTCACAAAACTCAATTTTTTTGTTTTTATTTAAAATTTAGTAATCCAAAAGTTTCTTAATCAGCTGATATTTTACTAATTTCAAATATTAATTAATCAACTTGTAAGCAAAAAACTCTTAGTTAATAAGATATTTTATCTGAACTCTGATTAAAGGTAAGAAAAAAAAACAATATTTTTGTTGCTATAAAAGATTTAAATATTAAATAAATTACAATTTATGTTGTCTTAAGAACGAGAACGAATAATTCCTTAAAAACTATTAGTGGAAAAAACATCAAAGAAATAAATCCGTTACTTTAGTTTAAGTCTTTTATAACATATTAATATTTAATTTTAATTTTTTTTCTTTATCGAAATACATATTATTAGTATACAATTGAGTAAGCTAATTACACAAGAGCTTTTTCAAATCAAACCAAAAAATTGTTTCTGACATTTAAGCTTGTCTGTGTGTGTCTACGCGTGTGTGTGGTGTGTGTGAATGAGTGTGTATGTGTGTGTGTGTGTGTTTGTGTGTTTATTTATGTGTGTGTGTGTTTATGTGTGTGTCTGTGTGTTTATGTGTGTGAGTGTGTGAGTGTGTGTGTGTGTGTGTGTGTGTGTGTGTGTAAGTGTATGTTTGTATGTTTGCAACGTATTTTGTGCGTTAATGAATGCTGTCAATAATGAGATATTTTCTATTGAAATACAATACTGTGGAACCGTGGCTGTCTGACTGGTTTTAATTACTTTTACCCATTAATTTTTTTTAATTTTTATTTTCATTTGCAATTCTGTGCCATTTCATACTGTCGCTCTTAGTTTCAGTCCCTCTGGCGCCCCCCCTCTCTCATCATCTTTGTATTGCACCTGAACACAAAGTTAACCTCAATTAGCTTGAGCATTTGGGGTTCGCAAAAGGGCATCATGCAAACAGCATTCGGAATGTTAATCAATTAGTCCAAAAGGGTCATAACTAAAAGCTATGCTGGATCAGGTTACCAACAAAACTAACTAATTGCAATTGTAAGGGATAAGGAATCAAATAATAAAAGCCATGGCCAGAAAATATGTTAATAAAATAAAGTATACTAATAAATGCTAAAAGACAAAAAATAACAAAAATGTTTCAAACTATTGTTAAACAAAGCTCAAGCAACTCTTGAATGAAATAACCATAGTTAATATATATACCATAGTAATATATCTTTATAGTAATGTTTAGTATATAATATTTTATGTAATATTTATGATCAAACTTTTGTGTCACTTATAAACATTGCTTTTGTATATATTCAACGCATTAAAGGTAACATACTCATACTATACTATATATATATATATATATATATTCTTGATCAGCAACGCAAGTAGGTTTAGAAATGTCCGTCTATTCTTATGCAAACAAATTCCGCGGCTTTTGAGCTATACACCTAAAGTTTTGGTCAAGGTTTTTTTTGTTGCAATTAGATCTTTTGCTTAAATTGGTCGGATCCGAGCACTATATCTTATAGCTGCCATACAAATGCAAGAGTTTGAAAACAAGTAGGATTTTAAAGCGAAAACAATATTCGGCATACAGAAAACAGCTTCCTTTCTTCATTATATTTTTAATCAATTACCACAATATAGCAATATCGCTTATTATTATTTTTTTGTATGCTGCAGGCAACCATGCCACAGATATGTTGAAAACCAATTATGTTAAATGACTCGTTTGACTTATTATGAACAGAGTTTTATTTGAGTCAATCGAGCTTTTTGTGAGATGCGCCTTAAGGTTTGACGTAGTTTAAAAATAAAAAGCACAAACACACTCACACACACACATACACACAAACACACTTGCATACATACATTAGCAGTCGTTTTATTGACTTATGCAAGTTCGATGATGCAACTTCGTTAATGAACCCAAATTTGCTGACCCAGCTGCTTCTGCTGCTAGTTCTGCTGCTGCTTGCCACAAATTGCTGTTAAATGTCGCCGCCTCCTGTCCTGTACCCAAATTGTATGCATTAAAAAGTTACCAAGCGATCTCTCTCTTATTCTCTCACTCTCTCTTTCTCTCACTCACTCTTTGTCTGTCTGTTCGAGACTCAGTTCAATTGTTTGCCTAATGCAATTTGCAATGCGGCAGCTGCGGATGCTGCCTCAGATGCTGCTACTGTGTTGCAAGCAGCAACGTCACTAACAAAAAAAAAAAACTTCTAGCCAAGGTAATCAACAATCAAAATCCAAGCAGTCATCGCTGCCGCTCAGCAACCACCAACGTCACCACCTTACCACCTTACCACCTCACCAACACCCAACCCCAACCCTAACCCTAACCCCAAGCACAACCACAACCAAAACCCTTACCAATACAAGCAACATCTTGTCTGGTGTTCTGTCCATTGGCCACTGCTGGTTATTTGTACGGCTGCCTTTGCTCGCATTCGGTCTGGACGCTGTTGATGACGACAATTTGCATGTCAAATCCATTAGGAGCATGTTATCATCTCTTTTTTTCATTCGTGTCCGCACCATACACATTCCAACTTTGCCACCTCCACCTGATTCTGAGTAGTTGCGACAGTTACATTTTTTGTGCAATGCATTTTATGCTCATTTTTTTCGCATACAAATATACATACATCTCTCTCGCTGGCTACTTCTTTTGGCTTGTCAAGCGCAATTAGTCGGTATTGACCAAGTCCACACACACACACACAAATGCATACATGCATAGTATGTGCATAGAGAAGTGGATGTGCATTTGTCGTGTCATGTCAAAGGTGATAGTGATGTGATGTGAAGTGGAAAGTTGTTCAAAATTTACCAAAATTTCAATTAAATACAAATGAACGCGAAAATGTGCAGCTTGGTTAGCGACAATAGGTATTATTAAGTTTTAATGTTTTGACGTTTTAACGTTAAATCAAATAACTTAAGTTTGTAGTTAACATAACATAAATTAATAATTGTATAATAATTTTTAATTGTGTGAATGTATATATATTATTTTATTGAAGATACAATTTTCATGCATTTTTAATGAGTACAGAAATTAGAGGACTTAAGATTTATGAGCTGTTTATTGAATTCGAGCTTGAAGACATATAAATGTCGAAGAAAATAGTGAAGCATACTTTTAGGCATATTCTGCTCAACTTAAAACGAATAATGCGCCTTATTAGTTTTCTTGTGTGTTTTGTTGTTGTTAATTCACTAATTATGCACCTCCAAATACAAAACGATATCTACAGAACAAGCCATTGTTATCTATACAAATGTTTATAGCGTGTTTGATTTGAGCATGAAATGACAAGACAATTCCAAACTGCTTAGTTCATGCTTTTGTATACAATACAAAGACAGTTCGCAGCAGCTAACTAAATATGGTCATTATATTGTTTTCGATTGATGCCACAAAGGGCAAGAAACTATGGCAACAAAATGCATTTCAAATCAAATTAATCTGCAATGTATGAGTGTGTGTTTGAGTGCATGGTGTTAAAATATAGTGTCAGTCAAGCTAAATGCACAATGTGCAAGCTTTTGCCCCAGCTTTCACATGCATAACGCTTTCAAACGATTCCAAAAAGAGCATGCTATTCTATCAACAAAGCAGTTTAACGTTTAGAAATCCAGTTATGTTTTTCAACACCGCACAATTGCATATGTGCAAATGTATTAAATAAACAACCAAAAATGTTATAATGACCTGCCATTGTTATCTAATGGAATGTCTTAGCTCGGCCCCAAATGCTTCCCAATGCGCAAATAAACAACAAATCAGCCAAGAATATACACATTTATATATACATATGAAAATACATAATGTTAACTTAAGGTGAAATAATAACTATTAGCTTATTAATAATTGTCAGTTAATTGCCAATTTTCCAAATCGACATGCAGTATATCCGATTTCAATATGTCAGTTGAAGTGTGAAGTTTTAGTCTAATTTCATTGCTGTTTCTTGTTGCATAAATTGGACAGATATGCTAATAGTAAGATTCTTGTTTAGCACACACTGGGCTGGAAGGGTGAAGTATTCTCAAGTTGTTTGTTAGCACAAGTTGAATCCTTTTAATTGTTTATAATGCTAAACAGTGTGAACACCCGCTCGCCAATGCAAATGAAGCGAAATAGCTATAGCTGTAGCTGTAGCTGTAGCTGTAGCTGTAGCTGACTTTCAAGCAGCTTTCGACCGATGAACAGACTTTCTGTAGCAATACGTTGTAATGGCTGCAGAGACACACATTAAAAGATATTACCCAGCAGAAGTCCGTCAGTAGTTTTGCTCAAAGGCAATAAGCATCCGCCCCGTGGTGACCAAGCATAAAAGCCACTGTTTAAGCGATGAGGAACAATGGGTGATGGCGCGAGTGAGGGGGTGCGTGGGTGTGAACTGCACATAGAGTGCATGTCGAAAAGCGGACAGCAATAACAATAGTAACAAGAACAACTTGAAACAATGCTCCAGCTGTGTATTTGTGCCCTTCATTTGATTTCAGTGAGAGCTTTGTTAATTTCTCTGTTTTCGTTTGTCCTAACACTTCCATAAACAGCATGAAGAGACAGCGCAATTCAAAGCCGATATACAAATGTTGTAAAGGTATGTGTATGGAGACAGGTATAGGCGAGTTAATTAGCATGAAAGCTGATGAGGCATTTATCAATATCATCGTATTGTTGTGTGTGGTGTTGACAATGTGCAATGCATATGCAATAACTACGAACAGCTGCTGGGTAAGAGAAAATATCCCGTGGATAGTTTTAAATGAGTTAAGTGTTGAACCCTTCTTATAGTGTTGTAAAGCATTTGTAATACGATAAAATTCATTCCAAAAATGAATGGCTTAGCAAGCTAATCTGTTAATAAAGTATATGCAACTTGAGTCTATCGACCTACTGCCCATTACACACGGCGTTCGAAACACTTAATGTCAAATTCAAAATATTTCACTCACCAGTGTTGCACAATTCGCAATGAGGATCGTCTTGATACACGATAAAGACTCTTACATATAGGCAATGCGGTAGTTATTCATCATCAACTAAGCTCAAGCTAACTTGCCAACCCATTATTGCGTACTCGATACTATATATTCAGGATTTATGGTTTGATTTTTGGAAAAATATCAAAAAATAAAAGTTTTTTGTTAACCTTTTTGTAGCAGTTCAGACACAAACAGACAGACTTCAATGATCATGCCAGAAAAAGGCCTTCTCGAATCCATTTCAAAATCAAGTGTTAAGCCAAAAATATTCCCATACATGTATATTTATTTAAATAAGTGAAAAGTTTTTTGGTTTCACAGGTTGCGAGTGCAATTAAAAAAAAAAGGGGGGGGGAAGGGATAAATACAAAGTTTTTCAACCAGTTTCAGGCGCGAATCATAACTTTCCACATTTGGTATTAAAAGAATTAGACTAGAATAATTTTTTGCATTATAGTATAAGCGTATTGTGTGTATGTGTGTGTGTGTGTGTGTGTGTGTGTGTGTGTGTGGGTGTGTGGATGGGTGTGCGCGAAACAAGCCAAATAACCTCAAAACTTTTCTCCCACATTTGTTATTATTATTATTTTCCCCTTTTATTTATACCCTGAACCCATTGAAAATAGGTAAAAAGGGTTTAATGGTTTTGCGCAAAAGTATGTAACAGGCAGAAAGAAGCATCTCCGACCCTAAAGATTATATCTTCATCAGCATCAACAGCCGAGTCGATACAGCCATGTCCGACTGTCCGTTAGTATGAACGCGTCGATCTCAGAGACTATATCGGTGGAGAAACACCGGAGATACGGAACATTAAAGTTAAGTCAAGTATGCAGTATACACATGTACGTACACACACACATGCTTGCAAGCACTGACTGTACGCGTGAAGTATGGAGTTCAGAGAATCGTCTAGTCGGGATTATTCGATTAGAGCCCTCTTACTTTTTTTTTGCTGTGTGTTTGTAAACTTTTTTCGGCTTTGCTTCTTTTCCACTTAATTTTTTGATTCCCATCAGAAAGAGTTTTACTACGGCAGCAAAAATAATAATAATATATATATATTCGCAACAAATATGAAAGCTAATTGGATTTGATAGTTGGAGATAAGATTTTATATCGCTGCAATTAATAAGCAAATGTCATTTAATTTAACAGCTTAAGCTACATTGTTTAAATATATGATTTGTAGAGGCTGAACAAAAGTGAATCTTGTTAGCCCAAAGATAGTACAAGTTGTTATTGTGTATATATTATATATGTATACATATTTTGACTTTTGAATGTTGGCTTATTGAAATTCATTTGGGCCAACTTTGCTGGGCCAACTGGCTGTAATCAGGAAAGTTCAAATTTTGCTTCGGCTTTTCCCGTTAGGACATTGAATTAAAATTGTATTAGAATGAGAGACACACCCCCCTACTCACCCTCCTCTCCTCTCCGCCTACTCTGAACCTTGCTAAACACCTTTTGTTTTTGTCGTTGTTGTTGTTTATGGTTGTCGCGCATGTAAACATGTGACCGGGGGCTGCTTTCACTTGGCAGGCGTTGCTACAAAATTTTAGTAGCAGTTTTAGGCACACACACACACACACACACACACACACATCCATACATACATACATACATGCATACAAACATTAATAGAGCGTTTTTGGTATATATGCCTTTGGGACTTGATACACGACACAGCTGCATAGCCAACGGCAACACAAACACACACACACACATACACACAAATGTTGCGATTGTCCTTGTTGGCCTTTAGGGCAGCAATAAAATATAATGTACACACACACAAATACACATACACAAACATATAGCATACGCCCGTTCATAACTGCGCCTCAAAACATGTTTTTGTTTTGTTTTTTCTTTTGTTGTTGTGTGTTTCTGTCCTGACCGATTGGTGACGGTCAAAAGCTAGAAATTGCATTTTGCACAGTAGCTTTTCACTCGTATAATGTTACTCAACACTGGAAAAATGCGGTAAACCAAGCCACAACAAGTAAGAAGTCTCTAGTCGAGAAATCCCGACTAGACGATACCCTGCTTGCAAGTACGTGTGTGTGTACGTACATGTGTATACTGCATATTTGACTTAACTTTAATGTTCCATATCTCCGGTGTTTCTGATAATTCAAATGACATTTCAAAGATTTCCAAATTCAAGATTTTATTGTTATCGAACTGATCAAGTATATATATACTTTATGGGGTCGGAGATGCTTCCTTCTGCCTGTTACATACTTTTGCACAAAACCATTATACCCTTTATTCCCATTTTTAATGGGTTCAGGGTATAAAAAGGAGTGTTGTTTGGCCTTTGAAGCTTGGGCTTTTATAATAGATTTTTTTTTGAAATGAAATGTTCTTTTGTAAGTGCTTAACCTAGTTTGTAATATTCTAACAAAAAATTCCTTCAACTACTAAATTTTAATTATAATTAAGCAATGCTTATCACATTTGATTAGGCTAAGTCTAATGTGCTTACATTAACAATTTTAATATTACAAATAGTTCGTTTCATCAACTTATTTAATAAACAACTTTGGTATACAAATCATATATTGAAGTACACAAATGCCAAATCTTAGTTTTCACATTCCTTTATATTGACTAAAAAAAAACCTTTGCATTCAACTCACTTTATTCTACTTTTTAGATAGCTTCAAGGATGTTCGCTCTGGGGAAATGTGCCAATATAAAAAGTTGGCAAAACTGATTTTCAAACTATGTTTAGATGCATCTCAATCAATCAATATGTTTGTCTATCAATCAAAACTTGCCAAACTACATAGAAATATGTTAAAAAATATATATATATGTTCACCTGTTATGCTAAAGAAAGTTTTTTATCTGATTTTGAGTTAATATTTGACAGAATATTCACTGATTTTTCTATATTCTCTCGCAAACTCCCCAAAAGTAGACTATGTTAAATATTAACAAGCTAAGAATAATAAAGTTAAGAAAAATCAAAAACTATCTTTCCAAATTCGGTAGTTGATTTTTGACAATGGCATTTTAAAGATTTCTATAATGGCTGTCAGAATTTGCCCGAAATTCCGAGCTCAAGCAAATTTTTCCATGCCACAAATAAAAAGCCATATTTAACATATAGTTCACGTTCCGCACGCATCGAAGTAAGTAATGCTGTTTCCCGGTTATTATATATATATATATATACAACTATATATACGTATACAACTAATACATACACTCGTACATACACATAAATATGGCTTTGCCGTTTAATATAAATCGCAAAACAAAATCTCAGCCATTATTTGGTATTATTGAAGTAAACGAATTTTCAAATGCAGGCAATTGGAAACGGGACAGCAAAATACACACAAACACACACACATACACACACACACAGACACACAGAGATACACGGAGCATGCTTTTGCCGCAAAACGTCTTTAAAATCGGCAAATATAAAAAAAAAAACAAAAAACAAAAAACGCAAAAAAAAAAAAAACACACAGACAAAAATGAGATTAAAACGAAGGCAGCCAAGGATCAGGCACACACACAGACACAAACACACATATACGTATACATACATAAATGCACAGTGCCAGTATCAGTGGCAGCGACAACTTTGCACGTCTTTGGCTGTGCCAATAAGGCGCAACAATTCGCTTAGCCGGGTCGTCGAGGGGAGAGTTTGGCTAAGTCGTGTCAATATTTCAACTGCCGTTCGTATGTACATATATATGCATACGTATGTATGTAGCGTACATATAAATAAATTTATATACATATGTATATATTCACATGCTTACTTACACTCAGAAATAGAAAACCTAGTCATATCAGAAATGCAATAACTCAAATACATTTTATACATTTAAACTTTACACTTTACATTTAAACATATTCAAAACATTCTTCCCCGTTAAAATTGAACAATTAATTAACATTTTCAAAGCATTAAAATGTTTAAGTTAATCAAATAGACTTAATATATATATATAAATATATATATATACACAAAATAGTAAATAAAATAGTTAGTATATAAACGATTGTTTAATCAAATTTTATGTGACTTTTATAATTTTTCTTAGTTTTAAATGAGTATGCATTGTTATAAAAATGAATTTTTCAAAATCTTTAAGTTTTTGTATTTTATTGCACTAATTTCTTAAACATTTCTCAATTAAACCACAGAAAATTGTAGAAAAAACTTAATGCACTTTTGGTCATTTTTGTGCGCTTAGAAAATTATTTCTAATGAGGAAAAAATCAAATTTTATTTAATTTAATACCAAATTTGTAAGAGTTTATTTTTTATTATTTTATTTTCAAGTGTACATCTATGATATGCTGGCTGCATTAGTTTGTGTGTCTGCATTTTCTATGTTTTCATGTACACACACATACTGTATATATATATATAAAATACATATGTACATATGTAAGAGTGTATGCGTGTGTGTGTGTGTGCTTGGTTGCCTTGGTTGGCAGCAGTCAATGGTACTGGCATCGACCTTCGGAGGTGTCCATGCGCGTCTATAGACAATGACAGCGCCAGGAATATTGATGCCTGCGAAGCGTGCCGCTGGGGATGTCATGTGCCACAGTGTGCCATGTGGCATGTGTTGTGCATAAGCATTGGCCGGCCAGCCAGCCAGCCAGCCAGCCAGCCTTGCCTCATGTCTCACGCCTTGTGCCTCATGCTGCATGCCTCCGTTGGCCCAAAACACTTGACCACAGTGAGAGCATGTTAAACACTAAAGAGTGGAGACGTTCTTCGATGGTCATGGGAACAGGGTGACATAAATTAGCGCCAGCCTGACTTCAACATTTACCCATTTGCCTCTGCCTCTGCCTCTTCCTCTTTCTCTACTTCTTATTCTTCTTCATCTTCTTCTTCGGTTTTCGTGCATTAAATTTAAGCAGCTTACACAAACAGAGCTACACAGCAGTGCCAAAAACTTGTGCGGTTTTCTTATATAATATAAATATGTGTTAGCATTTGGACAACGCAGTTTATCACAGTGTATATGTGTCAGTATGTATATATATGTGTGTGTGTGTGTGTGTGTATGTGTGTGCGTGTGGTTCAACGCTGCGTATACTTAACTTACTGGCAGGCAAAATGTTATAGAACTTGGACCTGTTCTCGGACGTTCGGCTGCTGTTGCACATCACGTGACTTGCCAACCAAATAAAATACTTCATCGAAGTCACATGGCGCACACAATTGTGTAATTGAGTGGTACTCAAACTATATCCGCAATGTGCGTACGCATGTGTGTGTGTGTGTGTGTGTGTGCGAACTCATTTATCATACACAGATCAAGTTCATATTGTCTGATTTACAATAATATATGCATATAGAATATGTACCATGAATGACCTGAATTATTTGTAAATTTGGTCACAGTTTGGCAATCACGAATGCAGCTTAACGTATGAGTACTCCTTCATAAATCAGTCCTTAGACATGCAAAGCTAAATATCATATATGTTACGGAAGTTAAGCCAACTTTTTAGGAATCATTATAAATCAAGAAAGCAACCAGTTTTTAAATAGTTCTTAAATGAACAAAATGTAAACTGTCATAAATTAAAATATAAATGTTTGCTTTTTCAAACAGCTGATAAAGGAATTCGATTCTTATCGATAATACAATTTAAACTTTAAAACAATTTTTAAATGAAATGTTCCTTAACAAAATGTAAACTGTCATAAAATATGATATAAATGATTGCGTTTTCAAATTCAGCTTAATATATATATGATATGATAAAGAAATTCGATTTTTATCGATAATATAACTTTGTACTTAAATTAAAACTTCCTTACACTTTTAGTCGCATAGATCAATGGAGTTCTCCTTCATGTTGAAGCTTTATTGCCAAAAAACCTTGTCTTTAACAGCGCACACTCCAAAAGTAAGCTGCTGGATATGCAAAAGTGCAATAGTGCAATTGGAAGTGCACGTCAAGTGTTTCGTTTTCCCTTTCGTTTTTATGACTGGCAGTTACTAAAGGGCCATCAACAAGAATCTTTTGCAGAGCACATAAACATGTTAACGGAGAATGCTTCACCGTGCTGCCATTTTGTTTTTTTAATGTAAAAGTTTTGCTTCCTTTAAACAACTTCTGTGTTTCTTGTTCGAATGATGCAATTTATAAAAAATAACCTTTTTACTTGCTCGCTCAAAGGGAGGTCGAAGTTATAAGTCTAAGTTTTATCAAAAATCAATTTTAATCGATACCCAACAAGCTTTCTTACATATACACATATATATATATATATAAACTTTTTACTCGCTGGATGAAAGGGAGTTGGAAGTTATAGCTAAATAACTGTTTTATCGAAAATCGATTTTTATCGATACCCAAAAATATCTTCCTTAAAAAGAATATATATATATACATGTTAAATTATACATGTATGAAAATCGTGTTCCTTGCTGGCTAAAAGGAAGATGGACGTTATATCTAAATAACCGTGAATTAAATTTAAATCGGAAATCGATTTTAATCGTTACGCAAAATTCTTTGTTAAACACCTTACAAGCAGAATAAGAAAACTTTCTCATACTTTTCTCATTTTTCTGTTAACAAATGAAATAGTTTTCTATAGATATAACATTATACATTCTCATTAAACCAACTGATGATCATTCTTTATATAATTTCTTTTGCTTATGCTCTGAACTAAAAACCCATTTGAAACATGCCCACAAATCAATACTTGATATTTGTTTTTAATTATGGCACATTTGATTGCATTTACCCAGCCATATACTACAGTTATTTATATGTACCATATTCATTTGTACAACAAAAACAACCAAATGAAATAATAACCGCAAAAATGCAATTTAAAACAAATCTAATTCGAAGACACCAAGCAGCCGCCAAACTGTCGTCAAAAAAAAAAACCAAAACAGCAAAAAAAAAAATTAATTAACAATACAAACTAAAAAAATATATTTACACTGCGCATCAAAATGACATTAGGATAAAAAAGTGTTCATTTTTGTAATTGTATTTTTTATTTTTGGCATGGAGGTTATGAGGTTATGAGGGGGAATCTTAAGATCATCTTGTTAATGATTTTAAAAAGACAGAAAAATAATTATTTTAACATTATAATTAAGTTATAATATGTTGTATTTTCCAAAACATTTTCTATGAGCTTAAATAAGAATTTTAATTCGGGAAGTGTATTTTTTTTTGTTTGGAATAAATTAAAACATTATAACAATAAAGATGTTTCCAACAACCAAACTGTTCACATAGCAAACCCTTTTGACTGTTAAAACACCATCAAAATTCAAGCATAGTTAACATGAAGCAACTCTCTAATTGCTTATTTTGATACATTTAAATATAGAAAGTTTTAATGCGTTTAAATCGGTGACAATAGTTTTGTTAAGCTATCAAAATTGCGCCACTGTGCAACGCCCCGTTGCCCCGAGAGAGAGAGAGAGAGAGAGTAAGAGACCCACCAACCGAGCACCCACTGCCACTATACCTGACAGTGCTGCATGTGGCATGCAGCATCGTTCCACGATAATTTTTAATTGAAAGCACGACTTTTGAGCCTTGGCCCACAAAACAGTAGCTGCTGCATAAATTTCATTAGTAAACTTTTAATACGAAAATTTTCAGAATGAATTTAATTAGTGCAAATAGACAAACATGCGCGCATAATAAACAGGCAGAAGAAGGAGAGGGAGCGTGCGAGAGAGAGAGAGAGAGAGAGGCAGAACATTAATATCAACGCAGTGTTAAAACAAAAATAATAACGACAGCAACAGCAGCAAAAACAACAACAATATTAAATATTGTGTATAATATTAAATTGAAAATTGGATGCACCAAAAGTATCTGTCTCAACATCAACAGATCCTGACAGCTGGCTGACAAGCCATAATACAAAATTTAGCCATTGTCAAAAACCCCAAAATGCACACACACACACACACACACACACACACGTATACACATACACACATGTGTGGCGAAGCATAAACATTGGCTAGCAAAATAACCCAAAATAATGCCAACTTATAGCAAAAACATGACAAGTGGCAACTTGTGCAGTCACATCCTGCAATTAGGCATCCAAATGCCATGTGTCTCTGGGCAATTAAACAGCATATTTGACTGGGTCAAGGACATGAAGACGATGCGGCAAAATCTCAAAATCTAAGCATATACGTTCAAGTTGATAAACATTAAAGTGAAAGATTGTTTCTGTATATTTTAGATATGTCTTATTTTTTATTTTAATAGCTTGTAGAAATGTTTGCAACATAAATAAACATATATTAATTATTAAATGTATGAGCTTATGTTGTTTCTATGCACATAAATTGCTTAACACACACATGAATCAATCATTTATACTACAGCTACATTTTGGTTGCTTATTAAACATCCAATGACCTAGTTAATACCACAATACGTTAAGTGTGCTATAAAAGAAGAAGATTGGTTAATTGTTTTAAACACATTTATTTATAAACTGACCTGAATCCATCGAGCTGATACTATTTGCTAACATGAAGGTAGATGATGGAACCAGTTCAAAAACTTTTTCAGGCTTGGCGGCGCTAGCAACTGCTTCAAGTGCGACAACAATAAACACGCAGTTAATATGTCGCTAACTATTGAATCGAACTTTGCTGTACCTGAAGGCCGCAATATTCAATATTCTACTTAAAGATGTGCCTGTTTGTTCCTGTTTATGCCTGTTACATAGCAATGCGTTGAGATTGTTGCGTACCGAAAATCCAAAAACAGATAATAAAGCTTTAACGTAAATTAAACTTATCGTATTTCCCGATAAGATTACTTACACTAGAAATGCTCCTCAATACCATAATTTTTAAAGCCTTATTTAATGCCACTTGTTGTTTTTTTTTTTTTTTTTGTCATGTTTATCACAATGCTCATGTGTTGGTTAATATAATAAACAGATGTCCTGAACATGTTGAAAATATTTGGATTCTGCGCATGTTCAGGTATTGAATGCCGCCATAAACAGTTAACATTTTGTTTGAAAAATTATCGGCTTAAAAATAGTTAATGATGTAAATAAATAAACTCATTTAAACGGTCGTTGCCATACAAACCACAACCGAAATTAAAAGAAACTGTTAATATAAATCATGAAGCTTAAGCACAAAAATGTTGAAATGTTGAAAATTGACGATGATTAGGCATATTTGCGCAGCTTTTAGAGCCTCTTTGCGCATATAAACGCAGTTTGCTCACAATCAACAGAAAGAGACGCAGGCAGTTGATGGCCTAATGTTAATTTAAATATTTAAATTTTGACAAAAGCAAGCGGCGAACTCATGAAATAGGCAATTAAAAACGTTTAACAAGGGCGGGAGTTTGTTTTTATGATAAATTAACAATTAAGTAATACGTTATAATTACGAAAGAGAGCAGAAGTAAGGGTATTGTTCATTTTTCGTTTTAGTAAAATAACTGCTTATGATTTTAACAGCACATTTGCTTGAACTTAACAGTACACATCGATAAGAAACTCGATTACTTATGTTTGTGAACGAACTTGACAACAGAAATGTTAAGTATCGATACATTGATGCTTAAAATAATTATCGATATACAAGCTTTGCTAATGCAGCCATCGACATTGCAGTTGAAAAAAATTCATTGTACGAAACGGACGTGACTCGAGTGCGAGCTTTTTCCTCAAAATACGTCTACCAGCCGGCATTTTACGCGTGTTCCGTATTTACATTGTAAGTGACGCGCGCAACAGGACGTTAGCAACGGTAAAGCGTTCTAGACAGACGTTCTGTCATTAGCCCACTGACTGGCTGCAATTTATTAAAAATAGACGCGCGTCCATGAGTAATTCAATACACACAGAACGCCAGATTGTGTGCGTTCTGTTGTTTCTATTCCGTTGTTTTTGTTTTTTTGTTTAGTGCAATTTTTTTCCCAAGTGTATGCGCCAATCTATATATATATATATATGTGTGTGTGTGTGTGAGAGAGAGAGAGTGTGTGTGTGTTCTCTGACAATTGTTTTAATTTGAATGGCAAGCGCCTGCCGCTGCCGATCTGTGAAGGTGAACCAGCTGCTAGTTTAGCGGGTTTTTGGTGTTGTTGGTTTGAATTTTGAGCCGTCCGATTGTTTACTAGAATTCAAGTGCAACCCTTTTGTTTGAGTTTTTTCTATGCGCAATGACGTCAGACAGTGGCTAAGGCTAATGCTAAGGCCGATCGGCAAGAATCACGAGCGCTCATTATTATAATTATTGTTATTACTAATATTGCGCTGAATCATCATCATATAATGCTAAACCAAATCACGCATCATGCAAATTTCTCGTTTTGGCTCGAGTTTCGGTTTGGTTTTCGTACAGTTGCAAACATGTTCGATCAAGTTCAATGCTAGACGGCCATGACGTCAGCGGCAACAACAAATTCCAATGTTTGGTCATGAGCTCATGCAAGCAGATATTTCATAGCAGAGCAATGTTTTAAAAGTAGAAACATGACTAAACTTACCATTGTAACCATTGTTTCCGGCATATCAACAAACAGTAATAACAAAAACAACAACAACAACAAGCAACAACTACAACGATCGATTCTGTGTGTCCATAGAGTCGATGTGCTTTATCAGCTGATAACGTAAAATTGTTCAAGGCACAACACGATAAGATAAGATACAAATATGTAGATACAAACATATACACACACACACACACACACACACATATGCAAGCATGCGAATTGTGCACAATGTTATAAATGTTGTTGTACTTGGCAAAAAAAAAAACCAAAAAACAAAAACCAAAAAAAAACTTTGTTTAATGACATTTTTTGTGTTTTATTTTTTAGAGTGAATTTATATAAGTCAAGTACTCAACTCTTCAATAAAAAAGTTTGGAAAAACAACAACAACAACAATAGCAACAGGTGAGCTTAAAGCGGTTTTTTTTTCTGTCAATATTGTTCAGAGCTATATGAGACGAAGTTCGAGCAGGGGGGAAAGTGTGGATTCACCCTAAAACAGCTGTACTTTCACTTCTACTACACAGTCGGATAATTTTATAAATAAATTGTATACAATAATTGATACGTATATAAAAAAAAATAACAGAAACGCGTCGCGTGAAAAACCGCGATCGCGTTTATAATCGCCCTTGCAAACAAATTAACATTACCCAGTCGTTTTCAAACTGTAACCCGAGCATATACAAACAAATACGTATGCATATAGTCACGTATTCCAAGTTTATCGTTTGGTGTTCTGGTTTTAGTTAAATGCGACGCTTTATCTAAATGTATATCCGCTTTATTTCTAACTAGCAATTAACTTTGCTTATGTACTACATGTAAATACATTTTATACACAGTAGTATATACTATATATACTATGTATGTACAAATTTTGACCTGCATTCGAAATTCAATTCGGCACACAACACACAATTTTTATGGAGAGAACTAGCGAATAATGACCAACACAAGTCGGCTGGCATGATCTCATTTTAAACAAAACAGCCTCGCAAAAGCAACAGCAACAACAACAACAAAAATAATAATCATAATAAAGATCAACACGAACCGAACAAATAATAAACACTGCAACTGTGAAACGGTTTTTCGGATATTAATACCAAAAAAAAAGTTCTAGTTGCTTCTGTTTTCAAAGTTTCTAACAATATGATCAATAGCTGAGCTGAGTATTGAATCTATCATAACTTTTTTAAGCCAAAACTTCCTCACCAAAATGATTCAAAAGCTTTAAAATGTTGACGAAACATTTCGGAATATTTATTTTACTTAGAACCTTGTTCATTTCACAACAAATAAGCTTGAATAACTAATTTTCCTAATATTTCAACTACTGCTACTGTAGTTTTTAAAATTAGTTAAGATTGATAACATTTCTAAAAGACTACTCTGCGAAAGAGATGAAAGCCGTAGGTGCGACTCTGATTGATCCGTTCAACCATGAAGTGACAGCAAAAAGTGGGTTAAAAAGAAAGTGATTGCAAATGTAAAATGAGGCATAAGAAACATAATCTTCGTGTTAGCTGCAAAGGGTTGAAAGCCAAACAAAGCAAAAAGTAAATGCAATATAAATTACTTTTAGTTAATTATATGAAACATTATCAATAACCATAGATTATATCCATACAAAGGCTGTTCACTTTAGCTTTTCTTTTCTTTTCTTTTTTTTCAACACTTTAATGAGGAAAAAAACAAATACTTTTTGGTTCATTCCCGTTTACGTTTGCGGTTCATTCAACCTGCGTTCGTTCTCGGCCAATTTCGTTTGCACTGCTTCTATAAAAATAATTCAAACTGTTGACTTTTTCGTCCCAGTTTTTGCTTGTTTTTACTTGTTTTGGTTTTTGTGTAATGTATAACACGTTGAATGTTGAATGGAAAGGCGTGGGGATGCGTGTGCCGCAATTGTTGTAAATTGATATGGAATTCTGTGTGTGTGTGTGTGTGCGAGTGTGTGTGTAACCTCATTTGCATGTCGCCATGCCCATCAAATGCAATTCGAGATCATCATCGTCATCCTCATCATATGTGTAGGTCGATGTTGCCTGGAAAGCGTATAAAGGGCACATTTTGAAAGTGGTTATCAGAACACGGTGAGAATTCCACATATTGAAAAGCGATCTTATAATAATTGATTGATCTGTTGTGAAAATAAGCGTATGCAAATATTTTTCAAATTTTTTCAAAAAATTCAAGAAGCAAGCAAATAAATCAATATTTGCAATAAACTGCAAGTTAGAAACCACCCACTACTTATCCAAGTAGCCGGCTAAATCCCTTACCAGGGTTTGGTTGGTTTAATATTATATATTATTTTGATGGGTATCGACGATGTTGTCGATGCTTGTTATTTGGCCCACTTTGTTGTTTTTGGTCGTTGTGGTCATTAAACTGTCAGCTCGACCATTCGCCGAGTCGTCCCACATCTAATTTATAGGGCAAAAAACAAAAAAAAATTACTAAGCAAGATACAATCCAAACAAACGCATTGGATCGCATGCATGCGGCCCATCAGCAAAGTGCAGGCCCAACTCTGGGCATTATTGGTCTGGTCGGCTTATATCAAGAAGAAATATGTGTAACAAAGCAAAGCCGCATTTCTTGTTCATACTGCGCTACTTTTTCGTAAGGGTATATCAACTATTGACATTGGTTTGATACAGTTTCATTTACTGACAATAAATATGTCAAGTATACTAATACACAAACACACTCACACACACACGTTAAAGATAAGATAAGTTATGATTTTATTTTGTATTTCTTTGATTTTGCGATATTTTTATTGAGATTAGAGATTTCAATGGTATTCTTTGTTGACAAAAAATATTTCTACATTTCGTTTTTTACAGTCTTGCTAAACTTTGAAAAACTTTTCGATTTTTAAAAATACCATTCACTATTTTTCCATCCATTTTTCATTCTTGAAAATAGAATTAAAAATAGAATCCTTTGTAAAATATAAGCTATAGGCAATCATTAATATAAAGTTGTGTAAATCTAGAACAAATGTAATGTGACAAAGGGTATCTGTTAGTCGACTATCGCGTATGTTTTCCACTTAATATAAAGCTCGCGTGCACACGACTTAAATGCAACTATGAAAAACAGGCAACGGGTTTGGGGAAGAGATGTTTTCTAGCCTATTAAAGGGTCGGCTTCTTGCAATTACCTTTTAAGTGCCACAGATGCCACACAATGTGTGTCAAATTTCTATACTGGGGTGGCACGGCAGTTGGGCGTTGGGGGATTGGGGGATTGGTGGAGTGGCATGTGTCCCCAGTGTTTAATTACCACATCTGACGCACTTTTATTGATCCGCTGCAAGAATGTTATTGCTGCCAAACGTTGACCATCTGTGACAGACACATTTGACTCATTTGTGACGAAATCTTTGCAACAAGAATGAATAAATCTTTAAAAGCACACAAAGTATTACAGAAAATGGCGCCAACAACAACAACAACAACCATAACAACATAATTATAATGATCGGCATCGCATCCGATCTGTGTCGCCCACTCAACTAGCTTAGCGCTCGAAAATTTATTAATTGACAAAAAGCAGACAACACAAAAACTAAAGAATAGAAAATTCCATTTGCGTCGCATCTTTTGAGCTCAATCGAGTCAATTTGGCGTGGCAAAGACTATATGCAAAGCTAAAAGCTAAAGGTGTCTGACGAAAGATATTATACATATACATTATGAAATAATTATATAGATTTTTGGGAGGCTGTCTGTGTGTGTGTGTGTGTGTGTGTATTTGGCACATTGCTTAATAATTTGCGCAAGATTTGATCATCCGTTGTTGGGCGGTGCGGTACTCTAGACAATCTGTCTGTCTGTGAGACAGCGTACCAATTCACAATGGAAATCTGTTGAATATTCGTTATTGATTCCATTCACATACGAATTAAAAGTTACAATTTAGGTGATCAAGTTTTTATACTATATATTATTTTAAAAGGCTGTTGAAGCAATTACTCACAATAATCTTCTTTAAAACTAAAATATACTCAATTGACTTTTCCGTAACAACAATGGCATAGTGTATAGTATTGTTTATTTAGTACTTTGAGCGTTGCCTCGTAAACAAATTCTAACAATTTATTTATTATAGTATGCATTACTTTAATATATACAAACAACCATTTGATCTATCTGCTGTCCGCGATCATTGTTTTTGCCAAATTGTCCGTGAACTTTGACTACAAAATCACAATTGTGTGATGAATTTATCATAGTTGAATATAGTACGGTTGGGTTGATATGGAGAAGTACTGTAGCTATATTCATTTTGGGTTAATTGAATCATCATCAGAGCATTCAGTATGCAAATGAATAGTTCGGCACCTCGAAATCACAATTTTCTCATCGGTCCATCAACAATCGAGATACAGATACAGATTCCAGTAGCTGAAAATGTTGCGCAATAAACCCAAAAAGGTTCAATGACGACAGCTATCCAATTTGATCCGAAAACTTAACTCAAACTCTGACTCATATATCTAAATTTTTAATTCTAAACTTGTTTACAACACAATATTGTTGTTGTTGGTTTTTTTTAATATTATTTATCAGCTAACCAGTTGCAAATAGTATGATAATATATACAAACAAAAAAGAAAACCTTGTTTGATGTTTTTGAGAAGTTTTAAATTTGAATATGAAGTTTTTCCTTGTTATAGCCCCTCAAAAATAATGCACAAATTATGCTCATTATACATTAGTTGATCTTGAAATTTGACACCGAATATTCCCATGCTCTCCGAACAATAGGAAATCTTGTATGTACTTGTTCTGTCAAGAGTAAACTGAGCTAATTGCACCATTATTTCAGTTAATGTGTTTAGTGTAATTAACTGAAGCGAGACGAACGTGACACAAACTCAAATGCCCTGAATATGCAAGCTCTATATATATATAATACATACATATATATATATATATATATATATATATATATATATATTCAGGCATCATACACTGACAACATCTGACAAAAAATATACATATTTTTTAATGATATTTAAATTGATTTATGAACATAAGGTTAAAACATGATTTCGAAAGTTGTTTTAAAATCGAAGTGATTTTTTCTTCTCTTTCTGTGAAATTTTTTGTCACTTATTTTGTAGAGTGTACATACATACATATACATGTACATATATATATATAGATATATAGTACTATATAAACATTGTAATCATAGTTTTTACTTACTCAACAAATGAGTCACGTACTGCAAAAGGGTGGTGGGTCAGGGGGTTGGGTGGGGTGCGGTAAGGGGTAAACGAAGCGGGGCGGTTCGCTCGATTGAACGTTTTATGGGTAATTAACAGTCAATGTTGTTGTTGTCGTTGTTGTTGTTGATGTTGATGTTGTTGTCTATGTTGTCGATGTCGTTGTTGCAAACAAAACAACACACAACAGCCGATAAGAGGCAGCGCCCCTTGTTGTGGCACAGGAAGACGCAATCCGATCATTGAATAGTGTGGGTGGTCATATTATACACATACATATATACAAATGCTGTTCACCCTTCTCCCCTCCCTTCGTAGTTGCCTACTAAGCATTGGCAACCATCTGGCTGGCGCTGATTGAGCAAGTGTGGCAAGCGTTTGAGGCCTCCTTTTTTGTTTGTTACTTGCTACATCTGACATATATACTATACATAGATACTTTTAAATATATATATATATATATATTGAGTTGTAGAGATCCGGACACATTCTTTGTTCGTGTGTCGTCTTCTTGTTGCAAGGTTATTCGGGAAAAAATTATTTATTATTGTTGCCTTTTTTTCTTTTTATCTATTTTTTTATTTTTTTTTTTTGATTGTATAGAAACTGTTCGCCGAAATACTTGAAGTTAATTTGTTTGTTTATAAACATTTTCGGTTAGCTTTTGAACTTGCTCGTTAAATGTGCCTTGTTTTTTTTTCACTTGCTTTTTTTTGCATTCCTAAGCAGTATTTGGAACGCTTGTTTTGTTCAGGTAATACTCCAATACATGCGTAAATTTACATAGAACTTACTTTACATACATTATGCGAGTAATTTGAATATATAAACATATTGTTTAAGAGCTAACTGTAAATAACTTAAAATTAATTTAGGAAAGGAATAGTAACTAACCAATTTAGATCTATCGATAATAATCGATTTATTTTAGAAGACATTCAAAAATTGTTTTCGATGTGTAAACGTTAAAGAGCTAACTATATCTAACTTAAAAATATATACAAATTGATAACAAATAAGAAAATGCGATCATTCGATTATAATCGATTAATTGCACTTTATTGGGTAATTGTTATGTTAAAGAGCTTACTATATCTAACTTAAAATCGATACAAACTGATAAAAAAAAGTGATCATTCGATAATAATCGATTAATTGCACTTTGTTGTACAGCTAGTTAACTTTAAGAAGACATTAAAATATATTACCGATGTGTAAATGTTAAAGAGCTAACTATATCTAACTTAAAAATATATACAAATTGATAACAAATCAGAAAATACGAGCATTCGATAACAATCGACTAATTTGCTGTACAACGCATTCAAAACATAATTGATTTGAAGTTGTTTTTCTATTCCAAAAATCATATTTGGCCATATTCGGATGAAATAAGCTTCTTGTTTATGCCAACAAATGCGAATTCAGTTGCAATTTATTTTTCATTCAAGACTTGTTGAAGTATTTTTCAACCGCACACGAAAACAACAACAACAACAAAAACAGCATCATTTTGAGTTTTCCTCCGGGCCAAATCGGCGCCCACAAATAAACAGGAAACCACAACTAATAGGCGTCAAGATGTTTTTGCACATATAGTACTAGTGTCGGTGCTATTGCTGTTGCTATGTTGCAAGTTGAGTAAGTGCGAATTTTGCGGTTGCTTTGGCAAACAGTTTTGACTTCGTCGTTGTTCGAGTCTTGCTATGACTCGAACTGGGTGCTGGGTGCTTCGGAACTGGGGAGCTTGGGAGCTATGATTGCGACTTTGGCCTCTATTCGCCCACTTTGGCTAGCCCGCAGCGATATGTGGCAAATACAAGTCGTCAACTTACCGCTTTTTTCATGGGGGCTGTTGTGTTGTTGCACTCCATATGCTTGATGTGCTTGAGTGTAGGCTGCGGGCGTGGCAGCTACAAGCAACCACAACCGAATACTATCCCAAAATGGATACAAAGCGTTCATCTACCCTGGAATTGTTATGACTCTTAATTTGAGTGTTTGCATTACTTGCCTTATGACTTGAAATCTTAATTACAGCTTACAAGATTGGTTTTTGGAACACAGCAACACAAAATTATTAGTTCAATTCGTTCTATTTGCTTTCATGCATATGGTTGCAAAATGTCTTATTAAAAGACTTATGTTATAAATAGATTCAACTTTTCATCAACTAAAACTTGCAGCTTATTTTATTGCTAACTATATTAAAAAAAAGATTTTCATAAAAGAATTCAATTTCATAATTTTGGGAGAGCACGAAAACTATTTACATTTTTGCTGTTATTTTCAAGTTACTCCAGATCCACTTAAAAACATATATAGTTCACATATCGAACATTTACAGGGTATACCGAACGGAAATGTATCGCCCTCCGCTTTCCCATCGTTCCTCTTCCGCCATTCTGCAGTTTTGGGTCGCCGGTTAGACAACACGTGACTCTTTATTTCTCTCTCTCCCTCTCTCTTTGTCTCGTTTCCTCCCTTTCTCTTGAGTGGTAATGCGCTCACCCATAACTCCTTCTGCTTGCTGTATGCCTTATTGTATAGGGCAAAAAAAAAAGTTGCCCTTTCCCCCCACTCCCTCCCTTCACACACCCCAACAATAACTCCTCGTCGTTATAACGTAACGCGTTACGCTTCGCCAAGCACTTGGCATTGGAATTTCAATTTCATTTGAAAAAGATGTCGACAACGCCCCGTCGGATCGGATCGGAACGGATCGGCGTACTATATGTATGCATATCTTGTCTTGGAATGTTTCGCTCTACCTAAACCAACTTTCTTACAATAAATAGCTTACAAAACTTGCAACGGAAGTGTGGCAATGCATTAGCAATCGTTTTGGTATTGGGTTTGAGTTTAGGGTTGGTTTTAACTTCAGCTGGATGCTTGAAGGCTTGGCATAGCTTGGCTTGGTTTGGTTTGCTTTTGGAATGCCTATGTGTGTCAGTGGCTGTCAAACTGTATGAGCGCACAGTTATTTTAATTGAAATTGCAGACGGCAAATAATTTCCGGCCATTAAATTCGAGTGCACCCTTGTTTTATGATAATTTTTTGCTGCTCTTGCGCCAAGGGAGTTGCTCTTTAATCTAATTAAGTGGGCAGGTCTCTGTCCATTGAATCCCAGGCGTGTGGACGGGTTATTGCGGACGTTGTGATCTGGTTTCTACAATTGTCTGCTTTATCCGAAATACAATTCGTGGTAGTTTTTTTATTTTGGTGTCACTGAAGTTGCAGCATGAACAAGAAAGAATAATAAAAATCCAACAAATTTTGTTTAATAGTTACAAAAAAGATTTCTTTATAAAAAGGTTAACTAACGTTCATTAAGTTATGCTTGAAATCATTGTTTAAACGTAAGCCGAATGAAACAAATGTTTCGAATAAGTGTTAAATATTTAGTTTGTTTAAGCATAATTCAAACGTGTTTCATTATTATATTTAAACACAACAAAACTAATCTTTAAAACTGTTTCAAATGCAATTGTTATGCATGCAAATATTCAAAGTTAACTGACAACGAAAATAATATTAAAAATAGTTTGCTTAGAAAATGAATATAGCAACAATTAAAAGAAACTCCTTGTTGGTTAACAAATGTTAAGATGGATTCTATATGATCTAAACATATTCACTTATATTCTGATATCGGATTAAAATGAAAAATTTCAATAAAATTATTATTAATTTGTTTAAAATCGTTTACTCTTAAAGCACTCCATAACATTCTGTTAGGTAAAAACAATATTTAACCTTCGCCTTAACAAAAACTTATTTTGATCATTTCGTTTGCGACTTTTATTGTTTTGGCTTTGTTTCGTGTGGCTTTTGATTCATTCGCCCTTTTTTTTTTCTTTTTTTTTCTTCCTGGTTGACTTGCTTTCTTTGCACTCAGTGTACCATATCCCCATATAGGACGCATACATAGGAGGAGGCATATTCACTTAACTGTTTGCTACTGTGTTTACCTTATGCAAATTTCGTTGGCACGAGCCACCAGAAAGCTACAAAGGCTGCCTGGCTGAGAGTTAGCAACCCCGTTTGTGGCCAGTTTTGTGCCCTAATGATAAACGGGTTCAAAAAACTTTTGGTGACATTTGGCCGGAAGGCTGACTTTGTGCGGCTGGCTGTGTAACTCTAATTGTGCTTAGGGGTGGTGTTCAGCTATATATACATATATATATATATATGTATGTATATGTACGTAAATGTATGTATGTATGTGTTGTGCCTAGTTATGCACTTGGCAAAACATAAAATTCTTATTGATTTTCTGCTTCGGCTTCTTTCGCTTGTGTTTTTGGCCAAAAAGCAAGTCACTGGGTCGCCGCCTGCCAGTTGGTTGGTTCTTGGTGGTGGTTGCAAGCTGCAAGGGCTGCATGGGGCGCAAGGTGAAGCAAAGGCACGGAATTTATGACACCAATTATTTATGAATTCGAAATTTGTTTGGCGCGTTGCCAAGCTAACTGAAAACAACAAAAATCCAAAAAAAAAAATGTAACAGACACCCAAATACGGCAGACAAACTGACGCAATTGGATACGGCTATGGAAAATACACTGAGAGACAATCACACTTAATCACATGTTGTACAATCGAGTTGGTTTATTTAACAATATTTTTCTTTTCCTATACGAATATGTTTGAAACGAAAGTTTTACAAGGAATCTTTACTGTATCCACATTGTTCATTCTTGAAAATCAGTTGTTCAAAAACTTAATTTAATTAGCTAAAAATATTGGTTTCAATGTTTTTAAGTTTTAACTTTTGTCAATTAAAGCTTGTTATCTAATTAAAAATTTACTTTTTAGATAGTTATAAATCGAATTATATTCCCTAATATAACTTAAGGCACAAACGAATAGAAATTATGATCTAGCTTTAAGTTAAACTACTTAAAGCAATGTGTATTTTCTCTAAGTGTGCGATTGCCGAAACACGTTTACAGCTACTTAAACGGAACATATGTACATATATATATATTAACTTACTTTCGTACTTTTATTTTAGGCAACAACAAAAACAATACGTTTGCTGGGCTCAAGGACGCCCCGAAAAAAACACAGAAATCAGGCAAAAAGGAAAAAACCAGAAGAAGACGTAGGAAAAATAATACCCCCAACTCCCCCCCCACCCCACCATCATCGAATAAAAATAACAAACAGATATATTGCTAGGCAAAAATCGGTTAATATGTCAGGGCGCAGAAGTCAGACACAGATGGCGCCACCGCCGCCGCCGCCCAAACCCAACAAGGGCCAACCAAATGGCAACGGTGCCCTGCCGAATGGTACCGCCAACAACAACACGAACAACAACAACAACAGCAGCAGTAACAGTTACAATAACAGTTACAGCAATAATAGCAATAAAAGTGTCGCAGTCACAGCGGCGGAAGGCAACGATTGGAGCCCAGGCCAAAATCCAAATAATGTTGCCGCTCAGAACAGCAACGCTGGCCGCAGGAGTCAGACGCCGCCGCGCACAGAGCAGGTCGTGATGACGCCACGTGGCAAGACCGCCAACAGCACCGTTATACTCATCGAACGCAAGCTCATCGATGAGATCAACGATCGTGTCCATGTCGCTGGCGGAGCTCACACTGGCATCATCATTAACAAGGACACCGTTTCGGGCCAAAAGAGTGCCAGCAAAGCGGCAGCCCTATCTCTAGAGTTTCGTGTGTTCCTTGTCAGTGCGAATACGGGCAAACATTCGCAGGAATCGCGCACTTTACGCTTCTGGTTCCGCGATTGGCTAACCAACGATGAGAAGCAAGCGCACATTGCCCAGGACTTTTTCAAAGAGCTCGTCAGTCCACAGGACTTTCCCAGAGGTAGTATTTTCCGCCTTTAAGCTTTATACCTTAAATCGGTTGTGATTCCAATTTTTAAGGTTACAAATTCTTAATAAACTTAGGATTTTTATACCAAAATTTTTAAATCTTTTGGCAATTCGAAATCAGCTTTAAGATCAAGAAATTCAACTCAGTTCTATCATACAAATATATATATATATAAATACTCAAAGAAATAACTCAAGAAAAAGCATAGTTCAATTAAAAGTTTTAAAGTTAATTGAAAATTAATTAGAGAAGAAATTGCACAATTTCAATGAGGTCATAAAGCTTAAAGAGTAAAAAGCAATTGGAATATGGGAACTGTGCTGTCATATTTAATGGTCCATTTGCAGATTACGTTGGCTTTATCAAGAAGATAATGAAACTGTTGCAACATGGCTATGCCGAAATACAGTCCATTGAGATTGAGCTGCGCATCTTGGAGCAAACCTCAGCGCCTCCATCACGACCACGTAAGTAAACAACAACAAAAATCTCTCTCTCTCTCTCTCTCTGTCTGTCTCTTTGGTTTCATCTCTTTTTTCTATCTACATATATATATATACATATACCATATATATTCTCTCTTGAACCGTTTTATCATCTGATACATATCTGGTGTCTTTGGTATATACATATATATATGGCTATATGTTTGGGTTAATCAGCGCGAGATGGCTACATCATCTACTGCTATGGAGACTGCAATCGCAAGTTTGAGGAAGCGTTGCTGGCCCAAAAGAAAACAGGTGATGGCGACAATCTGATGAAGGCCATTTGGCTGGACATGTACACTGAGCAGCTGAGCGCTCGACGCAAGTGAATCTGCTGCTGCTGCTGCTGCTGCTTACTAATCCTCGCCAGATTCCACAACAACACACAACAACAACACCCACAAAACCAGCTCTCAACTATTAACTAGCAAATCTTTTTGTCGAGCTAATTTTGTCAAGCGTTTCTTGTGGTCTCTGTCCTCGGTTTTTTTTTTTTTGTTAGTGTTTTTTTTTTACTAATGCACGCACTTTGTCTATTTAAACCAAAAATAAAAAGAACGCACTGAGTTTTAGTACAAAAAAAAAAAAATTATATACATATATATATATATATTCATATAAAGAAACTTTAAAATAATCACGCGTCTCTTTAATAACCAAAAAAACAAATGTTGTCTGTTCTGTGACTTTCAAATTGCTTCTTGGCTGTGTGTGGGGGGAGGGCGTAACTGCGTGCAATGACTTTCAAACTGTTAAACTTTTGCGTGCATTGACTTGCAAGCCACTCAAGTGTCTCCCATTTATGTCTGGGTCCTGCCTGCAATTAAGTTAACGCAAAACGCTGCTTGAGCCTTTAAATACCCCCCCCCCCCTCCCCCATCAGCAACCTAACCACGCCCATTGTAAATGTTTTTAGCTGTTTGCTGTTTCCTCTTACCCCTACTTAAGTTAACCATTAACGCGTTCCTTAAGACATTCATTAAATGCTTGAAAACCTTTTTAAAAGCCAACACACTCTCTCTCTCTGTCTCTCTCTCTCTCTCTCTGTGTTTTTCGCTTGCTGTGCGTTGGGGTAAACAGTTTCTCTGGAGGAATCACAATTTGAATCTCCGCCGCTGACACAGGAGAAGGTCCTTGAACTCATTGAGCAGGCCTATCCGAATCCCGTTTCGCCCGAAGATTTGGCCAAGTAAGTTTGTTCATTCGCATTACAATTATCAACAATAAATGAATAACTTCTTCTTCTTCTTCGTCTTCGTCTTTATTTGTAAATAGGGACTATGGCTGGAGTGAACAGGATGTGTTGTTGGTCATACAATCGCTGCAGGATCGCAATCTTATCAAGTCCATGGAATACAATGCATATACGCGCATCCATCCCGAGGATAAGGAGATCAAGGTGGTCAAACAGATGCCAACGATCGCATCGAACAAGCAGCCAACGATAGCAATCATAACGGCACAGTATTGTGAGAAATTAGCCGTTGACGCCATGTTGGAGAACAAGGAAACGTTTGTCCGATACACCACAGTCGGTAGGTGGCGCCACAAAGCATACCAAATGCATTTGACATCCAGCAGATATGGAGTGCAATGCCTCACTCTATATCTCTATATCTCTCTCTCCTTTTCTCATCTTTTTCTCTCTCTCTCTCTTGTTCTCTTGTATGCTAACTGTTACGGTTTGCCAACCATCCACAAAAAACAAAAAAACAAAAAAAAAATATATTACGAATTTCCATATAATATGTTTGCTTGTTTGCCCGCCCTTCCCGATCATGCCCGTACCATCCCGCCCATGAGAAACTGCAAAATTTAATAATACAAAATTAATGAATGATTACTTTTCGAACGCAAAAATTAATATATACATAACAGATTCCGATCCCAATCTAACGAACTCACTCAGAAAATCCAAAAAGAAACGCAGATTTGGTAAGCACGATTGTCGCCTACAATTTACCATACTACATTTAATAGTCTACAACTACAACTACAACCACATATGTTCCATATAATCTTATTTGTTTTTGTCTATTTCTTTGTATATCTGTCTCTGTCTCTGTGTTGGGGTCAAGTTCACAACAATTTGTGTAAATCAATCTTAGATATCACTCTTAAACTATGTACATACGCTATAAATTGGCAAAATATTCTTGATTGCTTTTTCTAACAGATGCAAATGATATAGTATGTGAAAAAGTGAGGAAAGGCCTTGAAGTTAATTGAATTGATGTGATGTGAAGTGGAGAGAATTTTACGAATATAATCTATCGTCTATTTGTTAATTAATAAATGTCATTTAAGATCTTGAATAATGATCTTTAGCGTAGCGCAATAATATTTTCAAATTTGATCAAATTAAAAACAAATGCAAATTTTTCCAATATGCTATCCAAAGCAAATAATTTTAATAATTTTTGATATTTCTTATATCCAAATCAATATGTGATACCCGATATTATCTAAAGGTAAAGCTTTATGGTATTTATTAGTACAAACTTTTAAGTTTTCAATGGTCAAATCAATTTTTAATCACATTTATAACCAGAAATACATTTTTTATGTACTTCTCTTTAAGGAAATAAATTGTTAAGTCATCTAATATAGCTAGTATGAAAAGTTATATGAGAAATAAGATCTACTTTATCTTTAAACATAGTATAAGAGATAGATGTTTGCTCAAAAAGAAATAAATTGATTTTTGAGATTAGAACCAACTAAACCGACAAATTGTGAACTTGACCTGTATATGCATATATATGTTTTAATATTATTTTTGTTATTGTTACTGCCTATTGTTAATTGTTTATTGTTGTTGCTATAGTTGTTAAGGTGTTTTGGTTGTAAGAATGGATCCAATGGTTTTTATTTACTTTTTACACAAGTTTTGATATTGTTTTTGATTGTCGTCTCGTTTGTCACGCACATGACCCCACACACACACACACACACACATACACACATGCACATACGTGTAGATACAACACCCACACATACATACATATATGAATATGACCGACCCATGATTAGATGGAATGTTTTGTAGCACACACAATAATATCATTTGATGTATATTCCCGCAGGCGAATCAAACGTTTATACCTTGGGCAACATTGGAGCACATCGGATAGTGAGCACAAAGCTGCCGTCGGTTGGCAGCACGCGAGAGGCAATGACAGCGACGGGAAATACAACAACGCGACTGTTGGGCACATTCCAAAAGGTTGACTATGTCTTCATTGTGGGCGTGGCTGGTGGTGTGCCTCATTACACGGACTACAAGAAGCATGTGCGATTGGGTGATGTGGTCATCTCGTACGTGGACAAGCAACGTGCACTGATCAACAGGTTAGTTCACAACACGAACAGTTAGTCGAATCGAATCTAATCTAATCCATTTCGCAATCCCGCACAGCAAGGAGAAACCCTATGTTTATGTGTACAAGAGCGGCGAGGATGTTAAGACGTATTTTCCCGTCAACGATTCACTGCAACAGATTGCGGAGAGTTTGCAAGCGAATATGGAGCTAAAACGTCCATGGGAAACATATCTGAGCGATGCACAACAAACGCTCGCCCAGAAGACAGAAAGTGACTTTGGTCGCCCAGATGCCAAGACGGACAAACTGTTCATGAACATTGGCAACAACGAGGTCATCGAGGTGGCCCATCCCATTGCCGCTGATGAGATTAATGGTGTGACACGACTGCGCCTCCATCTGGGACCAATTGGCTCCGGTCGCGATATGGTGCGTAGCGATGAACTGCGCACTCACTTTGCCCGTAAATTTGGATTGCTAGCGACCGATGTGGAGATGAGCAGTGTCCTGGACAGCATCATTGGCAATTGTCGGGAGAGCTTCATACTGGTCAAGGGCATCTCGGACTACAAGGATGGCATGTCGACACGCAAATGGCAAAACTATGCCTCACTCTCCGCCGCCGCAGTGGTGAAGTCTGTCATCTGTGGCATGGATGCGCCGACAAATGTTTAAATGAAGAATTTCGCATTTAGCTATGATTTTACAACTTTTCAAAATAACTTATGTTTTTAAGTCTCGTTTGAAAACCCTGCAATGTATTTATCAAATCATTATATTATTATTTTTTATCCTTTTTCTGTTTTATTTTTTATGCGCGTTATTAACCAAAAGTGGACCCCGATTATTAATCTGGTGGCCCCTGCAAGTAGACCAAAATGTATGCGTTGTCCTAATACCTTAAAAATATGCAAATGTAATATGTATTAAATAATTTCTTGTTATTTATTTGTTATGCTTTTGTACTACATACAATACGTATGTATAAATATTAATACATATAAACACATAAAAATATATATACAAATAATTTACATTTAAACAATATGTAATATGTATGGCACAGACACATAACGTAAGTGTGTACCAATTTATAATTATGTATATGCAATCATACATACCTTATTAATAAATATTGCAATATTATTTTGCAAATAAAAAGAAACTACGAACCCTATTTTTATACGAACAAAAAGGCACTTGAATTTTCAAATTGAGCGCGAATAGTAAATAAAAATCGACGATCCCAAAAACCTATCGATAAGCGTTGCCACTGCACATTGCTGCGTATGATCTCTGAATAGGAACTGAAATGCCTTTGGCTTTTCGCTTTGAACTAGACAAAATTCTTAACACTATTTTATATCTTAAAAACCCAGTCGTCTTTAATCCATAACTTTACATTTTCACATAATCACGGCTACTATGCTGCGGGCAGTGTTAAGTAATATGATATTAGTAAAATAGTGGCAGCTTTGCCGTTTTGCTTCTTCTTGCTTCTCAATTTAACATTTGCCGCGTCAATAAAAAAAAAACTTGTTGGAAGCAATGTGGAAAAGAGTGGGTAAAACTTTTAAGTTAAAAAACGCTAAAAACTAAAAGAAAATATTAGGTAAGAGTATCAAAAGGTTGGCGACATTAAAGGCAAACGTCTTATAATGTTAATGTCAACAAGTAAAAAGTGTATGAGAGTGAAAGAAACAAGACAAAATTTTGTAAGCTCACATTTGTATATGCGTCCAATTGCCTGTGCCCATCTCGCTCTTTCGCATGTCAACGCAAAAGAAGTGTTGAGGCTACAAAGCAACTCATTAATGATAATAAATACTCAAGGGCGTACGCCGCTTTTTGCAAAAGGGGTGGGCAGTATTTAATAATTTGCTTGCCATTTTTAAAACGACCAGCGAGCGAATGTGTGAAAGCAAATTCACAATAAAATAAAGTGAACTATCCCCCTTTCGCTCTTATGCACACGTCCTTGTTCACACGAACATACTACGACGTTGGAGTCGAGAGTCGTGAGCTTGTTATAAGCAACGCTTCTGATCCGGCTCGTTCATTCGAATTCTGTTGTGGATGCCGGCTGTTTGTCCGAAGTTCCACACCGCTTAAACCACGTGCACACGTGCTGCTACGCAGTGTTAATCAGCGAATTTACGTTAAATTTCAATTATCAATTTAAACGTATTAGCGAATTAAAAACAGGCGCAAAATAATAACAAAGAGAAAAGTATGTAAGTGGAGTGATTTATAAAAAAATTTAAAAAAAACCTGTTTCCAAATGATAGGCACGCACCGATAGTTAAAGATTGTACTTTAGTTCTTAAGCAAAACAGTGTTTGCTTGCGCTCTCATCTCCATACATATGTACATGCATACTTACATTTGTATGTGTATTTGTGTATTGAAAACGAACCGGTCTCAACTTTATCAGTGATTGGTTACATTCTGTTCCCGAATAATAGACAAGAAAATACATGTTTGTGTACATTTACAGGTTTTTCTTTAAGTTCGATGTGTGTCTATTTTTCCAATGAATAAAAAAAAGAAAGTATACCATCATATCAAACGTTTTTGTGAGAAGCAAAAAAAAATTTCAAATAGTTTATGTTTTTGGCGTGTTAAATTTTACCCTCGTATTTAAAAAGTCTCATCTAAATCGCGCAATCGATCGCTTCATGCTTTGCAACACGTTGCTAGTTACATTGTATAAAAACATGCCTACATAAAAACGTGGTCATAAATATATAAGCAATATGTAATTGTAAATACATACGTATTGATTTTTTGTTTGTATTTGTTTGTAATGTTTGGTTAACCAAAATTGATAAGAGCTCCGTGGCGACAACATTGATACCCGTAAGAGTAAAAAAGTATGTTTTTTGGTAATGCTTGAAATAATTGAAAATACGAAGAAAACAGATCCGGCTAAATAGTCTAAATTTGTTTTATTGAGTCAAGTTTACGGTTTCTAGTTTTTCTTTACTAGCTGTCTCCGATTACCATTAATGAAGCAGTAAATTGTTGATCATGCACATAAATAAACCCGACTTTTGTCTGATTTAAAGTCAGCAAAGATTTTGGCTTAAGTCATGTTGACCAAAAAAAAACCTGCATTTTCAGTTTTTATGTAAACAAATCACTTAGGCTTACACCCGAGCCTCTCTATATATGGAAAACCTTAAGAATATTTTACGCAAGGATAGGTAAACAAATAAAAGAACGATAAAAGAAGTTTCTTAAAATATCCATTGATAAAAATAACTAAAGATCGTCCCATACCATTTTAGCTAATTGAACTTAAAAGTTTTGTTTGTTTTTTTTTTCTACAGAAAAATGTCGACAACAGATTGTTATCTTCTGCTGGAGGATGGAACCGTTATGCCAGGCTGTTCCTTTGGTGCCACGAGTACGGCCATAAGTGGCGAAGTAGTGTTCCAAACCGGCATGGTTGGCTACACGGAGGCACTGACGGATCGCTCATACAGCGCCCAGATACTGGTACTGACCTATCCGCTAATTGGCAACTATGGAGTTCCGGATGTCAATGAGATGGACGCATTCGGCTTACCCGAGCATTTTGAGTGGTTCAAGGGAGCGGTGCAGATAGCTGGCCTAGTAGTTGGCGAGATATGCGAGACGCCATCACATTGGCGTTCACAGCGAACGCTGTCCCAGTGGCTGGCGGAGCACAAGGTACCCGGGATAAGTGGCATCGATACGCGTGCCTTAACCAAGAAGCTGCGTGAACAGGGCAGCCTTCTTGGACGCATTGTATATGAGGATCCGGGCAAACATGAGGTGGCGCCCTTTGTAGATCCCAATAAACGCAACTTGGCACAGGAGTGCTCCATCAAGGAACCAATGCTGTACAAATCTCCACAGTCGAATGGCATACGCATTGCCATTATAGATTGTGGCCTGAAGTTGAACCAGCTGCGCTGTTTGCTGCAACGAGGCACATCCGTTCAGCTGTTACCTTGGAGCGCCCAACTGCAGCCGGATCAATACGATGCGCTCTTTCTGTCCAATGGACCGGGAAATCCGGCCAGCTGTCAACTGATTGTGGAGCATGTGAAGCGTGTCTTGCAAGCGGGCGATAAGCCCATCTTTGGCATCTGTTTGGGCCATCAACTGTTGGCTTCGGCCATTGGCTGTGACACGTACAAGATGAAGTACGGCAATCGTGGCCACAATCTGCCCTGTCTACATCGCTCCAGTGGACGTTGCCTGCTCACATCGCAGAATCATGGCTATGCCGTCGATCTGGACAAGCTGCCCAGCGATTGGGAGGAGCTGTTTGTCAATGCCAACGATGGCACCAATGAGGGCATTGTTCATCGCAGCAAACCCTATTTCTCGGTTCAGTTCCATCCAGAGCATCATGCTGGCCCACAGGACACTGAGTTTCTATTCGATGTCTTTTTGGATGCCATTCGACAGCCATCTATAAGCGTGCCACAGCTTATCGAGCGTCATCTTCGTGTCACGCGTCCCGAACCGCAACCTCGTCCACGCAAGGTGCTCATCCTGGGCTCTGGCGGTCTATCCATCGGCCAGGCCGGTGAATTTGACTATTCAGGCTCGCAGGCCATCAAAGCGATGCGCGAGTCCAACATCCAGACAGTGCTTATAAATCCCAACATAGCCACCGTGCAGACCTCCAAGGGTATGGCGGACAAGTGCTATTTCTTGCCACTGACGCCCGACTACGTCGAACAGGTCATTATATCGGAGCGACCCAACGGCGTCCTACTCACCTTTGGCGGACAAACTGCTCTGAACTGCGGCGTGGAACTAGAGCGCGCGGGCGTCTTTGCTAAATACAATGTTCGCATTCTGGGCACACCCATCCAATCGATTATCGAGACCGAGGATAGGAAACTATTCGCACAGCGTGTCAATGAGATTGGCGAAAAGGTAGCACCCTCCGAGGCGGTATATACGGTTGCCGAGGCCCTTGAAGCAGCCGGACGTCTGGGCTATCCGGTAATGGCACGAGCTGCCTTCTCGCTGGGGGGCCTGGGTTCCGGTTTTGCCAACAATGAGCAAGAGCTGGAGACTCTGGCACATCAAGCGCTGGCCCATTCACGTCAGCTCATAGTGGACAAGTCCCTAAAGGGCTGGAAGGAGGTTGAGTATGAGGTGGTTCGCGATGCCTTCGACAATTGCATAACCGTCTGCAACATGGAGAACTTTGATCCGTTGGGCATCCACACTGGCGAGAGTATAGTTGTGGCACCATCGCAAACTCTCTCCGATCGCGAATACCAAATACTACGCAGCACCGCCTTAAAGGTCATTCGTCATTTTGGCGTCGTCGGCGAGTGTAATATTCAGTATGCACTGTGCCCCCACTCGGAACAGTACTACATCATTGAGGTGAACGCTCGATTGTCGCGCAGTTCGGCTTTGGCCAGCAAGGCGACAGGCTATCCGCTGGCTTATGTTGCAGCCAAACTGGCATTGGGCGAACCGTTGCCGGCGATTCGCAATTCGGTGACAGGCAATACAACGGCATGCTTTGAGCCGAGTCTGGATTACTGTGTGGTAAAGATACCACGCTGGGATCTGGCCAAATTTGTGCGTGTAAGCAAGCACATTGGCAGCTCCATGAAGAGCGTTGGCGAGGTGATGGCCATTGGTCGCAGCTTCGAAGAGGCATTCCAGAAGGCATTGCGCATGGTTGATGGCGATGTTCATGGCTTTGATCCGTATCGGTCGCCCGTTGACAAGGAGCTGCTATCAGAGCCAACAGATCGTCGCCCCTTCGTATTGGCTGCTGCCTTGAAGGCCGGCATGTCCATTGAGGAGCTGCATGACTTGACCAAAATCGATCGTTGGTTCCTCCACAAGTTGCAGCACATCATTGACTTCTATGGCGAACTGGAATCGGCAGGAAGTCAATTGACGTCAGCACTCCTACTTCGTGCCAAGCGTATGGGTTTTGCTGACAAACAGATTGCCGTGGTGACCAAGAGCACAGAGTTGGCAGTGCGACAGCAGAGATTGGAGCAAGATATTCGACCATTTGTCAAGCAAATCGATACCGTTGCAGGCGAATGGCCGGCGAGCACTAATTATCTATATAATACGTATAATGCATCGGAGCATGATGTCGTCTTTCCAGGTGGACACACAATTGTCGTCGGTTCGGGCGTCTATCGCATTGGCTCCTCGGTGGAGTTCGATTGGTGTGCCGTTGGATGTTTACGCGAGTTGCGCAATCTAAAAAAATCAACGATCATGATTAACTACAATCCGGAAACGGTTTCCACCGATTATGATATGTGCGATCGTTTGTATTTTGAGGAGATAAGCTTTGAGGTCGTCATGGATATCTATGAACTGGAGCGATCCGAAGGCATTATACTATCGATGGGTGGCCAGCTGCCGAATAATATTGCCATGGACCTGCATCGCCAGCAGGCCAAGGTGCTGGGCACATCGCCGGAATCGATTGATTGCGCCGAGAATCGTTTCAAGTTCTCACGCATGCTGGACAGACGCGGCATCCTGCAACCCCTCTGGAAGGAGCTAACCAATCTTCAGTCGGCCATTGAGTTCTGTCAGGAAGTCGGCTATCCGTGTCTGGTACGACCATCCTATGTACTCTCTGGTGCTGCCATGAATGTCGCATATTCCGATCAGGATCTGGAAACATATCTAAATGCTGCCTCCAAAGTGAGCCGCGAGCATCCGGTGGTTATATCCAAGTTCCTTACCGAAGCCAAGGAAATCGATGTGGATGCCGTTGCGTCCGATGGACAAATCCTATGCATGGCCGTCTCCGAGCATGTAGAGAACGCTGGCGTTCATTCGGGTGATGCGACCCTGGTCACTCCGCCGCAGGACCTAAATCCGGAGACCCTGGAGGCCATCAAACGAATAACTCGCGATCTGGCCGCCGTTTTGGATGTCACGGGACCCTTCAACATGCAGCTCATCGCCAAGAACAACGAACTAAAGGTCATTGAATGCAATGTGCGCGTCTCGCGCTCCTTTCCGTTCGTCTCGAAAACGTTGGATCACGACTTTGTGGCTACTGCTACGCGTGCTATTGTTGGCATGCCTGTGGATCCTGTCGATGTGCTCCATGGCGTTGGCAAGGTGGGCGTCAAGGTGCCACAGTTCAGTTTCGCCCGCTTAGCTGGCGCTGATGTGCAGCTAGGCGTGGAGATGGCTTCCACCGGCGAAGTAGCCTGCTTTGGTGACAATTACTATGAGGCCTATCTAAAGGCCATGATATCCACGGGCTTCCAAATACCCAAAAATGCCATTCTACTTTCGATTGGTAGCTTCAAGGTGCGTAGAATTTGTGAAAGATTTTGAGTTATAATTTTTATAATTTGGTTTTTCTGTCCAGCATAAAATGGAGCTGCTGTCCTCCATACGGGATTTAGCCAAGATGGGCTACAAGCTGTACGCCTCCATGGGCACCGGCGACTTTTATGCGGAGCACGGCGTTGATGTGAGTACATAAAAGATACACATAAGCATACACATAAAAGAAACAAAAATTCTCTCAGCCTAAAACATTTTCAGTGTCGTTTTATACAAAAACCGATTTGGTTCTATATTAAGTAGTCGTTTTAATCAAGTTGGCCTGAGCTTTGTTTTTTATCGGCATAACTTGCCACAATCTGTTGAATCTTTACCTTTAAAACTCTGTATGCTTTTTGGTTTTCGGGAAGTGATAGTTTATATTAATTAACTTAAACTTGTTGCCCTAACAGTTTAGAGAACAATCGTACGACGGTTACCAAATTAATCACTTGGCTAAAGTTCGCTAAAATGTTAGTTCTATACACATAATATAGAAAGTGTATGTTAAATATATGTTGTATATATATATATATATATATATTTGTAATGTAGAGATCCATTAATACAATTTAAAGTAAGGGCATATGAATAGGTTTCGAAGACACGATAATTGCACAAAACATTATCTCTTGGTTTGATGCGTTCAATCAATACTATAGAAGTTATCAACTGACAGAAGCTAATCGGACAAACTTAAGTACCATTTTTTCATTATCTTAATGATACTTAAGTTGGAAAATAACCCCATTTAACTCTGTATATGTAGGTGTAGATTTAACTACTACAACTGTATTCAAGTTCTTATTAGTTGAAGGCATCCTTTAGCTTTTGCGTTTGGCGCTTTAAAATGTCGCGCACCTCCTCGCGCCTCGATTCCGACGCAAGGGTTTGCATCAGTTGCTCCGTCTTTGAGCTGATTACTTGCAATGCGCCCGGATCTATTTGGAGACGTTGCATAAGTGTCCCCAGCATATGATTGCCCTCCTTGGGACCGTCGATTATTATTGTTGGTATTGGTATTGGTATTGGTACTGGTACTGGAACAGACTCTGGCACTGGAACTGATTGTGCCACAACAATAATGTCATCCTCATTGGATTTTGGTGCGGATCTCCTTCGTGTGACTGGCGGTGTTGTGGCACTCTGCAACGGTGTGATCTCGCCCGAGTGCATTTGCACCACATGCTCCACGAACTTGAGGGATTTGCGTCGCATAGGACTTGATCTGGGCGAAGTAGAGGTGCGGCTGACGCGTGGACTGGAATGTGGTTGACATGTTGTGGCACGTTCGATGCCGCTGGCCGCCTGGCACAACGCCTCCGAATAGTGCTGAGCATACTGAGTGCAACCCAGCTGCTGATAAAGGCGACACAGACGTTGCGCTTGCTCCAAGTACAGCTGGGCATGCTGTGCGTTGCGGAACTCCGTTGCCTTGGACAACATGGCCAGCATGTGATCCAGCAGCAGCTCGAGCAGATTAGTACGTCTCAAGATCTCGATGCCATTGTTAAGGTGCGGTTTTTCCGATCGATTAGACTGACTCGAAGTATTTGATGTATTGGATACCCGAGGATGCGTCAAAAATGGCATGTCCAGCGTCAAGGATTCAACGGAATCCCGCCGCTGTTCCGCAAGCTGCTTTAATTGTTGGGCGCGTAGCATTTGTGTCTTGCGACGCAACTTTCCGCGCGTCCGCTCCTGATGCATACGCATGCCCAGCAGACCCTCAGCATCAGTGGGCAGCACTTGCTCCACACTATCCAGCTCTTTTGCCTGCTCCGGCTGCTGTTCCACAACTGGCAACTGCTTGCGTGCAAACTTTGCCAAGCTGCGCAACTGCAGATAATCCTGTGTGACCAGATTGTCGAGCAGTTTTCCATAACTGAGCTTCGGGTAGAAGTCATCTGCATGTTGGAGATTGCGCAGTGCCTGCAGCAGATGAACCAATGGCTGCTCAGCAATGCCTGCCATAATTGAGCGCAGTTCCATAAGTGCATCCTCAGGCACATGCTCGAAGAGATTACGCCGCTCAATGAAGAAGTCGCTCAGATGCTTCTTGGCCAAACAATCGGCAAAGGTGCGCACAAAGCGGACAAGCTGCTCGCCCAAAAACTCATCGGGCCAATCATTGCTATGCCTCTCACACTGCCAGAAGAGATGGGTGCGCAGCTGTTCCATGATGTGACCCATAGCCTGACACTTGTCCGTCATGAAGGTGCGCACCAGAGCCTTCATCAGAAGCAGCACTTTAAGCTGCATGCGCGTCAACTGGCGTTCCAGATACTGCTCTGCCTGGGGGAAAACAATGCGCCACTCCAGCTCTCGGAAGGGATTGCGTGAACGCTTGGGCGTATAGCCGACGGGTACAACATGATAGCCAAAGGTCTGGATACGCTTGCGCATCACTGCCGTTGGCCATTGGAACTTGTCGCCCGTATGCAGATTCGTCAGCTGTGGCCGGGCACGCAAATTGAACTCAAAGGCACAATCTGGCCAACTGTGCGGCACATGAATGGCGGGCACCAGCTCCTCTGTTGCTGTATATATGGTGCAACCACGAAAGCTGCCAGCGGATAGCTGTCGCTGGCTTATGCCCAGCTCTGGAGCCAATTGGTGACGCAGTAGCTCACCAAAGTAGTTCATAAATTGCTGTGAGTTGAGATAGCATTGCTGGAGCAGAGCACGGCGTCGATGCTGTTCCACGCGACACTGACGCAACACCTGCACCGTCTCGTAACCGTTCTGATTGCTCTCTAATCCTGTCTGCTGATCATCATCCAGCTCCTCCTCATCACTGCTGCTCTTCCGGCCGTCGTCGTCGTCTTCATCACTCTGTTCCACCCAGGCAGGCAAGCAGCTTTCCAAACGACAGACACACGCCTCGGGCAACACATTGCGCTGCAGTGCATCCTGCACCAGCTTAAGCTTCAACTCATCCATGGGTCGTTGTGTGTTCAAACGAGCTATATACACATGATCATAGTCACCCTCACGCCAGCTACTCGACCTGGAACCAAAGCTGGTGATAGTTCCATTGCCTGTACTATAGCCAGAGCTAGCATCGGTATAAACGCCATTATCGATGTCACCCTCATCGCTACTGGGACAGCTTGGAGTCGATATACGCTGCTGCTGCAGCTGCATTGGAGTCGGTTCGCGTAGCTTAAGACGCACATAGCCCAGCCAGCGAGTCTGCTCCAGCAACTGCACATATTGACGCCGACAGGGTGTCGTATTGTAGTAGTCCGTCTCCAGCAACACTTTGCACAGAGCAGCTATTGAATCGTAATTAGCATCATTTGCTCGAGCTATGTCCACGTTGTCAAAGACCACATAGGTTAGCATCCTCTGCAGCGGCTGGGCCAAAGAATGTGCTTTGCCCGAGTTGGAAGAGCCCAACGGACGCAGTGGACCATTACTGTGAAGGAGCATTAGAAGATGAGTAATGGACACTTCGTAACTTTTCTATCCTTATATTGTAACCTATTCAAAAACTGATTTTTAATCTCTTCAACAAAAAGACAAGAGAAAAGACATGAAAAGTTTTCAAATTCCTACAATTTTCCTATCATATTCTTATCAAAACTTGAAGATAAACCCAAATCGCTTGATAATCTAATATGATACCAACAAGTTGTTCATACATCGTTTCAAAAAAGTGCCTCATGATCCGCAGTCATACAACATAATATTCTTCGAGCTACTTACGTGGCTTTGAAGAGAATTCGTTTGGCAACTGCTGCATCGATAGCACTGGCATGCAGGAGACTATGTTCGGTAAGGTTCTGAGCGCAGGAACGCTGCTTTGCCAGCAACTGTTCATCGATGGCGGCCAATTCGTGCTCAAAGTGTCCAAAGAACTGCATGCCCAGCAGCAGTTGGTTGAGGAGAAATGTGTGCAAGTGTCGCTCCAACTGATGTCGAGTCTTTTGCTCGACGGTACGTTGATGCTCCTCGCGCTGCTGTTCCAGAGTCCGGGCATATAAGGCACTTACACATTCGGTGGCACTGCTGCCATTGCTGCCACCGAGCAGACGCAGCTGTGGCGCCAGATTGTGACTGCCACGCAGACTAACGCTGCCATGTAAGCTGCCGGTTAGAGCAGACCGAGACCAGCGGTTGGATTTGCTGCTCCTGCCACCACTGCCTACGCTGCCAGCCTTTCGCTTTTGTCGAAGCTTTCGTGCATTACGCTTTTGCAGCTTGGCCAATTGGCGTTGACGCTTCTCATCCTGGCGACGACGCTGTTGTAAACGTGGTGGCGCCTCCGCAGCCTGCAATTGCTGCAACGGATTGGGCAGCGCATCACTGTACGACGCTTTGGACCATGTGCAGCCCATAAATCTCTTGTTGTTTTGTTGTTGGTGGTTTAACTAGCACGGCCCAACTGTTGCAGTTGTGACTCCTTTGTCTTATGATACCGATCACATCGATCGAATACCAATTTCTAAGAAATTGCCGTTGTCGTTTTAATAATGATAAGATCAAGACAAGTGTTGACTCTTCCTACTTCGCTTCCGGCTAGCCATGAAGTGGGGAAGAGCCCCTTATCAGTTGAACGCATACTGAAGCAAGTTGGCCAAACTTGTCTTTAAATCGAATAAAAAGTGTTTCAAAAGAAATCAATTTTCTGATACGATTAACTACTCTGATTTTTCAGTCTAATGGGGTCTATTACAATAATATTATAACTGACAAGAATACATTTTAATAGTTACTAGTTCTTTAACTGTTATTATTAAACTTGTTCTAATTCGATCGGGTTTTTGGACCGACATAAATTGCCATGCAACCAATTTAATTACGTTGTATGCAACTGGTTTCACTGTGCAATTGTCGTTTATAATGCTTTGTTGTTATTGATGTATTTGTTATTAGTATTTTTCACATAGTACTACAAGTGAAATTTTATGTAGGTCCATAAAATATGATATCTTTTATGGGGTCTGAGCAAACATTTGTCAATCGGCAATCGTTGATTTCTAGGCGTGGCCTTGTCTCTAATAAACCAATAAATTAAATTGTTAACTTATTCTGTTTGTTATGTTTTTGCTATGTGCTGCAGGTTGAGTCGGTACAGTGGACGTTTGACAAGACGTTGCCCGATGATATCAATGGTGAACTGCGACATTTGGCCGAATTTCTGGCCAACAAACAGTTTGATCTGGTCATCAATTTGCCCATGCGTGGCGGTGGAGTACGCCGGTAAGAAAATTACACTCAAATACTTATATTTAAACTCAAATTCTATATATATTTAACTTAGGGTCTCGTCGTTTATGACACATGGCTATCGGACACGTCGTCTGGCCGTCGACTATTCCATACCGCTGGTGACCGATGTGAAGTGTACAAAGCTGCTGGTTGAATCGATGCGTGTTACGGGACGCAATCCGATTATGAAAACGCATACGGATTGCATGACATCGCGCCGAATTGTCAAGATGCCCGGTTTTATTGATGTTCATGTGCATTTGAGGGAACCGGGTGCCACACATAAGGAGGACTTTGCTAGTGGAACAGCTGCAGCGCTGGCTGGTGGCGTCACTATGGTCTGCGCCATGCCCAATACGAATCCGGCGATCGTTGATCGCGAGACGTTCAATCAGTTCCGGGATCTGGCTCGAGTCGGTTCTCGCTGTGATTATGCTCTGTATTTGGGCGCCTCGGATAACAACTGGGAGCATGCCAACGAGCTGGCGCCGCAAGTATGTGGCCTGAAAATGTATCTTAATGACACGTACGGCACGTTGAGACTGAGCGATATGGGCGCTTGGCAGCGTCATCTCTGTCGCTGGCCCAAGCGAGCACCAATCGTTTGTCATGCGGAGCGGCAGAGCATGGCGGCTGTTATGATGTTGGCACATCTGCTGGAACGCCCTGTGCACATCTGTCATGTGGCGAGGAAGGAGGAGATTCAACTGATCCGTGCCGCCAAGGAGAAAGGTATGCGGGTCACCTGTGAGGTGTGCCCGCATCATCTGTTCCTCAGTACAAAGGATTTGGAGTCTTTGGGTGCTGGCATGGCGGAGGTGCGACCGCTACTCTGCTCCCCCGAGGATCAGGAGGCGTTGTGGGATCACATGGAGTACATTGATGTATTTGCCACGGACCATGCACCGCACACCCTGGCCGAGAAGCAATCGGCTAAACCGCCACCCGGTTTTCCTGGCCTGGAGACAATCCTGCCACTGCTGTTGAACGCTGTAAGCGAGGGTCGCTTAACGCTCGAGGATATCAAGCGCAAGTTTCATCGCAATCCGCGCACAATCTTCAATTTGCCTGAGCAGCCGCATACCTATGTGGAGATCGATCTCGATGAGGAGTGGACAATAAGTAACAGCGAACTGAAGACCCGTGCCGGCTGGTCACCATTCGATGGCACCAAGGTCAAGGGTCGCGTCCATCGCGTCGTCCTGCGCGGCGAGGTCGCCTATATCGATGGCCAGGTGCTTGTCCAGCCCGGTTACGGACAGAATGTGCGCGCCAAGATGCCACTGCCAGTGTCACAAAAATCTGAGCTTGAGGGCAGTGATCTGCCTAGCGACACGGATGCCAACGATACCTTCTCCCGCCTGCTCAACGAGGTCACAACTTCACGTCCGACAAGTGTTCATTTTGTGGATGAGGCCCTCCAGAGCACATCGGCGTCGGCAAACAGCTTTTTGCGTCCGGTATCGCCATCGCCACGTCTGCGTCTGGACTCCTCGAGCAATGCGACACTGAAGGAGTATCTGCAGAACTCGCTGATTGCACCCACACCCAATCCAAATCCCGTGGCCCACTGTTTGGTCGGCAAGCATATACTCTCCGTGGACACCTTTAACAAGAAGCGACTTTATGATCTCTTCAACTTGGCCCAGCTGCTCAAGTCGCGTGTAACAAAAGATCGCCCTGTGGACGATTTGTTGCGTGGCAAGGTCATGGCCAGCATCTTCTATGAGGTTAGCACGCGCACCCAGTGTAGCTTTAGTGCGGCAATGCAACGTTTGGGTGGCACTGTTATCAATATGGATCAGGCCACCTCATCGGTTAAGAAGGGCGAAACACTCGAGGATAGCATCAAAATAATGGCCAGCTATGCAGATGTCATGGTACTGCGTCATCCCGAACCAGGCGCCGTTGCGGTAAGTACACTTAAGCACCCCTCATGTCAAACATAAATTTAATCCCTTCTTATTCCTGTTTAGCGTGCTGCTTCATTTTCACGCAAGCCTTTGATTAATGCCGGCGACGGTGTCGGCGAGCATCCGACACAGGCGCTCCTGGACGTATTCACTATACGCGAAGAAATTGGTACTGTCAATGGTCTGACCATAACAATGGTTGGCGATCTAAAGAATGGACGCACTGTGCACTCGTTGGCACGTCTCCTTACTCTCTACAACATCACGTTGCAGTATGTTGCACCGTCCGGTCTGGGCATGCCCGAGGCCATAATGCTCTATCTTCAAGAACATGGCGTTACCCAGCGCACATTCGATACCATTGAGGAGGCATTGCCAAGCACCGATGTGCTCTACATGACACGCATACAGCGCGAACGCTTCCAGACCGAAGAGGAATACCAACGCGTAAGTGTTGATAGCTTATTATTATTTGATTGTTTCTTATGTAATATTTCTCCTCATTCTTGTTTTAACTGTCCATAAATTCGCTGCACGAAAACTAATTACACATTCCCACCATTAAAAAGACACATTTAACGGTTGATATTAAACACAATTTATATATTTATGCTCTATTTTCAATATTCTGATTTTTTTTTTTTTGCTCTACAGTGCTGCGGTCACTTTATTGTCACACCCAAAATGATGACGCGTGCAAGTAAGCGAACCATTGTGCTGCATCCATTGCCACGCGTTGACGAGATCAGCCGTGACTTTGACTCGGATCCTCGGGCAGCATACTTCCGCCAGGCCGAGTATGGAATGTACATTCGCATGGCGTTGCTGGCTATGGTCGTTGGCTGTCGCAGCGGGATGCTCTGATCGAATTTCCTTGGAATTTACGCAACAACATTTTTCATTTTTCACTATTTTCTACATTTTATAAATGTGATAAGTATAAATATACAAACGACACAAGCTTGTCGGCATGTCTTGACACAAATATTTCGTTGCATTGCTTTCGAATAATAACAGCTACCTCGGGTTGCTGTCTCGACTAACAATCAAGAGGCTATCGATAACATTGAAGCATTGCCAAACACTAACACAGCAGTTTGGCAAGCTTAGTAATCAATTCCACAATATAACGATGATTACAAAGTTTTAAAAATAGAACGCAAAGCAAAAAAAAAAAAGATAGTAATATAATAAAAACTCGCTTAAGTTTTCTAATCTCAGTCTCAAGTGTTCACAAGCATCAAGTGCGTCACGAAAGCTAATAGCGCTCAATGACAATCGCTGCGGGCCATTGATTCTCCTTTTCCTTGCCCTTGTTCTTATCCTTATCAACAACACTCAGACTAAGTGTGCTCTCCGCAAAGGCTGCATTCAGATTGCCCGCAAGTTGGGGCTGTGAATTCGCAATGCTTGTCATACCCACAGCTATAGCATTAGTATTCTGTTGTTGTTGATTCCTTTCGATATCCTTGTTGCTGCTGCTGCTGCTATTGTTGTTGTTGTTGTTCCTTTGGAGGCAACAGCTAAATAATGCTTTAGTCAATTAGTTGTGTGTGATACTTACGCTTTACGCTTGCGACAGGCCACCATCGAAACGAGTACGGCCAATATAATAATTGCAGCTAATAGCCCGGATAAACCAGCCACCATGGTCATCATGCCATGCGGTTCCCCATCAGAGGTCACCTTTGTAACTGTGCGTTCGTTGTGACAAAGTGACAAAAACAAAAAAACAACAAACAAAAAGAGAAAGATAATAATAAAGTAAGTTAGCTTGTTTCGTGTTAAACATGTGTGTGCCTTGCTGTCTACGACACCGTCTTTCCAACTGACTCACGGCGATGCGTGTGTCTCAGGGTCAAATGTTTGATGTTGAACTTCAACTTGTTGTTGTTAATCGGTTATCGGTAATTGGTAATTTGTAATTGGCTGAATGCCGGCATTTCAAGCTTTGCGACCAGTTTGTTTACCTTTCTCACTGCCAAATGGGGCTAAGTCTGATTACGCGCCTACACCACAAACACAAATTTGCACACTTCCGGCCATTAGGCCAGCCAACCGGGTCACTTTCTAAGCCGGAAGCGACACAGAGACAACGAAAGAGAGAGAGATAGAGAGAGAGAGAGATACACTTACTTGAATCTTCGACAACAAAACGTTTGCTGTTGGGCAATGCCGATGCCTGCATATAGCTCTCCGATTCCATGCTCAATTTTGTGTACGGCTCAGTTATTGCTTGCCAACTGTTGAATAGCGAAAAACACAGAAACAAAAGACCATGAAAAACCTGTCCAAATATGTATTGATTAGCAGCAGCAACAACGCCTAGTAATAATCGTTTATATTTTTTTTCTATACGTAGTAGCTAGTAATATTTCTCTAGTTCATTGAATATTAACCCAGTTGCAGCAACACTTGCTTGCCTGCTTGCTTGCCCCACGGCCACGCTCGACTTCATTTCATAAATGTTGGCCAATCTCCAAGTTAACCTCCCCGCCGCTCTCTCTGTGTGGATCAGTATCAACAACAACTTAAAGCGTCTACGCATTGTGCTAATTAATTGATTCGTTTGCCAATTCAATCTGGCCTTATCACCAAAGCGACATTAACCGCAACAACACAAACAACAACACGAACAACAACAACAATGATGTTGACAAGTTTTGTTGCTGCCAGTGATTTATTTGACTTTAATGAATTTTACTTAATTCTTAAATGCCAGACTCCGATTGGGAATCGTACACGCGAAAGTGTCGTATCACAAAACAATCATAAGCAACAACAACAACAACACTCAACAAGAACAACACTGGACAACAACAAAACATGGGAACAAGTTAGGCTTTTGTTTTTTTTTTCTTGTATCTATTAATAAATGCATATTTTCTTTAAGCTTAACTTAATGCAAATTTTTTTCTTTTAATAGAGTAATTAATCAATCAACTATTTTCATACCTAAATGCATTTTGTTTAAACTGAATACTGATCTTAGGATTGTTGTTTTAGCAATTTTGATGATTTGGTTTACTCTATATCTACATACATATATATAGTTAACCTTTCCGTGAGTGTATTTTGTAGCATTATTGATCTGATTTAGCAATTAATTGCTTAACCTGTTTCGGCTTAAAGATTTGCATGAGATGTGTGAAACAAAACACAAAAAAAAAGCCGAAACACGCCAAAAAACAACAGCAACACAATGAGCATAAATTGTAATAAAAGTCAATGGACGATTAAGAGAGCTGTAAAGCTCTGCACATGTACAGAATGTTAAAAAAAAGAGGAGCTGCACATGTACAGAATGTAAAACAAACAAGTAAGAAGGCTCTAGTCGAGAAATCCCGACTAGACGATACCCTGATCCCTATACCTTACGCGTACAGTCAGTGTTAGAGTATGTGTGTTTGTATGTACGCACATACTGCATACTGCATACACAACTTCAATGTCCCATATCTCCGGTGTTTCTTAACCGATTTTAATAAAAATTTCACAGATTTTCATTATTTTGCTCATTATTTCAAATGCCATCTCAAAGTTTTCAAAATTCAAGATTTTGTTGTTATCGATCCCATGTGTATATCGAAAACGGGATGAGTTATCGAAAATCGAAAACAAACTTGTACTGCCTAGGGATTAGGCGAGCTTAAGTTCGAAATCTGGATTCTCTAGCTCTTATAGTCTCTGAGATCGACGCGTTCATACATACGGACAGACGGACAGACGGACGGACAGACGGACATGGCTATATCGACTCGGCTGTTGATGCTGATCAATAATATATATACTTTATGGGGTCGGAGAAGCTTCCTTCTGCCCGTTACATACTTTTGCACAAAACCATTATACCCTTTTTTCCCATTTTTAATGGGATCAGGGTATAAAAACAAAAAAGAGAAGGAAATTTATTTAGCTATGTACCTAGTACCATCATCATTATCATAGTTGTTGTCGATCATGAGCTGAATAATGTTAACAACTTTTGCTGATCTCTGAGTGTCGTGTGCGTGTGTGAGTGTGAGTGTGTGTGCGTGCGTTTTTTGATGGTATTTTGCGCATGATTTGCATTTGAAAAGAAATAGTATAACTATCGAAAAACTTGAGTATGTAACTCTGTGGTTGGGCATGTTTGTGATATCCATATTGTGATATAACGGAAATGTATGGATACATACACACATACTATATATGTAAGTGTATATATTCCAGCTAATCGTAGAACCGACTGGGAATGGTGTTCATGTATGTTGTAAATGGTGGTGGTGTGATGCGAGTGGAGGGTGGGGGGAGGGGGTGGGGAGGTATCTCGATTGTGGGAGTAGCGGGTTGCATGTGGTTGCGATCTAGCGAAATTGTTGTTTAAATGCGAGCACGAGTTTTAGATTTTTTTTGTGATGCGCTATAATTAATTTTAATTTGTTAATTTTTTGTTATTTATAGTTTAGTTTTAATTTATTTAATCAAATGTGGTTGCGGGCGATTTGCAAGTTAATTGCACAAATTGATAGTTATAAATAACAACAGAACGGGATTGTGAAATGTGCAGGGGTGGAAGGGGGGCGGCGGCGGAAGTGTGTGTGGAATGCGCTGGAAAGTGGGGGTAAGTGGAAAGTAGCAAATACTTAAATCACATGTGCGACATCCGGAACATACTATGTACATACATATGTACCTATACAGATGTACGTTGTACCTAAAAAATGGCATAGCAGATATGTACCTAAATTTACCTTGAACCTAAACGAAATGACATAAATATGCCTAAAATAACAACTAAATTGCCTCAAGTTGGACCGACAGATAACAGTTTAATAAATTACAAATTATAGATAAGCATTTAGACGATGACATTTGAAATGATAATTGGCGAAATAAAGATGCTCGATCGCCATTAAAGATGCTAATTTGTTAAGACAAAAGTATATATATATATATATATATATATATATATATATAATTAAGAAAGACAAAAACAACACACAAAAACAAAATCCATTTCGATTTCTCACACACCATTGTCAAAAGTGAATTTGTTTACTGAATTTTTAATTTTATTGCATTTGTAGTATAATCTTAGTTTTCTTGTTGTTGTTGTTGTTCCTACACTTTAATTAAATTGAATATCATAAATCTGACTTGTAACTATTCTCGATGATATACTTTCACACAGAAATGCCATAAGTATATATATATATATATATATTTTTTTTTTTATTGAGAGCAATACACTTGAAAACTCTTCAAAAAAAGATAAAGAAGCTTTCAATTAAAAAAAAGCAAGTAAGAAGGCTCTAGTCGAGAAATCCCGACTAGACGATACCCTGATCCCTATACTTAACACGTACAGCCAGTACTTACAAAAATATATTTGTGATATGATACTTGACTTTAACTTAACTTTAATGTTCCATATCTCTAGTGTTTCTTAACCGATTTCAATAAAAATTTAACAGATTTTTATTATTCTATAAATTCTATATTTTATGATTATTGATCGAGTGTATATCAGAAACGGAAAGAGTTATCCATATTTATTGACAATGTGAGTGTATGCGACCTTTATACAGACCACAAGATGGTCCCCTATATATATTGAGCACAAGCAATGCCGCAAATATAAATATGTATGCATTTATCGACAATGTGATGTATATAGTAGATAAAATTACAAGATCTTCTCTATGAATATATATTTTTTTTTTTTTGTGAAGTATCTCAAATTAAATAAACAGCTATCGAAAATCGAAAACAGACTTTTACTGCCTAGAGATAAGGCGAGCCTATGTTCCAAACCTGGAGTATTTAGCTCTTATAGTCTCTGAAATTGACGCGATCATTCAGACGATCAGACGGACATGGCTATATCGACTCGGCTGATCAAGAATATATATACTTTATGGGGTCGGAGATGCTTTCTATTGTCTGTTATATACTTTTGCACAAAACCAATATATCCATTTTCAATGGGTTCAGGGTCCAAAAAAAAAAAACAATAAGACATTTCTTAAGTTCCCTTTACTCACACAAGGACAGAATATATATATATATATATATATTATTTTTTTGAAAGCAAAACAATTCAAAACTCTCCAAAGTCCACAGAAAAAAAAAGATTATGAAGCTTAAAAAGTGAAGAAAAAAAATGCACTTAAGTTATTTTTTAAGTATTCCTTACTCACACAATACGAGAGTACTTGTATTTTGCACACTGTTATTTTTCACTGGACACTTAGGTAAGATTCTCCTTTTGGGGTTCTTTTTATTTTTTGGAGACTTGCAATACTGTGAACTGACGTCGACGACACTCGGTGTACGACTAATGCGGTCTACGTAAAGCCAAAACGTAACTTTCGATTGCGCCAAAAGCGAATCGAATCGACGACGCGACGCAGACGCAAACGTCGACGCTGCAGCGCATAGAGCGACAAATTGGCGATTGATCAACGGAATCGGAATCGAAATTGAAATTGAAATTGAAATTGAAATTGAGAACGGTATCGAAACTGTAATTTGGAATGGTGTGAAAAGAAGACGGACGACAAGTCCGAATGGGTCTTAAGTCTTGACTATCCGGTGAGATACACTTTAATGAGCTTAAATTGTATAAAAACTACACACATGATATGATATGATATGAAAGCAAAATTTCAATGTCAATGCGTATTCATTATTCATTCGTGTGATCATCTTAATATTCATATTCGATCTGCTATACCTAATGAAGTTCGATTGTAGCAAACAAGAGTTTTCGATTTTGTTTTCAATTTCCAGCTAACTGATAAGACCAACCAACAAAAATGAGCTTAAAAGAATGTACACAAACAGAACATGGCAAAAGAATTTCTTCTTTGTGTAAAAGCACTTTAAGAGAAATTCTTGTTGTTAAAGTGTTCTTTCGTATTTTCCTCTATGCTCCCCAGCTCCGTCTTCTTGTGTGTTTTTCTTTGTGTTTCTATCACCAGGCGGACAAACGACACATGTTTTTTTTTGTTTTGTTTTGTTTCTTAATGACGCCAACTGGATTCACTGCTGATTTTCCCTGATTTTACTCATTACCAAATGTATGAATCACGCCAACTGTTAGATCTTAAAGTAACTTTTGCTTCGAGGTGTTATTCAAACTTTGGATCATTATCACATTAAGAACTATTTGTTTCAATTACGAAAATCTTTAACTAGTACTAATCGGCTTTGCTCGGGAAAAATGCATTTTCTGAAAGTTCATTTAACTAAGATTTACAATGCTTCTGGTTAAGTTTTCTTATCAATCTTAAATGAAAATTATATTAAGCAATAAAGCTTAAAATTACCAATCGGTTTTGCACATATTATTCATACAGATTGAGTGGGCCGTCGAGGTAAGTTTTATGTTAATGATCTATAGCTTTTACTTTCGTTAACGTCACAAAGTTTTTTGTTATTGCGTCTTTTGCCAAATGATATTCTTGTCGTTTTCGAATTTTTCATTGTTGTTTTTCGAGTTAGGTATGCATTTTTCAGTGTCTCTCAGTCCCTTTTTGAAATTGCCACTTACAGATAATAAATATAAAAAAATAGCATTAAGAATAACAGCAAAAACAACAACAACAACAACAAAATGTTTGCAGTTCGACTAAGTAAAGTATTCGACTATAATAATAAACAATGGAAGTGCGACATAAGTTTTCCTTATGGCATCGGGTTTGCATTTCATACTCGTAGTACTCGTAGTAGTCAATTAAAATGGTTGTCAGCTTTAGAACAGTAGTAATCGGTAATTGTTTACTGGATTATATAACATATTACATCGATTTGTACCTCACGATTGAAAGTGAATCTATTCGAAGTGGTTAACAAATATGTCATAACATTGCGATATTAGCTAATGAATAAATTATATATATTTATATATTATTATCATATTCGAATGAAAAATGTATTTAATTCATGGGTTAGAGAAAATCTTTTTGGATTTGGAATATGTTTAAGGAGAATCTCTTCTAAAATATTAAAAAAATATATATATAAGTTAAAAGCGATATTTGTAGATAGTTATACATATGTAGATGTATGTTTGTATATAGATATGTATATGCATATATCGGCTGTTTATGACGTTAATTGCGATACAATAGCACGACTATATCCATATATGTATATATAGTAGGCATTTGTATTGGAAGTCGCATCCACAGATTAAGTTAATGCGTAATTCTCTCACTCAACAGAAATCTGTTTTGACCAATTTCGATATCGCTTCAGACATATGAAAATGTACATAAGTACATACACACACATACACACATATACATACGTAGATACAAAATGATTGTACCTTTTTTTTTGGCTTGCCGATGACGTTTCAAAATTTATTTCCGTTGTTGCTTGAGAAAGGGAAATTTAGGTACAAACTGCTCAGTGTGTCGCCTTTACAGCTGTCAATTTAGTTAAGTTGTTATTGTGTACCTTTTTTTATTTTTTGGTACTGATTGCAGTCGCAGTTGTTGTTGTTGCTGCTGTTGTTGTTGTCTTAAAATAGCACACAAACAGTTTGAACGCTTGGCACTTGTTAATTGAATTTTAGTTTTTCATTTGAATATATTTACACGGCACAATATTGCAACGTTTGTCAGCTGTTTCTTTGATTGTTATGGGTTTTTCTTTATTATTTAGTGACACAGCGACATGCAAAATATGTTTAGTATATTATAAAATATATGCGAATTGATTTCTGTTCAGATTTAAACACTGAAAATTGCCTCTCTCCGTCTCGAAGGCATCGGCCACAATGAGAGGAGGCCGAAAATATTTCGGACAAACGCTTTTCGTATTTGTTTGTTGTTGTTTTTTTATATTTTCGTTTCGCTTTTCTGTTTTCTTTATAAATAACTAGAAATAAAATGAACATATACTAAATATCGTCTACTTTGTATATATGAATGAATGTACAGATGTTTAATCATGTGTGTAGATGTAAATAAAGAAAGTATTTTGTGTTGTTTACTTGGCGACATCAAAAAAGTAAACACCAAATGAATTAATAATTTATATTTTGATTAAACATTGTTAATAAGCTTAAGCTTATAATTAGTATGTGCTCTAGAATATTTAATCTCTAAAAAATAGTGTATTCTTATGTGCCTAGTAAATCACTTTAAATTCCTTTAAATCGATAAGCGATTGTTGGCCAGGATCTTCAACGCTTGCCCAATGACAATGTGAAATCCGATAAGAATGTGCAATCCGATAACAATGTGCACATAACATCCGCATGGCAGGTGGCGTTGTAGCAAGTGTTGCGCATGCGTTGTAGCCACACGTGCGAAAATCGTGACAAAATTGGCGAATTGACAGCAGCAGCCGATAAAGCTTAAAGAGACCCAAAGTCATTAAAAATGATGCATGTTCGTTTGTAAACACGATTGCAATTGCAACGGTTTCAATTGTTACAGCATTCGGAAGCGCTTACGTTGACGTCAACGGCCTATTGTGACGCCCAAACAAACTAACAGCAGCAACAGTAGCAGCGGTTAAAGCATCTGCGACAACAATAATTGATTTGATAACAGCCATGTTAGTTTAATTTTCAAAAGACCGCCCTCCCCCCCCCCCCCCCACCCCCCAAACAACAACAACAATAACAAACAACGGTGGCCCACTCCCACTAAATAATTTAAATTGTCGGTGCGGCTGATAAATTACACTAATCGCTACGGCAGCCGCCGGCGGCGGCGAACATCAATGTTTCTCTCTTCTTTTTTTTGACGTGCTCAGTCTTTCGTTTGGCTATCTCGCTCGCGCTAAGCTCGACTTATAAATGCTCAATAAACAGTAAAGTAAAACGAAGCTTAAGTGCCGTTATTGAATGGCGAGCGCCAAGTACATATGTACGCAGTAAATAAGCAAGTTTAAATGCTTGTTTAGTGTACAATTTATTTGTTTGTGACTGCAAAAGTTAATAGATGCTTGATGTTATCGGTCTTGTCGGTTATTTTCCAAACTATGTATATACGTTTATTGTCAAATACTTTCCTTTTAGTACGACTGCAAAGATGTTATTGTGTACGCTTTTACTCAATTCTTGACTTAAATTTAGTCAATGGAAAGGCTTTCAAGGCTTCCATTATTTTGTTCAAATCCAACTTTCATTCTTAAGAATTTGCCCATTTTAATTCAAAGATTAATGGCTTGTTTATTCAAATGTTGCCGTCAAAATTATGGCAAACTTTTTTCCATTTATCATCGTTATGTAGTGTAATCGATTAATCGAAATCCGTTCGTTGGACATTGAACTTAATTAATCAGTTAATTTACAGCGAATCGATGCTGCCCTTCTTGTTCTTATTCATGACAAAGTAATCCCAAAAAGATGTTTGCCTTGGTCTATTAGCTGGCGCCGGGGTTTCCTGAGTGCTGGCTCCTTGTTCCTCTTGGACGTTGTTGTTAGCGTCACATGCATTCACACATGGAGTACTCTCATGCACTTGAGGAATATTGATGACAGTGAACGGCATGACCGAGTCCTTCTTTAAGGCAGCAAATGTGACGGATTCCTTCTTTAAGGCCGTAAATGTGACGGATTCTTTTTGTAAGGGAGCAATTGTAAAATTATTGGTGGTCTCCATGGTCGCACTCGATTGCTGCGGCGTCGGCGCCATGCTCGAATATGGTGATTCAACTACACTGTTTCGACGGTGATGACCGCCGCCAAACAGTTTACCCAGATACGGCATACACATGTCTGCCGATAATTTGATTGTGTAAAATTTTGAGCTATTGTTTTTGGCCTAAACACAAATTTTGATGTGAAGTGTTGACTTTGTGTGTATTTTCATTTTCTTTAATTTGAATTGACTGACTGGCAAGTCAAGCAAATCTGAACGAAGACACATGGACGACTGGGAAGGGCAGAGGGGAAGTTAAACTAATAATTATAAATCAGTTATAACTATTTATTTATGCGTTTTGAACAAAAGATACATATGTGAACTCTTATGGTTACTTTAGCGAAGTAAATGAGTTTAACTGAAACTTTTGTTAGGTGAATGAAAACTTTTGGGAATGATGTTTTTTTTCATCTTTTAATTGCTTTTTGGGCACATTTGCGAGATATGGTGATTCCACAATCGTTCTTCATCTCTTTGGCAAGCGTTTTGGTCAAAAAAAGATGGACTTTCGTTGGTCCTTCTGACCATAATTCGCTCTGCCCTCGGAACTATTGCGCGCGGCCGACAAGCTATGGGCTTCACCACCATCATTACCTCGATTTTAACTTGGCTTAAAACATTGTAAACAGTTTTCCTGCTTATTGCTAACATTTCTGCAAACTCAGAGGCCGATTTCCCAAAGGTGTAGTTGAATTTTACAACGAAAACAAAGCAAACCATTAAGAAGGCTCTAGTCGAGAAATCACGACTAGACGATACCCTGAACCCTATACTTTACGTGTACAGTCAGTGCTTGCAAGTATGTGTGTGTGTGCGTGTGTGTGTGTGTACGCGCATACTGCATAATCAACTTCAATGTTCTCCGGGGTTTCTCAGCCGATTTTAATAAAAATTTCACAGATTATCATTAATTTGTTTATTAACTCAAATGCCATCTCAAAGTTTTTCAAATTTAAGATATTGTTGTTATCGATCCCATGTGTATATCGGAAACGGGATGAGTTATCGAAAATCGAAAACAAACTTGTACTGCCTAGGGATTAGAAGAGCTTAAGTTCCAATAGTTCTATAGTCTCTGAGATCGACGCGTTCATACATACGGACAGACGGATGGACAGACGGACATGGCTATATCGACTCGGCTATTGATGCTGATCAAGAATATATATACTCTTATGGGGTCGGAGATGCTTCTTTCTGTCTGTTACACACTTTTGCACAAACCAATATATCCGTTTTACCCATTTTCAATGGGTTCAGGGTATAAAAAGGAAGTTTGTAAACACTTTCGTGCCGTTGTTAGTATTTTTAATTGTTCTTTGTTAATGTTATTGTTTTTTAAGTTTTGTTTAATAGGTTTAAGAGATAATTGATTGAATAACTTATAAAAATTAAAAACAACAACCAATGTTACTCTATAGCTCTAAAGTGAAAATAAATAAAAAAAATTTTACAATGTATAAACACTTTCTTGACAAAGTGAACAGATACACATACATACATATATATTTTAGGATCCAGTAAGAACGCTGGCACAGATGGCGCAGACACCGCTTGGGGTCATGCAGGCATGCAGGCAGGCATTTAGGGAACTCTATTTTTAGATTGCTTGCTTTTGATCATTTCTTATGCTGGACGAAATGCAATTGTAGACCTTAGTTTATTGCTGACTAGCGTCTTGTGAAGATGGCTTCGTTTGGTGTGCGTGGAATGAGCCAACCGTTGGGCATAAAAATTTGTTGCTGTCGCGTCTTTACCTGCATCAATTTTGGGTTTATGCTCTCACGATCCGGACTCATGAAGCTCATGCAGCTGGGTCTGGCCACTTTGTGTGAGGGTCTGTTGATCAAATATGGTGTACCATATGCAGACTCCATTGGACAGGCGTTGACCAGTTTTCTGGCCACAACTGGACATTGTTTCACCACAACATCCATACTTCTCATATGCTATTGTTTCTCCGATAAATCCTACGGTCTTATTCGACAGTCACTATTTGTGAGTGCACACTATATACATCAATATTCATTATGCTAAAAATACTTTCCCCACAGGAAACGCTGTTCAATGTGATGGCCAGCTGTATGTACTTTAGTTCAGCTAGCTATATGGGATTTGCCTGTGTTGTTTGGCTGCATCCACAGTTTCTGGTTCGACCGGGCTTCTGGGCATATCCAGCTATGACTGGCGCTTATGTAAGTCTCTAGTAAACTGTTGGTATATATACAATATATAAGTTTTCCTTATCGTCTATAGTACATGGGCTATGCAGCGGGCATTCTTCATGCGATTGACGCCTTTCTTTCCTTCAAACATTATCGTGGACATCGTTAGACATTGTTGGATATGAATCGTGAATGTGTAAGTTGCAAAGAGTAAACTATTTTTATGGGAAATATTTATGAAATGTTTCTTAAAGTGATAAATTGATAAAGAAATGCATAAATTTTTAACAGACTTTTGTTTTATCAGTTCGACTAATTTTAAAGCTCGTATTTAGTTCTAATGCAAATTTTCTCTCCTTTTCATTTTCAAGTCAAAACAACAAAGTCATTGCCTAAATATTCGAAGCATCGTACTTATTATAAACCGACTGCATAAGACTTCACATCTATATCATATTTGCATTTACTTTAGTAAGATCTTTTAGAGACTAAGTTGTACAAAAATGAAAAACCCGAGCAAAAATAAAAAAAACCGCAGTTCAATATAAATATTGATTTGAATGCATTTATACCATTTGTTATGGTAAATATATATATATATATATAACGTGTGTAATAATAAGAATAAGTACATATTTAAGGCACTATTAGTTGAGAGAGATTTACAATAAAAGCATTAAATATCTTTAAATATATATAAAAGAATATGTGAATGGACTGGTTCATTTTAGTAGGGGTTGGTTTTGCATTGTTTTTGGATTTAGCACCAATTTGAGGGAGTCCCAATTTCGTTGTTAAGCAATTTTGTTGGCTGCTTTGAATTTTCTATATAAAATAAAATAAAGAGAAGAAATACATTAAACTAAAGTAAGAGCTTATAGAAAATTTATGATTTACTTGAGCTGTTTGAGAGCCTGACTTGTCTCGAAGTCTGCCTTAAGTAATCCAATGCGCACCCAGCGTGGACGCTCATGAATCACCTTGTGGATGAGAAATTTAAGGCCCAACAGCAAATGTTCAAAGATAACAAACGATAAATCTGGTATGGAGGGCAACCAATGCGAAAAAAATTGCCTGAAATGAAATAAAGTGTTAGAAAAAAGAAAAGAACGGAATCCGCATTGTGACAACTATACTTACTTGACATTCGGTTGGAGAAAGAGCAGACCGCAATTGCTAAGCAACGACATGACCGAAAGCAACTCAAAAGCCAGCTGCCAAGCGCCAATATTTTTAGTGCGACGTCCAAACGGACGCTTAAAGATGTTGCACAGCTTAAACATATCAATGTGCACGGCAAACACATTGTTGATAAGGGCGCCAATGGCAGCGAAGGGTGCAACGGCAGCAAAGAGCACCACGTAGCCAAACTGTATGCACACCTGCAGATAATCCTCATAGGTGGAATAATAGGAATCCAAGCCCGACTCATAGAATGACTGCTCATAGCGTGGTTTATTGCTAATTGTGCTCAATTTGTCTGGATCGAGTTCAGTGTGACGATACTTGGCATATTTCTGACGCAGCACAGCCATTAGGGGAATGCCAATTTCCTGGGCAACACACAACAGCTGAAAGATGAGCAGCTGCATCATAAGCTGATACTTGAGTTGCTTTAGATCCTGCAGCACGAACGCAATATAAAACTGTGAAAAGAAATTGTTAACAATTTCGAAAAGCATCAGCTTATTGACCCGATGCCGATCGTACTGCGAACGTGTGCGATGATTCTCGAGATTGGTAAGGAATGTGGCAAGCTTTTCGTAGGCCCACGAAAAGATTGCGATTAGCACGGATTGCACAATGACGGGTATGTATAGCAGCCACGAGTCTGCGCCGAAATCAGCCAACACTTCGGCCTCGATTTGGAACTGATACAGAGCAAACCAGCCGGCAGCAACCACACAACCGAGCACCACTGGATACGAAATGCAATACATTTGCAGGTATGTGTAACGCATGGGATAATGCAATGTCATTTTGCCCGTTATGGGATCCGGTTTCTCTTGTCCCTTGTAGTCAGCGCGCGGCTTATCCAAGCTGCTCATCTCAATGGTGCCCCAGCGATACGAGTAGCCAGCGCACTTACGCTTCCACAACTCCAAAAAGATCTATAAACAAATAAATTTTGATATTAAACAAATGGTTTGTTAAACGTCTTAGCACTCACTGTTGTCCAGATCACATAGAAGCTGCACACCAGCGACAGATTGAGATCCATCATGCATTGCAGCAAGCCAAAAATAGCTGGAAACACCAGCGCCTTTGTATAAAACTCAATGAAGCCAAAGTAGAGCCCAATGCTGGAGCCAAAGTAATTGCGTATATCCTCAATAGGCAACGTAGTACGTTTGAGATTCCAATTAAAATGTTCCAGATATAGCTGTAAGCAAAATTAGACTTTAGAGCAGTGTTAAACATACAAAAATATCTTCATACAATATCATGCAATGGGAACATGTCCTCTATGTATCCTTTCTGTATGTAAGATCTTAGTGGCGGCTCCACCACATCTTTGATCAATACGGGCGTCTCACAGTAGTACAGTATCTGCTCCTTGCTCATGCCGGGCAACAAGAAATCAGAGACGCAGCCATGATTAAACTTTTGCATGCTGCCCGTTTTTGTCATTTTCTCCAGTTCGGCCGCATCAGCCAAACGCAATAATGTATCCAAACTAGCCGTCAGATACAAATACTTTTCGGTTTTGCTGCAAAACAATGAGTACATGAGTATAAAATATGAAAAAAAGAGAGATAGCAAAGGTTTACCTAACAATTTCCAGTTTCGTTTGTATATCAAACTCCTGAACAATTTTCTCGACATCCTGACAGTGTCGTAGCTTTGCCCTTTCCGTAAATATGATGACTATATATGTCTGCAAGCAAATTGCGAAAAAGAATGTACATATGTATGTAAGTATTATTAATATGCAAAGAGAAACTAACCTTATCTAACGTCTCCGCTTCATCATCATCAATGACTTCGATGGAACCATATTGTGATCGCTGCCTTTGTAGCGCCTCGAGCTTGAGACTACGCTGACGGCGAAACAGTTGATTTTCAATAATGTTTCGTGTGCGTGGACCTGGAAATGTAATAGGCAGAGATGAAAACAATGAACATACATAAGTTAGTATGTATGTTCATTCGTATATCCATAGGCACATAATGTGTGTAACTGTATATTATCGCACTACTCACTCTTGGCATCTTCAGACATTATTTATGAGTCGTCGTCGCTGGCTGCTGCCGCAAATGCGAATAACAATATTGCCAAAGTGGCGAATAAGTGCCCCTATATACAATTATATCCATACAAACAAACACATTTATATAGTCTAAATACATACATATACATGCAGACGCATGCACGTTTGCGCTAACATGTGTTTGTGTGCGTTTAGAAATATTATGTTTGAAGCAATGCCAGCAAGAAAAATGCTTTAATAACGCCAAAACATTTTAAAACGTGGCCAGCGTGAGTGCCAGAGATCGTGGCTATTTTAAAATTTCTCTGCTTTTTGCCGGTTTGTGTTGTTGTTCTTGCGCATTCACACTCATTTGTATTTGATTGTCACAATATGTATGTTTTGATCTGTTGCTGTTGTTTTTGGTTTGTTGTTCCACTCACCCATTTTGACGTCACAGGGCCGTGGACAACAGCTGTATACCCGACTTGTTGAGTTTAATACTTAATAAGCCTTTGGTGCCTTTTTATTTTTTAAAGAATCAACATAAGTATTATATAGATATTATATAAGCACAGTATTATTCATTCATTCACCCATATGTTTGTGTGCATATTTAATCGCGGTCGATACATCGAATCGATTTTGTTCTCAAATATTTTGAAGTCGATAAAACTCAGAAATTAAATATTTATGTAATTATATTTTGAAAAATCCTTGAATAATGTCGTTTAATAACGTTAGCGTAAAATTAAGTTAAGAGGCCCCTGTATATTTAACTTTAATTCATTTAGCATTGCTTTTCTAGCAGAAAAATATATATTTGTGCCAATTAGAATCATATTCAAGGTACTAACATTTTCCCTCCACAAGAAATCAGCACAAACGTCCGGCAACACCCTAATTCCAATTAGTGTTGGAAAGTGCAGCATTCAAATGCCGGTTGGAATTATAGAAACATCGATTGCTCGATGTCTGTCTTGAAGTTTTCTAGTGCCGAGGTAATTTGTGGTTTATTTAAGCACAGTTGAAATAAAAACCAACTCAGAAAATGACAAACGAAAAAAGCAATGTCGCTGAACGACTTAAGATGGGTGCACGTGAAAACGTCACTTATCCTATAATCATGAAATATTGCGGACACTGCACAATGCCAATAGAGGTAACACCAAAAACAAAATCTGAACACATTTTGAAACTGGTTTAACTTTTGACATTTGTGCAGTACTGCGAATACTATCCGGAGTTCGACAAATGCAAAGAGTGGTTAGAACACAATCTGCCCGAGGACTTTGAGCGACTCAAAGTTGAGGAGGAGCGGTCAGCGGCAGATGGCACAGATGACGACAAGAAGCGTCAAAAGCGTGGCGGCAAGGGATTGCTACGAGTCAAGAAGAAGGAGGATGTACCAAAACGTATTTGTGTCTCACGTGCTGCCCGCGGCAAAAAAAAGTCCGTAACAGTTGTTACCGGACTTGGCACTTTTGGTGGGTATTATGAAATGAAGATCCCATACACTAAATTGTTGTACATAATAATATGGCTACGTTTATTCATTAATTATCCGCTTACCGTCTCATGTTTCGTCTACAGATATTGATCTAAAAGTGGCTGCCAAATTTTTTGGAACAAAGTTCGCTTGCGGATCATCCGTCACTGGTGATGATGAAATCGTTATACAGGGCGACGTTAAGGATGAGCTATTTGACGTGATTCCTGATAAATGGGCCGAAATTGATGAGGACATCATTGAGGATTTGGGCGATCAGAAGCGCTAATCAAAGTCGCACGCATAAAGTTAAATAATTATGGTTATTTTCTACGCGGATCACATGCAACGAACACCAACAACTAATAAATGATTTAAAGATCTAGTCAACGCTGTCATAATTCGCTTGTTGCTGCAAGTCGTACTGATCGGACCCGACGTCATTAAAGTGTTTTTCCGTAAGCCTAATAATAGCTTCGTTCTCATCGTCTGTGAGCGGCGTTTTGTTGTCATCGATGAGCTGCAAACGCACAGAAATTGTTGTATACAGAATAAAAAATGATGGTAGACGAAAGACTTCCTGCTTACCAGCTGTGTGTGCAGCGCATTGGTGGGCGGATCATTTACCATTTGCAGCATGTCTTGTGCCACCAATCCATAGGAGTCCAAATCGCGCAGATAGCTTGTAATGGATTCACTTGTTTGCATCCTGCAAGGTGATTCCTCTAGATACTGTATAGCCTGTTGGGATAAAAAGATACATTAAATTCGAAACACATTGCAATTTTTATTATTAGTTTACCTCGTAGGTAACTGTAGCTAAGTTATGCATGCCAACCTTCTTCTTTGGGGTCTTGTTTGATTTTAAAATGTCCATTACCTCCCAATTTGTGATGTACGCGTAAGTAGCGTTGACGCTGTCAAGAGGTTTGGTGACAAGTGAAAATAAATGTATGCCCTCTTTTAACGCCATTACTTACGTTTCCATTTTGCTTTATTATTATTTGACCACAAGCAATTTGTGAACATCTGCTGCCAAACTGAGTAGTATCGTTTGGAATTGTGGTATCGTTAACAAAAGTACTTGCCGCCAAAAATCGATTGACTACGTCGTTGCCTTCTTCTATATTTATAAATTCGACTTAACTTCAAAGAAGTGAATTTAAGTGCTCTTAAAATATAACTACTAAATCATATTCCCCTTTCCTTAAAAATCATTTGACATTCAATGTTCCAAACATCGTCTGACATATCGATGTACAATTATACTTTAAATTGAAATTCGCAGATTTGCCTGTATTTTTTTTAAATAAAATTTGGCACAATTTTATAATGGGCATTGCAGAGACAGATAAAAGTGCACACGTTGGCGCAGTGGACCTCAAATCACAAAAGGCAAGACAACGCGCGGTTTTAAAACGCCGAGCAGCGCAGCTGGGCAACGGCCATTTGCATAGCAATTGGTCACTGTGTACAGATTGGCAGCGTCAGTGGAATCGTCGGCGAATGCGTCGCCTATTCTCTTCGGAGAAATCAAAGACCGTGGCGGATCAAGGGACTTGTCGCTCCGATCTGAAGCAGCGATTCTCGGCCTTTTTTAGATATACTTTGATACCAATGATTTTGGTCTTGGGCTTCAGCTGCTGCATCACATTGTACCAAAACGAGGCGACCATGTCGAAATTCATGCAGCGCTACAGCACTCAGTATCACGCTATAGTGCACAACAAGTTGGACTATTGTGATCGGACCAAGCCGTTCATCTTTGACAGTATACATGACAATGTGCTCAATCAGGAGGCGCCACTTAAACAGCTGGAAACGGCTCTAGCCAACCAGAGCTCATTTCAGTCGATTGCGCTCGTAGGCTCATCGGGAGTCGGCAAGAGCCTGACAATGCGCCTGTTGCTAGAAGAATATCCGTGGACAGAAAACGTGCAAAGCATTGCCTGGAACGACTTTGATTTAAATGAAGATGAGGCACGCTACCAAGCAGTTAAGCGTATGCTGCGCAACATGGCGCACTGTGGCCGCAATCTGTTTATCATTGACAATATGGCCGTGTGCGATTTGGACTTTGTGTCAGCAATTAATGCCCTGGCACGTGCACAGAGCGACGTGGCCGATGACATAAACGACCTGGACAAGAAGCAGTTGACAATTATCTATGTTTTCAATCTCAATGCAATGCTGCCAGATGATCAATATAGCAAACAGCTCGATATAGTGGAACAACTGCCGCAAACCACAGTGATAAGCTATCGTTCTTTCGATCGCGACGACCTGGAGAGGTGTGTACGCCACGAGGCACAAGTAGTGGACTTCCACTTGGATGAGCAATACATAGAAGAATTGGTCAACACAGTCAATGTCAAGATATCTGGTTGCAAGACAGTGCGTTCCAAGGTATTGATCTTTGGAAGACCACAATGAGGAAGAGGCCGCATTTTAAGAATAAATGAGAAAAACACTGACTGAAGCCCATTGCCAAGCATGGGTAGTTTTATCAATTTATTACTGTTTTTCGAATCTTTCGATATTTCATATTTTAATGTATACTGCTATATACATTTATAACAATCACATTTCTTGATAAGCGATAAGACTGTAAAATTAAAATTACACTAATATGCCAAATGTACACAAGCATATTAAAATAATTTAGGTAAATACAAAACTGCCAAAATTAGCAAATTATGATCAAATAGTTATTAAATTATTGTATAAAAAGAATCATGAAGTTGTTAGAACTTAAAAAAAATGACTGAAAGCGGCATTTACCTTATAAGTTGCTAAATGTATCGAATATTGATGAACTGATCTTACCAAAAATCTTGATGCCAGATTGTAAATATTCTTGGACCACTTACGTTTAAATAAATGTCTATATTGCTCTTGCCGTGGTTATTATAAATTGTATTTTTTTTTACAAATATGTGTTGCTCATTGTAAATGATTCAACTTTGTTCGATTTAAGTTATAAATAAAAAGGCTTATTGTGGGTAGACATAATACTTTAATTCAAAGGAATGAAATATAAATGTTGAAAAATATTTTATCAATGTGAGCTTAGCTTAACTTCTCTGCCGAATAGATATCAAATCTCACAAATCAAAATATTACAATTTTAATTTTTACCAGCTACCAAAAGAATATCCATTATTGACCTGGAAAACGCTGCTTTTTTTAAGATGTTGATCGAAGACGAGGATATCGACGACCAAGAAATGTTTCAATATGAGTATATAGATGACTTACATATCTGGTGGCTCCCAAAGGAATTTTGTCAAGATAACTATGGCGAATTCAGTACTTATGGATATAGCTCCTGTACCCTCATCGCGTTATCGTTTGCTGAGAGATTGTCGAAGATCAAACATTTTAGTCAGTCCGAATCCCAGCTACCAAAACGTGCCTTGGCTCTGTTGGGAAATGCAATTAACGACGGGAATCATGCGTATAAGGATAAAGATTTAGACGCTGAGATTTTTACTATACCGCAAGGCATCTTGACACTTCGATTGCACTGCAAAATTGACTTTCACCTCAACGAGTGGTTTTACTCGCATTTGTTCGTCGACGAAAAACAAAGCAGTGAGTTTCTCGCTAACGATATGGCAAACATATTTCACACCACCATTGGACGGTACCAGGAGTACGAGCATTGGGAGTCGTATCCACAACTGTTTGCTGCCATAACTGGGGATAATCGTTGTGTGATGTTGGCCATTAATCTAACCACCTCAATTGTAACCCTGTTTGATTCCCATTGCCATGTCCATAGCGGAGCAGTTTTTATCCAGACAACGCTCTACTACGTTGCTTCTTTGCTGAACTGGTATATTAATTTGCTAGACACGATGTTCTCAAGTCATCCACCGATATTTGAAATCTCATTTCTCAGCCCAATGCCCGATGTGTCGGAACGTATTATACCTGCATTTGATCAGGATGCAAATAAACTCTACTAAAGGCAAACTTAATTTCATAATCTTCAATCTATATGGCTTAATGTTACTGTTGATTGAAAAAAAATCTGTATATTTTGTGGATTTCACTTGATTGGATTGAAAAACGATAAAAAAAAATAATAATCTAACACACATTTAAATCTTAATTTCCTTTTTTTATATCTTAGCTGTTCGTATTGGCATATGCATAACTGAATTTTTCTCGGTGTACACATATGGTTATAAGACACATTTTGGATTTTGGATCAATCAATGAATGAGAAAAAAGACGTGCAAAGTATTGAAAAAAAAGTGTGTGTATTTATTATTATTATAGTATAAGGTAGTAGTAGGTAGCATATAAATTTATATAACATACGATATACTTACATATATGTATATATATATATATATATATATATATATATGTAAAAAAAAGACATAGCTAGCTTAAATACTTTTATTTCCACATACGCTTACGCATTTCCGTTCTCAACTTTTCGCTGCCGTTGCTAGATATATTCGTTCTGGTTGCTTTTATTTTAAATTTTGTTTTCGATACTAATCTCACTTGACGATACGCTAGAGTGTGTGTGTTTTTTTGTGTGTGTGTGTGTGAATGCATCTTTAGAATCCTGCAACGCCACCGCGCTTGCGTCCATCGGAATTTGCATAAATTGCCGTCGCATTGCGTCCAATGGCACAGACAACGGAGTAAAAATTATTTTTGGGTAGCAGTAGCAGATTATGGCCCCGTTTCTGAAGCAGATCTAGCAATGTCTTCGAATAGTTGTCATCCTCGTATTCGAGCTCTTTGGGGAAGAGCTGATTGTAGAAGCGAGGCGCATCAATAGCCGTCTTAAGATCCTCGCCAAACCACAAATATCGTGCGGCCACCTCGACCACGGCGGCTATTATCTTCGTGCCACCGGCAGCACCAATTGCCAGTCGTATGTTGCCGTCATGATCAGCCAGCAACATTGGCGACTGTGACGACATGGGTCGCTTATGTACATCAATAACATTTGCCGGCGATGCCGGTAGCTTGAATAAATTATCCGTGATGCCAAAGTCGTTCATGCCATTGTTCAATATTATTCCGGTGCGTGAACCAATCAATCCGGAACCAAAGCTGAAAAGGATTTCATGAGTTAAGCAAATAATGGGACAACTACCAGCTAATTACTTACTAGTAATTAATGGAACTGGTGACGGACACAGCATCACCGTTTGGTGCTATCACCGAGAGTGATGAGGTGCCATATGGATCTTCCTCGGAAGTGAATTGTGCACCGTATTCATGGGGACCACCTAACACATGACTGTCATTGATCTTGGCACGCACCTGAGCAGCGAATTCGGGATTATTCAGCTGGCTGACCAATTCGCGCACCTCATTAAAACGAGGATCGCCTAATTCGGCGCGACGTGCAAATCCAAATTTGAGTGCCTCGATAATACGATGTATGGTACGGGCATAAGACTCATCATCGGCCAAATCGGCTCTGGTGAAATTGTAGCCCTCAAGAATACTGAGTACGTGCGATACAACAGATCCACTGCTGACCGGTGGTACAGCATATAGTGTATCCTGACCCAAAGGCATTGTAACGGACAATCGCATTTCGGCCGTGTACGCATCTAAATCATCTTGTGTTATAATGCTGCCCACCTCCTTCAGATCCTCAGCGAGCATTTTGGATATGGTGCCATTGTAAAAGTCCATCGGACCATTATCCGACAGCATTTGGTATGTGTTGCATAGCTTTGCAGGTGGCATTAGTTTTGTTCCCTCCACATGAATTTCACCCGTTTCTGCGTTTAGGAAAACGGCCCTACAAATTATAACGTAAGAAAAATTTCACTTGTTCGCAGTAGTAAGTAACTAATCAGAGATTGAACTCACTGGTAAAGCGGGTTGTCTTTAATTTGTAACCATGCGTGGCGCACAGTTCTCACTTGATGATATGTCATTTTATAGCCCGTCTCGCAGATCTTTAGAGATGGTGCAACCAGATCTTGCCACGGCAGCTTGCCAAAGCGCTGGTGCGCCATATGATAGCCCATCACCTCTCCGGGCACCGCAATACTCAATGGTCCATACAAGGAGGCATTTGTCTTACCGTCAAACATTTTTGGGTGCGCGGCATAGGGTGCTACCATGTGAGCGTCGATCTGGTAGCCCTGCCGGGACTCACGATCATAAATATTCATAATAAGACCACCGCCAATACCCATGCTTTGCGCAACAATGAGACCGCTGCACAGCATTGTGGCAATTGTTGCATCCACAGCGCTCCCATTGCGTGCCAATATGTTGCTGCATTACAAGGAAAATAAATTAAATTTGATATTTACATCTTAAGGAGTAGGGCTGCAAAAACATCGCTAGAAGTCATAATCGATTAAAATCAATGTTAAAGTTTGAAAACATCGATTCATCGTTATAAACTCATTCAAAAAATTCCTAAAAGGTGATCTCTTGATTACCTGCCAATTTGACTGCAAGGATCCGCATCGGAGCAGACTGCTGCATGCTCGAATATGCCCAGTTTGGAAATGAATTTGTTGTTGCTGTCCAGTTTTGTTGCTGGTGATGTTGGTGGTGTTGTTGGTGATGTGGAAGCAGCAAGGGCGGGACCAGCAATTGCAATCTCTTCAGCTGTTGTTGCTGTTGTTGCTTCCATGCTGTCGTTGTTGTGATCCGGTTGCTCATCTGTTGAATTAAATGTTATAAAATTGTGGCTTGTGCTTGGATTGCTTGGTGTTGTTGTTGTTGTTATAGTTGTTGCTGTTGGCGTGCTTTCTGTTGTTCTTATTGCTGAAGTTGTTGTTGTTGTTGGTGTGCTAGTTGTGCTAGTTGCAGTTAAAGTTGTTGTTGTTGGTGCTGGTGGTTGTGGTGGTGAAGGTGACGATGCTGCTGCTATTACTGCTTCTGCAGCAGCATCTGTTGCTGCCGTGCTGCTGACAACAATTGCTGATGTTGCTGTCGTTGCTGTTGCTGTCGTTGCTGTCGCAACTGTGCTGTTGTTGGCTCGCAAAGGTGTTGACTTTGGCCAGTCTATTGTTGTTGTTGTTGTTTTCGGTGCATTTATTGGTGTTGTAGTTGTTGTTATTTAGTAGGTTAAGGTGTAAGAGTATTTTTTATATTGTCAATACATTTATTTATTTGTGCCACAATAGAGAAGAAGTTTAACATAACTGAGAACTGGATGCCAGAGTGCAGGATTGTGGTGAATCAAATGACTTGAATGGCATGCAAAGCAACATATGCAACATTTTGTTGATCATCGTGGAGTATATAGTACTATATATAAATTGTGTGTGTATTTTGGGATTAGTTGCCAATTTGTATGTGAGTGGGTTAGAGATGTAAATGTTGGTTTTGGTCATGTTTATTTCTGTTCAATTGGTTCCGTTTACCACTTACCGCTAAAGCACAGACTTATGATCACATAGCTAATCAGGGCAATGCCAATAAAACAGATCAACACAATTGTTAGCTTTTTCATCCAGGCCAACACATTGGCACGCCTGCAACATAAAAAGGTATGGAAATGTTTGTCAATGTTAATAATATAATATCCTAAACATTGTCAAGTATCATACTATTGATTCAGTTGTTAAACTTGATTGGTCTTGTCATTCAAAAATCCACACTTCACTCTTAATGTCATAAGTTACTTGAGTTAAATTAAAGCGTTGTTATCGCATCCTGTCAAATACTAAAAGTACTCCGAAAAGTATGCTACACTTTTCAGAACGTTTGTTATAAATGGCTTAAACATTAAGTTAAATTTTTTTTCTATCGAATATTTACGACAAAGTAAAATAATGTAAATCGGGTGATCATTTTAAAGCATTTATTATAGCCATGGTTTTTTAAATATATTTATAAAATGTTAGAAATGCTTGAAAATAAAAAGTTGTAAAAAAAAAATTTGCTATTTAGATTTTAAATATCTTTTAATTTGTTTGAATTAATCTTACATTTGTTCGCGTCGCGCCTCTTCGGCGGCGTCTGTGTCCTGCATCAGTTCACCGCCATTCTTCTCATCGTCATCCAGTCCGCTGGAGGATTTGAGTGGAATTTTGTTCATGGCATCGTCATTGTTGTGGTGCACCATCTTATGTGCATCCGCTGTTGCTGCGCTGCTGCTGTTATTGCTGCTGCTGCAAGTTCTGCAATTGAACAATAAAATGTATTCTATATATACATATATATATACTGTTAACGAACAAAGATTTGTTGAGTATGCAACAGTTTCTGTCTCTCGCTTGCGAAAGCTTTCAAAAATGCAACAGATTTTGCCCAAGTCCCAACACCAACTGAACAACTGAGCCGCAATACCAACAATCGACGCGCTGTCAAGCGGCATCAACAACAATGCTGCCCGCTGCACGTTGCACGTCGCACGTTGCCCTCTGCCTTGCGTCATTGGCAACAGCAACATCGGCAGCTTTGATGGCCGACTTTGATGGCAGGATGTGGCCGACGTCGTCGTCGTCGTTGCGGTTGCATGTCTGTGGGTGTGTCTCCCAGCCCGTTTCCTATTCTACTTGCCACACTCAAAAAAAAGAAGTATGGTTTCGTTGGAACAAAAATAATTGATAATAAACTAATTTTTGGATATTTTTTTGTTTGGCAATACTAAAAAAAAGGTATATTCTATGAATTGTATAAATAAAATTGAGTTCAACATAAGTGTAAAACATTAGTTTTGGTTTTGAGAAGTGCCAATAAGCTAATTAAATTAAAATTTTTAATACATTTATTTTTCTTAAGTGTATTTCCATATAGTTTTGCTGATGCCTGTTCTGTGCGTGTGACGCAAATGGGTCACAGACGCCAAAGGCGACGGCAACGCAACGCTGCAGTCGCCTTAGGATACACGGGACACGGCACGTGGAAATAAGGAAGATTGAGCAGTCATTTAATACACTTTCTCAGCGAGTAGCTGTTGCCCGTAAAGTATAATTGAATGTTGTGATTGACAGGCTAAGCCAGCAGGAAGGTGCACGGAGTTGCAGCACAATGTGCACATAGATTGTTGACTGCAAATTGGGTTAATTGCAAACGCAATCGCAATCGCGTTTGATGTAAGGCACGGACATCAAATCGGTGGCACAACTGCAGCGGCACCTTTGCCACAACGTTACCTGGACAATAATGTTATTATTGGCCATGTTACAATGTATGTAAGGGCGTTAAAAAGGGCGAGTCACGGATTCTACGAATGTCCATTTTTAACGATATGAGTATGTTTCATACTCTATGATAGCGAATAAAAGAAAATTTTCTTTTCTTTACTGATCCCTTAAAACATTTTGGGTAGTTTTTTTTTTATATGCAATTTGGGTATGCAAAAAGGTAATTCAAAGAATAAATATTATTAAAAATAAAAAAAAAAATTATAAATATTACAAGAACTTTAAATTTAAAAAAAAAAAAATCTTAACAGATCACTAGCAAAAATTTAAAACATCTATAGATAACATTAAATGTGAACAAATTAAAAGAAAACCCATAGTTTTTAAGTCAACAAAATACATTAAAATAGAATACCAAAGAAATGAATGATGTTGCACTGTAGAACTTATAGCATTAGATTGCTAATATAGTAATTGTTTTGATTAGAGTATAAAGAATATAGTTCATTTACATAAACTGCATACTGCATATGCATATGTAAGCGTTTATGTATGTGTGTACAACAATAAGTATTTTGTGCACAACAAGTATTCAACATTCTAAAAGGGGTTCACTTTGCTGTTTGGCATTTGACTGGAAGCTTTGTTCGCACAATATGTATATCATGATTCTAGATGAATAACAGCAAGTTAATTGCCTTATCGCGATCAATCAGATTAAGCGATTGTACCGAGAATATGAGTATGTATGTATGTATATGTGTACATATTGCATGTAGGTAATGTTTAGTGGGTTGCTCGCAATTTTAGTGGTTTGCCTGGCCTGGCTATTTGCTGTTTGCTATTTTTAGGTCAACTGCATTTAATTTCATTTCATTTTCGTTTAAATGGCTGCCTGGGCAGCAGCAACACCAACAACAAAAGAACAAAATAACAATAACAACAGGCGGTAGCGACACCAAAAAGATGAAGAAGGAAAAAAAGCAAAGCGCCCGCCACAATTACTGTGTGGCATGTGGATTGCAATTTGGGTTTACGACTCCGACGCCGCCGCCCGCGTTGCGCCATTAAAAATTCAAGGAAAAGCAACAGAAAAAGAGACACATGGAAGCGAGGCAGAGAGATGTTAAAACGGAAAGAAAGAAATTCCATTGCACTGAGCGCTACAAACAATCTGTTCGCGGTAGTGTCAGCAATAAATATCGATGACTACTTTAACTTCGATTGGATTTTTTTTGGTGATGGTCGCATTTGAATGCAGATCACGAAAATAACAACATGCAGCCCTGACTCTATTGCTCTATTGCCATTTCTGTCTCACACACACTGTGCATGAGGCGCGTGCGCAGCGCCTTTGAAATCAAATTTGGCAAACCAACGATTTCCAATTAATATCCACACTCTTTGCGCCATGTCCATGGCCAACGGAATTGCTGTCATTATGATCAAACAACAATGAGCATGGTGATTAGATAGTGTACGTGAGTAGGCAATCAATTCAATATCGTTGGGTGTGCCCAACTAACGAACCAAATTTGTGCTGGTTGTCTTCATCATCATCATCATTACTCCACATAGTATATTTGACAATAATTTGATTTATGTCAAACACTTTTTTCTGTGCCGCCTTCCACTTTTTGATTTTTCATTTATCAGCCATTTTGTTCTTTTATAAAATCTTTAGGTATTTTAAAGTCTACAACAGATATTTGGCAACAAAATAGGTTTTTCTACAGAATCGAACTGTCAAAAAAAGACTTTCCAAATTCCACAAAATGAATAGTAATATTTGGTTGTTTGCAGATTTTTGTCATAGTAAATCTATAAAGCTTTTAAATAATAAGTTTCCCTAGAGTTCGGAATAAGAATGCTATACAGAAGAATGAAAAAATTCATTCATTATTTATATTTATTTATTAACTTTTTGCACTTTGTTACATTTTTAAAGGGTATGTTGATTTATGGCTAACTTTTCATTATTGTTTCACAGCTGCGAAAGGGGCTAAAGAGTGTGTTCTCCATAATCCCTAATGGGGTCAACTAGACAGTTGAAAGCGATCGTACAAATAGACTATTTGTATGTACAATGCATAGGCGAAATACAACATCAATTTAGTAGCTACCGCAAATTGCAATTGTTCTTGTTCGCTTTTAGAGTTTTTTTTTTTGTTTTTTTTTTATGGGTTATGTTTTTCACACTTGTTGCACAAATATAAAATGAATGGCATTGCAGTTCCAGTGTTTGTGTGTGTGTGTGTGTAAGTATGTCATAGTACTACTATATAGTATACATATAGCGTGTGTCGTCTGGGTCTGCCTGCTTTGTCTAAGGTCGTAGCTCAATTGGGTATTTTTTTCACTACTAGCATTATTATTACAATTTTTAGAGAATGTTGTGCGTTGGTCAACGTCACTTAATTTGCCTTGCCCCTAAACTTATGCTTCCGTCTCGCACGCACACCGCTCTCCTCCCCCCCTCCTGTCAGCAGTGTCCGCCCTTTGTTTATTTGATTTATTTGCGCGCTTGTCTGTCTTCATGCATTTTAATGTATTTCTGTCAAATTGTTGATTTAATTGCCCCGCAAACGTATTGCTAGCAAAACCAACGAATTTATTAAGGTATCTTGCCATGATCTTTGCTCAACTGTCTGTCTGTCTGTCTGTCTGTGTGTGTGTGTGTGTGTGTGAGTGAGTGTGTGTGTGTGTACTTATAGCGACCTTCGATTCGGCTAGTAATACTATGTTAAATGTTTGCACTTTTAATTAGGCAAAACTATGTTTGCTTAGCTTCAGTTTCTTCTAATGATGAAGTTGACCAAACAAATATTTAATGTGTAATCAAAGCTAGCCAAAATTTGAAATTATCATTTAATCGGTACTAACCAGTCGAATAACTAATCGATATACACAAACATGTTAAAGCAAGTACATATTTTTTCATTCACTTAATGCTTAGTTTAAAAGCCAAACCCAAAACGAAAAAAATAAATAAATAAACGATGTGTTAAAATTCTTAATTTATCTTTATGCTCAAAGCTTTTTGTCACACTTAAAAATATATATCTTTCTATATTATTTCCCAAAAATCTAACAGAAGCTTAGCTTGAAAAAAACCCTAGTCTATTTGTATATAAAAATATATATACATATATATATATATATATATATATATAATCAAAAATTTGACATAATAAATGCAAATAAAGATTTACAAAGCAATTGAATAATCAGGCAATGGAAACCCGCTTATATACAAACAAAATACACTAACAGAAAATGTAGCATAAACATTTAATAGATTTTAATGCAAATTAAAGTACAACTTTTAATCAAATCCATATTTACATATATATTTTGATATTTGGAAATTTTTCTCAAGCTTTAAAATAAAACAAAATGAAGTGGTGTAATACTGAACTTAAAAGAAGAAAATCCCACAGCAATCAAACTTTTCCCAGCTGAATAGAAAAGCAAATAATTGATTTCATTCTACTTAGTTGAAGTGCTTAGCTTTTGAAGCGGGTTCAACTCGAGATCAATACTCTTAAGCACTCAAAAGGATCGACACTAAACACACACACACACACACACACACAAACAGAGAATGAAGAAGAAGTGAGAGTGAGACAAAGATTGTGCATTGATGGAAGGAAGTAAGGAAGGAGAAGGCGGATGAGAGACTGAGACAAAGGTCTTGCATTGATCGGAGGGATTTGCGTGCCAGCATCGCAACTTTTTCGCAACATTTTGCACATTTTGACACATTCGCATTTCGTGACAGTGCAAATTGAGTGAGCCCAAAGTTCAGGGCCGTTTGGCAAATTCTCATACTGTGTCGTCTACATGCGGACATACATACATATGTTGCTAGATAGATAGAGGGCAGACACACACACACACACACACACACACACATGCATACAGCGGCTTATTAGCTTTCCGACACTGTGTTATACTCAGACAGTATATTATATATATTTATATATGTATGTATGTATATTTTTAGAGAATGCCTTAGATTATTGTACTACACTCGTATTATGATTAAGTTGTCAGCAATCAACGGCTGTGGCTCGGCCAATGCCGATATGATATATGTATGTATAAATATATGCTTTGATACACGAAAGCCACCGGAGATGCCGTTTAGCTGTAACTATTATTACTGTTTGTGTATGTGTGTGTGTGAGTGTGTGTGTGTGTGTTGATTTAACCATTGTTGTTGCTTGACTACTTAGCTCTAAAGCATTGCTGGGATGCAGCTGGTGGCTCGACTGTCTATATATGAGTCTATATTAAGTGGCTGCCATTCAAAAGTGTATCCGAGATTTTAGCTAACAATTGACACTCAAGTTGCTGTCACTCGTTGCCTTTGTATAATGACTAAACATATATATACATATATATATATATATATATACACTACAGCTTGTTGATAAAGGCAGATTGGATTGTGGAAAGAAATGAACTGCACAGTGATAACAAACAGTTATCCCTCAGCTTGACAAAACGGACATGTTGCCGCCAGCAGCAGCAACAGCAACAGCAACATCAACATTTGCATTGCTGAGACGATGAGGGTGTTGCATCCAGTGCCTTATCACTTGGACTTGGAAATTGCCGACCAATTGTTAGACCAAGCGGCGGCCGCAGCGGCTCATTAAGATAGCAACACAGACAGTGGCAATAACTGCTGCAACAACTGCAACCACAACAACAACAACAACAGCAGCAGCAAGAGATAAACCAAATAAATAAATGTTGTGTCAAATTAGCAATAGAAAGGTCATATTTTTTCACACTTATCAGTTTCGTTGTCTTACTTTTTATGAACGAAATCATTCAACTGAACTGAACTGAACTATAGTTGTACTATATACTTTTAGCTAGACAACAAACGAAACAATTAACAAGGAACAATCAAAAAAAAAAACAACTTAAAAATCTTTGCTCTATAATAGTAATAGTAAAAATGCCTTGAAACAAGCAAAGCTGATTGATTGTCAGAATGGGAATTAGGCATATTGAGTTTCAAAAATATTAGCTTATCTCAAGGCATGTCTTGAATTACTTAACATGTTGTCGGGTGTATCAAATTTGGGAGCCAAAATGTTTCGAAAAGCTTTTTAAAGGTATGGAAAATATGTGTGGAATTTCTATTAGTTTTAAAAAATAAATAAATAATTAATAAATAAATAAGCAACTGCTTTTAATGGAACCTGCCTCACAAAAATGGAACACAAAAGATTTATATTCTCTTTCTTTTCATCACTTGTGGCATTTTTTATATACACATATATATATACATATACTATATACTATATATGTTTATGTTTGTGTATATAGTTTTTAATATTTTCCTGCTTCAGACAATTTTCAATGCATCTCAACAAAAATCTCAACAAGTGTTAGCGTCTGGCATTTATATGTACATATTTATTTATTTTAATTTTTTTTTTCTTTCTTTTTTTCATATTTGTTTTTGAATTTATTTTTTGGCTGGTTATTTATTTATTGGCACCAGCAGCCGACAACATAAGAAACAAAACAATTTTTAATATTGCCTGTTGCTTGTCGAAGGCACAGTGGGCTGTTTCAGGCTGTGATGTTGGGGGGTACAATCTCTGTACCAACTCTGTACCAACTCTGTACCATATCTGTACCATCAGTACACCAGATGGGCTACCCTGATGAGCATTGCGTGTTTTTTTTTTGTTTTTTTTTTTCATTTTAGCTTGTTACTTGGACTTGGACTTGTTGCCATTTCTTGGTGTTGTTGTTGTTGTTGGGTTTGTTGGTGTTGTTAGTGTTTGCCCGCCAACGTTTTGTCGCTATTTTTGTTGGACGTGTGTCTGTCTGTGTTTTAAGGTGGGCGAACCTGGCGTCTAGTCGTACGCCGATGCCGCTGCCGCTGTCGATGCTGATGTTGATGTTGATGCCGGTCCCAATAAGAAGCAAAATTAACAGCCTAGCAACATAATAACATCGCACACACACACACACAAAGCAGCAACAAACATTTGCATTCGTACGCACACGCACCAAACAACAACAAACAAAGAAAAAATCAACAAAAAAAAAAAACAAAATAAATAAATTATATTAAGTAAATATTGTGTAAAGAAAACTATATTTATATATATATTTTGTGTTTTGTCACCTTTTTTTTTGTATATAAAAAAAAAACAAAAAGAATTTAATTCGTCTTTCTTTTGCACTGGAAAACAAACACAAAACAAAAACGCGCGCGTTTTCCAAACGCACTGAAAACGGCGAAAAGTTTTTTTCAGTTTGAAATATTTCGAAAATACTATATGTATTTGTTTTTGTTGTTGTTCTTCTACTTATTGGTAATTATAATTTTTTTTTTCGATACGCGTCACTGCCGACGCTATATTGTTGTCTATATACGTGTATATATAAATATATATATTGCTGTGTTTATGATCAGATAATCTCTCTATAATTTTTTATTGAGATTTTTTTTTTTAAATTCTTTTCTCTTTTTTTGTTTTTGTTTTGTTTTGTTGTAGTCGTGTGTCTCGTCGCAGCGCTGGCTGCTGGTCAACTGAATTAAGAACGGGACGCTTTGCGGCCGCGACTGCGACGAAGGCAGAGAGACAACGACGAAGGCAGCGACTGCGGTTCGTCTGGCCGAGGAGCCACTTCGTCAAACTGAATGTTATTGTTGTTGTTCTATATGTCGTTGTTGTTGTTGTTGTTGCTGCTGTGCAGTGCAAATTGTTGCTTTGGTTGTTGTTGCTGTTGTGCGGAAATCAAAAAGAAAAAAAGAAAAAAAAAAGGCGGTCCCAACGGACATAGGCCGTGATTGCTACACGGAGCTGAGCACAAAACAAACACAACACTGCACTTTGGCAAAGATATGTATACATGCATATATACCCTAGAAATATTGAAAACATTTCGTTTATTCTTTATTAGTTTTACTATTTTTGAAGTGTCTAAAAATCTTTTTTCTTAACATTACAATTTTTTTTTATTATTTTTATAATTTTATGAGAGTTTTCCCTAACCAAAATACAAAAAAAAAAAAACTATCACCTTGGGATTGGAAACTGAAATACCCTAGAAATATTGAAAATAAATCGTCTACTCTTTATTAGTTTTGAAATTTTGTAAGGAGTGTCTAAAAACTTTTATTTCAACATAAAAACAATTTTTTTTAATATTTCTTCTAATTTTTTAAGAAGTTTCCCTAACCAAAATTTTAAAAAAACCCAAAAATCACAACTGGAATGGCCTTGAAATCTCTTAACTTTAAATAAAAAGGAGACCTTTAAAAAATTTGAACAAATTGCCAAAATCCTTTAACAAAACTTGGCTCACATTCTTTTTTATTTTTTTTTTGCGTGTAGGGTAACTGTTAGTCGGTAGGGGGCGTGTGTGTGTGTGTGTGTGGCAGCCATGGGGAGTCTAAAACTGAACTGCGCCACCCACCCGGCCATTAAAAGCAATTTGTTGACAGTGACACACAAAAATGGATACATAAAGTGAAGCGACAAGTTGATAAACTGATGACAAAAACCAGGCCCAGGCACAGGCCCAGGCCTATGACCAGTTACAATACCAGAGACCCAGCCCAATGCCAAGCCCCACTCCACTCCACTCCACTCCTCTCCTCTCCTCTCTGCTTAACTTAACCATTACATCATCATATTAATTCCAAACTTAAACATTTTGCGTGTCAGAAGTTTTGGAGTTGAGCTTGCGAGTGATTTCAATTGTAATCAATCGATACGCAATATAATAATAATAATAATATTAATAATAAAGAGCTAAAAGATTCGCACATAATAATCTTATTAATGTTATGCTTTTGTTATTTATGATTGTGTGACTTTTGTGACTCATTAAGTAATGCGAAATGATATCACACAGCATGCAACAATGTTCAAATCTTTGCTAAATCGTCGCATTTGAAATGCAGATCAAAGCTGCATTGCTGAGATCATGAGCAATGATGTTGATGTTCCATCCGGCTAGTGGGCGTCCTCAGGTTTCCGTTGATGTCTCCGTCGTTGATGATAATAAGACACAAAGCCGTACGTCAAGCTGGATCGCTTTACAGAAACCATGTCGATTAAAATGTGTTTCAACAAATTGTCAACTGCAACAGTTGCTGCCGTCAACAAGTTGCAAGCTGTGTGAATGATTCGGGCTTATGCTAATAACGGTCATTTCACACTCACTTTCGTCAATGTTTCAATGTTTAGATGCGTTCAGCATTTGTGTACAAACAAATGCTACCGGTTACCATTTAAAGTCAACGAATATTTTGTTGTCATCAAATCAAATCACATTTGAAAAGTGGCTCATCCTCATCTACCTCATCTGGGTAGAGTCAAGTGGGTAGAGCGAGTAAATGAATGGCAAACAAGGCGCGGTTCACACTTAACACACATTAAATACTCTACGCTACATAAGATCGTATCATTTTCAAATACATATATATAAATATATATAAATAAAGTTTATAATATTTATCATAGGAAAAATCAAAAAGAATATAATTCATACAAAAAAATTATTATTTCTTTACTGTTTTAAGATTCTGCATACGTATATCTTGTCAAAACTTGAGTATATTATTTCAAAAATAACCAAAAATTTTCAATCAGATTAAAATAAAAAGGAAACTTTCTTAAGTCTTATAAATTTATTCGTAATTTGTAGAGAAAACATCTTCACAAATCTTGTTCTTGCCTATAAGCAACATCTTGTGAGTAGAGTATTCGCAAGTCTGCACAAAACAACCTCAACATAAATGTTAAATGAATGAAATATAAAAATCTGAATGAGAAGAAATATTGTTTTACGAAATCTTTGAAACCACATAAAAGTTTGTCGTTTTGAATGTTAAAAAGATATATTGTCAGATGAAATCTGACTCTTTATGTATATAGTACATATATATATACATCGACACACTTTAAGCACTTCCCTGAGATAATAATTATACTTTACAGTTTTTATAGTTTTATTGTTGTAGGCGTTATCGATTAGTTGGCTGTAACTGCAACAGAGCGTGGGTGGCTGTTGCGCTTAAATGTTGTTTGACTTGTTGTACTATTTGTCGTTGCATTTGATGACGTCACCAATCGCTGACGCATGTGTGGATGCTGCCTTGGCCTCACCACAAGCAGCGAGTATTCAGCTAGACCCATCAAAGATTTGGCAGACAGGTTCAAACTACTTAATGGCCATTAATGCAGACAGTTGCAGAGAGCGGGTAGGTGGTGGTGCGGGGGCAAAAGGCAATTGAACTTGTCGCTAAGCTAATTGAGGCAACTTGAATAGGGGCATTCAACAGTTTGTCAAAGACTTTTTTTTTGTGGCATCATAAACATATATTGCGGCTTATAAATCTGCAGCCACCCCCCCCCCCCCCAACGCACACTCACACACACACTTTCAACCCCTCCTTGAAAGGCAGCTGTCAGTCACATGTGTGTGTGTGTGTGTGCCTCACTTAGAATTTACATTAATTAGTTGAGGAAACATTTTGAAAGTGCTCCACTTTTGACTGTTTGTTGTTGTTGTTGTTGCTTCTGTTGCGCTTTCATGTGGCTCGTTTGCCCCATTTCCCTCGTCCCCCCCCCCCCTTCCACTCCCTTCATTTTCCGTCTTGCTCGCTTATGCCGCAATGTTCATCATCCTGCAACTATTTTCAGTTGTGTCTGACACACATTGGCGGCAAAGAGGCATCCACACACGCACGCACACACACACACACATTTGTTTACAAAAAAAATCCGCGCATCTTCATATTCTGAGCTACTTAGCCCCCTCCCCCCACGACCGCCCGCACACATGCACCAAAACACACAGCAACCCCAATACACTTTGAAAAAAAGACTTATAAAATGTTTTTGTTATTTCAAAAATTAAAAAAAAATTATTATATTTTCCATATATATAATTTTTGTTTATCTTTCATGTGTATTTATTTGGATAAATTTGCTTTTTAGTTTTTTTTTCTGTTTTCTGTTTACACCATACAAGTTTGTTTTCGATAACTCTTCCCGTTTCCAATATACACATAGGATCGATAACAACAAAATTTTGAATATGGAATATTTGGCGCTTAAAACATTTAAAATCCTGCAACGCCACCGCGCTTGCGTCCATCGGAATTTGCATAAATTGCCGTCGCATTGCGTCCAATGGCACAGACAACGGAGTAAAAATCAGTTTTGGGTAGAAATAGCAGATTGTGGCCCCGTTTCTGAAGCAGATCTAGCAATGTCTCCGAATAGTTGTCATCCTCGTATTCGAGCTCCTCGGGGAAGAGCTGATTGTAGAAGCGAGGCGCATCAATAGCCGTCTTAAGATCCTCGCCAAACCACAAATATCGTGCGGCCACCTCGACCACGGCGGCTATTATCTTCGTGCCACCGGCAGCACCAATTGCCAATCGTATGTTGCCGTCATGATCAGCCAGCAACATTGGCGACTGTGACGACATGGGTCGCTTATGTACATCAATAACATTTGCCGGCGATGCCGGTACTTTAAATAAATTATCCGTGATGTCAAAGTCGTTCATGCCATTGTTCAATATTATTCCGGTGCGTGAACCAATCAATCCGGAACCAAAGCTGAAAAGGATTTCATGAGTTAAGCAAATAATGGGACAACTACCAGCTAATTACTTACTAGTAATTAATGGAACTGGTGACGGACACAGCATCACCGTTTGGTGCTATCACCGAGAGTGATGAGGTGCCATATGGATCTTCCTCGGAACTGAATTGTGCACCGTATTCATGGGGACCACCTAACACATGACTGTCATTGATCTTGGCACGCACCTGGGCAGCGAATTCGGGATTATTCAGCTGGCTGACCAATTCGCGCACCTCATTAAAACGAGGATCGCCTAATTCGGCGCGACGTGCAAATCCAAATTTGAGTGCCTCGATAATACGATGTATGGTACGGGCATAAGACTCATCATCGGCCAAATCGGCTCTGGTGAAATTGTAGCCCTCAAGAATACTGAGTACGTGCGATACAACAGATCCACTGCTGACCGGTGGTACAGCATATAGTGTATCCTGACCCAAAGGCATTGTAACGGACAATCGCATTTCGGCCGTGTACGCATCTAAATCATCTTGTGTTATAATGCTGCCCACCTCCTTCAGATCCTCAGCGAGCATTTTGGATATGGTGCCATTGTAAAAGTCCATCGGACCATTATCCGACAGCATTTGGTATGTGTTGCATAGCTTTGCAGGTGGCATTAGTTTTGTTCCCTCCACATGAATTTCACCCGTTTCTGCGTTTAGGAAAACGGCCCTACAAATTAAAACGTAAGAAAAATTTCACTTGTTCGCAGTAGTAAGTAACTAATCAGAGATTGAACTCACTGGTAAAGCGGGTTGTCTTTAATTTGTAACCATGCGTGGCGCACAGTTCTCACTTGATGATATGTCATTTTATAGCCCGTCTCGCAGATCTTTAGAGATGGTGCAACCAGATCCTGCCACGGCAGCTTGCCAAAGCGCTGGTGCGCCATATGATAGCCCATCACCTCTCCGGGCACCGCAATACTCAATGGTCCATACAAGGAGGCATTTGTCTTACCGTCAAACATTTTTGGGTGCGCGGCATAGGGTGCTACCATGTGAGCGTCGATCTGGTAGCCCTGCCGGGACTCACGATCATAAATATTCATAATAAGACCACCGCCAATACCCATGCTTTGCGCAACAATGAGACCGCTGCACAGCATTGTGGCAATTGTTGCATCCACAGCGCTCCCATTGCGTGCCAATATGTCGCTGCATTACAAGGAAAATAAATTAAATTTGATATTTACATCTTAAGGAGTAGGGCTGCAAAAACATCGCTAGAAGTCATAATCGATTAAAATCAATGTTAAAGTTTGAAAACATCGATTCATCGTTATAAACTCATTCAAAAAATTCCTAAAAGGTGATCTCTTGATTACCTGCCAATTTGACTGCAAGGATCCGCATCGGAGCAGACTGCTGCATGCTCGAATATGCCCAGTTTGGAAATGAATTTGTTGTTGCTGTCCAGTTTTGTTGCTGGTGATGTTGGTGGTGTTGTTGGTGATGTGGAAGCAGCAAGGGCGGGACCAGCAATTGCAATCTCTTCAGCTGTTGTTGCTGTTGTTGCTTCCATACTGTCGTTGTTGTGATCCGGTTGCTCATCTGTTGAATTAAATGTTATAAAATTGTGGCTTGTGCTTGGATTGCTTGGTGTTGTTGTTGTTGTTATAGTTGTTGCTGTTGGCGTGCTTTCTGTTGTTCTTATTGCTGAAGTTGTTGTTGTTGTTGGTGTGCTAGTTGTGCTAGTTGCAGTTAAAGTTGTTGTTGTTGGTGCTGGTGGTTGTGGTGGTGAAGGTGACGATGCTGCTGCTATTACTGCTTCTGCAGCAGCATCTGTTGCTGCTGTGCTGCTGACAACAATTGCTGATGTTACTGTCGTTGCTGTTGCTGTCGTTGCTGTCGCAACTGTGCTGTTGTTGGCTCGCAAAGGTGTTGACTTTGGCCAGTCTATTGTTGTTGTTGTTGTTTTCGGTGCATTTATTGGTGTTGTAGTTGTTGTTATTTAGTAGGTTAAGGTGTAAGAGTATTTTTTATATTGTCAATACATTTATTTATTTGTGCCACAATAGAGAAGAAGTTTAACATAACTGAGAACTGGATGCCAGAGTGCAGGATTGTGGTGAATCAAATGACTTGAATGGCATGCAAAGCAACATATGCAACATTTTGTTGATCATCGTGGAGTATATAGTACTATATATAAATTGTGTGTGTATTTTGGGATTAGTTGCCAATTTGTATGTGAGTGGGTTAGAGATGTAAATGTTGGTTTTGGTCATGTTTATTTCTGTTCAATTGGTTCCGTTTACCACTTACCGCTAAAGCACAGACTTATGATCACATAGCTAATCAGGGCAATGCCAATAAAACAGATCAACACAATTGTTAGCTTTTTCATCCAGGCCAACACATTGGCACGCCTGCAACATAAAAAGGTATGGAAATGTTTGTCAATGTTAATAATATAATATCCTAAACATTGTCAAGTATCATACTATTGATTCAGTTGTTAAACTTGATTGGTCTTGTCATTAAAAAATCCTCACTTCACTCTTAATGTCATAAATTACTTAATTAAAGCGTTGTTATCGCATCCTGTCAAATACTAAAAATATACTTTTCAGAACGTTTGTTGTAAATGGCTTAAACATTAAGTTAAATTTTTTTTCTATCGAATATTTACGACAAAGTAAAATAATGTAAATCGGGTGATCATTTTAAAGCATTTATTATAGCCATGGTTTTTTAAATATATTTATAAAATGTTTAGAAATGCTTGAAAATAAAAAGTTGTAAAAAAAATTTGCTATTTAGATTTTTAATATCTTTTAATTTGTTTGAATTGAACTTACATTTGTTCGCGTCGCGCCTCTTCGGCGGCGTCTGTGTCCTGCATCAGTTCACCGCCATTCTTCTCATCGTCATCCAGTCCGCTGGAGGACTTGAGTGGAATTTTGTTCATGGCATCGTCATTGTTGTGGTGCACCATCTTATGTGCATCCGCTGTTGCTGCGCTGCTGCTGTTATTGCTGCTGCTGCAAGTTCTGCAATTGAACAATAAAATGTATTCTATATATACATATATATATACTGTTAACGAACAAAGATTTGTTGAGTATGCAACAGTTTCTGTCTCTCGCTTGCGAAAGCTTTCAAAAATGCAACAGATTTTGCCCAATTCCCAACACCAACCAAGGATCATTGAGCAGTCATTTAATACATTTTGGGTAGTTTTTATACCCTGATCCCATTAAAAATGGGGGAAAAGGGTATAATGGTTATGTGCAAAATTATGTAACAGGCAGAAGGAAGCATCTTCGACCCCATAAAGTATATATATTCTTGATCAGCATCAACAGTCAAGTCGATATAGCCATGTCCGTCTGTCTGTCCGTCTGTCCGTATGTATGAACGCGTCGATCTCAGAGACTATAAGAGCTAGATACTCCAGATTTTGAACATATGTTCGCCTAATCCCTAAGCTGTACAAGTTTGTTTTCGATTTTCGATAAGTATTTATTTTATTTGGGATATTTCACAAAAAAAATTATAGAACATATTGTAATTTAATATACTACTTTATACAATATGTATATACATATATATACAATATATCGGACCATCTTGTGGTCTGTATAAAGGTCGCACACACTTATATTGTCGTTAAATATTGATTCACAGCAAGTCGAGCCCGCCAAGAACACTGTGACGTCTCTCCGAGCGCTGATAACAGTAACAAAGACCGGAAGCACTAAGCATTAATGAAATCATACTGAAAATTTTATACATTGTACTGTTTTTTTTTAAATGTATGTACTATATAATAAAAATATCTTGCAATTTTTTGTATGTATCATGATAATAATTAACGTTTACTTTTAATGGACTCCATACATTTCATCAAATCTAAAACAAGTAAGAAGGCTTTAGTCGAGAAAGCGCTACTAGTAGAGTCCCAGAATCCTGGACAAATCGCGTTCAATCATTGCTTGTAGATATATATGTGTGTGTGTGTGTGTGTGTGTGTGTGCACGATTATAAAACAAATGTCTGCAAATACTGCGTTGCTGCGTGATTGATCAAAATTGAGTGAAAATGTGTTGAATCCGCTTTTTATACCCTGATCCCATTAAAAATGGGAAAAAAGGGTATAATGAAGTTGTGCAAAAGTATGTAACGGGCAGAAGGAAGCACCTCCGACCCCATAAAGTATATATATTATTGCTCAGCATCAACAGCCGAGTCGATATAGCCATGTCCGTCTGTCCGTCCGTCTGTCCGTCCGTCTGTCCGTCTGTCCGTCCGTCTGTCCGTCTGTCCGTATGTATGAACAAACCGATCTCAGAGACTATAAGAGCTAGAGACTCCAGATTTGGAACTTAAGCTCGCCTAATCCCTAGGCAGTACAAGTTTGTTTTCGATTTTCGATAACTCATCCCGTTTCCGATATACACATGTGATCGATAACAATAAAATCTTGAATTTGAAAAAACTTTAGATGGCATTTTAATCATTAATCAAAATAACAACAATCTGTGAAATTTTTATTAAAATCGGTTAAGAAACACCGGAGATATGGGACATTGAAGTTGTGTATGCAGTATGCAGTATGTGCGTACATACAAACACACATACTTGCAATTACTGACTGTACGCGTAAAGTATAGGGATCAGGGTATCGTCTAGTCGGGATTTCTCGACTAGAGCCTTCTTACTTGTCTTTTTGTATGTTTTTATGATCTTATTCCGAAAATCAAGAGTATATTAGTTTTGTGCAAAAGGTGTCATGATGTCATAATGTCTGTCGATGATATTATTAAAAGATCTCTACCACGAGAAACGTGTTTTCTAACCTTAATATAAAATATATAATATAATACTAAGAAAAATAAACAACTTTTTAATATACAGACATTTTTAAAAGAAAAACTTCAAAAAATGCATTTAAGTCGTAACTTGATAGGAAATTTTTTCAAGTGCGCTCTTGTTCTTATTCCCATTCCAAGTTCTTGCACACATTTGTTTGTCTTTCGCGCACTTTGATGGATTATCTGTGGTTGGTCTATTGAACGGCATTCTTGGCCATAAGTAGATGCTTTATAGCCTGACAGCAAGTGGCAAGCAGGCAATCGAGTGGCAAACAAAAACAACAACAAGGTTGCCCTGCCCGCTTCGTATAGCATCCATTTATTAATCTTGTTATTTGTTTGTTTTACGTCGAAACTCATCTTTGATGATCGCAGACAAGAAAGAGCCTTGAAATAAATGCTTAATCTAATAGCTTTTGCTTAACTCAACTAACTATTGATTAATACTATTGTCTATCAGAATTTCGTTGTTATTGTTGTTGTTGTTGTTGTTTTTTAGGGGTTGTGAATATTATTCGAAGCACAATCTACAAAATAATGGACACTAAAACTTTGATTCTTTTTTTTTATGTAATGTTATGTATGTGTGAATGTAATGATGTACACATTCGTATGCAGTAAACATATGATGTTTTTTCAACAATTAAATATTTTAGATCAATCTTAAGAGGAAAACCAAATATTATAACTAAATAATTTCAACATGTTTTAAATGACAGCAAAACGGAAAAACTTCGCAATTTGATTAAAAATTATTTTACAAACTGGAAATGCAGTATTAATCTAGATGCCAAGCAATGACTTAAAAGGCATTTGATAATCGGTTGAGTTTTCTGGTAGTTATTTGACTTGGGAAAGTTTCCATCTAGTCTTTAAGTTAATTTTTTTTTTCGAATGAAAATTAATCTTAACCTCTTTTTTTTTTGGACTATACATCCTCGGCAAATATTGAATGTCAAATAAACTTAATGTCTATTATATTTTAAGATTAAATGAACAAATAAATAATCTTTGAAGTATATTCCAAACGAAACGAAACTATCATAAAATGCCCCTTAAACGTAACTTTCTTGGTTTTGTAAAAGATTTCTAGGTATTGTTTTGAGTTGTAGTTTGCAGAAACTGTTCCTCAAATGGTGCCCATATAAATGTAAGTCTAATATAAGTACGCAGTTCCGCATTTAATGGAAGGAATTGTAAAAATATTTTGTTGTACTTACGTTTGCAGCGTTGCAAGATTTGTGGCGGAGGCGCCAACGCCGCATGCCGTGGAATGCATTTGCAAACTTAAGTATTGTTTTGTTTTTGTTATTGTTCTGCCACAGAGATTTGTTGCAGCAGCAGTTGTTGGAGTTTTTGCACAACAGCTGCACACACACACTTTTCGCGCTAAATGTTGCACATGTTTATGCGAATGCACGCAACCAACCAACCAACAACAACAGCAAACAGCAACAACAACAACAACAACACAGCACACAAAAAACAACAAAAAACACGCACCATAAACAAACAGAAGAGAGCCGAAAGATTGAGAAGATCAGATATATATATTTATATAAGAACTTGTAGAAATGAAAGGAACGTGTGAATTCAAATCTCGAGAGTTTGATGAATGAATCTGCAGTTGGTATGAGATGTGAAGTGGGTTGGCTTTGCCAGGTGATAAAGGTGTTTTCTTTTTTTTTGTTTTTTTAACGAACTTTCAAGTATTTAGCGAATTCACAGCTCGGCGCACAACGTTCAATTTCTGACTGAATTTCCATTTCCGTTGAGGATGCTCGAAGACCGAAAGCCCAAAAAGACAACCATCAAACCGACAGCGTTTCGACTGCGGCAGCGGCCTCTAGCGTCAGCGATATGTACTCCCCATCCCCATCCCCATTCTTATTCCCATCCCCATTCACACATTCACATCTACATCCACATCCACCCACGTGACTGACGGTCAATACTGTTGCTTTTGTTGTTGCTTCTGCTTCTTATTGCTTAGCATAAACATACAAAAAACCAAAAACAAAAAAAGGAAATTAAATGCCGTTGCGTTTTGTTCATATGTGTGTGTGTTTGTGTGTGTGATTGTACCATAGTATTAAACTTAAACAATTACTATATATATCTATATATATATATGAACACTAAAAATGCGTTATATGTAATAAAATGAATATATAATAAATAAATACAAAGTAAACAAAAATAATAATATAAATAAAATGTACAATAAATATGAATACTTTAAGCCTTTGTTCTTAAAACTTTAAATTTAGTTTGAAAGTTTCAGAATTTAAAGTGATTTGATATTCAAAACTATTTTCGAAGCAGTAAATTAAGATTTACGATTTACGATTAAACGATTTACGATTCATATTCAACAAATTAAAAACAACTACAGAATAACAACCAAAAATTAAATGATAAACAGACGGACATATGGCTATATCAACTTATACAGTATATATATACTTTATGGGGTGAGAGAAGCTTCCTTCTGCCTGTTACATACTTTTGCACAAAAACATTATACTTTTTTAACGCATTTTTAATGGGTTCAGGGTATAAAAATTAAATGATAAACTTTATATACAACATTTTGTTTTGTTTGTAGATCTAAAAAATTAAAAAGTTTTATTTATAGGTTTTTTAAAGTAAAACAAATATGTAAAAAAAAAAAAATTATTAAAGAAAAGTTGAATTGAAATGCAGATACCAAAAAATATATATTTATATGCCTTATTTGCGTGTTTGCAACAAATCAAAACAAAATTCTTATCTGCAATCAAACAAAGTATAACAATAATAAATATTATAACAATTATTAACATACAAACAAAATTGTCGCCTGGAATAAATACTTGTTTTAAAATGATTTAATTTCGTGACATTTTTTTTTTTTTGGGTAATGAGTAATTTTTTTTATAATGTGGCAGAGCATCTGGCATACGTTGACTGATTTCTCTGGCCGCATCGCTAGTCGCGTCTAAAGTCTGTTCCAGAGCTATTCTGCCACATTTCTTTGTTGTAATTTGTTGTTGTAGTTGTTGTTGTAGTTGTTGTTGCTGTGCTGTTGCTGGATGCTAGCTGCTTGCTGCTTTTGTGGTGTGAATGAATCACAGCAAACGAAAATATAAAACCAAGCAAAAAACTACATTAAACGAATGTGTAAAAGGCCAACCAACCAACACACACACACACATCACACACTCACACACACACACACACACCTACATACACAGTGATTTGGGCCTGATTGTTGCCACGCTATTTGTTTGTTTACATTCACAGCAATGATGCTGCTGCTGCTGGTGCTGCTGCTGCCGCAACCTGCCAGTACAACTGTGAATCGCGTATACGCCGCCTATGACGACTACGTGTTGGACCCGCCCCATTAATCTGGGCGCGATTTGAGATTTTACAGATGCCCCAACGCATAAAATGCTGCCGAATAGGCCACAACAAAAAACACAAAAACTATGCCTATGCCCAGCCTCACATGCCACATATAGCCACTTATTACACATTTACTATGTGTGTGTGTTACATACAAATGTGTGTGTGTGTTACATACAAATGTGTGTGTGTGCAAGGGTCTGTGTACACTTGGAAAAGCACATAGTTAATGTTAAACTTCGATACTTAATAAGAAAAAAAACAGCAAAACTTTAGAATTATCAAAAAAATAATAACAATAGTACATATAACAGATAAGATACCCTGAAACCTATACTTAACTTATACTTAACTTCAATGTTCTATATCTGCGGTGTTTCTCAACCAATTTGAATAAAAATTTCACAGATTTTCATTATTTCGTTTAATGCTAAAACGCCATCTCAAAGTTTTCAGAATTCAATTTTGTTGTTATCGATTCCATGTGTATATCGGAAACGGGACGAGTAATCGAAAATCGAAAACAAACTTATACTGCCTAGGGATTAGGAGAGCTTAAGTTCCAAATCGGGATTTTCTAGACTCTATAGTCTCTGAGATCGACACGTTCATTCCGACGGACGGACAGGCGGAGATGGCTTTACCTAATCGGCTTTTGATGCTGATCAAGAATATATATACTTTATGGGGTCAGAGATGCTTCCTTCTGCCTGTTACATACTTTTGCACAAACCCTTCTTTTTAGCAAATAAGTTAAATTAAATAATTATTGGTACCAAAAAAAAAGATTTCTAACTTAAAATAAATGTTAAGAGCTATAGTTTCTACTTAAGGGACTTTATTTATTTCCTTTTGATTTAGAAAAGTGTTAAGACATAAAAATCAAAATTCATTACTAACTAAAAGTAATCAAATCCGATATTTGGATAATTTTTTAAGACTACTTTACTTAACATATTAGATTATAGCAAAGTTTTTTGAAATAATATTCTCAAAAAAAGAAACTCTTGAAACGTAATTTGTTGAATATCTCAGTGTATGCTTGAAGAGCAATTGAATCTTTGTGGAGCCAAGTGGCTGACATTTCCCACTTTTCCACTTGACCACTTGACATTGTCGGGGGCAGCACTTACTTACAACTTGCGACTTGCGACTTGTGGCCTGTTGACTTGTGACACTTGCTATCAAAAAACGCACTCAGACGCGCGCCTTTGCCTCATAAAAGATCGTATAGCTAATATTATTCTTGCTGTTGTTGTTGTATCTCATACAAAACGACAAAGAGAAAGAGAGAGAGAAGTAAGTGGCCAAGTAACAGTTGGCCATGTGAGTGACATCAGTGCGACGTTTTTAGCCAACGTTAGCCAGTTGCCATTTTCGGCTGCAGACACAAACGAAATAAAAGTTTCATTTCTAACCATTAATTTACAACATTGACACACAAAGCCAAAAAACCATTCGAGAAACGAACGAATCAATGCGAAAACTAATGCAATTACGGACAATTCGAATTTTCAATACGCTGGCAAATAGCTCAATTACAAATTGAACAAACAAAGTGCTGAATAACTAAGTTTTGTAGTTTATTTTTATTTTTTATTTACTTTATTTTAAAAATACTTTCTACATATTTCGAAATAAGCAAATGTAAAATGGAAATGAAACAAAAATTGATCTTTAAAATAAGCTAAAGAAACACTTTTATTATTTCCAGTTATATTTCTCTATTTTATAAATACTTGAAGCTAGAAGCTGTTTGTTAAATTTTAACAAGGTTTTTGATTATATCAAATTACCAACCAACTGGATGATAAAGTAATTAAGCTTCAAATAGAGAAACGTTTTTATACTTTGTAAGTTTTGTTGAGCAAAGTAAACTTATTGAAATTAAGGTCGCGTGGCGATTTGTGTTTAGCGATTAGCGCCATTTGATAGCCAACTTCAAATTGGTCAGCGCGGGGCGCAGCACTTCCGGTGCTCTCAGTCTCTCCAACTCCACCTCCTCCCGCGCAACTTTTGTACCTTGGGCAGCTCCACTTAATGGACGCGTTCATTAACCTCTTAGCGTGCCTTGGTTTATTTATTCAGCTTGTGGCCACGTCCGCATTGCATTTTGTTGGATCATAAACTGTGTGCGTAAACAACAACAACAAGAACAACAACATCCTAATCCAGATACGGATAGACAAGGGGATCACGCAAGCCGCGCAACGTTTGCCACATACTATTTGGCTTGCCAGCAATAAATTTATGCTGCTGCTGCTGTTGCAACTGACTGTAAGGCGGCGGACGTGGTTGCATCTGTATTATGCGGCGTTGCGGGCGTCGTTGTGGCCGTCGCACCGGAGTCAGCCACGCGAGCTCCGCCTGTTTGCGTTGACGTCGCTGCCGGAGTGTGCGGGAGGCGCAACACGGACGCAAAGTCACATAATAGATTATCTCAATCACCGAGAAAATGCTGAAGCCCATGAAGAGACCCAGCAAGCCACCAGTGTTGGCTGCAAATGAGAAATGATGTTGAAAAAGGCACAAAAACTGATCAAGAAAAAAACAAAATAGCTATATGTTAAGTTTGATTAGGCTTAGTCTCAAAATCTTTGTATTTAACATGAGCTTAACTTTGCAATACTTTATCAAGTGTTAACTTACGTGAAGTAAACAAAACAAACTACAGAAAGTACCCCACAATTATTTTAATGTTAAATAGCAATTAAAAACTTAAAACTTAATTTTAAGCTTTTCTCACCCTTCGCGTACTCACACAAAAACTCAGTAAAGCCAAACATCTCGGATTTGGTGGTGCTGCGAAAGTTATTGTTGAGATAGTAAAAATGTAGTATGGATAGATCACTGTCCTTGCCGTTGTGCGTCGTATTGAATAGATGATCGGGCAAATCCTCACCGCTCTGATAGCTGGGACCAAAAGCAATTTGTGAAGTAGTCATGGTTGACTTGTACGTGAGCTCAAAGCAACCGGGCCAACAATTCTCACACGACAGATTCGTTTTCGATGACTCAATTTCGGTTTGGACGCGATTCGTGCAGTTGTTGTCATTGGGTCCACAAACACGAGCAGCCGGATCAATCCGGGGCAGATAGTAGAGAACACAGCTGCAGTCTCGCAGCAACAGCTTCGCCTCGCATTCCAGCTCACAGTTCTTGCGGGAGTAGGTGCGATAGTAGGCCAAATCGTTCTCATCCGAGAAAAGGCAGCGACGCACCGTTTTCTTGATTGATCGAATGCTGGGTGTTGCATCCTCGTAGACGGGCTCAATGGGTATTCGTGCCTCACGACCCGAACTGACAACAAATCCATAATTGCTCACCTTCGGCAGCTCGGCGGGATTGTGGACAAGCACCTAAACATTAAATTCATTTCTTACCTTCACGACTATATATTTGGTTGAAAGCTTACCTTAAAACCATTTCCCATGGACTTGGTGCAATAGTATTCAGCCGTTGAGGCATTTAACACCACTGTCAGACCCATGCGACTGCCTGTGCCACCCGAAGTTCTGGGATAAAAAAAATCTGGCAATTTTCTAGCATAACCCTTTTCCGGTGTCCAATCGATGGGCTCATAACGCATATCCACCGACGCCGGCTCAATGCGCACATCATCCGTATAGTTGCGAAACAAATAAATCGGATCCAGTGCATTAAATGTGCAGCACAAGCCATCGTCGGTCAATATAGAGTTAAAGAGCAAGGAACACGGCTCTTTGCGCGATCCAAAACTGCAGTACAACAACATATCATCGCAGGGTTGTGCCACCTCCACCAGCAGGGCTTTAAAGTATGTCCAGGTACCAACGTAGGTGATGGTCTGGTCATCACCCTTGCTGCACAGACTCATCAACAGCGAGTAATTGCTGCTGGTTCTACAAAAATATTATAATATTTATGGCACATGAATCGAACATCTTTGAAAGTTGAGCTCGATCTTTGTACTCACCGTGAGATGCGTTGGACTCGACTCCGCAACGCCTGGTTGAGATTACAGATGGTAACGGCCGGAAAGGGCATGTTGCTGGTTAGGAGCTGTTTGGCGCTTGTCGAGATGATGATTGGGGAGGCGCTCCACTTAATGTAGATGTTTGAAATGAAGAAGCCCGAAAGGATAACCACACCCACAAAGGATATACCAAAGAAAACGCTAAAAAGATTTTTAAAATATACAAAATCTGACAATCTGTGAAATTTTAAATCAAATCGCTTGAGAAACACCGGAGATATGGAACATTAAAGTTAAGTATAAGTTAAGTATAGGATACAGGGTATTGGAACTTAATCTGAATGAAATAAAGTACAAGTTTTCTTATTTATACTCAAGACATACCGTTCGGAATTCGTTATCCGTTCCTCAGCTATATACTTGAGACCATGCAACGAGCTATTCCTTAGATAATATTTAATGCTCTTCTTGACTGCCTTGCGGCTGCAAATTGACTGCTCTTCGTCCAGAGAGTCATCACTGTGACTGTGATGCTTCCTATGGGTCATCACTTGGCTTGGTTTTTGTATTTTGCTATCCCCTTGAAATTTCATGATTGAACTAATCGTGCAATCCAACACGCAAGTCCCATTTATACTGCCTTCAACGAATGTTCGATCCGAATCGCAGCTCATCAGCTTTAAGCATATTGACTTTAAGCAAATATGACTGCAAATAAAATACGAGCAGCCAAATTGAATTGTGGCAAATGGTGCTTAATGCGTTTTGTTGCACGTCGAGTTTGGGCGTGGCAGGTTAACAATGTTTGCCAACAACGAAAAGGATTCACCTGCATTTCAAATTATGCAAATGCATCAAATCGACAATTTGGCCAAGTTGCGATTTTTGCCGCCTTTTCATTTTCATTTGCTTTGTAGCTTTGCAGCCAGCAAGCAGCTACTTTTTGGTTTCCCGGCCATATGTTGCCTTCAACTCTATAAAAATAGCTGAGGGCATAAAATACGAGTACATTATAGTATTAGTATAAACAAAAGTCAACGCAAAAAAAAAAACCATCTAGAACCAAACAAATCGGATATGAATTCGAAAGGCACACTCAACCAAACAAGTGACTTAATTTTGGAATTCAATCAAGCGCAAACATTTTTAGAAATCCGATTAAAAAAAAGTTTCATAATCATTCCGAAATTACTTTAAAACTTAGTTTGATTTGTATTTAATTTAAAAAGTAGCATACGAAAAATTCTCCAAATATTTTATGGATAAAGAACTTGATTAAAGTTTCTATTGTCAGTATTACATTTTTTAAATCTCTTTTAATATCAGAACATTTTTAATTTATTTTATCTTTGAATGTTTTTTTCATTATTGTTGAAATGCTACTGGAATTTTTGTCTAAGTAAAATCGAAGGACATATTTTACGCCCTCTCAACTTTGGGCAGCAAAAACTGTTGTGCAAAAACGTTTTTAGAAATCAAATAAATTGACTTTGTACAAGTATTTGTGGGTATACGTAGATATAAATATTTTGTTAAATTAGTTTTTACACACAAAGATATTTACTTAAGCAAAATGTTTAGGTTTACAGAAAGGTAATTAAACAATTCCATTTGGTTTTTTATGTATTTTTCAGTTTCTTCAACAATTAAATAATCATTCAAAAATACGAAACATATTCTTAAAGACTAAAAAAGTTTAGTCTTGAGAGCCTTTCAAAATTGTCTTTCAAACTTCATTTCAAGGTTACAATTTGTTTAAAGCTTTGTACATTCATTTGCGTATTAATACTTTGTATTACCATGAGTCGGTAATAGGTGTTAACATTTGTTTGTGTGTGTGTGTTGAAAATCGATTAGTTGTTGAACTTAAAGTAATCAACATTGAGATCCAGAATAGCCGCATTGGGTGTCTCCTTCATACTAAGAGCCTCGACGGCATTATCACTGGCATGGTCATAATGCGGTAGCATTGCGCCCGTTCCATGATCAACGGTGGGCGCTGCCACAGCAACCGGTGGCTGCATAAGATCACTTACGTTGCGCAACAGACTTTCCTCGGATGGTGGCAATAATTTGCCGCCAGCGGACAGATTCAAACGCTGAGCAGCCTCATCCGTGAGCGTATCATCCAACGACATGCTGAGACCCGGATAGTCGACCAGATTGCGTGTGCTGGACACAGCGCTACTGTGCAACAGCTGCTGTAACTCTGGTTCCGGAGTCGGCGCCTGTGCCGATTCCATGGCCGACATGTCCAGCGCATACTGACCCTCGGGTATGCCCAGAACGCGTGCAATGCGCGCATTTACGAAATGCAAACCGGATGTGTTGCGTATGAGGCGTGTGCTGCGCAGTTGCAGCTGCTCCACAAAATCCGTTAGCTCGTGCAGAAAGAGATCAGCACGCTGATCCTCACTAAGATGGCTATGACGTTGCAGCTTCGCTGTGAGAAGTCCAAACAGTGTTGGTACATTCATTTGTTGATGTTGTTGCTGCTGCTGCTGTAGCTGCTGATGCTGTTGTTGTTGCTGTTGCAGCTGCTGCTGTTGCTGATGTTGTGCTTGTTGCTGTTGAGCTGCAATAGCACTGGGCATATGCTCGGGAAACTTGACATAATGGATCTGCAAACGACGACCCAAGAAGATCTTACTGCAACCTGGACAGATTGCATTCGGTGGCACAGTGCGCTCCCTATCCACATCTACTGCTGGTGACTGGGATGTAATGTGCACTCCTGCTGGCGCACGATAGTCTTTGTCTCTCGGATCCTCCACAAGCATTTCCAGCATCTGTGATGAGTTTGGTGTTGCTGTTGCCGGCTGTGGTATGGCGGGACGTATAATGCGTCCGGAACGCGTGCGCGTCTTCGGATCAGCATTTAAGGCGAGCTTTTGTTCCTTCGTTGGTTGTGTTATTGTTGTAGGCGCTGAGCCTGCTGCGTTTGCTGGAGTTAAGTTTCGTTTTCGTGCACGGCTCGATTTAATAGGGAACGAAGAACGAGTGCAGTTAGCTGGAAACATGCCCATACCGACAGGATCCAAGCAGCGATAAATGGTTTTCTGATTGGTTACTGCATCGGTACGAACCACTTCATTGCGTTTACTGCAAGACAAACAAAAAATATTATTAAATAGCGGTAGCTAAAATGTTAATGTCAAGTAGCCCGCACTCACCGATCGATGACGATGTGATCATCCTTGGCCAGGCTATACAAATTGTAGGCTAGCTTGGCCAAAGAGTCGCAGTCTTTGTTTGCCACATTAACCAGTTCAGTGGCAGTTGCAGCGGCAGCGGCATCGGCATCTGCATCTGCATCAAACGTATAAGACTCTGAAAGATCGGCTGGTGGCACTGCGGACGGCAACAGATCAACGCAATTCAGCAGTGACTGATGATAGTCACCGCTATTGCTATTATTGTTACTGTTGCTTTTTCTAATGTTGTTATTATTATTGAGGTTATTTTGCTGCTGTTGCTCGGCAGCGGCCGCTTGCAACTGAATAACATCGCTGTCCAGTTGCGCATCAGGCAGTTCGAGACCAAAGCCAAGCAGGGCATCTTTGTGAAAGTTGCAGTTGACAGTGCTTGGCTCACCAGTGCCACCGTTAAGCTTCAGATTCTTCATTGCGGAACGCCAATATGCGATTCTGTATCAAAATGTAAGGTCACGTTGTGCGGTTATTAGAGACTCGCAAACAACAACATAAAATTGCAATCTGTAATTGCCATTCACTATTTATCGATGGACGATAGGAACCATCGTATAAGACCAGGTTGGTTTTGTATCGATTGCGATGCTCGATGAGTCGTTTTAGTCAGTTATCGATTTTGTCGTCACATCGCTAACATCAAGATTTGCAAAACTTGCGGCTAAATTCGCAGTTTTAATTTATTTAAAAAAGAACCAAACACTAATTGTATATCGATCATACAGTTGTCAACAACGTTTATTTCATTAGTGGCAAATCGAGAGTTCCCCGTCTTCCCCACCCTTAGCAACGTCGGCGACGCTCGACCGTTCACGAGTTAATTCTTTCTCTGCCTGCATGTTGGGCAAGATGTCGAAAAATAAACTAAACTTGGTGTTGCCACCGGTAAATGTGGATGCAGCTGTTGCTTCCACACAGGTGGCACCAACGCCACCATTCAAAACGCCTTCGGGAACAGAGTAAATATATATTTTTTTATTGCCTTCATAAGTATATGTACATGTATGTCTACAATTATTTGTTGCATTTTCCCCAACTAAATTTAAACCTTACACAGAAAATTGCCGTTCATATTGCTTTTATTGTTGTTATTGTAGATTGCCAAAATGACGCACACAATACCTACACTTAAATACAAACACCGACGAACATACACACACAAACCTGCAGCCATATACATATGTATATGTATGCATGCACGTACACATTGGTCGCTCGCAAATTAGAACTTTTCGATTTCCCCCAGGCTTTTCTAATCCGAAGTCCTGTTAAGCTTTACACTAAATTTATGTTGCTCAATGTACGTTAGGCTTTCAAAAATGCTTGAATCTAATCAAATTCAACCATGTCATATTTCTCACTATATGCGTACATAAGACTCATGGAGTCTATATTGACGATTGTCGTTCTTAACAGTTCTAATTTCCAAGCGACCACTGAACTAACTGTGTGTGTGTGTAGCATTCCCACTGACACTTATACAAGCTCTACCCAACTAATGCTTTAAGTCCACAAAAGAAAAAATAAATATTTTTGCCACTTTTCGTTTTGTACTGCAAAAATTCATTAAAAGTTAAATTCAAGAACACACAGCTTGCTGGGGAAACCGAAAGCATCAAGCATTGATGCTCTAACCGAGACGTTGGAAGGCCTGGACATGGACGACACCGAACGCAAACGAATCAAAGTGTTCCTCAGCCAGAAGGAGAAGATCGGCGAATTGTCTGAGGAGGATTTAGAAAAGTTGGGCGAACTCGGCTCGGGAAACGGCGGCGTTGTAATGAAAGTGCGGCACACCCTTACAAATTTGATTATGGCGAGAAAACTTATCCATTTGGAGGTGAAACCAGCGATCAAAAAGCAAATACTCCGCGAGCTAAAAGTACTTCACGAATGCAACTTTGCGCACATTGTTGGCTTCTACGGTGCCTTCTACAGCGATGGCGAGATAAGCATTTGCATGGAGTACATGGACGGCGGCTCTCTCGATCTCATTTTAAAGCGTGCCGGCCGCATACCCGAATCAATACTCGGACGCATCACGCTGGCAGTATTAAAGGGCCTTAGCTATCTGCGCGACAAGCATGCGATCATTCATCGCGATGTGAAGCCAAGCAATATACTTGTCAACAGCAGCGGCGAAATCAAAATCTGTGATTTTGGCGTTTCGGGCCAACTAATTGATTCGATGGCCAACTCATTTGTGGGCACGCGCAGTTACATGTCGGTTAGTTATTTTGCCCTACATTTAATGCTTGTGGCCAAAACTAGTACAGTGGTCGCTCAAAAATAAGAACTTGCTCAATTAACAAGTGTACATCTAATTTATAACGTCTTGATTTAAATTACCTGTGTTTTGTTTTAGGCCAACAATTTTCTTATTCAGTTCAATGATTAGCAAAACTAAATGTGTTCTTTCCGAATTCAAATATCAATTTTCGATCGACTACTTGACCTTATCTTAGTTATTTCTTTACATTTTGTAATTTTCTATCATCGAAACTTCGTTTTTATTCATAAAATTATAATCTAAAAAATCATTAGAGCAAAATTCTTATTATTTAAAAGTTGTTATATACTTCTAACAAATCATATCCCATTATTTATTTATATAGTTTATAAGTAAATCATTTATTTTCCTAATGGTAATGGTTTTTGCAGCCGGAACGATTGCAGGGCACACACTATTCGGTACAGTCGGACATATGGTCGCTGGGACTATCGCTGGTTGAGATGGCAATCGGAATGTATCCAATTCCGCCGCCAGAAGCCTCTGCGCTAGAGACCATATTCGCGGAGAATGCCAATGAAGATGGCAGCCAAGCGACACTGGAGCCCAAAGTGATGGCAATATTTGAACTGCTCGACTATATTGTCAATGAGCCACCCCCAAAGCTGGAACACAAGATATTTTCAAATGAGTTCAAGGATTTTGTCGACATATGCCTCAAAAAGCAGCCGGACGAGCGTGCCGATCTCAAGACATTGCTGGTAAGTAAAATATAATATATTTTTCTCTTTTATATATATTGATGCATACGCTTTTTCTATTTGTCAGAGCCATCCATGGATACGCCGAGCAGAGGTGGAAGATGTCGACATATCGGGTTGGGTGTGCAAGACAATGGATTTGCCACCATCGACGCCAAAACGCAATACCTCGCCCAACTAATTAGCATTCCTTTATTTTAAAGCGCACGCACTCGATACCGCACATATGCATATATAGTAGTCGAGTTTATTATTATTTTTATATAGTAACATATATGTATACTATATTATATACTTGTTGTATCAACTTGCTCCTCCTACACACTCTTTGTTAATCTTCTTTCTTGCACTTTGTGTGCGTAGTTTACGTACCCCAATATATTGTTTTAGCGTCTGCTGTCTCTGGCCTTTAAATTCAATCATGCAAACAATTGAAAAGATAGCAACTTAAACAAAATCAATAATATTAAAGTGTCGAAATCGTTAACGCAGTTTATAGATTTTTTTTTTCGAAATTCAGTCGCAGCATGCTTGGTGTTTTGCCTCTTCTATGTAAAGAGTGTGAATTTCTCAAATCATTAATCGACTAAGCGTTTGCCTTATAACAGAACAAAATTTTACTGCTCTTATCTGTAAAAGAAAAAAAAAATTTATTTTTTTTGTGATTTTACGTGCAAAAATGTCGAATTTTTTGAAGGTGTTTAAATTAGGTCAAAGCGCGTTGGTCAACTATCGTTTAGCCAAGATCCAACGCTCAATTTCGGTTGCTGTAACTCATAGGCAAGATCTTAAAGGTGGTGCCCTACAGAAGCCATTGCCGCGACAGGAGGAGTTTCAAGGGACAATTGAATTAACCCCATCTCAGCGCAATTTGGTTGAGTTCGTTACGGGCGAAATCCTGGAGGAACGTCGTGTCCAAATGCATCTGGAGTCGCCGTGCATTGTTGATGGCTTTACGGCACACTTTTTTGGATCCAAGGTGGAGCTAATAAGGGAGACGCGTGACGAGCGTGTTAACATATTTTTCAATGTTAGTAAGAGTGTACCACGTCGTAGTGATGAAACTGGCGACCTGGCTCAAGTGCGCAGTGTACCCAAGTTTGAGGTGTTGATCAAACGAAACAATTTGCTGCTTTCAATATTTTGTGTATTTAAGCCGTCTGCCTTTGAAGATTTGGATGCAGAGTTTGGTTCGATGGATCAGCAACCTCTAGAAAATGATGTGTTTGAGATACAGGATCTATCATTGTACAATAATGGTTGGAACGATGGCTGCTTCACCGTTGACGCATCCCTTATTGATGATAATCTGCAAATGATGATTCTGGAGATGCTAGAAGAGAATGGCGTTACACATGACTTTGCCAGAAAGCTATCCGATCTGGCTACTGCACGCGAGCATGCCCTTTACATTGAGTTCTTGGAAAATCTCTCCATGTTCACTGTTGGCATACCTCAACCAATAACTAAGGCAAATTAAGCTTTGTAACAACTACATATACTTTTTAACCATTCCTAATAAAACAAAATGCTGTTCAAGTAATGAACTTTCAAACGTTTTTCAATTGCGCGCATCCCAATGTATGCGCTTTTTTACCTGTGGCAACTCTGTTTGCAAAGCCCCAGTTATCTGCGACAGTCGAGCTTTGGTTGGCAACGCCGTCGTAACCTGTGACGACAGCAAGCAAAATGAAAACATCAATCGCTGTTATTGTTTTTGTTGTTGTTGGTTGTTGGTCTGCTGCTGTGTGCCAAAAAAAAAATTAATACATAAATAGGCAGCTGTAGTTAGTTTTTTTTTTTTTGATAAGCTGTGTAAGTGCGTGGGTTATTATGCTTAGTTACGGATACAGTTTCAGTACGCAACTGCAAATAATTATGAATGTATTTCCTGTGTATTTGCAATTGCAGTAAATGCAAAAACAAAGCACCAGCAGCAGCGCAGCAGATCCGGACGCAGTAAAAGTTCTTTGTCTGCGCGGCCTGTAGCAGCTACGCTAACTGCGACAGCTTTTTCCAAGTCTGTGTGTGTACATTTCATATGTGCGTTGCTGTAAAATTCGCAGTTGTTGACAGTGAGAGGGCGACGATAAACGACGTTGACAGCGACGACGGCGTTGCGCGCTTTTATAGTTGGAGTTGCTATGTGTATGTATGCGTGCGCGTGAGTGCAAGTGCAACTAAACAAAGCAACAGCTTACCACGCTTCATAACAACAAGAGCCCAACAGTCAGTTAAACTTGGCGCTGCAACGCAGACGTGTGCGCGTTGCCAGTAAGCAAAAAAACCAAACTGCTGCTGCAACTGCAACTGCAAAGTGCATAAATTGCGATGCACTAAGAGGGAGGAAAACAACAATAACAACAATAAGGCAGTTAACAACTAACCGTTTGAAAATATTTTATTAACAAACAACAACAAAATGTCATCTGTGAATGTGAATGTGAACGTGATCCAAAAAGAGAGCCCCAGTCGAGACTCAACAGCCTCAACATCAGGCCACATATCGATGATGGCCGAAAATACGCTGGAGTCCTTATCCCGAGACTATAGCCTGGTAAGCCTCAATTCCGCTGGCAGCCAGGAAGAGTTCTTTCGCTGCCGCGATCATGCGGACAGCGTATTAAAGCGAATGCAGCTCTATGTGGACAGTCAGCAGCTTTGCGATGTGGTGCTCATCGCTGGCATCGATGGCAAACGGTAAGTGGATGAAAATGCATACACACAGACACACATACACACAGTTTAAGTTAAGGTAGACAAAGAATGGAAAGTTATTGCAGTGCGCAAAAGCAATTTCTCTTAGACCCTCATTCTCTCCCTCGGTTTCATTACCACCCTCTTACCGTTGCAACCTATTTGGCTTATTTGCTATTCAGGCCGGGCCATACGTCTGACCTTCACTTTAGCGCACTTCACTCGGTTCTTTGTCTCTGTGTCGCATTCGCATTCGTGTACACCAGTCCACCGCAGCAGCAGCAGCAACAACAGCACCAACAACAGCAGCATCACCCGCAGCAGCAGCGGTCGAAGCAGCAACGCAATACCGACAGTAAACACATCGCTTCACTCTAATTGTGGTTTGCAGCATATTCTCTCTCTGCTTTTCTCTCGTGAGCGAGCGTACATTTCTATCGACTGTAAGAGCAAGCGAGTAGAGCAAATGATTGATATTTGCGTGCTCTGTCTGCAGCGTGGATCATAGTTATTTTGTATATGGCTCTCACTTTGACAGCTGAGAGACAAGTTAAAGAACTTTTTGTTGCTTTATGCCCTGTTGCGATTTAAAACTATTACTTCAATCAATTTAATTTAACTTTTGCTATTCACCATCAATTTCTTTTGATTTTTATGGATTGTAATTTTTGTGTTCAACATAAATTAATATTATATATAATAATATGTATTTAGGCGGAAGAATGCCAATATTTGTTAAACGATATATCTAAGATTGCTGATATTTAATTTTTGTTTTATTTTCAGGGTGCCCGCACATCGCTTGGTGCTATCCGCTTCGAGTGCATATTTTTCGGCAATGTTTACGGGATCGCTGCGCGAGACCAAAGAAAACGATGTTACGTTGGGTGAGGTGCATGGCGATGCGCTACAGCTGCTCGTGCAATACTGCTATACGGGATTCATTGAGCTGCGCGAAGATACGGTCGAAACGCTGCTGGCTACAGCCTGTCTGCTGCAGCTGACTTCTGTGGTGACGGCATGCTGCAATTTTCTGGCACGTCAGCTACATCCATCCAATTGTCTGGGCTTTGCATTCTTTGCCGAGCAGCAGAGCTGTACAACGTTGCTGCGATTGGCGCAGGCGTACACCTGTCAGTATTTTATGCAGGTGTGTCAGAATCAGGAGTTCTTTCAACTGAACGCCGATCAGTTGGGCAAGCTGCTGTGTAGCGATGATCTCAATGTGCCATCCGAACAGGATGTCTTTCACAGTCTCATATCGTGGGTGCGCCACGATACGCCCAATCGTGAGCAGCATATTGCCGAGCTGCTGGCCTTGGTGCGGCTGCCCCTGTTGCAGCCGTCTTTCATCATGGATAACGTGGAGAGCGTGTGCAGCGGCAATGAGTGCCAGCTACTTGTGATGGAGGCCTTCAAATGGCATTTAATGCCTGAGCGTCGTTCACGCATTGCCACCGAAAGAACAACACCGCGCAAATCGACTGTTGGCCGACTGCTTGCTGTAGGCGGCATGGATGCTCACAAGGGCGCCATCACCATTGAGAGCTATTGTCCGCGTTTGGATAAGTGGACGCCGTGGAAGCACATGACGGGTCGCCGTTTACAATTTGGCGCCGCTGTTATGGAGGACAAACTGATTTTGGTGGGCGGACGTGATGGCCTCAAGACATTGCACACTGTGGAGAGCCTAGATCTAAATACGATGGCCTGGGTGCCACTCAATCCAATGGCAACGCCGCGTCATGGCCTGGGCGTTGCGGTGCTGGAGGGACCGCTCTATGCGGTTGGTGGACACGATGGCTGGAGCTACCTGAACACTGTGGAGCGGTAAGCGCTAAGAAGCTTGCCAAACCATCAATGAGATGTTTTCAAAATCGCATTATATATTTGCAGCTGGGATCCGCTTGCGCGCACCTGGAGCTATGTGGCGCCCATGTCCTCGATGCGTTCAACAGCTGGTGTTGCGGTGCTAGGCGGTCGCCTCTATGCTGTGGGTGGACGCGACGGTTCTGTCTGTCATCGATCCATTGAATGCTATGATCCGCACACCAACAAATGGAGCCTACTGGCGCCAATGAATCGACGTCGCGGCGGCGTTGGCGTAAGCATTAACCAAAACCCGAAACCAAAATCCTTATATCCTGATACCTCTACAATATTGCATTTAACCGCTTGCAGGTGACTGTTGCAAATGGCTTTCTCTATGCCTTGGGCGGACACGATTGCCCGGCTAGCAATCCGATGGTTTGTCGCACCGAAACCGTTGAACGTTATGATCCAGCTACCGATACCTGGACACTGGTAATCTCATTTCCGATTTCTGATACTTTCATATCCGTTACATACAATTTTTCCCTTTCCATAATAGATTTGCTCGCTGGCCTTGGGACGCGATGCGATTGGATGTGCACTGCTTGGAGATCGTTTGATTGTCGTTGGCGGCTACGATGGCAATACTGCGCTCAAGAGTGTCGAGGAGTATGATCCGGTGCGCAATGGCTGGAATGAATTATCGCCCATGTCGTTTCCACGTGCCGGCGCCTGTGTCGTTGCCATACCGAACATAATACCGCCAGCAGCTCCACAGCCTCCGGCCAGTGCTACAGTTTAGTTAAACTTCAATTATTGTTGATGTTGTTGTTGTTTTTTTTTTATTTTTTTTTTTATGTATTTCTAAATGTGTATGAGCTGTTGTGTACCAATGCCAATGCATTATGACAAACTGCTGCTGCTACTACTACTTCTACTATATTCCTATTACCTTTTACAACTATTTACTTGTACACCCACTTCATAAACCAAAACCTAAAGCGCGTTACGCGTTTTGTGTGTTTTGGTCTGCGCCGCTCTGTATGTTTCAGTCCGGTCTGGCATTTGTTGGTAAATGGTACACACACACACACACATTCGCACAACACATCCATGCACGTACACAAAACACAACCAACTTATATTTGCTACATTTTACCCGCTGTTACGCTGCTCCAAAAAAAAAAACCTATAAAAAGAAGAAAAGTAATCTCATCCCAAGTGATAAAAGAAACAAATCAAAAGAAAAATAAATAACATAATCAATGCTCAAGCACCTGCCCAGTGTGACCAGTTGGAGCCGGTGAAAAAGTGCATGCTGTGAGGCTTTCAAACGCATTCCCAACTTAACCGTTAAAATGTATTTATGCATTCAGATATACATATATGTATTTTGATATAAATAATCTGATGTATAATCTTATTTGTTGTATGTAGTAAGTGTCTCTCGTTCGTTTCCTTCACATTCCATAATTTCTACTATTTACGTAGTAAATAAAGGAAAATCTCATTCTGTCGTACGCATTACATACACAAAAACATGCATGTTTTATTTGGTGGCAGTTCACTGACACACATACACACAATTTGCCTCCCACATTCACTGATTCGATTGTATGCTTCATATACGTATAAGACTGCGCCTCCGCCAAGCAAATCCTAATTGACTATTTTTGCTCAAATGCATGCATGTGAAGTGTACGACAAATGCTTTAGTTACTTCATACATATAAATACATACATATTTACTATATACATACATAGTTTATAAATAGTGCAAATTTACAACGACACAAGAAACTATATATCATTCATCATAAGCAATATTTATTTCGAGTATGTCTAATTAACGGCTTTGGCTGATTAATTTGCGATCCCATTTTATTTACATTACTTTTATTATTAATATAAATTTTACATATGTTAATGTACATTATTACAAGCATTTACTTCTAATTGTTTATTATTATTTTTCTTTTTTTTTTTCATTTTTCAACGTTTTTCTTACTGCATTTACGCGAATTTTTGTAGAAAAAGAAGAAGTGGAAGCCAGTTAGATTGGATCCAATCTGCTATAGGCGTCGTAGATCCGTCGAATTTGTCGACTACTATCATATGTAATTACGAAAACTATAAATATTTAAGTGAAACAAAAAAACAAAAACAAAATGCCAACAAGCATAAGCCAACACAAATGGTAACTTTTAAATATAACGTATTATTTTCTACAATCATATATTTATATTTTTACACAATCAAAACAAACATATACTACGCATAAATGTATACACTGAATATGTATTTTTTGTAATTAAATATACTTGTTTATTTATACGTTGCTAAATGCAACACCAAAATGTAAATCAAATCATGACGATACTTTTTATATCAACTATTGTTATCGATAATTTGATAGTATTTTGCAAGCAATTGTATTTATTAATGGTGTACTTTGCAATTGCCACTTATTAGCATGTATTGTTAACTAAACAACAATCAATGAAAAAGTTTTAAATTGATACATTTATTCACTTGGTATAAAGTGTTAAATATTTTCTGTCAGCTCTGTTGGTATATTTTTTATTCTTCTATTCGGCATTTGCATTTGGTCACACCTGTGAGCGAACACTCGGTATTTTTCCAGTTTCTTTTAGTATATTTTAGTAATTCTAGGTTATTGACATACAATTGCAAACACAAATTAAATTAAATTGAAATCCAATTAGCAAACACTGGGACAGGTTAGGTTGTCACAGTTGCAATGGATGCAGCACAGCTGAGACGACTTGAACGCAAGGAGACCGCCTACATCGATGACATACTCAGCCACTTTAATACTAAGGTAACAAACCCGCACAAAACACCCACAATTTTTTTTTTTTGCTGTGACTAATAAGTTTAAAACATTATTGGCCGACGCCCGCAGAACGCGGATCTTCTGGCTTTTGACAGTTTTCACACGGACAACCAGTGGCATGACCTCTGGCTGGCCATATTCGGTATACTCGATGATCCAACGCTCTCGTCGATTCACACGAAATGCCTAAACACAGTCCGTATATTGACGCGTGATGAGTTCAGCCTCCAGACACACTATATTGAACTGGAGCTGGGTACCCTGCTATTCCTGGCACGCTTAAACACCAATACCCAAGATGAGCCCGAACCTCAACTAAGCGATGAAGAGGCGGAAATAATTGCCGAATCACTGAAATGTCTCTGTAACCTAATTTATCAAAGTGCTGACTGTCGGCATCAGTGTGTGCGCCAGAAAACCTGCCTTGATGCGATTGTAAAGCGTTTGGGCAGCGCCTCATCGACTCGTTATCCGTGTGCATTGGAATACTATGATATGAAGCTTTTGTTTCTACTTACTGCACTGGAACCAACAGCGCGAACACGCCTTCAAATCGATCTCAATGGACTCACCTACATGACCAAGTGGCTGGACGATAAGTTGGCCGAATCGGCTGTTGACGCCAGTGACGAGAAGCTGAACATCATCTGTGAGCTGCTGAAGGTGATTTTCACCGTAACCAGTGCGCCGGACAAGAGTCCCAACGAGTACGAGATTCAAAGTCTTCATCTGACAGGCGTGTTGCGGGAACTGCTGCTGCGCTTTGGCAGTCTCTCCACAGAAAGAGAGCGTGCTGTTGTGACGCATGCAATTAACCTGTTAACAAACATATCGAGTAGCTGCCTCACCGAGCTCACACTCAAGTGCAGCAATGCGGATGCAGAAACCGAAACCGAGAATTCTACTGACGGCGCACAGCCACCGCGCAAATGCTGTGCCCTGTGCTTTGAGAAGCGCAACGTGCGCTGCCTGGCAGTCCTACTAGACTATTTGCGCAGCGGTCTCGCTGAGCAGTATACGGAGGCCATTTCGCATGAGCTGCTGTCGCCCGTTTTGACGGTGCTAGTGAAATGTGCGCGTAGCGATCGCATTCAGCGTCATTATTTGCGAATGGAGATATTGCCGCCACTCAAGGATGTCAGCAAGCGGCCAGAGATTGGCAACGATCTGCGTAATCATCTGTGCCGCTTTCTTACGGTGCCCGCCATGATACTACGTGATTTAGCCGCCGAGTTGCTATTTATATTATGTAAGGAGGATGTTGGACGCATGATCAAATATACGGGCTATGGCAATGCGGCTGGCTTGTTTGCCAAGCGTGGCGTCCTTGATTGCCGGCGCATTGAGGGCACCGACTACTCATCGGACAGCGAGGACAGCGACACCGATGAGTACAAGCAACAGCAGCAATCCTTCAATCCAGTGCTGGGTTGTGTAGAACAGCCCAAACACAATCCGCTCGATGGCATGTCCGAGGAGCAAAAGGAATTCGAGGCACTGCAGCTGGTCAATTTACTGGAGCAGCTGCGCAAAGATGGAATTGTGCAGCCAGCGCTCATTGACAAGGATGGCAAGCCGCAACCGTTGGAACACATACTGCAGCTGCAGGAGGAGCTGCCGCAGCAGCAGTTGGAACAGAAGCGTAAAACATAAAGCTCGGATGAAGCGATAGAAAAGTTTAATATGCATAACAATCGATTGGGGTCTTCCACTATTGTGGCAGCTGCAATAACGGTATAACACTCCAACTCTACTCTTTGTTGCTGCCACATCCTCATATGTAACACTGCTACCATTTTTTCTATATACTCACAAAAGCACATACAAACAATACAAATATGCGGATGCAACCTTTTTAAACGCCGCTTCCAATCAAATTGTAATTCCAATATACATCTACTAAGCCAATTTAAACCGAACTAATTAGCTGGTGAAAGAAATCTTTGTCAAATTTAGACAACTCCAGCAGTCGTAATCAAGTGAATTTGCAATTGATCTTTACTACATATATGTGTGTTATTAACACCTAATGCTTCAGCTCAAGAGCAAAAAAAAAAAAAAATACAAAAAGCAAGTGAAAATCCAGGCCGAAGAAAAATAACTTTTATTATAATTGATCGTATTATATATATTTTAAGATTAACTTTCATTCTGTATGCATGTATATATTTATATATACAAATATTTTATATTTATAGAGCTTCTTTTATGTGTTCAATGTAGTATAGTTAGATTTGCAATTTATGTATTTACTTAATAGTTGAATGTATTTACTATATATACGTAAAATATATTTAAAAACAAAAAAAAATGTACTTTTTGCTGGTACTAAATACAACATACCATATTATGCTTAATAAAAACTTCTCAATGTAAGTCTTGCAAAGTAATCCAAGTGAAAATAAAAATATGCAAATAAATCTAGATTCTCGTCTGTGCTGATATCTATCTAGTTTATGATTTGAATTATAAACAAAACTATGGCACTTTTTATTGATTTACATCAACATAGTTTAATTTTTATTATTATTTTTTTTTTATTTATTATTTTTATTATCATAATTTATTCATATGCATGGGACATACATGTATACATATATATATACATATATACATATATATATATTTATATATATATATATGTGTGTGTGCATTCTATTTGCGCGTTGCATATTGTTCCTCATCATTATTCGGATCGAAATTAGCATTAAAAATCGCCTCCTGAATGCGCACATGTTCCGAATAGGGATCATACCTTTTCTTCAACTGTTTGTCCCGGGCATGCGTGGGTTGTGCGGCTGGTTCCGGAAAATAATTGGAATACATTCGCAGTTCGGGTCGAGCTTTCTTTGGGCCAACAAGGCCACTGTTGCCGGCATCGCCATCACACTTTTTGGTTATTATTGAGAACGTTGGCTGCGTTTCGGTTGCAACATGGACACGACGACTGCGCGACTTGTAAACATTGTTAAGATCGGGCAACTCGTAAGAGTTGGCATTGTTTTCGTCGCGCGCAAGAAATTCGCGCATCTGCAGTTGCCTGTGTTTGTCGCGCTCCACCTTGGACATGTTACCACTGCCAGCAGCTGCAACCAGATCTACTTCAACACCCGAATCGCTTTGCGGCGATTTCACTAGAGGCAGAGGCGGTGGCAATGGTGTTGTTGTCGTTGTCGTTGCCGTTGCCGTTGTCGTTGTCGTTGTCATTGCCACTGTCGATGATTGAAGTAATTGCTCAATCTGGTCGCGCAGACTCTGCTCATGGAGCACCTGTTGATTGTCCTGTACATAGTTGAAGATCTGTCGCTTACATTTGTCCATCTCCTGCTGCAGTTGGCTCAGGCGCGACTTGAAGCAAAAGTATGCACTGGACGTATTCAACTCCTTACCCTCACATTCCACTTGTCGAAGTGTTGGTTTCTTTTTATCCTTGGGCCGCTGCTCGCTGCGATGTTTTGGCTCATGCCATGCTTCAGCCACATTTTTATGTTGCTTCTTTTGAACCAACTGCAATTTGTCGAACCTTGTTTGCATGGTCAATTCCATGCGATCAATGCATTTCCATTTGTGCCCATGAACAATATCTGGGCCCATTGTTTGTTTCGGCTCTGCTGGCTCTGCTAATGGCATATGTACTTTTGGGTCCTTTTTGGCTTGCTCCGTAACACTTTTCATTTTGACCAAACGCCGCTCTTTGGAATGACGGATACGCGCCCGATCCCCAACTGACTCCGACAACACTGGCGGCGTGGGAGGCATATGGGTACAGAGGCGCAATGGGAGGGGATTTGGTGCGGAAATGATCACAGGCACCGGTTCCATCCCCAGATGCAGCGCTGCTGGCTGCGCCTGCGACGCAACTGGTGCCTGCCACAAATTACCGTCATTATGATGCGATCCCGATCTTGCCACCGGATCTCGCCGCAGCGGAACCTGTGACGTGTCCGTTGCAACACTGTGTCGCAAGTGGGCGGGTTCTTTGTAATAGTTTTTCGAACGATTCAACTGTTGTTGGTGTTGTTGTTGTAGCTGCTGGTGCAGTAACTGTTTTTGCTGTTGATGTATTTGTTGCTGAAGACGCTTCTGCTGTAGATGCAGTTGCTGTAGATGCTGTTGCTGTATATGCTGTTGCTGCAGCGGATTGTGGTGTTGTCGCTGTTGTTGTTTCTTTTGCTGCTGCTGCTGCTGCTTCTGTTGCATATACTGTTGCTTTTGCTGTTCATCCACCCAGCTTTTGTTTGAAGTGGATGCACATTGCTTAACATGATCAATGTGTCCAGTTGCATGCGAATTTGCAATTTTGCCTGCAGGTATTTCAATTGATGTACTATGGAGGAGGAGTTGGATGAGCATTGGACGTTAAATAGTTGTAGCAATAATCATGTCTAGTGGCGACGACGTTGGTGGATTGTTTGAAGCGCACAGAGACGAAATCTTTAACTCTTTTATGTTATATTTATTCCACATACATTATTATGTACACATTTTAATCTACAAAACAATGTTGCTTATCTAAAAAGCCTTCTTAAAAAAGCTTTAACAAACTAAACTACTTAACGAAGAGTACTAAACTACTTTAACGAACTAAACTACTTATCGACGAACTTCACCGACCTAATTACAAATTTTTGTAATTCTTTATTGACAAGTTAAGTGTCAAGTTGTTAAAAGTGGTTAAAGTTGTTTTGTTCAGCAGCAATTTAGTTTGTTGTTGAGTTTAGGATTGTTGATCGCTCGAGCTCAATTTGGTTGCTGTTCTTGGATAAAAACTCGTTTTGTCCGCCGTCATTGTTGTTGATGTCGTTGGGATGGATGATGACTGAGCATCAGTGCTACAAGCGATGATATCTGAAAAAGCGAGCGAGCAGCTAGAGAAGCTCACCCACACACACACACACACACACACACATACAAAAAATCTAATGTTCATCCTGCCACGCCAAACAAGCCACCAACCAAAAATCGACATCTTACTCACCTGGATTTCGATACGGATCGAGTACTACGCGTGGCGGCAACTGGCTGCATATCGGTGCCCACTGCGATTGAAGTCTTTGTTGTGGAGGTGCTTTGATGTGCACTGGGCCGCAACTCGGGTGATGTCATCTCATACAATCTGGTGCGATACTCTTTCACACAGTAGCGTATGTCATCATTAAGCGACGGCTTGATATCTGTGCGCAATTCCATATTTGCCGAGGCGCTGCGAAAGCGTACAACATACGGATGAGCCATAGACTCCTTGGCCGTTAGCCGGCCATCGGGATCGAGAACCAACAGCGACTTGACCAGCGACATGGCATCGTCACAACAACCCGGCATCAGATCGTCCAGCGAGTGTCGGTGATCCCGCACAATCTTTTTGCTAAGCAGCGTCGATCCAAAGCTGGCGCCAATCGATTCGATATCACGTTCTGTCACATCTGGCAACGCATTCACAATCTTCTCAATCTGCGAGAAACACAAAATGTTATTTTAAGCTATACTACTTAAAAATACCCTAGGCAACAAGATTTATACCACTTTTTTTTGTGATCTTCAATATGTTTCTAAATGGTGGCAAATTCAAAAAATCTTGCTGCCCAGTGTAATCTCCTTAGACCAAACCACATATAACACCTGATTGATCGTACTGGTGCCTTGAAAAAGCGGCTTCTGGAGTATCATCTCGGCCAATATGCATCCCAGACTCCACATATCGATGCCTTTCGTATATCTACACAGAATAGGCAAATCTTTAATAATGGTTACTCAAATTTTGTTTAGATTAACATTTACCTGCGACTGGCGACCAAAATTTCAGGTGCACGATACCAGCGTGTTGCCACATAATCCGTGAGCATGACCTCCTTAGTCAGATCTTCCTTGCTAGCGTAATCAGCATTGCCCCGCCGATTAGTGCTCAAAGTACGTGCCAGTCCAAAATCGGCTACTTTAAGCCTAAATATAAAACGGATATTAACGGATATAACGATGACATGAAGAAAACTCAACTAACCTGCACTTGTTGTCAATTAGAATGTTACTTGGCTTCAGATCCCTGTGGATGACGTTGCCAGAGTGCATATATTTGATTGCATTGAGCAGCTGATACATGACGAATCGCTTGTGTATGTCCTTAAGGACGTCACCCTTTTTGATAACATTGTGTAAATCACTGTCCATGTACTCGAACACCAAATAAAAGTCCAAGTCATTGGTTGCCCTGCATTAGGTAAATGTGTTTTAAAGTATTATTATGTTTTTGGTTGAAGAAAGCAGAAGCGTTGCACTAACTTGAAGATATCCAGCAAACGAATAATGTTGGGATGATGGCGAAATGCGCGTAGAAAGGATACCTCGCGATAGGTGCGCTGTGCATCAGTTTCATCGCGGAACGCATCGTAGATCTTTTTGAGTGCCACAGTGCTTTTCTGTCTCTTGTCCGTGGCTTTCCACACGATGCCATAAGCGCCTTTGCCCAACCGCTAATATATGCAAATGCGTTTTTGTATAGAGCAAACGATAACGATAACAATACCGATAACGACAATGGCTTACCTTACGCACCTCAAAATAACGCTCGACATTGTGATCCAGCTCGTAGATGCGTCGCTCCTGAGCGATCGTATTCTCATTGGCCATAGACTTTCCTTTGTCTTTATCTTTTTCTTTGTTTCGATCCCTGGGAATGTTTTTGTTTAACGGCTCATTAACTTGCTTTTGACACCGCAAAGGATGAACATCATCCGCCTGCCTCGGTTGCTGCTGAGAGCGCTGTGGCCCGTTTCGAGAACGACGACGCTGTTTTCGCTTTTCTAACGCCTCCACGCCTGAAATGCCAGTGATACATTCAATACAGTCACAGACTTTTCGCATGGCGCGGCGACGATTATTTTCGTTCTGGACGGACGCCAGCTTGCTGCTGAGGGATGTGATTGGTGATTGAAGAGTGAGATGTTCTTAGTGCCTACAGTGCATTGAGTGTTAAGTTGTTGTTGCTGTTGCTGTTGAACGAACTCCGTTATGGAGGAGCATCGCGTGTCGCAGCCGGAGTCGGATTCGCATTTGTCAGAGTCTTTCATATGCAAACAGCGTTCAAGTATGTATGTTAAGAAGCAACAACAAATAATCATGAAGCAATTTGATTGAAACTGAATTATTGTTAGATCGATCGGAAAGCGAAAGTGGGCGACAACAGCAAACAACAGTATGTGAACAGGAGCAGGAGCAGGAGCTATTTTGGCCTAGCAATGCCAACAAATGGACAAATGGAACCAGGAGCCACAAGAGTGCCCACGGCAACGTCATGTATTGTTGTTGTTATTGTTGCAACATTGGCAACCCCACCAAGAAAACAATCAAACAACGCCTCAAATGCCACCGAATGAGTCTGCTGTGCATGCAATCGGGTATCGAGCAAAATGAATTTGTTTAACAATAAATATGCATAGAAATTACCCATATAAATATATGTACATATACATGTAAATTTATATACTACGTATGTAGGTAAATATATACTAAATGTATTGTTATGCTTACACTGTTGAACAAAACAAATCAAATCTTGACTTTTGCACTGGTTTGAAAGTAATCAACAGCTCAGTAAAAGATTGCAATTATTTTCAATTTACAACGTTGTAGTTGAGACTATTTTAATAAATTTTTAAAATGTTTACTTTGACTCTCACTTGAATAAACTCATTGAATGATAAGTGCGTCATGTGTTACTTCGGTTCTACTGATTCACACAATTCCACAAAGTTTTATGCATGCATTTCCCCATATAATATGCCTTTTTGAATTCCATCTCACTTTTAACATTAGATAATATTAGTGTAAGAAATGCAACTTACTTTCTCCTATTGCTAAGTCGATTGATTCCTAAAAATATTGCTACTACCTTACACTATATAGAATTTGAAATGATTCGTTCTAGTTCGACCAAAGTTTGTGTTTGTAGTACAGTGCAAAAGTGCTTGGAGTGCGACAAATCGTGAACTAGTTGCAAATCCAAAATGTTGGCACAGCTACTCGAAAAATTAAGTGCCAAAAATGGCATGTCACTTACCTGTCGACTTTGAAGGTTTGGGGCCAGGCTTGTGGGAGAGGACCGAAGAGCTACGAGGCGATTTGAAACAAGAGCACAATGGCTAGAGGGCAAACATCACCTCACAATTTGCATATGATTCGCAGACCAGGCCAGAAGACAGACAAAGCACTTGAAAACAACACACACAAAAAAACAAAACGAAATGGGGCAAAATGTGTATTTTCGAAATCTAATGGGAACTGCAAAAGACATCGATTAGGTTATTTTTTCGAAAATATATATTGCGTTTAATAAAAAAACTCACACACTTAGAAGTCCACGATTTTGAATAACGTAAGAGCAATAAATAGGTGCGTAATAGTTTGTTGGATTGATTGATAGATGGTTTCAAGTTTCAAATCTTCGTTTTTCAAATCCGTTATTCGATTGACACCTTTACGACCCGAATCGTAAGAAGAGATCGAGTTCACCTGCTGCGAACTAATAATTTAAACTTTTCTTTTTTTTTTCACTTGCGGACCTACTAAACCCTTCGAATCGCGCGCTTCAATTTGAGAGTACAGCACTTAAAACGCATATACATATATTTTTATGGATATATTTATATATATATACATATATATATGGTTTATACCGTCTCGGATGAACCGCGTCGTGATTTTTGACAAAAAAAAAATTATTTGATCAAATATTGTATACAAAATCGTGTGTCTAATTTCCGAGTCGTGTAGAAAGCATACAAAATTTGGTATGCCAAATGTCGACGACAATCTTAAATATCAACACGACTAATTCTCAGCCTACTTAGTTTCGATATGCTTCTAATCCGAAATTGTCTACAACGTCTCTACATACATACACACACACATATATATATATAGTGTAACAACATTGTATCTGTTTTAATGGTTTTTTGTGTTTTTTTTTTTTATTATTTTTCGGTGGTTATGGTTATTGTTCCGCATCGTTGTCCCTTCAGGACGTATCATTCACCTGCCGGACATTTTAACACAAGGATCGGATTGGGCACACTGCATACATATAAAAGAAAAAGTCTTTTGAACTTGTGACATTTATTTATTTTATGATAATGTTTTTGCTTAAAACTAAATACAGTTTGGTACACAGCTTGCTTAAGCTCAAAAACTGTACAATATTAATATTGTCTTTTGTCAATAATAAACAAAAATAAAGAAACAATTTTTATAGTCAAATATATAAATTGTTGCAACAACTACGATATTTAAAAACAAAAATAAACAATAAAAATATGATATATAATTAAAATTAAAATTATGAAGCTTCTTTATTGAGTCAGCTCTTGGTATTTTTATACCCTGAACCCATTAAAATTAGGTAACCGGCAGTAGGAAGCATCTACGATCCCATAAAGTATATATATATATATCAGCATCAGCATCTGTCCGTCCGTCTGTATGAACGCGTTAATCTTAGGGACTATACTAACTACAGATTTGAAACATAAACTCGCCCAATCTCTAGGTAGTACAAATTTGTTTCAAATTTTCGATAACTCTTAACGTTTCCAATATGTGAAATTTTTATTGAAATCGTTTAAGAAACAGCGGAGATATGGAACATTAAAGTTAAGTCAAGTATACACTATATGCGTACACACACACACACATACTTTCAAGCACTGACTGTACGCGTAGTGTAGGGTTCAGGGTATCGTCTAGTTGGTATTTCTCGACTAGAGCCTTCTTACTTGTTAGTAATTGTTTTCCTATTTTAAACACAGTCAAGAAAAGTTATTATAACTTTTACTATCTATTAATGTATATATATTTTTATGGGTACCCTTTCGCCATATAATTTAAACACGTTTATCTATAAATTGAACTAAACAAACCTGTAATCGATAGAAGAGCAACAAAAAATTGTGGTTCATGACTTTTCTCTGGAACGGTTTATCCGAAATAGGTTAAATAAGGAAGGACGTGAATATCGCTCAAGAAATATTAACTGCTTTTAGGAAACTGCTTACAATAAATATAGGTTATTTTTAAGTTCCTAATAGTATTTTTAAGTATCTTATCTATTCAATTTATGCTTATCTACATATATCTTAAGCATATTATATTCTAGCACAACAAACGATAGATATAGACATTCAGATTGTTTAATTACATATAAGTCTAATTAAAAAAAACTTTACTTTCGACCAATTGAACGAACTGAAAATGAAATGACAGTTAATTGTAGACAAAAATAGAACCAAGCTTTATTTATTAATTGGACGTAGATGTACTTACGGACAGTACATTCAGTACTATGATCATTATATATTGAACATAAGACTCCAAAGGACAAAGAGCAAAAATTCTATCCTGAAAACTAAAACTATACAAAATCAAAGTGTATGTAAAAGAGTAAATGATATACAGTTGAGTGGTTGGCACAGTGGTAATCGCCAAGAGGTTGCTATCAATAAATAGTACATGTTTGATGCTTAGTTTTCAATAACAAACAAACAAACAAACGTATGTTTGTATGTATGTGGCACTTGGCAACCTTCTGAGCACACGACACAGAGCGAACAAAGAGACAAATATAAAGGATAGAGAGAGACAAAAATAGACTGAGAGAGTGGCAGTGTTGATCAGGTTGCTGATGGTAACAATAATAAATTTCTTATGTATGCATATATCCATGGTGATCTGGTGCGATGTATTGAACATATACAAAATTCATGATACTTTGTTTAGTATGTGTGTGTGTTGTGTGTGTTGTGTGTGTGTGCAGTTTGAAGATGGAGATTGTACTGTAGTGAAAAAGGTATTTTACTTGTTGTTACAAATATTAAATAATTACAACGTGATGGTGAACTATGTTGATGAATCCTCCTCGTTGTCGGTGTGTTTTTTTTTCTTGCTTTTCTTCTTTTTCTTTTTCTTATGTTTATGTCATTTCTTGTGCTTTTTCGATTTAAACTGCTCTTCGCCCTGCAATTGAAAATGCATAATCTCTTGTTGTTGTTGTTGCTGCTGTAATAATTCCTGTTGACTTGGTTGTTGTTGTTGCTGCTGCTGTTGTTGGAGTTGTTGCTGCTGATGCTGCTTTTGCTGGATTTGATGTTGCTGCTGCTGCTGTCGTCGCTTAGCCTTCTCGAGTTCGGCAAAGTGTTCCTTCTGTTTGCGAACCAGTTCGCCCATCACCTCGTGATTATAGGTGGAGTGCAGCATCAGGCCAAGCAGATTGGCACGTGAGCTAAGCTGTTGTCGCAGCAGTCGCTCCTGCTCCATCAAATCATCCATTTTTAGCCACTGACGCACACGCTCCAAGTCGATCTCAGCCCGACGTATCTTCTCCCAGGCATAGTGCTTGAAGCAATTCTTTTTGGGCGCACGACAGAACACACCGGTGGGTATGAATACATTGCGTACGAGCGGCGCACCGCAGACATCCGTATCGCTCACTTTGGGATCCTTGCTGTGCTCGGGACAGAGGACGCGCAAACGCTTGCAATACGTTTTACTTGCCGGATTGTAAAAGTCACAAAACATATTGTTACCCTCCATGCGCGTCTGAAAGATGCTGCCAAAGCTGGCCTGCGATTCATATTTGTTGAAGCATTTCTCCATGTGCTTGATGGCGGTGCGTGAGTGTATCTCATGACCACATGTGATGCAGTACATGCTTTGCTCATCTTCGGCATCGCCATTATCCTGCGTCTTCTGCGTTTCGAGTTGACTTCGGTTCGCCCGATCCACAACCATGTTGAGCTCCTCAACGCGCTTCTCCAGTTCGGCGAGTGCGAAGCGCACATTCGCTTGCTTCTGTCGTATGCCCTCGAGCTGTTCGCGATTCTCTTCGGCTGCATGGCACGGCGTCAGATTCCATTCTTGCAGGCGTTGCGGCAGCACCTGGAATATACGATTTGTGGCAAGATTGAAGCCGCACTGGTCACTGCAGTATTTGCTTTGCGGTCGCGCCTGACAAACGCAACCGGGTCCATGACACTGCCGCAAGCCCACCAGCTCCGGATGCACAAATATCTCCGGACTGACTTCGCGCACCACTTTCGCTTTGCGCTGCTGTTGTTGCTGCTGCGATTCCCTGTTTCGTTCGCGTTTTCGACCCGCCGCCGTTGTTGTTGTTGCTGGTTGATTCTGATTAGCCGACTGGTTCACACAGTTCCTATAGATGCAACGTGGTTTGTGGCCGACACGTTGGTGGCAGGCATCGCACTGATTGCAGTTTGCTCGCCGACAACCTTCGCAGGTGCCACAGCGTTTAGGCTGCTTTGTTGACTCCTTGGCTGTGCTATTTTTCCTACCACTCGTGCTGCTTGATGCGGCCCCGGAGCCCGATGCGGATGCATGGCTGCCCGTCGTACCTGTTGCGCCCAAACTGGCATTGCTTGTGGACGCTGAGGCAGCAGCAGCAGCAGCCGTGGCCGCTGCACGCTCGGTGGCAACAAGACGGAATACGGTCTGCAACTGAGGATTCTCCTTCTTGCAACGCTGACAAAAATACTGCTTAATGTGCTTGGCTTCCTTTTCGGTGATGCCAATGCAATTGCCGTGATACCATTCCTCGCAGCCATCGCAGCCGCTGCACAAAGATATCGTGTTAGTTGCAACTTGTTAACTAAGCTATACCTACATTTATAATCTTACATCATGAACCGGGAGCAATCCGATGAGCGACATATGCAGTAGGCCTGATCTTCTTGCTTAAGTATTGTTGCTATTTTCGATTTGCGCTCGGGCAAGTCGAACTCGCGTGCGATTTCCTCTTTCTATAAACAACAATATAAACAAAGATATATTATGTTTTGTATATAAGTACAAAAATATGATGCGAATTTGTTATTTCCTATTTATTTGTTTCGTTCTTACCGATCTTTTGTGTTTTCGTTTTTCCGTCATGTTGCTGAAGGCCACCACCAATTAAACTTCGCCACCCACAAACAACAGGAGCTACGTAAAAAAAAAAGAGCGCTTTCGCTTTATCGATATTTTAATATTTCGGTATATCGAAAAGCATTTGAAATAACATTGTTTCGTCACCTTTTTATCTTTTCAAATACTTTTCTCAGTTCAAACACATTGGAAAAAGCATACTATTCTTACAGGAATAATGGTGTGGCTTAAATATAATTATTTTATTTGAAACATCAAAAACTTAACAAAAAGCATTAAATGGCGTTGCCAGTAAATTATAAACTGTGGAGGCTTGTCCATTATGATTTGTCAAAGTATTTTGTATTTTTTGGTATTTTTTGGGTTTTTTAGCTAACTTCACAAACGGTTACACCTCATGTTTTTCGCAAGGCTCACATCAAACAAACCAAACAATAAAACATTAGATATCTGGAATCTACGATGGGCGTAACCGTTCTACAACCGTATCCATTGCCCGAGGGCAAATCCGGTGCCCACATCATTGATCATCTGGGCAAACGCCTGCTCTCACTTGGTGCCACCCATGCCGGCCAATTTTTGGTAGACTGCGAAACTTTCATCTCAACCCCACAGCATGGAGCACCGACGCGAGCGGTTCATGTTCTGCACGACTCGGAGTTTCCGGCTTCCACGTTCTCCATAATTGACAATGGCACTGGCAAGCAAGTGGCTCTTGTGGCTGATGCTATCTTCGATCTGCTTATGCTTAAAATGACATCGACATTCACTTCTAAAAAGCAGACAAAGATCGAATCACGCGGCGCCCGCTTTGAGTATGGTGATTTTGTAATCAAGCTTGGCTCCGTTACCATGATGGAACACTTTAAGGGCATACTGATAGAGATTGAATACAGGCCATGTATAACTCTATCTTACTGCTGGGAAATGTTACGTGAAATGCTGCAGGGCTTCCTCGGCATCAATGTGCCCAAGGAATATCCTACTTACTTCACCACACAGACGATCATGAACGCAATGGGGCAACAGCAGCTGCACGCCAAACAGAACGATCACTATGAACCGATGGACACCGTTAAGCAGTATCTGGAGCACTTTACCAACTATCGCAAGCATGTCCAGATTCATGGTGGAATGGGAAGTTCGGGTGTATCGGTTAATACTCCTATGATGATGCCCTCTACACTTGTTGGCATTGGCGGCATGGTTCGTTCCTGATACGAGGTTAAGCTGGAGCCGCCAGATCTAAGCTAGCAGTATCCAGCAACGGATTTCACATAACTCTTCGCATATAATTTATTAAAAAATAAAACTCAGTTTAGGATTTAAATGTTTTTGTTCTTTTTTTTATTATTATTAATATTTTATATGTATTTTTAACACAATAGTTGTATATAATATATATAGTATATGTATATGTACGGTAATATCTTATCATTTGTGTATCTGCAAGATTTTCTCGCACGACAAATTTGTATTTCTTTATTTTGCAAAGTACAGTCGCGTCCAATGCGTTTAGTATGTAATCAAAAAAAAAAAAAAGGTTACAAAAAAAAATTCGGAATTTTTCATTCTCAATCGCGCAAGGCAAAATGTAGCCAAAATATTTTTACAATATAGTTTTACAACAAATTTTTTTAACGTCTTTCAACTAATGTGCTTCCAAACTGTTATACGAAACAATAGAATAAAAGAAAATAAACATGGCAGCTTATCATTTAAAAAATGCGCATATAATATACATTTGTATAAGTATTTATTCAAAGTATGCGAGCCAGAATATAAAATTATGTAGGTCGTATATGTTTTAAGAATATTAAAAAAAAAATGTAAACAAAAATTTAATGTTAAAATATTTATCCGTGTTGGAATTTTTTTTTTATAATTTCGTGTTGTGAAACCTGAATGAAAATAAAGCAAACTTCAAACTTCGTGGAACATTTCTGTATACATATATAAATATATGTTGGAAGAATTTTTAATTCATATATTTATGTGTGTGTGTGTGTGTGTGGTTTTAAAGGGTGCCCGACATAGTATGTAGTACATATTTAAGTATAATTATTATGCATGCCATTTGCTTCTTTGCGTTTTGTTTTTTTTTTTTGTTTTTTTTGCATGAAAATCTTAAATGTATCGCAATAATCGTAGTGCAATCATCTGTAACTACTTTTTGTTTGTTAAATGTTGCTTGGGTATTCTTAAACTTACATTTATTTATTATAATAAATTGTAGTTGTGTGTGATTGTTAATGTCTAGTAATAATAACGGTGTCTGTGTGTATCGATGTGTAGGTGTTTGAAAGTTGTGTATGCATGTGTGTATAACAGTTCCGTATAAGTAAATTTGCTTGCATATGCATTTTGCAGTTTCGGCTGCAGCTGCGACAAAATTGCTCTCAGCAACTTTTGCGCGCGGAATCTCTATCTTTCTCTCTGTCCTGCTGCCCACATAACATGTGTATGTGAGCTGTCTCTCTCTGTCTCTTTAGATGTGTGAGCATGTGTATGTGTGTGTTTTTTTTTTGTGTTTATTACTGATTTTGTTTTCGGTTTGGATTTGCTTTTTGCCGTGGTTTTGGTTTTAATCTTCTTTTGTTGTTGCATTTGACGCTGTCTTGCTTATTTTCTTTTGTTTTCTTTACAAATATTTTAAAATATATATTTATGTGTATATGTATGTAGTTATATGTATGTATGTAAATATTATTCATATATAGTTTAAACGGAGATCAATTTCCGATTGATGGTTATGTGTGATTTGCGGTTTCTCTCTTGTTGCTTTTTATTTTCTCCTTATTCATTCCTTTTTTTATTTTGGTTTTCTTTTGTGTTTTGTGTATTTTTTGTTGTTTTTTTTTTGTTTGTTGAATGTCCATGCATTTATTATTTATTTTTCATTAATTTTTGTTGTATCTGTTCAACAACACTTAGAAACTGCTCTTTGAATTTTGTGTTGTTGTTGTTGTTTGTGATAGGTGTTGTTGTTGATGTTTGCTGTTTCGATTAGAGCGTAGAAAATTTAATCAATTCTCTTCTCGCTTCTTAGTCGCGCATCGGGAAAGAGGCTGGCTTAATGTGTCCGCCATCGCCCTCAGAAACAAAGCGCTTGCGTCCACTGCAAAAAACATGGAAGAAAACAAAACAAATTTAATAAGAAACGTGTTTATTCATGACTGTTCTAAAATGTGAAATGGCAAAGATAATGTCAGATATATATAATCAGTATATATACACATACGCTTACTCTACTTGAAACACAATAGACATTGCACTTACATACATACGCATACACACGCATGAATATTGCTCGTTTACATACATACGTACAAACACGTATTACAGTTTGGCACAAAGCATTATGCAATGTCAAAATCAAATATGTATGTATACGTGTGCGTTGTGATTTCAGTGCACATTCGGTAAATTTTGGTAAATGCCAACAAAAGTGCAGCAAACAAACACAATCTGAACGCTTTAAACAGATTTGCAGCAAAGTTCATTCAACCGTTGACCCTTTTTTTTTGTCCTCTCACCACTAAACGAAAAACTGCAACGACCAAAACAGCTGTGCGACAACAACTAACGAGTGCGGGTGTAAGAGGGAGAAGGGCAACGCGAAACTAGTTTCGCTGCGTGCACAAGCCACTGGTTTATCTAAACTGCCAAGCGGCGGGCAGATAGTGGTATACAATTTTAACCTACATCAACATTAAAGCTTTAAATTTATATGTACACATACGTATGATACGTTTGTTCATGCACGTACGTACATATATGTATGTTTGTATATAAATAAACTTAGTATAAACAGCAAATGCAATTTGGAGGCTGGCGAAGTGACTGTAGATAAGAAGAGAAGGTAAGCAAGGGAATCATTGTTGTTGGCGTTTGTGCACAATAGAGCTACAACAATTAAAAACAATGCACGCAAGACGCTTTCGACTCAACAATACTCTGCTTGCACTATTTTCCTTGTGTTCTTCTATTCGGCTTCTTTTCGATTTATTAAAAATGGAGTTACAAACGGCGCAGCCAACTTCAAGTTAATCAAGCAAAGCAAATTCTCATCTAGGTTGCCACTTAATAAAAAAAAGTTTTACTAAAATGGTACAAATGCATTTTTATCAATTCATTTTAATATACACCTTTATGCATTTTCTAGGGTATTCAGAGTTTCGATGTCGCGTCGGCGTTTTCTAGTTCATGTGTGTGTGTGAGTGTGTGTGTGTCTGTGTGCAAAGTGAATGCTTCTGGTGTTGTTGCTGTTGTGGCTATGTTAAGTGCCAAAGAGCAACAGCCGCAGCCAAGGCAAATGCAAAATGCAGTTACAACAACAACAAACAGCAACAGCCACTGCTTAGCTCACAGCAACAGCAACAACAGCAACTGCCCATAGACTGACAACTGTCTGCTTGTTACTATATTTTGTTGTTGTTGCTGCTGCTGCTGTTGTTGTTGTTGCTGTAGTTTTGTGGGTGTGGCGGAGCAGGTCGATTACAGCAGCAAACTGCAACTGCGACTGGCAGCAACAATAACAACAACAACAACAACATCAACGTTAGTCGTTTAGTCGCCATTTTTACCTTCTCCAAACAGCACTCACGATCTTGAACCATATGCAGGTTGTTGCACCTCACCTCCACCCAATAAACAATAACAATAATAACAACTACTTGTAACATCAATGCCAACTTTAGTAAAAATACACACACACATCCATATGTGTAGGTGCGCACAGTGATACGCAATCGATAAGAATTATCGATATATACGCACCACGTTGTATATTAGTACATATATACATACATACTATGTATATCTGTACATATATACATACATACTATGTATATCTGTATATATATACATACATACTATGTATTTCTTTATATATATTTATATATATATAAATAAGCATGTGTTTGACTTTAAATTACAAATAAAAATTGTAAGCGAGTCACTCGAGTTAAATAAATACTTCAGGTGCTTGCTACTACGTAAATAAACAACAAATGTAGCAATCTTAGAAATGTCTATAAAAAAAAAACAAAAAAAAACTATTCGATTCTCTTCACACACATACGCCGGTAATTGTTTACCCTTCTAAATGAATGTTATTTGATGTCACATTTGTGTCTGTACATAAAGAGTATTGTTAACGTTGTTTTTTTTTTTAGAACAAGGTGTGAAAAGGTATGAACATGCCCATACATGCATATGTACATACATACATACATATGTATTTACATACATACATATGTATTTATGTACGTATGTACATATATGCTCAACAAAATAATAAATAGCCAACCGGCGCCTGATAAACCGGCCCCACAATCAACTTCTGCGACTGCCCCAACCTAACGCAGATGCCGACGTCGTCGTCGACAGAGACGACTACGCGTCAGCGCAAAAACCAAACTGCGCAATAGAAATTTCATAAACAAACAAGCACAAGCACAAACACTAAAACGCACCATATACAATAAAAGTGAGAAAAAGACCCAAAAGCAAAGGAGAAGAAAAACAACGACGAAAAAAAGAAAAGAAAAAACCAAGAACAACGCGACGGGCGACACACACAAAATAATAAACAACAACAAGTCAAGAAGTGATGCAAAATGCCGGCAATGAAAAAAAAAAAAGGAAAATTAAATCAACTTGATGGGGCGTATACATAAAAATATACATAGGCACAAACATACACATGCACATACATATCGCGTATATAAGAAGCAGAGCCAGAAACAATAATAATAATAACAGCAAGAACAAAACAAAAAAATAATGGGCTATATATATATTTTGTTTGGTGGGGGAGCGAGACGGAGAAATGACTGACTGAAGATTACGTAAAAGCGAATTGTTGTTGTTTTTCTTCTTCTTTTTTTATTGGCATGTTCTTGCTTGCCTGATGTTGTTGTTGTTACTGGTTCGTTTGTTTGTTTTTGTTTTTCGTGTGGTTTACAGGTGGGCCTGCTGAACAGTGGTCTGAACATATCAACACCAACACAAAAACAAGCAAACACACACACGCACACACACGATTGTACAGTTAAGTTTGCGATATGTTATAAATAGAACTGTTTATTGCACTTACCGGGATGGCACATCGTTGATTATCTTGTCGGTTAGAAAGCCGGCACGATTACAGCGTTCCACAAATCTATCGAGTATTATATACGCCAATGGCACGTCCAACACAATGTCCGCCATATCATCGTAGACGCGCATAAAGCCCTGCAAATATAACAACGTAACAATCAACATAAATAAAAATATGTATATAATATATATATGTATATATAGGTATGGTATTTCATAATAAAAGTGAAAGTAATACTTATTATTGTATTATAATGTTGTTGCTGTTTGTTTTGTTTTTTTTTCTAAGTAAAAACTTATGATTGATTTCTGAAAAAAGTCATTTGATTCTTTTAATACAATAGAAAATAGAAAAAATGTTTGTTCTTTGTTTAATGACATCATCGTCATTTTTTTGTTTAGAAGGAAAACATTTTTGTCCCACTGTGCACAATAAACCAATTTCTTTTCATCTAAAGTTTGTCAGATAAATGAATATATAGATTTGTATATACGTATGTATAAAAAAAATATATAAATTTAGTTTTGATTTGTTTTGGTAATTTTCCAAAGAGGTTAGATACTATTTATGACCGACCACAACATTCTAATCTTAATTAGATAGTCTTATAAATATCAAGTTTTTAATTAAATATCCGGTATTTATTGTTATTGTTTTTTGTTTTCTGTTTGTTTTATAATATTATTAAATATTCAATACTCAATAATGATTGAATTGACACTAACCTGCTCCATGCCAGCGGGAAGAACTAGACAAGTTAGATCCAATGATTTGAGCAGCTCACACATAGCCTCCTCGGTGGTCTGGCTAAGGGATTCGAGGGTCATAACGATGGCCTCATACACAAGCTCATGGTGATAGTGGGGCACCTCGAGGGCGCGAAGGCAACGTTGCGCCTCGGCAACGTCACGCGACGAAAGATACTCTTTGAGTAGAAGCGTCATTTGCTTTGTGATAGTCTTGACCGGACGCAATGGACCACCCATGCCCCAAACGTTGTCCAAATGTGCCCAGATCTGCTTGTGAATGAGGGCGTCGGCACGGCGCAATGCCTGCTCGGCATGCTCGTTTAGATGCTGGTGTTCCTCGGGTCGGCTAACAAATTTGGGCGGCATGCAATCATCGGCAATGGCACGGGCCATAAAATTGCCAATCATGACGGGCGCCTCGGGCGTATCGAGTATGAGATCGGGCAGATTGGCCAGCAGCATATTGAAGCCCTTCTCAATGTCCTTGCCAGTGATGACACGCCCATAGAGATCAGAGATCAACACCGATGTCATCTCACGCTGCGAATCCTTATGATCCATGGCGATCTCAACGAGAATACAAGTGATATGCTCACGCAATGGACTCTGCAATATCTCATCGAAACTGATCGCCACCTCATGGGTATCACCATGCTCATAGTATTCGAGAACGATGGGTTCGGCGAGCTTGAAGAACTCCTCGGGTGTTAGTTCGGTGATAACTTCGCGCAGCTCGACATTGCGATCGTTGCACTCGCTATCATAGTTGGGATCATTCTCATCCTCATAGACCTCGGCGAGTGCTTCCGAGCCGGGTAATCCCCAAACTCCCTTGCCACCGGCACCACCTTTCTTGGGCAAGCCGCGACCACGGTTCAAATTGCGAGATCGACGACTATTCTTCCAGCGACGATGCGGCACCACATAGCCAGTTTTGGCAGGCAAGACGCCGTTGGCCAGCGTGGCGGCCGTTGAATTGCTGTGTGCCCCCCCACCAGCACCACCACTGCCACCCAGAGCCGCTAAGCCATTGGTCACTGTTGTTGCTGACCCACTGCCGCTATTTTGTCTTTGGATTAGGCGTTTGGCTTTGCGTTTGATGCGTCCGTCGTGACCGTCGCCGACGGGAAACGGTTTCTTCATCATGTGATGATGCCCATTGGAGGAGCCACCGTTAAGCTCCACAGCCTCAATTTCGTCATTTAGCTCACGTTCCACAGAGCTCTCCTTGGAATCTGAGCCGTTGGAAGCATCGCCATTGGCGTGTTTATTATTCATTTTCGACTCCAACTCCATACTTAAGATCTCTGCTCTCCAACGTCCTTTTTCTTTACTCTTTACTCACTCTGTAGTTCTTACGGCGTCCTATTTATATGTCTGAGTGTTGTTGTTGTTTGCTGTTGCTTGTGACTTCTTTGATGAAGAAAAACACAATTGTCTGTCTTTTTGGTATTTCTCTCTCACTTTTGAATTGAGTTATGATTGATTAGTTGCTTGGTTGTTGGATTCCTTTGTTGAATTTCTGTTGGGAAAATGCAAAAAAAAAAAATACATAAATAAATGAAAAAACTTATGAGTGTAAACATTAGATCGGTGCCAGCTGAATACATATTTGTGTCAACTGAAAATATTCGTACTTTAAGAGAAAAAGATACAAAAAGTGATTGTTATTAAATCGGTGAATGTTTCCCCTCCCCCAATCCACTATTTTCTTATTTATGCGCACACACATACATCTATACATACAATAGTACATTTTACGCATTTTTATTCGTATTATTATATTATTATAGGCACAACACAACAACAGGCGACAGACAGACAGAGACTAGGAAAAGTCAGAACTAAAAATACGCAGCATATATATACATATGTATGTATATAGATATTTGTTTTTTTTTTTTGTTTCTTTTATTGCTACATTCGTTAATGCTAGATGAAAAATAAATACATACGTACACTCAAATGCGTGGAGAACAACAACAGCGATGTAACTTAGAGCTCATGTTTACACATGTGTATACGTACAAGCACGGAGTTGTACTGTGTCTGAGAGCACTTCATTTTGACGTTGCCGACCTATGAACACATTTCTGGAAGTATCTGTATGTATGTATGTATGTATGTATGTATGTATGTATGTATGTATGTATGTATGTATGTATGTATGTATGTATGTATGTATGTATGTATGTATGTATGTATGCATGCTGCATCAAGTAACATCTACGCACTTGAAACTCCCTTGGCTCCGTAGAGCAATTTCAAGGTCACATATATGTATGTACACGCACAAACACAGACACAATCACAAAGAGCATAACTGTCACCGTTAGCTTTGCAACCCTTACTGCTCGCTCGCTCAGCTAATTGACAAAGGTATGGCTATCCCATTTGCTCTTAACAAAATTACTAAGCAGAGTTATACTTATACATAATCACCTTAAGTCTGTATTTTATAAGGTACATACATATGTATAAATATTAAATGTGTAAAACATTTATACTTGAAACATTCAATAGACAACTTCACCATTTTTTGAGCTATTGTCTTATTTTGATATTTACTTTATGCAATATATAACATTTGTATACACACATACATACATACAAACAAAAACATATGCTGATATTTATATGTGTGTGTGTGCATGTTATTGCGACGCTGTTGTCGTATATTCCTCCTTTTCCTTTCAACGTATACATACCAACATGTTTTGTATACATACGTATATGCATGTATTTATATGCTGGAACCGGTTTGATGTTTGTTTTGCCCGGCTTAACCTTGAAAATTGTTCCCCCTTAAATACTTTCTATGTTATTATTGCAGCGTTGCCTTGTTATTACTGTTTTTTGGTTCTGTTTTGCACTTGTTGTGCGCACCCTCGTTGCTAGAGCCAGCGCGAATGACGGGTACAATTTAGATTTTTGGCAATGCTTACAGCATTAATATATAGTATATACATACATATGTATATTTATGCGTACATGTTTTTGTTTATTTACATACATATATATGTACATACGTATTAACATGCACATATGAATTGTTGTTGTTTTTGTGCGTGCTTGTAAATGTTTTTGAAAAACTCCTCGTAGAACGTTTGTCTACCAATAAGAACATAAGCCGACGCTTTGCCGAAATTGCGTCGCAATTAATTGGGCTACACAACGCTTGCAGAAGCAGCATCAGCAACAGTATGACAATAACAACAGTGTGTGTTGTTGCATGGAAAAAATGTGGGTAGTAAACATTGGTTTACCCTTTATTGATTACTTTTCCCTTAAAGCTCAGACTTCTAAGATTTTTAATACGTTATTAATCACGGCTTTTTAGGATAAACGACAGTGTAACTAGATATGCATACATATCAGTACATACAAAAAAATGTATTCACATGTGTAAGTGTATATAAAGAACAGCATAAGCTTAATTTATGGGAGCCGATCACAATGTCCACGAAACTGAGGGAATAAAATGACGAGAAGTACAAAAACATATTAGCGACAGTAGCAACGCCAAAAAGCAAAAACAACAAGCCCATGGAATTGAAATGAGCTGAAAGGTAGCCGAAAAAAAAAAAAAATATAAAGCGAGCACATAAACAGAGCGAGAAGAAAAACAAGTCGGCGCGCATGTTTGTGCTCTCTGCTTGCCCTATACCCACGCAGCTGTTTGCCTGTATGCGTGCAAGCCGGCCAAAATTATCACGTACGTGCCGCACACATGCATACATACACAAACACTTAAATCTAGTGGGCCCTTACAATTTGAAATCTGATTGGGAAGTGCGTAGTTTGCTGCATATGAAAATTGACACAGCAGCACACTTTTATAATGTACATACCATCTATGCTTATATGAATACGGGCATACATAGATATGTATGTATGAATGTGCAAGTATTTGGTTATTATTTTCAGCTTAATTATGTTTCTGCTTTTTATGGCATTTGCCGGTTAATGCCGGTTTTTCGATTTTATAACTGACAATGTTGTTTTTATTATTAGTAATATTATTGAGTAAAAAAAAACGTGTTTTGCCATGTATCAGCCTTTTTCTTAACTTACCGCTGCGTGTGTACTTTTCGATTGCCTTTTGTGCTTCTTGTCCGTTAGCGGCCTACACTCGCGGCGACAACAACAACACAACCACACCGAAATGCAGCGATGTTGGCGCGCTGCAATTGCTGGAGCCTGTTTTTTTTTTGTTTGGCAACTTGCTTTTGGCGTTGAAATTCGTAGGTATATATGTTTTTCGGTTTGGTTCTCTGCTATGCGGGTATATATGCAATTGGAAAATAGCGTTTATGCCGTTAGGTATTTATTTTTGTACTTAAAACATTCACTTTGTACAAATGTGAGAATATGTTTGGTAACTCGGAAAAAATTGTACTTATTTATTGCAAAAAAAAAAATGGAGCTCAAACACACACGAATCAAAAAATTGGAACCTGCAATGCACTAATACACACATACAGTGGTATGTATGAAAGGGCTTAATTTACGCGCTGCAAGCTCGTGTTCCAACTCGAGCTTTGGCAATTAAGTTTGTTAAACGTTTATTCAGTTAATTGCGCAATTTGTATATAAGCTTTGGTTAAGGTTGGTGCAAAATTTGAATAAAAATCGGTTTAGGTGCTTGAAAACAAAATCTCAATATCCGTAACGAAGCGAACACGACAAACAATTCACTAAGAGTAACATCTGTTTGCCAGTGTGACTTAAAGCTGCTTTTGACAGTTTACAGATTCTTATTTTACATACACCAAAAAAATATACTAGCACACGTAAAAAAATACTACCAGTGGTCACACATTTTTTTTAGCGTTGCCACCTACGGTTACCTGCAACTTGCCAATGAGTTTAGATGCTTCCCAGCGCACCGGGTTATATGTACGGCTAAACGGGTAGCTAGTACGAGATGTGATTTGTCGTACGGACATTTCACTAATTTGTTAACGTGTATTACCAGGGTAGATTCCATTAATTTACTGGTTTCAGAAGATTTCGACATGATTTTGATCGAAAACTTCAAGTAACGGTTTCAAGCGATTACGCACTTAGAGAACATAGACGCGTAAAAGTAGCACTAATATCGATTGCTTTGTAAGATGATTTAGTTTATATCGATGGATGCAACGCAACTATATTGTATCTTTGGAGGTCTACCAGCTCAATATATCGATGCTTTTTTCACCCCTGGTTGTTTACAATTTGGACGCACGGGCAAACACGCGGAGACTTTAAATTTTATTCTCTTTTTCTGTGTTAAATATATTTACAAGCATGCCGCCTGTTGCACAAGAAGGCAATTGCCTCATATATCGAGGCAGCAATTTTCTAAAGCAGCGGCTTGTGCTTTCCTGCCTAAGCGGTAAGCCAGTGAAAATCACACAAATTCGCGCTGAAGACGAACGAGCGCCCGGCTTGCGGGAATATGAGATTAGCCTAATCCGTTTGCTCGACAAGTTGACAAACGGTACCAAAATTGAACTCAATCCTGCTGGCACTAGTGTTATGTTCACTCCTGGTCTGCTCCATGGTGGTCAATTGCATCACGATTGCTCTGTGCAGCGTGGAATTGGCTATTATTTGGATGCACTGATTGCGCTAGGTCCCTTCTGCAAATTGCCGCTACAGTGTATACTGCGCGGCGTGACAAACAGCAAAGATTCGCCATCGGTGGATCATATAAAGGGTGCTGCCCTCTCACTGCTAAAACGTTTCCTGTTGGTCGACGACGGACTGGATTTGCGTGTGGTGCGTCGCGGTGTTGCCCCAGACGGTGGAGGCGAGGTTATCTTCAGTTGTCCCGTTCGCAAAAGTTTGCGCGCGATACAGTTTCAACAGCAAGGCATGGTGAAGCGCATCCGCGGCACCGTTTACGCTTGCAAAGTGTCACCAGCGATGGGCAATCGGACTGTGGAATCGGCCAAGGGATGTATGCTCAAATTTCTGCCCGACGTCTACATCTATACAGATCAGAATCGTGGCAAAATGTCAGGCAATTCACCGGGTTTTGGCATCTGCCTGCTGGCTGAGACTACGGACGGTGTTTGCTATGCGGCCGATTGCATCTCCAGCACCAGGGAGGAGTCGGTAAGATGCTAATTCAATGCCACCTCAATGCTTCCCAATGAAACACGATTTGCTTTTGCAGGAAACGCCCTCCATACCAGAAGACTTGGGTCGAGATGTTGCAATGCGCCTCTTGGATGAAATATATCGCGGTGGCTGCTGTGATTCCGCCTATCAATGGCTGGCCGCCCTTTTCATGGCTCTGGGACAAAAACATGTTTCCAAATTTCTAACAGGTGCATTTTGTTTAACACATACAATTTATTTTTATATAATCAAATATATGTCTTTGCAGGTGCCCTTTCCACATATACTGTGCACTTCTTACAGCATCTGCGTGACTTTTTCTCTATCACATTTAAGCTGGAGAATCCCGAGGCCGAGGATGATGATGACCATGAAGATGTGCGTGGTGCACAAAAGGTTCTAATGACGTGTGTGGGCATTGGCTATACGAATATTAGTAAACGTGTCTTATAGACTTTTCCTATACATAGCTATATTCTAGATACATACATACATACAAAAACAAATCAATTTATAATATTATATTTTTTTTATTAAAAATAATTAACAAAACAAATATTTATGTATGTAAATTTCTTGCGCAAATAGCAATTTTTTGAAAATGCAATCGATGCAATTTAAATTAAAATTCTATGATTAATTGGTTTCGATTTGCCAACTGCATAAAGTTATAGTACATTATTTCTGTGCACCTTAATAAATTATGCAATTTTGTATTGTATATAAAAACAATTGTTGAGCTATAATAAATTTTAGCATATGCACTAAATTTGGCTTAGGCAAGCAAAACAAGCAAATCGTTCAATGGGCAAAGAAAAATACAGACGTACAAATTTTAAACAGCGCAGCAGTTATTTTTATTAATAAAATAAACGGTTGATGAGCTTTAGAAACGAAAGTGATAAAAGAGGAACCGTTATTTGACATGTGGTCGCAATCTCTGAATCGAAATGCGTTACATTGTTGCAGGATCTACTTGTAATCAGTTTGTAATCCGTAATCAGAGCTTATGGAGTGGGTTCAAAGAACCTAAATATGGGCTTACAAGGGCACTACGATAAGAAACACGGTTGCTGCTGTAGTTGCGATTTATACCCTGTAACTAACGCAAATTAAAGGGTTATTTCAATTTTTACAAACTAAAAAAATCGCTGCTTAATTTCTATTTAAACAACTATTTCCTATCCCTGGTCTTCATTACTAGATATGCATGTAAGCCAGATAATTTGTACACATTTGTCCATATTCGCTATGGGCACTTTTGCGATACTTGTATGTTGCATAAAAAGTCGATAAATACTTTCTCATCGATAGTCGTTTTTTTCTCATAAGTTCAAATCTTCTTTTTTCTTTTGCTCTGTTTCTTATGTATGCGTCTGAGCTGCTGCATGTGTGTTTAAAGAAGCACCCAATAAAGAGGGCAGACAAAAAATAGCCGCCATTTTTACTTTTATTAAATAATGACTAAAATAAAAACTAACTCTAGCCGAGTACATTCAACTAGAGCACTTTTTCTTGTTTGCTTCAGATTATACATACATATGTATACAATAATTGGTATACGTAGTTTAGTTGCGACACACGCTTGCCAAGATCAGCAAAAAAATGTTAAGCAACCTGACACCCGCCGATGTCGGGGCATCGTTCATCGTAAGCGGCTAAGCTATAAAAAGCCAACGTTTTGTCATAGGAAATATCAAACGCCGATCAACGTTTGAACACCTTACTTCTGAAAAGAACTGCATCATGTCCCTGAAATTTTGCCTGCTGGCATGCCTGATTGTGGCCACCTGCGCCAGCTGAAGCCCACAAAATGGCTGAGTGCCGCCGAGCTGGAAAATTTGCCATCCTTGAACGACATCTCGTTTGAGCGTTTGGAGAATATGCCACTGCAAAAGGGCGCCGAGTTGCTGGAAAGGATTTGTATGTGTACACCAAGTGCTTTAATATGATCTTGATGAAAACTAATCCTCTCTATCTTGACAGTTCACATTTCTCACATTAAGCACGATCTGACGCCAAACTTTGTGCCCAGCCCAAGCAACATTCCCGTGAGAATCGTCAAGTCCAACGGAGAACGTGTGGAGGCCAAATTGAACAACTATGTGGAGAAGGCTAAGGCTCAGTCTGGTTTCGGTGAGGAAGAGGTCACCATTGTGCTGACCGGTCTGCCCCAAAACACACCCACCATCAAGAAGGCCATGCGCAAGCTGGAACAGGCTTACATTCAACGCTACAATCTGCAGCAACAGCAAAAGAATGCGCAACAGCAGCAGCAACAGAAGAGCAACGATTATGAATCCACCTCCAGTGAGGAATCCTCAGATGAGTGGAAAATGGCCAAGACCACCAGCGGCAATTTGATCGTAAGTTTTTTTTTGTTTTCGCACACTTTGCAATTGGTTTTAATAATTTTTGTTTTGAATCTGAACAGATCATTGACTTGGGCTCCACTTTGACCAACTTCAAGCGGTACGCCATGTTGGATGTGGCCAGCACCGGTGCCATGGTTGGCCGGACTCTAATTGAGTTGACCAACAACGGTGTGCCCCATGAGATCATCCATTTGATTGGACAGGGTATTGCTGCTCATGTTGCTGGCGCTGCCGGACAAGAGTTTACCGCACAAACCGGCCACAAGCTGCGCCGCATCACCGGTCTGGATCCCGCCAAGCTGCTGGCCAAGCGCAGCGATGTCATTGTCGGTCTGTCGCGCGGTGATGCCGATTTCGTTGATGTCATCCACACATCCAGCCTGTCCATGGGCACCCCAATGCGTTCCGGTGATGTTGACTTCTATCCCAATGGACTCAACCAGAGTGTGCCCGGTGCACAAAATGTGATTGAGGCCGTTATGCGTGCCACCCGCTACTTTGCCGAGTCAGTGCGTCCAGGCAGTGAGCGCAACTTCCCAGCCGTTGCCGCCAACTCGCTGAAGCAGTACAAGCAAAACGATGGCTTCGGCAAGCGCACCTATATGGGCATTTGGGCCGGTTTCGATCAGCAGGGTGATTACATTCTGGAGGTCAATGAGAAGAGTCCCTTTGGCAAGCGTGCTCCTGCCCAGAAACAGATTTCCTATCATGGCCATGGTCAGCGCCACCAGATCTAAACCAAATCAACGAGTAACAAAAAATACATTAAATCTGCTTATTTTATATAAAATAAACCAATTAACAATCAAAAACAGATGCCTATTTTCTAAAGTAGAATTAAAAATGTGTTTCAGATATTTTTAAGATGATTAAGTCAGAATATCAAAAAGTTAAGCAAGTTGTTTAATTATTATTTTACTCCTCTTCTAAACATGTGTAGGAAATAGAAACAATTTTACCTTATTAATTCCTAATACATATCCTTAACAATTTGGTTATTATCAAGGCATCGGAATAAGCAAAAATAAAGTAAAAGCAGAATATGTTTTTTTGTTGTTAACATTTATTTATCAAGTTGCTCATATATGCATATATATAAATATTGGTTTTAAATTTTCACAGCCTAGATCTTCTAAGCTAAATATATATATACATATATATTTGTTTTAAATAGTGTAGAAACATAGTTGAATGTTTGTAATATAGAAATATCTTCAAAAATATCTCTAAAGTATTACGGTTCACAGCCTTGTGAAGCGTTGTGAACCGTAATACTTTATATTATATATACATGTATATGTATATATATAAATATATATATTTTTGTTTTAATTAGTGTAGAAATATAGTTGAATGTTTGTAACACAGAAATATCTTCAAAAATATCACTTAAGTATTACGGTTCACAGCCTAGATCTAAGATATTATTTTTGGCTTTCTTTGAAGTTTATGTGAGTTGGTTGTGTATGCCTGGATATTATAAGCTATAATACTATGCGTTTCGTTGTGATGTGTTATTCTTGCAAGCCTGGATCTTGTTAGCAATACAATGTTATGTTTGTGGATATTATTATGGTTTTCTGTTAGCCTGGATCTTATAAGTTATGATCCAAGCTATGGCAATATTTATATATGCATATTTGAAGTGAATGTTTATCAACTATTTGTTAAGTGTGCATGAGCAATCGGTGTTTAAGTAAGTTGTTTTATTTTGGTGGTTCGCGTGAGCACCAAACTCCATTGGGAAATTCACCATCTTCCTTGTCGGTCTCAGGAGCACCACGATTTGGTGAGTTCTTGTCGAACAGCGAGAGAACCGAGTTGGCAACCGCATCGTTGTTCTTGGTCGCTTTCTTGTTGCGTTTGTTTGGCGAAACAATGCCAAAGGATTGAGTGACGCGGCGTGGGCGAAGCTTTCGCTTTAAAGGTTTCACCTGAGAGTTGTCATCTGCCACCGATTTGTTATCCTCGTTCTCGTTCTGCTCTTTGGATTCCGGATCGGTTTCGTGAGTTACCGATAAAATTGATGTTGATGTCGGTTGTGAAACATCGCCGGATGTTACATCCGAAGTTGCCGGTTGTGGCGAAATGTCCGATGGTGTCTCTGAGGATTCTTCCAGGGTATTGCTGCTCATTTTGCTGGCGCTGCTGGACAAGAGTTTACCGCACAAACCGGCCACAAGCTGCGCCGCATCACCGGTCTGGATCCCGCCAATCTGCTGGCCAAGCGCAGCGATGTCATTGACGGTTTGTCGCGCGGTGATGCCGATTTCGTTGATGTCATCCACACATCCAGCCTGTCCATGGGCACCCCAATGCGTTCCGGTGATGTTGACTTCTATCCCAATGGACTCAACCAGAGTGTGCCCGGTGCACAGAATGTGATTGAGGCCGTTATGCAGCTTTGAGTAACCTGCCTCTGAATCTACGATAGTTGATGGCTTTGAAGCATCTGGTTGTGGTGGAAAATTGAATTCACCGAATTTCTTAACCATGGCTTTCTTTGTTGATGTAGGTTGTGAAACATCACCGGATGTTACATCCGAAGTTGCCGGTTGTGGCGAAATGTCCGATGGTGTCTCTGAGGATTCTTCCAGTGTATCCAAGCTCAATGGTGATGATGATGAAGACTTTTTAGTTTCAAGCTTTGAAGTCAAGCCGAATGCTGGCTTTAAGGAACCTGCCTCTGAAGCAACGCTAGTTAATGGCTTTGAAGCATCTGGTTGTGGTGGTAAATTGAACCCAACAGATTTCTTGACCACGGTTTTCTTTGTAGAAACATCAACCTTTGCTGGCTGAAACGTTGGGTTGGCAAAGCGGATGCCATTCACCGATGGCAATGGCTGCAATTCAAACGTGTTTTAGATTAGGATAAAATTATAAACCTAACCCTTATTTTTTATTTTTTTTTGATACTTACATCTAACATAGGATTGTAGTTTCTATTCGCAACGCTTTCCGGATGTGGCAATGGGATCTCAGCATTTATATCACGCAATGCAGTACGCATTGTGTCACGTGCATGATCGATGTTGAGAAACATTCTCATTTGACCATCATAAACGGTACCATTTACCGAAGAACGGTAACCAAGTGGCTCTTCCAAGAGCCGATCGAGTACATGCGCATTGTTATTGTAGTTATTATCATTGATCAGATGGCTAATCGGTGGCAGGTGCCTCAGTAAATTACCACCCTCTGGTGAATTAATACGTGTTGCATAGTTAGTGCCAGAAATGTTTTGCACCAAATTGTCAATGATTGCGCGACGAGCTGTTGCCTGACGATTATGTTCCACGGAATTGTTGACGCTTAGATCGATTGGATGATCGAGTATTAAATCGCCAATGAGTGGTGCACGCTCTGGTGGATGCGGACGTACCAACTCGGTTAGAATACTATCTGCATTGTAGCGACGTGAATCGCGCATAGCGTCCAACTCCATTTGCGCAATAGTCATCCTCAGCTGCATCGATGCAATGTAAATGTCATTCGCCGAAGAGTATATTGGCATTACAGTTGGATAAGAATTAAGCAATCCTTGCTCTTGCATCTCACGCTCCAAAGGCGATGGCACTCGGTTTGAATACATATTCGGCTGCCGAATGGGTCTCGGCATCGATTGCCATGCACGTGGCATCGATTGCCAAGCACGTGGCATCAGATGCGCTGGCCGTGGCATCCATGGAATTGATGTTGGCATCGGTGGCATAAGCGGCTGCCATGAATATGGCAACGGCTGCGGCATCTGGATGCGGCGACTATTTTGCCCAGTGCGCGGTGCAGGCGTTTGGGCTCTATTTTGAGCCTGCTCTTCTGCCGAACGTTCAGAGTTTTCATCCATATTTTGCCAAAACTAGTTTTTCAATTCACAAAATCAAAAGAAAACGAAAAATAGTTTGCAATTCTTGTCTGTACTTACTTAAATGCAACTAATTAAAAACACTGAAAACACAAATTGCACAAATAAAACAAATAATAAAACAACAAAAAAAATTATTATAAAAAAATAGTTTAAGAGTCGGAGCACAGTTGCTTGTCCGTCGGCTGCTTAAACAGGAAAGAACTTTTGGAACGAGATTTCCTTTGACATAAGAATCGATTAAAATTTGCTGAAATTGTTTTGTGACAGTTGCATCAAATTGATAAACAATATGGCGACACTAATAAAAGTGCTTTACTTATACTACATGTATGTTTATTTGAAATTATTTTTTTCCATAAGTTAATAATAGCTGCCAACAATATAATATTTTTATTTTACTTTAAGTATATGGTTAATAGTTGTAAAGTTATTAAAACAATGTTAAAAGCAAATAAAAAACAATTATATAACAAAATGCTAAACGCTAAATGACAGTTGAAATACAAATATCGACTAAGGACCCGTTATAATGTAAATCACTAACGCAAAGTTGTGACACACTTTCTATCGATGTTTCGATACAACTTCTTTATTATAGATATAAATAACTAAAAAGAGATAGAAAAATAACAGAAGAATAAATAATACAAAACCTTGCACAGCATAATATATGCTACCATAATTTAACACAACAAAAGGAAGAGCAACGAATTATTGTAGCATTGAAAGACAAACAAACCCCAGAAAGATCGTGAACGTGAACGCTATTTTTGCCCGTGCTGCGTGAATCAATCAGTTCGGCAACATATACACGCGACGTTGAGATATTGGAGCGTTTGCATTCGCATTATTTACTTAACATATGCGGCCGAATGCAGACGCATTTGAATCTGTCTGTCATGTGGCCAGCGAACTTGGGCTCCACTTTGACCAACTTCAAGCGGTAAGGCATGTTGGATGTGGCCAGCACCGGTGCCATTGTTGGCCGGACTCTAATTGAGTTGACCAACAACGGTGTGCCCCATGAGATCATCCATTTGATTGGACAGGGTATTGCTGCTCATGTTGCTGGCGCTGCCGGACAAGAGTTTACCGCACAAACCGGCCACAAGCTGCGCCGCATCACCGGTCTGGATCCCGCCAAGCTGCTGGCCAAGCGCAGCGATGTCATTGTCGGTCTGTCGCGCGGTGATGCCGATTTCGTTGATGTCATCCACACATCCAGCCTGTCCATGGGCACCCCAATGCGTTCCGGTGATGTTGACTTCTATCCCAATGGACTCAACCAGGGTGTGCCCGGTGCACAAAATGTGATTGAGGCCGTTATGCGTGCCACCCGCTACTTTGCCGAGTCAGTGCGTCCAGGCAGTGAGCGCAACTTCCCAGCCGTTGCCGCCAACTCGCTGAAGCAGTACAAGCAAAACGATGGCTTCGGCAAGCGCACCTATATGGGCATTTGGGCCGGTTTCGATCAGCAGGGTGATTACATTCTGGAGGTCAATGAGAAGAGTCCCTTTGGCAAGCGTGCTCCTGCCCAGAAACAGATTTCCTATCATGGCCATGGTCAGCGCCACCAGATCTAAACCAAATCAACGAGTAACAAAAAATACATTAAATCTGCTTATTTTATATAAAATAAACCAATTAACAATCAAAAACAGATGCCTATTTTCTAAAGTAGAATTAAAAATGTGTTTCAGATATTTTTAAGATGATTAAGTCAGAATATCAAAAAGTTAAGCAAGTTGTTTTATTATTATTTTACTCCTCTTCTAAACATGTGTAGGAAATAGAAACAATTTTACCTTATTAATTCCTAATACATATCCTTAACAATTTGGTTATTATCAAGGCATCGGAATAAGCAAAAATAAAGTAAAAGCAGAATATGTTTTTTTGTTGTTAACATTTATTTATCAAGTTGCTCATATATGCATATATATAAATATTGGTTTTAAATTTTCACAGCCTAGATCTTCTAAGCTAAATATATATATACATATATATTTGTTTTAAATAGTGTAGAAACATAGTTGAATGTTTGTAATATAGAAATATCTTCAAAAATATCTCTAAAGTATTACGGTTCACAGCCTTGTGAAGCGTTGTGAACCGTAATACTTTATATTATATATACATGTATATGTATATATATAAATATATATATTTTTGTTTTAATTAGTGTAGAAATATAGTTGAATGTTTGTAACACAGAAATATCTTCAAAAATATCACTTAAGTATTACGGTTCACAGCCTAGATCTAAGATATTATTTTTGGCTTTCTTTGAAGTTTATGTGAGTTGGTTGTGTATGCCTGGATATTATAAGCTATAATACTATGCGTTTCGTTGTGATGTGTTATTCTTGCAAGCCTGGATCTTGTTAGCAATACAATGTTATGTTTGTGGATATTATTATGGTTTTCTGTTAGCCTGGATCTTATAAGTTATGATCCAAGCTATGTCAATATTTATATATGCATATTTGAAGTGAATGTTTATCAACTATTTGTTAAGTGTGCATGAGCAATCGGTGTTTAAGTAAGTTGTTTTATTTTGGTGGTTCGCGTGAGCACCAAACTCCATTGGGAAATTCACCATCTTCCTTGTCGGTCTCAGGAGCACCACGATTTGGTGAGTTCTTGTCGAACAGCGAGAGAACCGAGTTGGCAACCGCATCGTTGTTCTTGGTCGCTTTCTTGTTGCGTTTGTTTGGCGAAACAATGCCAAAGGATTGAGTGACGCGGCGTGGGCGAAGCTTTCGCTTTAAAGGTTTCACCTGAGAGTTGTCATCTGCCACCGATTTGTTATCCTCGTTCTCGTTCTGCTCTTTGGATTCCGGATCGGTTTCGTGAGTTACCGATAAAATTGATGTTGATGTCGGTTGTGAAACATCGCCGGATGTTACATCCGAAGTTGCCGGTTGTGGCGAAATGTCCGATGGTGTCTCTGAGGATTCTTCCAGGGTATTGCTGCCCATTTTGCTGGCGCTGCTGCACAAGAGTTTACCGCACAAACCGGCCACAAGCTGCGCCGCATCACCGGTCTGGATCCCGCCAATCTGCTGGCCAAGCGCAGCGATGTCATTGACGGTTTGTCGCGCGGTGATGCCGATTTCGTTGATGTCATCCACACATCCAGCCTGTCCATGGGCACCCCAATGCGTTCCGGTGATGTTGACTTCTATCCCAATGGCCTCAACCAGGGTGTGCCCGGTGCACAGAATGTGATTGAGGCCGTTATGCGGCTTTGAGTAACCTGCCTCTAAATCTACGATAGTTGATGGCTTTGAAGCATCTGGTTGTGGTGGAAAATTGAATTCACCGAATTTCTTAACCATGGCTTTCTTTGTTGATGTCGGTTGTGAAACATCACCGGATGTTACATCCGAAGTTGCCGGTTGTGGCGAAATGTCCGATGGTGTCTCTGAGGATTCTTCCAGTGTATCCAAGCTCAATGGTGATGATGATGAAGACTTTTTAGTTTCAAGCTTTGAAGTCAAGCCGAATGCTGGCTTTAAGGAACCTGCCTCTGAAGCAACGCTAGTTAATGGCTTTGAAGCATCTGGTTGTGGTGGTAAATTGAACCCAACAGATTTCTTGACCACGGTTTTCTTTGTAGAAACATCAACCTTTGCTGGCTGAAACGTTGGGTTGGCAAAGCGGATGCCATTCACCGATGGCAATGGCTGCAATTCAAACGTATTTTAGATTAGGATAAAATTATAAACCTAACCCTTATTTTTTTTTTTTTTTTGATACTTACATCTAACATAGGATTGTAGTTTCTATTCGCAACGCTTTCCGGATGTGGCAAAGGGATCTCAGCATTTATATCACGCAATGCAGTACGCATTGTGTCACGTGCATGATCGATGTTGAGAAACATTCTCATTTGACCATCATAAACGGTACCATTTACCGAAGAACGGTAACCAAGTGGCTCTTCCAAGAGCCGATCGAGTACATGCGCATTGTTATTGTAGTTATTATCATTGATCAGATGGCTAATCGGTGGCAGGTGCCTCAGTAAATTACCACCCTCTGGTGAATTAATACGTGTTGCATAGTTAGTGCCAGAAATGTTTTGCACCAAATTGTCAATGATTGCGCGACGAGCTGTTGCCTGACGATTATGTTCCACGGAATTGTTGACGCTTAGATCGATTGGATGATCGAGTATTAAATCGCCAATGAGTGGTGCACGCTCTGGTGGATGCGGACGTACCAACTCGGTTAGAATACTATCTGCATTGTAGCGACGTGAATCGCGCATAGCGTCCAACTCCATTTGCGCAATAGTCATCCTCAGCTGCATCGATGCAATGTAAATGTCATTCGCCGAAGAGTATATTGGCATTACAGTTGGATAAGAATTAAGCAATCCTTGCTCTTGCATCTCACGCTCCAAAGGCGATGGCACTCGGTTTGAATACATATTCGGCTGCCGAATGGGTCTCGGCATCGATTGCCATGCACGTGGCATCGATTGCCAAGCACGTGGCATCAGATGCGCTGGCCGTGGCATCCATGGAATTGATGTTGGCATCGGTGGCATAAGCGGCTGCCATGAATATGGCAACGGCTGCGGCATCTGGATGCGGCGACTATTTTGCCCAGTGCGCGGTGCAGGCGTTTGGGCTCTATTTTGAGCCTGCTCTTCTGCCGAACGTTCAGAGTTTTCATCCATATTTTGCCAAAACTAGTTTTTCAATTCACAAAATCAAAAGAAAACGAAAAATAGTTTGCAATTCTTGTCTGTACTTACTTAAATGCAACTAATTAAAAACACTGAAAACACAAATTGCACAAATAAAACAAATAATAAAACAACAAAAAAAATTATTATAAAAAAATAGTTTAAGAGTCGGAGCACAGTTGCTTGTCCGTCGGCTGCTTAAACAGGAAAGAACTTTTGGAACGAGATTTCCTTTGACATAAGAATCGATTAAAATTTGCTGAAATTGTTTTGTGACAGTTGCATCAAATTGATAAACAATATGGCGACACTAATAAAAGTGCTTTACTTATACTACATGTATGTTTATTTGAAATTATTTTTTTCCATAAGTTAATAATAGCTGCCAACAATATAATATTTTTATTTTACTTTAAGTATATGGTTAATAGTTGTAAAGTTATTAAAACAATGTTAAAAGCAAATAAAAAACAATTATATAACAAAATGCTAAACGCTAAATGACAGTTGAAATACAAATATCGACTAAGGACCCGTTATAATGTAAATCACTAACGCAAAGTTGTGACACACTTTCTATCGATGTTTCGATACAACTTCTTTATTATAGATATAAATAACTAAAAAGAGATAGAATTTTTTTTTTTTTTTTTTTTTTTTTTTTTTTTTTTTTTTTTTTTTTTTTTTTTTTTTTTTTTTTTTTTTTTTTTTTTTTTTTTTTTTTTTTTTTTTTTTTCCTAGGGCCTTTAGTCTATGTAAATACGTGAACGCTGCTAGGATAAAATCAATACAAGGTCAGCTCAATGGGTGCCGAGCACTCGCAGCAGCGCATCGAGGCTGATGGCCATGAGATATTTGAAAGACGCGACCCGACGTCTCTCGAAGCCAATGCGATGAGCGATGGCAGCGCCATCGCCCTAGCAGCGGCTGCTGCAGCCGCAACCAATAAGCGTCGCGGCGGTGCTGTTCAGCAGCGACAGCTGCAACACCAACAGCATCAACAACAAGCACTACCACATGGACCAGCGAGCATTGTGATTGCCAGCAAGCAGATAATTTCGGATACTGCCTCACCGACCAGCTCGGAGCTAAGTCGGCCGCCATCGCCTCCGCTGAGCGTATGCTCGGATTTGCCCTATGTGTCCTATACAGATCGACCCATTGGCGACTCGCCAAAGATACGCAATCGGCCCGCTCACATGCTGCAACAGAGTAGCGCCAGTCGTATCGCTGCTCGCAAATCTCATCCGGGTGGCATCACCACAACCATCAAACCGAAGCGTCCACAGTCGACAGCTTCCAGTCATAATATTGTGATTGTCAAACCGGGTGCACGTGATACCCACGACGATATTGATCCGGATTTGACTCGTCTGCGCAACATACCGCAATTTTTGCCCGTGCTGCGTGAATCAATCAGTTCGGCAACATATACACGCGACGTTGAGATATTGGAGCGTTTGCATTCGCAACATTTACTTAACATATGCGGCCGAATGCAGACGCATTTGAATCTGTCTGCTAATCATGTCGCCAGCGAACAGAACCATTTGGTGGAACGCACAAAGGTCGTTAGCAATTCCATAACGACACTCTTCGCCAGCTTTGTGGATATGCAAAAAACATATGCATCGTATGCGGAGCAATTCGCCAAAATACGCGGCGTATCGCAGCAGTTAAGCCGTTGCAATTCGCTGCTGCATGAGAATATTGCTAGTCTGGAGTTAATCAATAATTTTCTGGACGATGAGGATCGGCTGGAGCCGTTCGTCTGGCGCACCGATGACAATAAGCTGCGCGGCGAGGCAGAGGGCGCCGCTGGTGGCAATAGTAATCGATTGTGGCGTCTCTAGGCGCTTCACTCGTTTGATTTTCTTCCAAAGATACTTAGTTTGTTATTAGTCTAACACGTTTAACTTGTTACCCTATTAAATATGTATTTAATTGTTTAGCTAATTTTGTGCGTGTTGAAAATGATTTAGTAAGATTTAATTCGTATAATAATTGTTTGGCACAGATCTCGTGCTTAGAATAAGCAATACTTTTCCATTCGGAACTGAAACTATGTGTAAATGTTTAATTTATCATTATATATCTATACATATATATTTGAACTTGCTTACCAACTCAAACCAAATAAGAGACGAAATTCAAGACAACTTTGTTTAATACTAAACTACATTTAGAGTTTAAATTTTAAATCGAAATCACTTGATAAAAAATTGGGTACTTTTCATATACATACATATATGTATGTATATTTTATATATATGTATGTATATGGTACATTTTTGATACTCAATAAGAGATTGTGTAACTAACAATTGCTTGATAAGTTTTGATTAATATGCAGTTGTAAATACTATAAATTCTATTTAGATCGACTATATAATGTCGTGAATGTTCCATTCAATGCCTTATTCGATTGTTTTACAAGATTGCAAATATTTTAATGGTGTTGCTACCTTAAATAATTTAAAGTGTCTTTTTATAACTTAAACTCATAAAATACAAACATGCAGATACTAAATAAGTTTCGAAAAATCGATAGTTAAATAAATATATGAAATTGCTCAACAAAGCTGTTCATAAACTTTTTAATACAACAAGAAAGAATAGAAGACATCAACTTGGTATAACATTTATTGTACATTACACACACTTATACATATATATATTGTGAGAGCTTAGGCTTCTATACATTTAGTTAAACTACGACTAGTACACATACACTACAAAAAAAAAAAAAACCATAAATATAAGCACATGCAAACATGCTAAATGCATGGATGGTTTTCTTCTTTTTTTTATATTTTTGTTCTTTGTATCAACATTAATTACAATTATCTAGTGGAAAAATAACACATTTATACTTATATATAATATACACATAGCCATATACATATAACATATACGTTCATTTAAAATACTAAGTTGAGTTGCCTCTAGAAGGCAGATTTGTGGTATCGTTTATATCTTTTAGAAACCGCTCGAAGATGTACGGATGCAACAGAGACAGATATATAGAGATGAAGAGAAAGCGATAGATACATTCATAGTTCATTTAATCCACGCTGCAGGAACGCAAGGAATTGCATGATGGCCTGTCGTAGCTTTGGACGTTTTCGAAAGTGCAGGCGCACTGTTCTGTACAGAGCCATACAACAAAAATACAGAATGAAAAGTGACAAAATCACACAAAACAAATGTGACCCGTATTTGACTAAAATATAGGGATATGTGCTTTTAAACCATACGAAAAATTCCGAGGAGGCTAACTGTCAACGCTGCGCATAGCAGCTCCAATAAATAAGGAGCATGAGCACGACGTTAGCGCAACTTATATTCTAGAATAGCTTCTGCATTTGTTTACGATCCTGAATGTTGCGCTCCTGCTGTTGCTTATCAATCGCCTTTAATTCGCGAGTAACTGTCGCTTTGAGTGTGGCATCCAGGACGAGGGCATCCTTGAAATCGCGCCGTGCCTTTGTCGGATTCCATGCGCCAGCGTGTGCCTTTGCACGACGAAATAGCGCCTTCACATTGTTCGGATTCAGTGTCAGCACCTCGTTGCAATGCTCAATCACTGCATAATAGTCACCAGCAATTAGACGGCATTGGGCATAGTTTAAGAGCAGCGGTGTCTTAATCTCAGCCAACTGCTGCCACTCTGTATCGTGTGGCTTCTCCTTAAGCATTAGCTGCTCAACCATTCCAATAGCATCGCGATAGCATATCTCTGCAGCACCATAATCCTGCGCTTTATAGTGTCGGTTGCCACGCTCTCGCAGCGTATGAGCTGCAAGCATTTTTTCATCGTCATTCATTTGCCAGCGCTCCTTCTCATAATCCTCGGGCAGCTCAATCGAAATCAATTCAATGATAAACTCCAGATTGACGGGACGTTGTAGTAGCTCATCCAGATCTTCATAGCCCATACCCTCGTTCTGTAGTGTCATGCCGCAGCAATGACGACGCTCCTCTGGCTTCTTGCCAATATCGCGCAGCGTTTTGGCAATAAACGGATATTGTGTACAAAACTATAATGGAAAGCCAAAATATAATTACATTACATAAACAAAAGATATTATTATAATTTAACATTTTCGTACATCTAACTTTGTATTATATATATATTACAAAGGCAATTAAAGGGTTTGATTTAATTGAACTTGACCCAGAGGTCCATTGAATTATATGAGTTCCTTCCAATATTTATATTCCATGAGCGAATTGCGGTTCTTAATTAAGTGTATACAAATAAAAGCATATAAAAATGAATCCGGTGATCTGTTCAAGAAAAAAAATGTTGATAGAACTTATAATGCAGAAAAATATTTCAAAATAAAATCTAATTCAGGCAAACCCTTTTAAAGTTAAAGTAATAAGTTGGCTTGACCAGATTCCAGAGCCCAAAAAGTTCATTGTACTACTTACCGATTTGTAAACTGTAAATTTGGCCACCTCGTTGAGTGACATTTTCTGCACGATGACCTCCCACACCTCCAGTTTAAACTTCTTGCCTAAGACCAGCTCCATAGGCTTGTTAAATTTCTTGCTGTCATCCACGACTCGGACATCGTTGGCCCGACGAGTTTGAAAGTGAAATTTCACCTGCAAAAAAATTGAAATCGTGTCATTAGCAGCCAGTGGCCCGGGCTGGCCTTGGCCCAGTTCTATTTCGCAGCACAACTGTTGCCTGCTACCAATTAATTTTGTTTTGCTTACCCTCGTGCCCGGGATGAGTTCTACGTATTTATTGCCAGGATTTAGCACTTCCTTGAGAATAGGCTTAGCCTTATTTACTTTATTTGGTTTTTGCTCCATTTTAGTTTTGCTATTTGATTTTTTGTTGGCGTGCAACCTTTTGTAGTGTCTGTAGATGACCTTGCGCACAAGATTCACTTCCACACTGTTGCTTCTGCACTCCAACAATAAAGGACAACAAACTGCAGTCACAACAAAATGCAAATGTTCTAGAACGAATCAGGGCTGAGCAGCTCATTGTTAATAACAGCGTGGCAACGCTAATGCTTATCAGTTTTCGCGCTATCGATTATTTATATATATTCAGTTTGTCTTAACAATAAATAATGGCCTAGTAAAGTTGGCAAATCAACTACTTGTCTATCTTTCAATACTTAATTATTTTCTTGAGCCGATATTGAGTTTGTGATTTAAGCAGCACATATGCAATTTGCAAAAAATTACATTTTATGTAATTACATTCTTTTAATTTAAATTAAGTGTGAAATCATTGCTTGTACAATTTTAAGAAGTTACTAAATACAAAATACCTTAATGTAAAATAAAAAAAGCATTTAATCGAATGATTCGATGGCGCGAAAGATAAATTTTTGTATTTGCCAGGGCTGAATCGAAACAACCATATGCGGTCGTTCAGAGTTGCCACAGCAATTGAACCATGCCAGCTGAGAGGCCAGCCATCTAGACCGCCAAGCATGAACAATTGTTTCGTTTACGTTATTCGGTCGCGTAAAGCAAAACCCGACAGTTGTGTGCGCGCGCTTTGCATTTGCTGCGACGCCCGTTTGTTTAAGCGCAAAAATTCAAAGGCCGTTACGAACAATTTAAGAATTTAATTAAAAATTGTTTTGCATTGCACACAGCTGAATGCATTTTAATTGTTAGTATCGTATTTAATGTCTTTGTGCATTTCAACTTTTTTTTTCTCGTGTGTTTTGTGTCTGTGTGTGTATGTTGAGTGCTAAAATTATTAATAATAAAAACATATAACAATCTCATCGGCCGCACAACAATCAATTACTGCCAGCTGCTCTCAATTTGATCGCCAAGTTTTTCAATTTAAAACTGTCAAAGGTGAAACGCCTTTACGCTTTTACTTAAAGATCGCGTCGCGTCGCGCCCTCTTTTGCACCGCCCCCTTGCCCCCACCCCCCTTGCACACCCTTGCAACAATTTGCAACCACCTACAACATATTACATTGCCTCCCATGCAAATATGTTACATTTTTTGCATCTTCATTAAAATATTTATCGTTTTGTTTTGGTCCAACATTGTGTATACTTTATATTTTGTAACTGTAATCTTAATCCTATGATTAAATGTTCCATTCAAGAAACTTAATGAATGTTCAGCAGTGTTAGCTTGAATGGAATAGAAACTAAACGATTTAAGAAAATTTCTCTTTAATTTTTAGTTAAAATTTGTTGTTCTCAAGTTTTCCAATGCATCTGTTTTAATTTGCGAATAGAAATCACGTTCTTAGCTTCTGCAATCTGATTTTCGAAAAGTTCATTTTCAATATCTTCAGTTTTTGATGCTCTTTAAGACCACCTGAACATGTTTTCCGCTTTGCGTGGGCGCTGCTATGTGCTCTATACTATATATATATATATCTAAATTATATGCATATATTGTAGTGTAAATCGCGAATAATCTATACAAAAATTAGTTATATTTTGTGTTTTGTTAGCAAAGGAAAAGCTATACAACTTTTGGTCAAAGTACATTTACATTGAAAATGTTGAAAAACCTACACAAAAAAAAAAAAATAAAAATCAAAACACCGCAAAGAACAACAAATATCTATCTACATATGTTTCTATATGCTAACAGCCCACACAGCAGCCCAAAACAACAACAACAAAAAATATATAGAAAGGGAAAAAATATATATATAAAAAAAAAACATTTACCAATCTGTCAGTTAATAAAACTTTGGCTTTTGCTATCAATGTTTCGTGTTAGAGCTTTTCAGATCGTTTGTTCTCGCTCTTACTCTCTCTCTCTCTCTCTCTCTCTCTTTCTTACGCTCTCATTTTTTTTATTTCTCTTCTCGCTGTTTTGTGAGTAGGCGATCGCAGGTACAACAACAACAACAGCTACAGCAGCAGCAGCAGCAACAGATACAGATACATTGAGACACATCTAATAGATACACTTGGCATGTTAGCTGAAGTTTTTCTGTTTGTGTCTGTGTCTGTGTATGTGTGTGTGTTTGTGTGTGTGTGTGTGTGTTCTTTGAGGCTACTTCAAAATTGTTTTTTTTTTTTGCCTGCTCGGCAGTCGTTGTTCAAATTCTGCTGCGTTCTGAAGCTTCGCATGTATTAATTATTTATAACAATCGAAGCTGAAACAAACAAACAAACAAACAACAACAACAACAAAAAACATATAAATGTAATAATAAACATTTAAACGGGGCACATCGGCGCGCAAATTCAATGAATTGTTTTAATTTTTTTTTGATTTATTTTTTTTTACTCTTGTTTTAGTATAAAACATTCTTTAATAAATCAATCTTATTTTTCATCTTTAGTGCAATAAATAAATGTGACGCATAATTTAAAATATTGCTTAGAAACAAATATATTGTTAATCAAAATGAGAATATTTAAGTGCAAAACAAAATTGTCTATGTTTGAAAAATACCCTATAAGTAGAGTATTAGTGACCGAATACACACTGACTTACTATAAATCTATCCAAACAAATGTTTATTTTGTTATAAAAAGATTAAACACAAAACATTTGTGTTTTCAAACTGTGAAATATTTTTTAAATTTGTTTCAAACTTAGAAAAAAAAAATTCTATACCTAAAAAAAAGAAAAAATCTTTAATATTAAATGCATCTCTTATTCAAAAATGATTGAAAACATTTTAAAAATATATTTTTTAACAGATAAAACATATACAAAAAAATATTCTCTTAACTTTTTTTGTTCGATTTTAACGTTCTGAAATTGTTTAAAACTCAAATATTCTCGTTTCAAGCATCTTCTGATGTCTGAACTATTTCTAATACTAATAAGGTGTAGCTGATTAAAAGCTAAACAAATTTTGCTTTTAAGCTTTAACCTTCACACAAACACAAATACACACACACACACACACACACACACAGACACTATAATATACCCGCATGCTAGCTTTTAATTATCAGCAAACGTAATTTTCTTGTTGTGCTGTTTTTTATTTCGATATTTTGAATTGGTTTTTTGTTTTTTTTTTGTTTTTTTTTGGAAATTTGTTGTCTCAGCTGTTGTGGTTATCGGAGCCGCAGCCGACTTGAGACTTGGGCTAATGGCCAACAGCAATTTTGGTTGCACATTGTCGAGTTTTGCCCTGCAATTGAAGCGTTTAGCTCAAGATGCTTATTTTTAAAATAGTCTCCGCTGACTAATGCCGAGTATCTCTAGGTATCTCTGCACGTACAAACGTACAAACATACAAACATACATGTAGGCAGACAGCACATGTTTGTGTGTGAGTGTTTATATATATACTATACTATGTCTATGGAATATCTTAACTGGGCGTACGCATCGTATCTCTCGGATCGGCGATTCTAGCATCTGGCCCTCATTTCTCGTACAAGCGCTCTCTCTCTCTCTCTGTCGCACTCTCAGTCACATTTATTTTTAGACTAGCGATCGTGTGTATTGACTTTAGTTGTGTTTGTGTATGTGTAGGTGTCCGTTTGTGTGTGTGTGTGTGTGGCTGCTGTACTCTGATGCTTTGCACTTTTCGCTTTTCGGCATTCAACGGTACTCCCAAAAAAAAAAAAAAACAAAAAACAAGAGAGCACACACAACATTTGCAATTACATATGCAATGGCGCTCTTTCAATATAACGGTTTTTATTAGCACATGCACAAACCCTCAGTCATGCCCAGCATATTAATGCAATATACACGAACATACATATGTATGTACAAATGTTTTTGTGCTCAATCGAATGTCGTTGGCCATATGGCGCGTTTACCGCAATTTAATATTTTTGTTTTTTTCTCAACGGCGAGTTGTGCTTTTCTAAATGAATGGCAACTATCAATGAGCTTGAATTTGTCGGTGTGGCGCCCACACTCACAACACACACACACACACACACACACACACACTAAACTCACACACTCATGTGCAAAATGTGCATGTTGCCCACTTGTCAAATGTTACCTGCGCTAGCTGCGATCCCAACATCAAAACGCCAACGTCAACGTCAACGTCAAACGCTAACGCAACCGCCGCCCACATATGCATTATAAATTTTCGCCTGCATTTGTGTTAGTGGTTTGCAACTTGACTAAAGGGCGCTCATAAACATTTGAATTTTGGCAACCTGTTCATCCATGTATGTGTGCGTTTGTGTGTGTGCATGTGTGTTACGTCAGCATGCGCTAAGAAGAGCAACTGGTGCGTTGATATTGCTGTTGTTATTGCTGCTGCTGCTGCTGCTTCGGTGACAAGCAGAGAATGAAAGAATCATAAAAAAGATCTAAGCACAAACATTTTATATACACATATGTGTATGTGTATGTATGTATATGTTTACATATGTATATACATACATAAACAAACAAGAAGACAAGCGACTACGAAGCACACCGCACAAATAACAAAATGCCAAAAAATCTGTCCAAAAACTTGATTTTCAATTGTGCTATGCGAGCGAGCCGACCGTTTCTATGTGTGTGCGTGTGTGCATGTGTGTGTGTGTGTGTGTTTTGCCTCAGTTCTTGCCACTGGTGGCTGTTTTTTTTAATTTCGCTGAGCTGAGCGTTTTCTTAAGTCATTTCGGCCAAGGTTGCCGACAAGCGACAACTTGAGATCATAAAATAAATAAATGCCAAAGTATCTGTATCTGTAGTGGGTGCGTGTATGTGTGTGTGTGTGTGTGTGTTAATATTGACCATATGTGAGATTTGCAACGTTTAATGTTCAATTTATTGTACAGTTCAAGCTAACAACAGCCAACAACAACAATACTCAACGAAAATGCAATAAAAGTGCCAAAATACAACAACAACAACAACAACAACAATAGCAACAAGCGCAACGAACAAACAGACAAACAAGCAAACAACAACAATCAGCGAAACATCATGATCAGCAGTTGGAGTTGCAAACTGCTGCTGCTGCTCATGATGATGATGATGCAGTGCAGCAGACATCCGGGCACAAACGCCTACAACATCGATCTGCCCAGCTATGTGCGGTATCGACAAGCTAGCAATTCCATGTTTGGCTTCAGCATTGCATTGCATAAGCCCCGCGAATTTTCCAACGTCAATTCGTAAGTAACTTCAATTATCTCACCAATACTATTTAAGTACAGTGAATATTAACTATAGTGTGCTTCAAAAAATTTATGAAATCTTTTTTTTTTGTAATTTCTTCTTGATTTTCTTTCAAATTTATCAAATTACCTTTTTAAGCTCGGCATGATTTTCAAATTTTAATATTCATCAATTTTGTAAGTTTTTTAAGTTCAATAAAAATTTTTTAATAGACTTAGACTTAAAGAAATCTAACAAAGCTTCAAAAATAAAGCTCATGAATATTCAATACAGTATTTTTGCATGCGAAGCTAAAAAATATGGTTCTTGAAACAAGTTAACTTTTTTTCCCCTACTAGATTTTGTAGGTTTGTCTTAAACAATTTGATTTGACTTTGACGGTTTTTATTTTCTTAAAGTTGTAATTATTATTCTGGGACTTTGTTATCTTTAAAAGATCGAATACGTTTTCAATACTCATCGTCAATTAAATCAGTTTTTGCAGCATCTAATAGTTCTCGAGGAATCTTAAATTGCTTATTCAAACACAAATAAAAAATGCATCTCTCAAATTTCGTTATCCAAGAAAAAAAAATCGTAATTGTTAACTTTGTTTTCGTTAGACATTTTATAAACTGTCAAAATCTTTATCTACTGCCAAAAACACAAAAAAAAATCAAATAAACATAACTGTATGTGTATGTGTACTTAATGCTAGGTTTCACTGTTCATTAACCGAAATCGAAAACGAAATCGAACTTGAACTGTTTTTCGAAAAGTACTTATGTAAATTGAGCGAAACGACCTTCTGACACCCAAGACACAAACTACAAAGAGTGACAGTGACATATGCACACACACACACACACACACACACACACACACACACACACACACACATGTATGTATGTAAATATATATAGTTAACGTGTGCATGTGTGTGTTTTTCGTCTATATTCGGTGAAATTTTCAATGCCACAATGCGCATGCGCGCCGGAAATAATCAAGCATGACGACAAAAACAAAAACCGAAAGAAGTATCTTTTATTTAAATGCTTCACCCTCCCCCACCCCACCACAAAATGAACATTTGTCGCTTGGTTTCTTTTCTTGGTTTTTTTTTTTTTGGGAAACATTCAGTTATCGTTGTTGGTTTTGTTTTTTCATTACTTTCATTTTTGTTTGTTTGGGAAGCTGAATGCGCTGATAGTTGCTGTATTGATAACGAGTGATAAACGAAAAACTGATAACTGATAACTGCACTTGGAATGCTATTATTATACCATCATTATGAATGAATGAATGAATCAAGCTGAATTAATGTAAGAATAAGTTCGGATAATCAAGCTTATTTTTGGGCTGCAATTATTTGTTGTATTTTATGTTCGTTACGGACATTTATGTTTACATATTGCTCATTAAGTACATAATGTTTTTTATGTGGTCAAAAAGAAGCACAGAGAACGTGTTGAAGATCTTAACTTTTTGATTAAGAATGGCAATTTAAACGCTGGCACACTTTAAAAAAGAAAGTATCAGAAAGTACTTAAAAGCTGTTCAAAAAAGTTTTTAAAGTACGTGTTTATCTATTGAGTATTATAACAACGCTCAAAACGACTAAGAAAATCCGATAAAGGTCTCAAATTATTTGTTCAGGCACGATGTTGGAAACGTGTTGAAATTCTGTACGAATATTTTCTATATTAAAACGGTCTACAAAACTATTCTACAGTCTTTATGTATTGATTTATTTATTAAAAAGATGAAAATAAAAATTTGTTAAGGAAATTTTTCTTAAAAGTAATAAAAAGATCTGACTTAAGTTAAAAAAATTTCAATACTTTAATAAAGTTAAAATAAATTTAAAAAAAAATGTTATCAAAGTTTTAGTTTTAAATAAAGTAAAAATAAAAATATTTAAAAAAATTATATAGACAAATATTATTGTAAAACTGCAAAATATAGTTAAATCAATACAGAGAAAAGTTACAAAATGGAGTTTCTAGTTCAAATTTATATATATATGTATGCAGCCCTTTTAACTTTGGATTTTTGAAGTATTTCCCCATTTTAATGTTCCTTCAAGAATTGGAGAATTGTTGTGTGTATGATTTTTGATGTTGTTGTTGGATGGCATATAGTAGTGCCATAACTGTCTGGTGTCTTGGTGTCAACACCATAAACATCCTAAATGCCATTAATTTCAATCAGAGGTGAGCAATCAAAATAAATGATCAACATCGTGTCCTATTGCACTATATACATACATACACACATACATACATACTGGTGTATATATATATATAGAATAATCTCGTATAAATGGGCCATTCGACAATTTGAACCGTAACATTATTAGACGAATCCAACTGACCCATAGCAAATGGGCAAGTAGAGGATTCAAATTCTCTCATGCGCAGTCTGTCGATCAGTTTTTTTTTTTTTGATCAGTTGCCGCCTCCATATACTGCTCCGTTCATGATGTACTCGTATTCGTATTCGTACTCATTTTCGTATTCGTATTCGCATTCGCATTCGCGAGGAGTGTTCGAGATAGCCTATTGAACTTTGAAAGTTCGTCAACGGGAACGGTTCAGTTCGGTATGGTACGTACCGAGTCTTGGTTGTTCCTCGTACGTTGAGCGTGCTAATCAAGCGGCAACAAGATGCAAAAGATCTTGCTTTGCACCTCTTTTTCTGACTTTTCGCACGTTCACTTGCTACAAAGAAGCAGAAGAGCGTTGTAGTTGTTGAAGATGACGCGAGATAGTTGTTGTTAAAAACCATGAGACCATGGAATGAGCTGCCTCAAACCTACCAGCGATAAAGATTCTGAACAGCGCAAAAGAGAGACAGAAAGAGAGAGAGAGAGAGAGAGAAAAAGAATAGACAGAGAGACAGACTGTGAGCTAAAAGTTATCATCGCATGCAGAGAACGTGTGTGTGGAAAACTGAAATTCTCTCGAATCTCTGCTTGTTATTGTTTGTACCACGCAATGTGTAATTAGAAAGGGAGTTTTAATGAGTTTTATATTAATGAAACTAATTTTCGTAACACTTGGCATGATTTTGTGATATTCACTGGATAAATATCTAAAATTATGATCTATGAAAAGTTTAAGTTTAAGTTAGAATACTTTTAGATATTATGACAATAATGAAAAAAAAAAATCTGGAGAGTTAAGTGCACTCAAAATGCTTTTACACCACAAAAAAAAGAGCACAAAAAAATTATGCGATATTTAAATGCAGCGTTAAAATGTTTACAATTCAATAAACAGACGCTAATAAACAGCGGAGCACAACAAAAACAAAAACAAAAAAAACCAAAAAAAAGAAGCGTTATGCATGCTTCGATGGTCTTTAAGCTTCCATGTACAGATACTGTTAAAGATACAGATTCTGATGCCGATGCAGATACAGATACAGATACAAATTGCCATTTGCAAGAACATCGCTATTAAAATACTCTATGGGTTTTGTTTTATTTCATTAGTTTAATATCAGCATTAAAGAAAGTTTCCGGCCATTTCATTTTCTAAGTGCAAGATTAAAACAATTAATCAGCTGTAATATTTATTGTTTACTAAGCTTTAGTTTATTTAGCTAAACATAATATTTCTTTGGAATTCTAGAAGTACGTAATTGCTACAAATGTTTGTCGATAAGCTATGGAAAAAGTTTATAAACATTGTGTTCTTAAAGCCTTACCATTGCTAATGGATTTAAGTAAAAGATTTTCTCAACTTGTTCTTCAATTGTATATCATATAACTTTTTTTTTTTTTTGTATTCTTAAAAGCTAATGGCTATTGTTATTGTTTTGTTGATGTTGTCTTTTTTTTTTATTTTTTATTATTATTGTTGGTTTGCCTAACAATTAACACATATGTTTGCCGGAGCTTAGACACTGTTTTGTTTGTTGTTTGTTGAGTGATACTTTCGGGGGGGGAGACAGTAGTAAGGGCATTCAGTATGACTCTGTCCCGCTCGACCCACGCTTACTCGCTCTTCGTCTCTCTGTCTGTCTGTCTGTCTGGCTGACTGTCTGACTGTTAAAGTGCACTTAAGGCTAAAAATTACCTGACTTCATCTGCTAGCACAGACAATATAATTGTGTGCAAACAAAGCTTAATGCCAAGTTCCACAGTGAAGGAGTAAAAGAATCAGTAAAAGAAGCAGGAGAAGAAGAGGTGATGGTGGTTGTTGGTTGATGGTTGTATTGTGGTTTTGTCTGTAACTAGTTGTGGTTATATTGTTAATAAGGCAAGTTGATGTAGCCGATGTGGCCAATGTGGTTTGCCCTGAAGCATTGTTGGTGGCAATTAATACATACACACACAAGCAACATCATTATGTATCTTGTGTCTGCGAATGTATCTGTATCTGTATCTGTAACTGACACAGTTAGTGCTGTGCGTGTGCTATTTACGGTCAAGTGTTTGGCACAAGGTTAGCCGTCCGCTTCACCCAATTGGCCAAATAAGTCATCATCATCATCAACAGCAGCAGCAGCAGCAGCTGAAACACCAGCAACAACAGCCGCCTCAATAGACCGTTAGGTTTGCAATCAACTTGTTGAGACACGCGCAGGTTTCCTTATACTACTCTACACTACTCTATCCTAGCCGCATTCATTGGCTTTTGTTGCTCATTAGCCTGGCCTTGTTCACAGTGCCAAAAGTGGGTTAGTGCCATGCATATAGGGTGTGAAACGCAACAGATCCGTCATCTGACATAAGCATACTAATCCAATTGCATTGCTTTGGCTCATCTCATTAATATCTTATTTTGTTCAGTACATAAATCGTTTTGTATACATTGAAGATGGGATAGGACTGATTTTTAAAGTGTTTTATTGTTTTTATAAAATAATAATCAGCTAGGTTACATCAACTTTTGACATCATACTTTCAAGTCCTTTCGTCATTTGAATATTGAGAAAAATGCTCTCTCGAATAAGTTTTGACAGCGATCTTTAAACAGCTGGAAAACTAACGTTTCATCAAATTTGTTATAAATTTTGTCTTCAAAATCAGAAACATACATTTTTTTTTTGGAATTTTTATATTTAGTATTGATAAGTTTGGCAACAGTCAATATTTTGAAGTGCTTTTTTTTAAAGCCAATCAAAAGACTAGCGACAGTTAAATACATTTTTAATAATATATATATATTTTATAATAATAATATTTATATATATATATAAGTTTAAGGTAAATTCTTGGTTTTGGTACAATAAATCAGTTAGGTTTTAAAAGCAAAGACTTAAACTTAACACCGATTTTTGCCAAGTGTGCAAATATTGTTGCTCGAAGAAAAGCAAAACCGCTTCAGTTATATACAATTTGGGGCAGCAATAAATAAGTTAATATATATCTTCGCTAAAGATCATTTTGAGGAGCTGCACAAAATTTGCGGCTGTCTCACACATTAACCTCATCGCAACCTATCTTCTCCTCTTCAACTCTACCCCTCAACGGCGTCCTATAAATGGACTCCAGCAACAAAATATTCGACAGCTGCCGCTTGTCTCCGTTGTCGGTTGTCACTTTGTTGTGGTTATGAAATTGCAAACAGCAACAGCAGCAGCGACAGCAACAGCAGCAGCAACAGTAGACAATGAAATGTAATTGATTTCAAATATTTACTGTACTTTCATACACTTTGGCATTTGGCTGTTGTTGCCAGCAGCAGTTGTTAGCAGCTCCTGGCTCTGGGCATTTAATTGATTGCCGCTTGATTGCCGAGTCGAGTGGCGCGGTGCGACGATAAAGATAAAGATCGGATCAAAAACAACAAAACAAAAAATACGAAAACGATGTGGGTTGGCAAAAGACAGACTTATAGATAGAATAGATAGACAGACGAATGCGATGCTACTGGGTCTTTTTAGTGAGCATCCTGTGTGTGTGTGTGTGTGTGTGTAGATTGAAACTCATTTGTATGGAAGTGTCAATGTGTAAAAAAGGTGTTGGAAAAACACACACACACACACTCACATCCATATAAAATGGCTCAATGAGCAGCCTGGCCGCACACAAACAACAGCAACAGCAACAAAAACCCTGGGCGCGACAGAGGGTCGCACGTTGAGCGCCGGCGCAGCGCGACGTCACGTGTGAACAGTTACTTTTTTCCCAGCCAGAATTTTGCTGTCTGTCCCTCGCGCGAACGATACACAAATAGAGAGAGAGAGAGAGAGAAAGCAGCGAAATGAGGCGCGCACATGTTTAGCGCCGTAACGCCCTCGCTTTTGTTTTTGGCCCCTCGACGTAAATTAAAAATACGAGAAGAAAAACCCTAGACCCGAACCAAATCAACCCGACCCTTAACTAAGTACTCTCTCTTTCTCTCTCTTACTATCTGCCCGCTGACTGACTTCGAAATGACTTTGCGATTTTGGGTAAATTAAATGTAGCCCTTTTTATTTGTTTCATCGTGGTATTTGCGTTGGGCATTACCTACAGCAACAACAACAACAAAAACTTACAGTACAGTGCGGGCTAAAATTATGCGTTTGCTGTACCATAAGATAAGAAGCATGCTGCATAAGATTATTACACACTTAGCATAGTACATAGTACTTGAGATAGTAGGAAAAAGATACCACAGATAAGCTTCTTGTGCTGCTTATGCTTTTCTTATGCATATCTTAAGTATTTGATTAAGTAACATACTTTAAATTCCTATGTAGGATGCTTCTTAACATGTCTATGGACGAATGCAAACTTAAATCGTAAATCATTATAATACAAGATATAAAGTATGACTGCTTCTTAAAAACAAAATCTTAAAAGTTGTTATTAGCTAGTTGTTAGTTAGGTTAATGTGTTATGTGTAAACCACATTGGCAGAACAATGCAAAAGTTTATTTATTTTTGAATCCAGCCTAAGATTAAATGTTGAATTGTGGTTTGTTAAATAAAGATTTAACATTAATGTTTATTTAGATAAACCGATCGCTTAACCTGTAAATAAGTAATAGGTTATAAGAATTTGCTTATAGTACATTGAAATAAACATATAGTATAGACGACCACACATAGCTTAAGTAATCTCATGAATCACCTTTGATGAATCAAAAACTATTCTGAAAAATGAAAACGCATATTGTCAGATTGACTGATGATGAGGAAATGACTAAAATCCCAGGTGACATGAGTGGGATTTGTTAATTTGCGTTAAGTCCCTCTGATCTCTTTTTTCATCTGTCCCTCTCTCTCTCTCACTGTCTCTGTCTCTGTCTCAATTTGTGACTGCAGACAGTTGGCGAGCACTGTGCACATGGTTTTCATTCATTCATTCACATTTTGCCCTGTCAGAGATCGAGAGTGGCAGGCAGGAAGCATGCGCAGCTTCACACGCACACAGCACCCACACGCATTAGGGGTATTCACTGTATGGTGTATGATATGCTACGGCCCGTGCTATCCTGCAGAACGGATGTTGCGCATGTGTTTTTGTTTTCTTCTTTCTTTCTCCTATTTGGTCTCCCTCTTTCTAGTGTTGAAGTCGGCTTCGGAGTCGAAGTCAGTCGTCAAATGGTGCACTTGGAAAAAAACTTGTGTATTATAATGTGGAAAAATCAAAGAAAATAGGAGAAAAAAAAGAAAAACATCTAGAAAACTAAGATTTAATTAAATGACGAAGCTTTATAGTTTCACATCTAGAAATCTTTTTGAAAAAAATACGCAATTTATTTCTAACGTAGCATTTTTCCTAAAAACAAGTCTTAAGAAAGTTTGTGTCTTTTCAAAATTCCTTTCCGCTTTGCATTTATTTTCAAAACTTTGTAAATTTTCTTATAACCTTGACATATATGTTTGTTTTATTTTATTTTTTTTGAGTGCATTTCACATGCGATTACAACAAATTGTTCGAATAGAAAGAAGAACAAAAAGCCGAAGTTTATTTTAAACATAATTTTTATTGCGGCTGCTGCACGCGACGATCGATGGCGATTTCGAATTCAATGCGTGATGCGGCTTTAAGACCGCAGACCAAAGGTTCTATTCCCCGCTCCTTTGGCAGCATTTCCAGCTAAATTGTTTTTCCTTATGGCTTCTTCTTTCAAATTTTCCCCTAAGACAATATATTTGTGTGTAGTATCTGTCTATGTATATGTCGTTAGTCCATGTGTGCGGAAAATTGTTCAATTTGGAATGCATTGTGCGGCTTTTCACGCTTCAATTTCCATGCACGGCCTTGCGGCCCATTTCTGGCTATTTGGCCATTTGTAATTGAGACATTGCCCAAAAAAAAACACACACATACAAAATACACAATTGAAACGCTTGCGTTTCGACTTTTTGTTTTTTGGCGCCTTCGTCACTGTTCATTCTTTATTCATGTTGTTCATTTTTTTTTTCATTTCATTTGAATGTGTTTTTTTTTGTTCTTACTTTTTCATTTTGTGTGTTGCCCATTTTTAATTGAAGCGCATTGATTTTGATTACTTTTGTGCACTCGTCTCTATGAGACTTATTGTGTATGTGTGAGTGTGTGCCTTTTGCTCTCAGTGATTGTATGTTTATGGTTTTGGTTCATTGCACACACACACGCACACACATGCAGCAGTGACGCGTGCTGCTTAATTTGAAAATTACGCCAGCCACGTTCCCCATTCGCTCCTCAATAGTACGATTATAGAATTGTTTCATTTGCGATCGTTACGATTTATATATGTATGCTGCGGTTTAATTTGGTATTATTTTATAGCGATTTAAATAACAATTTCTGCTTTGTACTATATATATATATATAATGTATATGTAGTTGTTGGATAACTTATTAAGAAAGCAACCACATCTTATTGATTGACTAAAAGAAACATTTACTATGAATAACATTAATTGAAATTTTACGAATAATGAACATTTTACTTGCTTTTCCATAAAAGAAACATTTTGTTATAATTGTAAATATTTGAAAATATTTTTTTTCATCTTTAACTTGGCAACATTATTGATCTTCTAACTAACATTTCTAAGCAAAAGGCAAAATTTTTAATTAATGTCATGTAAATATTGATCATTCCGAAGCTTTTTGCGAAACAAGCTTTAAGATGTTTCAGCGTTAGCTGAAATCAACTTTGTTTAAATGAGCTTGTATTCATTTTCATTTCAAAATATTCTATGCCCATTCATCAACGAGTACTTTTGAGTACATTGTACCATCTGTTAAAATTGTGCTAATAAATTTTGTATAGAATGAACGATTGTTGCCAAAAATAAATTGAATGACTAATAAGCACACATGTACACATATAAATGTTTATATATATATATATTTTTATTAAGACGCAAACTTTCTTTTTGATTCATATGTGCTTTTTTGAGCAAATGTGTCATTTTGTTTGAACCAAATTCATTCATACAAACATACGCGAAACCAAATGCAAATGAAAGAATTTTTGGATTTCTTAAATGGAGAATGGAACGTAGGGTGTCAATAGAGAACCTGTTTTCACTGTTTCACTCATTCTTGGCGCCTTGTTGTGTGCTCATAATTTGTCTCTTAATTATATACGGCGCGAATGATCCAATGGTGATTCAATGAAACGATATGATGCTATGATGTCAGCACTTTACAGACATCATACATACAATATCGATATAAAGAAATAATACTAGTATCGCTAATGTATTTAAATGAACCTGAACCTTGATACAAACTGGTTTTATTGAGCCTTAAAAATCTTACATGATCAACAATAAACTTAAAATAATAATAAACAAGTAAGAAGGCTCAGTCGAGAAATCCCGACTAGCACGATACCCTGATCCCTGAATATTTTACGCGTACAGTCAGTGCTTGCAAGTATTTGTGGTGTGTGTACGACCATACTGTGTAGTGCATACTAAACTTCAAGGTTCCATATCTCCGGTGTTTCTTAACCGATTTTAATAAAAATTTCACAGATTGTTATTATTTTGATTAATAATTAAAATGCCATCTAAAGTTTTTTCAAATTCAAGATTTTATTGTTATCGATCACATGTGTATATCGGAAACGGGATGAGTTATCGAAAATCGAAACAAACTTGTACTGCCTAGGGATTAGGCGAGCTTAGTTCGAAATCTGGAAGTCTCTAGCTCTTATAGTCTCTGAGATCGACGCGTTCATACATACAGACGGACAGACGGACAGACGGCAGACGGACAGACGGACAGACGCAGACGGACAGACGGACAGACGGACATGGCTATATCGACTCGACTGTTGATGCTGATAAAGAATATATATACTTTATGGGGTCGGAGATGCTTCCTTCTGCCTGTTACATACTTTTGCACAAACTTCATGATACCCTTTTTATTTTTAATGGGATCAGGGTATAAAAATTATATTTCGCATGAATATTGGCTAAACATTACCGAAACATAACTTCAAAATCAAAAATAACCATAAAAGTAATAAAAAATATCCCCTGAGTACCAAATTTAGCTGTTGAATCAACTTTACCTGAACCTTGATACAAACTGGTTTTAAAGAGCCTTAAAAATCTTACAAGATCAACAACAAACTAAAAATAATATTTAAAAATAATATTTCGCATGAATATTGCTTAGACATTAAAGAAAAAATACATTTATATCAAAAATAACCAAACAAGTAATAAAAACTATCCCCTAAGTACAAAATTTAGCTGTTGAATCAACTTAAGACTGGTTTCCTTTCACTAAATGGTGCTAAAGGTGGTTGCCCAATGCAGCATTGTGTTTTCCCCCCTTAACGCTAAAGGAGTTCTTCATATTCTTCGTTCTTCATTTGGGTAGCAAAGTATTGTACATACATATATATATATATATACATACATTTAGTAATAGTAGTACATCATGGCACGCACATTGACAGCTGTCATTAGCATTCATTGCGGAAGCGCGGCAAAAATCCATTGAAGGCTGCCTTTGGCTCGACTGCTCGGCTGCTGGACTGATGGGCGTCTGGGCTTATGGGCTTCTGGGTTTTCTGTGTCTGGGGTGCAGTAAATGGGCCTTCATTAAAATTGAAAATAATAAAACGGAAAATAAATATAAGCAATGGAAGAACAACTGGCGGCCGCAAACGGCAAATCAAACACTTGAAAGTTGATTAAAAACGGCCCTGTTATTTTTGCTACTGCCACCATCCCTCCTGCCACTGCCAAAGCTATTGCTACTGGTGCCCCATCCCTTGCTGCCCACATGCAACAATTTGACGTTTGACTAAAGTAAAATCCGCACAGATGCGTGCTACATGAGAACGGCGGGCTTTCGATTCTCACTCTCTCTCTTTCTTTCTATCTATCTTTTGCTCTATGAACGATGTTGTTCTCAATCAAAGTGACTGCAAAGTGAATAAAGTCTGTTAATGGATTACGAATGAGGCATTCAAGTGTTGCAATAGGTCAGTTGCTTTGATCTTTCACGATAGGAAACTTGCAACAAAAGTTTTACTATCTACATACTTTGATTGAAAAGGAGAGTTCACTTTCAAGCATATAACTATTTTATTATAATATATATATACATGAAATGATTAAATAACTTACAAAATAATATTTGTTGTGTTTGAGTTTAATCTTAAATTGATATTCGAGTACATTTTGTGGGTAGATTTTGCGATTTTGAGCTAATTTTGATTATAAGTTCTAAGATTATATAAATTAAGCATTGCAACTTGATATTACTTACAAAAAAAATCCATAAATTTAACTTATGTGTGTGTTTTTTTGATTTTATTGCAGTTTGATTGTGGGTGCGCCCAAATTTGATACATCCACGTATCAGGAGGGGGTTGTGGAAGCTGGCGCCGTCTTCAAGTGTACGATGAGGAAAGATAATGATTGCCAGTTGGTAACATTCGATTCCAAAGGTAAGTCTCAATACTAAGTTGACTAACAGTTTTGGCTTTTGGGGGGGAAACAAAAAATATTGGGCTTGGCGCCAAGCAATCTTAATGTTCCACTCTCTCTCTGTCTCACTCACTCAATCTCTCAGTGTCGCCCAGTTGCCCAGTGTGTGTGTGTGTGTGTGTGTGTTTTTTTTTAGGTCTATCAGTCTCAGTGTAGCTGTGTATTGGCGCCAGTTACAACAGCGCCGAATGCAATTAGTTATTTATGGCTTACGCGCATGCGCAGCGTTTTTAGTATGCAAAATGCGAGAATTGTGAAAAATGCAACAACAACAACAGCAGCAGAAGCAACAGCAGCAGCAGCAGAAACTGCATAAAATTACGCACGGCTGACGTTTATTATTTTTAGACGAGTTTTGTTTTGTTTTCTTTTTGTTTTGTTCTGTTGCCTGCCATTTGTACGGGCCCATGGCACTTCCTTAAGCGCAAACGGAAATGATAAACAGGCAGCCTCTAAAATAAACAGACGCCCATTTTCAAGGTCCTCACCCCCCAACCCACCCACCATCATCTGCATAGCCATCATCCTGCAACAGTCGTCGCGTCTCGCCTCGTCTCCACAACATTGCCACAGCCAACGGATGCGCAAATAAAAATTATTCGCCCTGTCGACAATGACGATGTGGATGTGGATGTTGATGTTGATGTTAATACCGATGATGATGGCAATATGAATGCAGTGGAGTCGACTCAAGTCGAGAGTGCTGTCTGTCGAGTGGTGTGGCATGGTGTGCTGTGCTGTGGTGTGGTGTGGTGTGGTGTGGTGTGGCATGGTTTAATGGTGTTGAATCTATATTGGTGTGCCCTCTCATCAAACAGAGAAGCTTCTTCTCAATGAACTCCAAGACAATCAATTGAGTGCTTTATGGGTCATATTTGTTATTGAGTTAAAACTCCAAAAGAAATTTCAATGCAAAACTAATAAAAATTGTCGAAAGAAGTATAAAAAAAAGTAGATAGGAAAATAAACAGTTTAATGAAGGTACTTAAAAATGCCAGAAATTCCAATATAGATTAAATATATATATATAACATTTCTTATAATAAAAGTCTTAAAGGCGCGTTCCATTCTGTTGTGGAATTCTGAAAACATTTTTTAACATTAACATTTTGGGGATTATACGAAAATTCCAAGAAAATATATTAGTATTAAAAGTATAAGCAAAATATTCCATTTAAAAAGTATCATTTCTTTTCGATTAAAACCAATGTGGTGCTAAATAAATTTTTAAAAAGAAATATTCCCAAGAAAATCACGTACATTCGTACACGTACGTTCGTTCTTTCTTAGGCTTGACTGTACTGTATTCTTTTGTTCTTTTTGTTGTGCATTAATGCTCGTAAATATTTGTGGCATACGGCAGGCGTTACCTGTCGACAATTTGCTGGCCATCTGAGATATCTGGCATAAATATGCAATTTGATTTTGCGGCTGCTGCTGTTGGCAACACCTCAAAAAGTTGCTAACACGTGCTCAGCTCAACAAAAAAGGGTAAACGAGGTGCAAGCGAGGCAACTGGTGTTGATGGGTTGAGTCTCGGCAGTGGGATGCATAAATTGAACTGCTAAGTGTTATGGGCTTAGCTTAGTAATACACGCGCCAAGCCTTTATCAACATGAAAATGAAAGCTAAATAAATATTAAAATGCTCGTGTCTTAACTTCTTGTATCGTATGCTTGCTAATAACCCAAAAAAAAAAAAAAACAATAAAGGAGTCAACAGGTGCTTCATTCAGCTAGCAGGTTGGTTCATTCATTCTTTCATCGATGATCAAGAAATTAGTCAACGATTTTAGTTCAGAGGAAATATACTATCTGATTCATTTGCCAAAGTGATTACTCACATCTTCACTGTAAATATTTAAATATATATTCATCGAACTTATCTTAACAAAAAATTGTACTTTAATTACTCATTTATGAACACGCAAGCCAAAGGCGAAAAAATAAAACACAAACCCAAAACTAAAGTTAAAATGCATTTATCAATTTAGTTGAATTCTGACTCAAGTCACTATGATTAAATTTAATATTCTTCAAAATTTGTCATGTTTTCACCAAAAATTTTGTTAATTATAGTATTTGTCGAGATATTGTGTGAAAATCTTTTTGTTTTTGAATACAGCTCGACGAAATTTTAGTATCTCATCAACATTAAATAATTGGAATATAAAATACACCCTGTGTAAATACACAAATATCCAATAAATCTTTTTGCTTAATCTATTTCTTGCTTCAATCACATCAATCATAATGCAACTTTTTGCTATTTATTACAAAATTCATCAAACTTTGTTTGTGACTTCATTATTTGTGTTATTATTACAAAAGTTATTCATTCAACGAAATCTCAGTTGCATTCAATCATTTAAAAGATTCACTTTACCCTCATTCAATCGCAATTTAATCATCAAATAAACCTACTTCAATCAATGCCTCACAACACCATGGTATAAATAAAGTATAGCACCATATATATTAAGAAATCTTCCTGCAACAATATAAAAGTTATTCATTCAACGAAATCTCAGTTGCATTCAATCATTCAAAAGATTCATTTTACACCCATTCAATCGCAATTCAATCATCACATAAACCCATATCAATCACCATGTTATGAACAAAGTACAGCACCCTATATAATAAGATATCTTCTCGCTTATTTGATTTATTTTTTCATCTATCCCTCGATGTCACCCGGTACCTAACTATTTACCGTAATAAATCATTGCCAAACATAAACGGAAGTGGCCATTATGCCGTTATTTGCCAAAGTGCCTTGTTTAGAGCAACTTAATTAGTTTGCTTTTGTTTCGTTTTCTTACGTTCTTTTGCCTTCGTCACTTTAAAATACATCTGTATTAATTTCAGCAAATTTTTCATTTCCGTCAACGTTTTTTCTTCTTCTTCTTCTTCTTTTTCTTCAACTTTATTTTCGGTAACTTTTTCGTGTGTCTCTTTTTTGTTAAATGTAAAACGCTTTTAAATTAAGAAGCACTCGTTTATATATTTTTTATTTTTTATTACTTTTTGCTGTGAACTATTATGAGCTAACATTTAAACTATTGCTAATTCGTTTTTTTTTATCCCTTCTCAGGTAACAATCGGAATTCAAAAGACGAAGTTATCGATCGCAAGTCGTATCAGTGGCTTGGTGCCACTGTGGCAACCGGACGGGATAGCGATTTGGTTGTGGTAAGTACTTCTTCCCTTTTGGAAAATATCAACTTTGAGCTTAGAAAACCTTGTAAGTTAGACTATATAATAAAATATTGTGACTTGTATCGTTTTGTTACCATCGAAAATGATGGAAGAAAAACAAGTAAGAAGGCTCTATTCGGGAATCCCCGACAAGACGATAACCTGAACCCTATAAATTACGTGTACAGTCTGTGCTTGCAAGCATTACTGTGTGTATGTACGCGCATACTGCATACTGCATACTCAACTTCAATGTTCCATATCTCCGGTGTTTCTCAACCGATTTGAATAAAAATTTCACAGATTGTCATTATTTTGCTTAATGTTTTAAATGCCATCTCAAAGTTGTCCAAATTTAAGATTTTGTTGTTATCGCTCCCATGTGTATATCGGAAGGGAAGAGTTATCGAAATTCGAAAACAAATTTGTACTGCCTAGGAATTAGGCGAGCTTATGTTCCAAATCTGGGGTCTTTAGCTCTTATAGTCTCTGAGATGGACGGACAGACGGCTATATCGACTCGGCTTTTGATGCTGATTATAAATACATATACTTTATAGGGTCGGAGATGCTTCCTTCTGCCTGTTACATACTTTTGCACAACCCTGTTATTGTCTTTTTACCCATTTTTAATGGGTTTAGGGTATAAAAAAAATGTTTTATAAAGGAATTGACAAACTTTCCACCATTCTAGTTCTAGTTCTTTACTGACCACCATCAGAATAGTAAAAATCTTGTTGCCACAACCCACATACACATACATATACATATACAAAACGTTTGCATTATTTATCGCTTGACAATGTTGTAAAACGAAAGATTAATGTGCATACATCAAGAATGAATGAGAGATACTACTCTCATTTTCAGTGACAAACGCCGCAGTGTTAGCCACAACACTGACCCACTCTGACTCGCCATAACACCTGCCGCACACACATTCCGCACAACCCGTGTAGTGTAGTGATTGCCAGGTTGTTTGATTTTAATGCGCATTGATGGCATCATCGCAGAACGCGATTGCTCGTTAAATGACCAGTGGGTTTGTCTGATTAACAACATATCCCAGGGGCACATTGAAAGTGCAAGCGCAGTCAACACAGACTGGAACAGACGGAAAACCCAATGACCCAAAGACCAGGAGATGCCATCGAAAAAAAAAAACAGGTGGGCGTCGAACTCAAACTCGAAACTGAAACTGAAACTTTCAGCTCAAAAGACACAAATCCAAAATGACTTTTTTTTTTATTTTTTATTACAATGCCGCAAGCAAGTTTCGTTTTTATTTTTTCTCTTCTTCTTAGTTTATTTTTGTTTTGATGTCAGCTGCGGTGGGTGTGCAATGCCGTTATACTTACACGTACGCACATGTGTGTGTGTTTGCGTGTGATTATATATACTATATCTATTTTTATATGTATTTTGTTTATTTTATTTGTTGCTTTGTAGCTTTAATACTCTAAGACCCTTTAAATATTTTATTGGGTATATTACACTTTTAATTCTATTTGACAATTGATTTAATCAATTAAATAAACTATTTAAAATAGTCTTTGAAATTCAAAAAAATGTTCAAAAATATGTTTGTGTTATGTTGCAGTTGTGACTTATATACAAATATAATAATATATATGTTATGACTGTTATAAACAAGCAGCAATAAATTTCATACTTGAATGAAAGCAAAATTATTTTAAATTGAACCGATTAATTATATATGCTGTAACTATTAAACAGTACTTTTTCCATTCCTATCTATGTGTAATTATAAGAAATTTTGAAACCAATTTGATTAGTAGAAAACTATTTTTTTTATTAAGTTTGTATTATAATTTGTGTAAAACTCTTGAAAAAAATTTAATGGAGTTCTTCAACAATTTTGCCAAGCAGCTGGACCATTTTTAGTTTTAAAATATAGAGCATCTGCTAGTCGAGAACTCAAACAAAAAATGCGCTACCATTTTTCTTTTGATTTGTTGTATACGGGTCTTAGCAACAACAACAACAACAACAATAACATCAATGCTGTAGCAAAATTCTGAACGCGTTTTGATTTTGATTTCAATGCGTGCTTTTGTTATTTTTTCATATTTTTATTATTGTTGGCATCTTTGTGGTCGCTGTGAACGTGGCCGTTTCTTGGATTGCGTCAAGTAAACCACACACACACACACACACACTCACACACACACACATGCACAGTCTGTTACCAACTATTATTGAGTGTGCTCTGTTTAAGGTGCGCCCCAGTCGCAACTTTGGTTAATTGCGTTGGCGTCGTTGGCCAAGCCAAAGCTAAAGGTATCTGCCACCCACCCACCCACCCACCCAACCAACCAACCAAGCAAGCAACTAGCTGGCCAGAATGTGAGGGGGAAGCGACCGCAGCAACATTTGATTTTCACTTTAGTTCTCAATTAACTTTGATTTGGGCCATTTGATTTGGCAAGCATACTTTGTTGGCCGTTAACATTGATGGCCCCGCCACGTAGCCCATTGTTACAGTTACTGTTTGTTGTTGTTGTTGTTATTGCAGTTAACTTTTTTGTGTTAGCCATCATCATCCATGTCCATGTCCATGTCCATGTCCATGCCCATGTCCATGTTCAGGTCACTTCCGCCACGCGCGCACCCTGCGTTGACCTGGCCTTCAAATGCCCATTAACAGGCCATCGATTTATGTTTGCACCAAGTGCGCAACGGGTACTGAACTACATCATCACCAAAAGGTCCCAACAACAAGGCATTGTGCAACAATTGTGGCTATATTTTGGAATTCATTCACAGTGAGGTCAAATTTCAATCAAATCAAACTTGAAAGCCAAAGACTTATTTTTTTATTTAAAAGCTTAACTATAAACTTTAACTGAATTGAATGTGAAAACTATCAATATATATAGTATAATGTAAAATATAGTAAAATACAACAATGAACAATATGATAATGATATATCTTTGTCATTTAATTAAAAACTTGCCATGATTCGAAATCTTTGTCATATTTGTCATACAAAGATAATTTTTTGATTATTATTTGAACAAGTGATCAAATATGATATCATTGATATGACACATGCTGCATTAATTTTAATTGCTCATTTTGTTATCATTATCAAATCTACAACTGAACAATAACGATGGTTGTTTTTAAGCTTAAACTCTTCTAACTCCAAATTCAGCAAATTTTCAGTTTGTACTTTAAGCAAAAACACTGAAAAATTAAGAAATTCGCCAGCAGCTTGAGCTTTAGTTATTAAAAAGGCAAGCTAACATGCAAGAGCGAAAAAATAGTATTACTTGGTTCGACTGAAGAATTTTCACATGCTAAAGTTTTTTGTTTTTGTTTTTTGCATATGCATAAAGATTTCGATTTGGATTTCCTAGAAATCGTTGATTAATAGAGCAACCCTCGCATTTGATTAATGCCAATTTCATTTGATATCTCTCAGTTAGAAGCATGACCATGAAAAATTAACAGTTTCGTTCGAATTGATGGGAGGCATCCGAGCTAAATACGTTGCAAGGTGACATCATTGTGAACCCGATCGACAATTGGCGATTGTGGATGGTGTTGTTTGGGAGTGGTACGTGGTACGTTCAACATTGTACACCAAACGTTGTAAGCTGTATGCTGTTGTTCGATTGTGGATTGTGGCAAATGTTGTTGGTTATTGCCTTGAAGCATTTTGGTTGCTTTTGGGTACGGTATTTTGAGGCATGTGCCGCATGTCGTGCGGTCTCGTTTCATTTTTGTTTGTTGTTGCGATTGCGACATGATCATCGACACGATCTGTGAAATTGCCAGCGCGCTATTGAACTCAAATATGGCCAGGCCAAAACCAACCATCCAACCACTCAACAGGCAAACCAGGCACAGGCACAGGCACAGGCACATACAGGGCCATGGATCGAGGTCTTCGATCTGCGATCCTTGCGAAAAATTTTGCATTCGCAATGATAACGTCTGCATGTCTACCATGTCAAACGTGTTGACTTTTGACTTTTTGGTGCTTTCTTGTTGTGCATATATATATATATATATTTTTTTTTATGTGTGTGTGTGTGTGTGTGTGTGTGCACCCAACAAAGTTCTTCATCTCATTTTCTCTCTGTGTTCGCGTCTGCGAAAGTGCAGTTTAATGTCTCAACAATTTATCGCTGGCGTTTTGGTATGCACTCTGTGCCCAACATGGCCAACAAGCAACAGACAACAGACAAAGATGCAAGAAAAAATAAACAGAAAATAGTTATAATAATACATAATATGCAAACCCATTCAAAATATGCTTGAAAGCACCGTTAAGAACATTAAGCACTTAAACGTGGTTTCAAGATTGGAAAATGATTTTTTTTTTTATTGATTTTTATGTTATGTTTTTGCTTAATAATATTATAAATATGGATTAATTATTATTTCTTCTATTTTATGAAAGAATTTATTAGACTTGAATTAAAGAAAAAAAAAATTGTTCGCACTTAGTTCTTAGCCAAGTTTCTCCAAGCTGCTTGGCTCTCTATTAAGTCCCAGAGCGGCCAGCCGGTCCTCATTTTGACTCTAGGCCATTTGCATATCTAACTATCTTACCGCGAAACACACAACAACAACAACAACAACAATAACAAGAACAACTAGCAAGCATGAGCAAAAAAAAAAGCAAAACTCGAGTCAACTCTCTCATGGATTTCTTTGGACTGAATGCGACGACTCTGATAATAAAGTTTTTAATAGGAAAATGCTATTAACTTATTGATCGCACGCGGTGGGCCCTGGTCAACTTGGGGGCCTTATCTCCACTTGAACACGGGCGTTGAAACGTTGCCTGGACGATGATGTTGCTGCTGTTGTTGTTGTTGTTGCTGTTGTTGTTGTTGCACATTATGAATTCAATTGAATTGTTCAATGGCCTGGGACCTGGAACTGGACTTGGACCTGGACCTGGACCTGGACCTGAACTGGGCAAAAAGGCCTTTGGCAAGCTGATTGTCTTTATTTTGATTTTATGGGCGCTCTGAGTGCACCTGAGGCGCTCCAAATAGCGATATGAATGCGACTATGCAGATTTTATGCAACAGGGTTGCACAAAAAATCCAAAATATGAATTCCAAACTTATATTGAAAGTACAATGTTTCAATATTGCTAGTTCTTTAGTTCTGATTTGAATTCAAATCGTTAAAAAAATATATTTTTGACCGAAAAACAAAGTTTTTCTTTTCCTAGATTAAATTTTAACTAGTAACTCGAATTCATTATATACAAAAGGCCTTTGGCAATAGGAACAACCAGAAAGTATTGAGATTTTGTTATTTTACTGAATACGTTATATATTTTAAAGAAAAAACCATTGGTACTGTGATGCGTTTGATGGCGATTTGATTATATTCAAAGAATTATAAAACGTTCTATACGGTATGTTATATATTTTCTTATTTTCCTATGTCTGAAAATGTCTTTAATCGGAGTTTAAAATAAACTAAATAATTCAATTCAATATTAAAATATACAAGAATCGTTCGAAAAGCTAATAAAAGACATAAACTTTGAAATATATTGTTGGACGTGTTTTGCGTCCCTGGTTTCATAAGGTAGTTTTGTGCTGTGATTTTCGAGTCGTCGCTTGCATAATGTGAGCGCATAGATATTGTGATTCAATGGATATTTGAATGAGTTGGGCGTGTCTGCAGAGCAGCACCAGACTTGGAGCTGCAATGATGTGATCAGCATGCATTTTTGGCGATTGCGCGTCATTTTGGAGTTTATATCTGACAGAGAAAAGAGCGAGAGAGAGAGAGGGAGAGAGGGAGAGGTAGAGTTAGAGGAAGAGGTTTGCGCGGCATTAAAGTGGCATTGGAGTGGAGTGGATGGCGATGAAGTGGTGTAGCGAAAGGGGAGGAGCGAGAAGCAAGTCAATAGAGCTGCTGGCTTTTGCGATCCTGCCACTGGCAATGCCATAAAAGGCACAATATGTATAAATTTGTAAAAGTAATTGCAGGCATATGTGCCACAGAGCAAGCATCAAACAATGCCAGTCCGATCCGATCCGATCCGAACCGAACCGTACCGAACCGCACCAAGCCGCGTTGAGACGGGCCGGGCCAACTGCATGCCAGCCATATTTGGCATGGGCCATAGGCCCAAGTATTGCCGTCTGTTAAGCAGCGCCGGCAGCGTGCGTGTTTTATGTCCAACTGCCAGCCATTTATACATTATAAAACTATATACATATATGTATGTGTACACAAACAAACAAACAAACAAACAGACAGACAAACAGTCAAGACATTGGAGATGGAGATGCAGCTCCAGGGTCGCAACGTACCATACCATATTATGACCATACCATACCACATAATACACAAAGAGAACTAACTCAATGTACTATTCCAATTCTGATGATGTATAAATTTTAATTATTTTACTATTTTGATTTATTGGAAAACATAAAGATTTAAGCTTATTGATGAAATAAAATTTTGAAACATGGAATACAATTTTTACCGCTTTTTTATAATTTTCAATATCTTAAAACTTTTTCGACAATATGAAATAATAGTAAAAAATCACAAAAAAAAAATGCTAAAAACATTTATAAACAAAATTAAACATAAAGATGAAATGATCTTTAGCAAGTGGAATCAAGTGAAATTTTGTATTGTTATTTTAATAATGTTCAACCTTAGAAGTAATATAGTAAAATAGTAAAAAAATCACAAGAAAAATAAAAGAACAAGCAAAATATTTATAAAAAATTCAACTTTAAGATGAAATGGTCTTAAGACAAGTAGAATAAACCTAATATGCTTATTTTTTATAATATTCAAAGTTTTAAAAGTTTTTCTTCAATGTGAAATAATACTAAAAAAAAGAAATAAAAATAATAGTAAATTAAAAAAAAAAACAAAATTGTTAAAGATAATTGGAAAGAAAAAATTGTTAAATAAATTGTTGGCAAAAAATTAATAAAATTGGTATACAAAATATTGTAAGTGTAATTATTAAAAATAATAAATAAATGATATAAATGAGGACTTAACATTTATATCATTTATTTTTACTTAAAGTAAGTTTTTTTTGCACTTATTGTAAGATTAATATAGTGAAAATGCAAACATGGTTTCAATGCAGTTAATTTCAATATAAAGTAGACTATTTTTTTTTCCTGTGTACCGCTCTGCACTAAAACGTTCCCGTCTCGTCTCGCCTCGCCTCGTCTCGTAATTCGCCTTGGCCATTTTTGGTGTGCAGCATTTCATGATCTGTTTGATGCTGCCATTGTTTCGCATTTTCACAACTTCACAACGTGGCATTTGTTGTTGTTGTTGTTGCCTCTAAAAAGCTAAATAATTCTCATGTTATTCATTCTCGCTCTCTCTCTCTCTCTCTCTCTCTTTCTTGCAGGCCTGCGCACCGCGCTATATATTCCACTCGATGAATCCATCGAGGGCGCTTCGCTATGATCCGGTCGGCACCTGCTTCACTTCGCGCAACTTCAAGCAATTTCATGAGGTATCGCCGTGTCGTACAAGTAAGTGGGTCGTCACAAAATTAGACCAGTACTCCCTCCCTTCCTACTCCCCCTCGCTCTCCCTCTACCCAAAATCAACAGCACTGCATGTGATTTGCACTTTTAAGTAACTTGAGCTCTCCTCTGCGCAAGCAAGGGAATCCCTTTAAACGCAAAAAATTATACACAAGCAACAAGAAGGACAACAACAAATATGCATCATGACCGTACCCGTACCCGTCCCTCTATATGTGTATATGTACATATATATATACGTATGTATAAAGCCATGACAAGAACAAAGCATAGGTGTCAGATAACCATTAAGGCAAACATTTCACTTTTATTTTTTATCCTTAAAGATATTCCCTACTAAACAAAATTCATTCAATTTTGATGAAAATTTGCCAAACTTAGAGCAAAATAACATATCAAAATCCACATAAAACAAGTAAGAAGGCTCTAGTCGAGAAATCCCGACTAGACGATACCCTGATCCCTATACTTTACGCGTACAGTCAGTGCTTGCAAGTATTTGTGCGTGTGTGTACGACCATACTGCATACTGCATACTCAACTTCAAGGTTCCATATCTCCGGTGTTTCTTAACCGATTTTAATAAAAATTTCACAGATTGTTATTATTTTGATCAATTATTAAAATGCCATTTAAAGTTTTTTCAAATTCAAGATTTTATTGTTATCGATCACATGTGTATATCGGAAACGGGATGAGTTATCGAAAATCGAAAACAAACTTGTACTGCCTAGGGATTAGGCGAGCTCAAGTTCCAAATCTGGAGTCTCTAGCTCTTATAGTCTCTGAGATCGACGCGTTCATACATACAGACGGACAGACGGACAGACGGACAGACGGACAGACGGACAGACGGACAGACGGACAGACGGACATGGCTATATCGACTCGACTGTTGATGCTGATAAAGAATATATATACTTTATGGGGTCGGAGATGCTTCCTTCTGCCTGTTACATACTTTTGCACAACTTCATGATACCCTTTTTTCCCATTTTTAATGGGATCAGGGTATAAAAAAGGAAAAACAATCCGTGTGGAGTATTTCATAAGTCCAATATCTTTGGTACTATTTAATTAAATGAAGTAATGCAATATAAGGAAAGGTTGATTTACGCAAAGAATCAAATATTTTGCAAATACTTAAAGACAAATTTAATGAAAAACTCTTTTTTAACATTGACCATCTTTTTCATAAATATTTCAATGGTCATTCAATAAAAATACCAAACTTAAGAGCATATAGAAAAACTTCCAAAAACTCAATGACATGAATATGAAATCCACTATTTATTCAAACAAGTATTATGAATAATTGATATACATATATATATATATACATAAATAGCTCATTTAAAATGAGGCCATTACACATTTTGTTCTTCTTGTTTAATGTTATATCTCATCGACAGATTCCAAACATCATTACCAAGTTCATTCTCTTTCCTTCCGACCATTCGACTAGACTGGGGAAAAGATTTATAGCTCTCAACAGGCCGTGACTTGAAACGGTATTCAATATGTATTTCCAAAAACATTTCTATTAGTGTATTTTTATGTCTTGAAAGTGCCTACAAAATATTTTATATGCAGTTGCTCAAAGAAAGCGAAAAAAAAAAAATAAAATAAAATAGGAAAAAGATTTTTGAACTGCATTACGTTTGATATTTTTTGTTGTTGGATTTTGTGGTTAAATTTCGGAACTGCCTGCCAATTTGTTTGCTTAGTCATAGTTTCTATATATGTTCAGGTATACATATATATATATATATATATATATATATATATTTATACATATAGCATACGTATGCCCCCACATCTATAGCTGGACATGTAGACACATGTGGCACGGCCGAGAGCTTATTTTTAGCATCGCCAACAGATGCAGAACACACACACACATATATATATATATGTATATCTATATAGTATATACACACATCATGTAGACGATATAAAATATAGGTGTGTGGACGTAGCATCTATGTATTGAGACATACATGTGTAGTTCTAATCTATAGATTCAATTTATTAAGATCCAATTAATTTAGGTGTGACTTTAAATGATCACATTTGTTTTAAAGAAATATCTATTTGTCAAGAAATCCCGACTGGACGATACCCTGAACCGTATACTTTACGCGTACAGTTTGTGCTTGCAAGTATGTGTGTGTGTGTGTGTGTGTAAGAACGCATCTACTGCATACTTTACTTAACAGTTCAGTGTTCCATACCTCCGGTGTTTCTTAAACGATTTCAATAAAAATTTCACAGATTGTTATTATTTCATTTAATGTTTCAAACTCCGTCTCAAAGTTTTCCAAATTCAAGTTTTTTTTTGTTATCGATCACATGTGAATATCGGAAACAGGAATAGTTATCGAAAGTTTAAAACAAACTTGTACTGCCTAAGAGTTAGGTGAGCTTAAGTATCAAATCTGGAATCTCTGAGATCAACGCGTTCATACAAACGGACAGACGGACATGGCTATATCGACTCGGCTGTTGTAACTGATCAAGAGTATATTTACTTTATATGTTTGGAGAAGCTTCCTTCTGCCTTTTTTTTAATCAATCATTATACCCATTTTTACCCATTTTTAATGGGTTGAGGGTACAAAAATGCTTTTCTGCAATCAGTATGTTATAATATTTTATTATTAATAAAATAACTTTTTTTAGAAATTCCTTAAAAATTAAAACCTCAAAAACATAAAGAGATTATTACGAATTTGTAAAAAACCGTAAACAAAATTGTAAGAATTGATTGTTGAATAATGTATAGCTTATTATTAGCTTCGAAGCGTAAGAAATATTTCTTAATCGAAAACCTTTAAAGCTTGTTCTCTAAACAAAAATGTTGTAATAAAAGTTTTGGAATGAAAAAAAAAGTGTTTTCTGTGCGTATCGAAACGATTGCTCAATTGTTGTTGTTGTTGTTGCCAGTGATCGAACCAAGGGCAATTTAATAATTCTAAACGCATTGTCCGGCGCTGGCTGATTCCCATTGCTATTGCGTTATTAATGTTGTCGTTGTTGTTGTTGTGAAATGATTAGCAGCAGCAGCAGCTACTCATCACATGACAGTTGGGCCAGCACATTCCGACATCACTGAAAGCAATAAATACCAACTTAACGCACAAAATACCAAACTAATAGTTAAGACGAATAAAGAAAAACACAACAGCAAACAGCAAACAGAAAAAAACAAACAACAAAAAGAACTGAATAAATGAGTAGGGGCAAAAAGGGGTGAAACAAAACAAAAAAGCGGCCCAAGAGAGCAACAATCGTTGAGAGTTGATTTTGGTGTCCAAGTGTCCAAAACCCAAAGCCCATGTCCCAAAGCCTGGAGCTCTGTGTTGCAGTTCGAGCCGGAGTTTGAGTTTGAGTGCGATTCCGATACGACTTCTTTTGCCCTTGCGCGCTCAGACTAATTGTAATTCAAGACGGGGGCGATTTTATTATGGGAATTACTACAACTGCACAGCAACAACAACGCACAATGTCCATGGCCCATGTTGTGTGTGTGTGTGTGTGTGTGTGTGTGTCAACGGTGTGCCTTAAAAGTTGACTTATGCGAGAAGGTTGCTGCGTTGTGGCCAACACGGCAACAAACACGCAAGCAACATGCTGCCGCAGTTGTTGCTGCTGCTGCTGTTGCTGTCGTTGTCGTTGTTGTTGTTGCTGTTCTCGCTGAACGTTCAAATTGAAACACTTCGGAGACAAATTGTTATCGTTTAATTTGATCAAACGCACGATCTGGCTGTTGATTTTGTGCTCAGCTGCAGAGAGAGAGAGAGAGAGAGACAGAAAAAAAACAAGTTGCTGCTGTTGCTGTTGTTGCCGCAAGCATTGCGTGATTTTTTTATTTGGTAGCAAACATTTTTGCGGACAGTTGGGTCGGACAATAAGCACAAGCACACACACACACACACACAAAAAGACGGCCAACTAAAAGGATGTGGAGCTTGTGGTCAACAGTTTGGATTTTAGTTTTGCTTTTGTTGCTGTTGTTGCTGTGGCCTTTGGCTTGGGCCTGTCGTCTGTTGGAAGCTTTTGTTTGGCGATCTGCCGCTGTAGTTTATTGTTTATTTTCATTTCAATGTCCATCGGTTGGCAGTTGTCTCAGCTCTTGGCTCTTAGCTCTCTTGGTTTTTTTTTTGCTGCTGCCCTGAAGGCGCGAGTTGCGCTCTAATCCTTTTATGTTGTTGTTGGCTGTTTGAATTGTTTTTGCCTGTTTGCCTGTTTGGTTGTTTGCTCCATCGCCTGACAAATCACTGGCGCAATTTATTGCATTGCTTTGGTAATTATTTCGCAATTTATTGCCGCCCTCCCGGTTCCGTCTGCAGCAGCAGCAACAACATTTTATAATAAAATTACAATACATATAGCCATAATAAGTATTTACCTATACAAAAACTCTTTATAATGTATACGATTTTGTCTTTTTGTTTCGTTTTTTGCAGACCACATTGGATATCATCGACAGGGCTCGTGTCAGGCTGGCTTCAGTGCGGCTATCAACAGTGTAAGTATCATTTAACAGGGTATATTAGCTGTTGCCATGTGTTTGTCATTCATTTTAGAAAAGCAATGTGAAAAATATTCAATGAGCCCCAAATATATATACTTGCTTGTTCAAAAGCAGTGCAGCAGATCAAATAACAGGTTTTGAAAAGCTAAGAAATATTTTAAGAAACTTTGGGTTAAATTTCCGATTTAGTTTTCAGTCAAATCAAGAAATTTCTACAACATTAAATATTTAGTTTTTTTTAGTTTTTGAAGAGCTTTAAATTTTTTAAACGCCGTGTTTCTAAGGTTAGACTTATTATTTTTTTGGGACTTTAGCAGCTTTTAACATTTTATAAAACTTGTAACTTATCAAAAAGATATAAAGCTTTAAGTTTTGTCTAGATTTTTTGTTAAAAGCAACCGAAAACAGATTAAAAAAAGTAAATCAAATAAATGAGCAAACATAAACTACAAAAAAAAGAAATCGAGTTCAGCTTAAACGTTTTACAAAAACAAAGAGTATTTTCTAGTCGACCTTTTTCAATTAAAGTGATTATCCTCTTTTTTTTTCTTGTCGGATGCATTAAGTTATTATATGCATGCCAGGGATAGGTTTATTTAAATGATTTTTGTGGACTTGCATAGGGGGCTGGGATTATAAGTATTTTGGGGCTTGGTGTTGCTTATAAATATGAGCATTTGAGTGTTTGGGCTTGAATTTGGCGTTTGGCACGTTTAGTTGGCACCTTGTTGCGATCGTGGCATAACATTTGCATAAACAAACAAACAAACAAACAGTTAGGTTTATTCACTTATTTCGCATTTGCAGAATGGATCGCGTTTATTCATTGGTGCACCTGGCAGCTGGTATTGGCAAGGTAAGAGCACGTTTTGTTTTGTTTTTTTGTTTTTTTTTTTGTAACCTTTTTACCGTTAACATTTAGTATTGAAACAAGGAAATGAATATTAAAAATAAATCCATAATAAGAAATTAAATATATATTGATAAAGACAAGTTCTACTTTGTATACCGTACTCGTATGTATTTTTGAGATTGTTGTACTCGTTCTACCTATAAAGACAACAGCTACTCTTATCCAATATGTATTTAGTTTTTAGTTAGACCTTTAAGTATTTAATTCCTAGCCAAGTGTGAGCCCAATCCCAATATACACACACACACACACACACAAACACAATGTAGTTTTTGGTTTGATAAATCTACCTTAATTTTTATGATTTAATACTTTCCCTACTTTGAAATAGTTGCAAAATGTTGCCTTTGATTTTGCCTTAGTTCCTTGTCCTGCCCTATCCACACTTTACGGTGAATCCCCATTTCAAATTGAATTTTTTTTGCATACTCTTGAAAACTCTTGAACTTTTTTAATTATTTTTTAGTTTCAGTTGTGTTTAGTTTTGAGCATCTTTAGAATTTAGATCGTCCCTAACCTAAACACGAAAAACAAATAATAATCCACAGTTATAATTAAGCAACTACTGAGCTATATAGCTTTAATCTTAACCCACAGGATAGAATTACCAAACTCAAAGCATTAAAGTTTTTTTTTTATCGACCTTACCATAGTTCTAACATCTAGAATTCTTGATCTCAGGATCCAAGCGTAGACATATTATAGATTTTATTCGTATACGTATTCGGTACAGCCAGATCGTAATGGTATGGGCATAGGTAAGAAAACTTTCGATACACAGTACAAAACAATCGATAGTTTTTGAACATACATATATAAACTCTGGATTAAGAAAATTTTTTATTGTATATGTGCATTTGTTGTGTGAACGGGGGGTTTTTTTTTTTGGAATCCCTTTCAAATGCGCAAATTCAATTACAAAAAAATACTACATAGTTGTTTAAGTTATAAAGTTCATTTTGTTTTAGTGTTGTCGAGTTGTTCTTGTTGTTGTTGTTACTATCCAAAATTATTACACAATTGGAGTTATTGTCGTTTAGTGTTGTCGCTGCTAGTAAAAAACCAATACCAAAACCCAAAATTTAAAACCAAAACCCAACATTCAGCTAACTTTATACCATCTACAACTCGGCAGCAAAATGCTGCAGATATCTAACCATATGTTAAGTTTATCATTTAGTTAGTTGAACTATCGATAATTGATTATTGTAATGTATCGTAATTTAACCGAAACGATTTTTTCATAGCTGCATTCATTGTATCGTATATATATGTATATATATATATATATGTATATATATAGCTACAAATATTATTTAAATTGTAATCGTAATCGTGATTGTAATCGTAACGTTAACTTTAACTATAACTTTAACGATAACTGTACCTTTTAGACCTATACCTGTATACCGTATAACGCGTCATTATTTCCTAGTCGAACTTTCGATTTTTGTTGTCTCATTTTGATTAATATGTAATATGTATTCTCTTTTTATTATCTCTCTCTCTCTTTCTCTTTTTCTTTTTGCTCCTATTCACACTCTGTCTCGGCGCAAAATGCATGCAATTTTGTACCGTAAAAAAAATTATTATCTATGCATTCTGTACCGAACGCCATGACCTGTGTCTGTTGTTCAACCCCAACCACAACCACAACCAAAACCAAAAAAACCGATACCGAAACCGAACATAAAATACACATCATACCTTTAAACTTGATACCACAACTTCTGCTATTTAAATCCAAATACATAAATAAAAAACAAAAACCAAATACAAAAATACAAAAAAAAAAGGACAAACCTACTCAATACCGCCCGATGCCGAGTTTCCATTTAAGCCGCCTTATTATCAGCCCTTCGGCACTGGAGGTAATAATAATAATACGCAAATACGCTTCTCACACCGCAAAAAAAAAACAAAAAACAACTCAGCCAACCTTATCTACAACATTGATCAACATTAACCCTACAGCCAAGTAAAAATAAAAACTGTACAAATATTACCAGAATATTAAGAAAATGGCGCAAAACTAAAAAACAAAAACAAAAAAATCATCGCTTTTTCAAACCCTGACCCCCCTCACTGCCCTCTTACATAATGGTGTGTGTGATAATCCAACAACTCGAACTCATCAAACCGTGCGCTTAAGCTGTCAAGTCGGGTCAGAAAGTTGCCGTTACTCACAACTTGAGTTCCTGGTCCACGATTTGACAGTGATCGCTACAATAACAACAAAACCAACAAAAAAAAAAAAAGAATGAAAGAAAAAATCGCTCACACCCACCCGCTCAAAACTCGCCCCTCTATCTATACTACTATATCTCTCATCGAACGCTTCGCTAACAACGAGTGCAACGAGGGCAACGTACAAACCGCACAAACGTATCACAAAAAGCGTTCCCGAAATGCCTCGTCACGCCCCAGGAGCACAGAAAACTAAAAAAAAATAAATAAATTAAAATAAAAAACTACAGCATTGGTTGTTGTCAACACTAAGAAATGCTCCATACCAACACAACACATAGTAAAAATAGTAGAGTGCTACTCATTACGGTACACATTCTATATAGGTAGCAAAAATCATACACATATTATGATCTACTTATTTATGTTATGAGCACGGTTAAAGCAAGAGTTACTTAGTACATGCATTTTTTATGCATGACAATGAAAAATGTGTGTTTTAAGCGCAGCCAACTTAACTTTTTTTTGTGCTATCAGATTGCTTAATTATATGTATAATAACTGAATGTTGACTTGTCGACAAGTTTACAAACACAATTGAGTCAAGGTCAAGGAGTACAATATTTCATTTTACATTAGAAAGTTATTACTTGAATCCTATTTTGATTCTATTTGAGTTATGAAATGCATTTTTCTTCGTTTTCAAAAGATCATAAATATTAATAAAAAATACGATTATAATTTTTCGGTTCATGCCCGTAAGGACCTCTTGCCTTAGCCGCTCACATACATACATATAAACATACTTAAGTTAAGTACTTTTACTAACCTAGCTTTTAGTTCCTATGGGTTGAGGAAATGTCAACCAAAATGCATCCGGCTCAAGCATGCCTTTTCACCTGGGATCAAGGCTAAACCAATCTGTCTAAACTCTATATCTATCTAGCTGTAGTTTATACTTGTAGTTTCTTGTAGTTATCAAGTAGAAGTAATCTTTTAGTCACCGTAGAACTAGAGAAACTTTTAATTTTTGTCTTGTTGTTTGATTTGTTTTTTTTCTTTCTTTGTTTTTTCCTTGTTATTATTAATGTTTTGTTTTTCGTTGTTATTTTGCTGTTGTTATTGTTAATTCTTGTCATCCGGCATGCCGCTCTTTAATCCTAGCTAAACAAATCTCACATCTCACAAAAAAAAAAAAAAAAAAAAAAAACACAAACAACAACCGATCTGCAAAGCGATCTTCATAAACAGATCCGAACCGTACTCATCAATTTAACCAACAATATTCACAGGTCAAGCGATATCGCGGGATGTGACCATGCCAGAGAATCAAGTATTCTCCACGGCCGAAAGCACAGCGTCCAATGATGATTCCTATTTGGGTTACTCAATGATCACCGGTGACTTTGATGGCGATCGCAGCGAGGATGTTGCCATCGGTATGCCACGTGGCGCCAATCTAACCGGCAAGATTGTTGTCAATCGCTGGAATATGGCGAATATATTCAATATCACCGGTCGCCAAATCGGTGAATACTTTGGCTATGCCCTGGCCACCAGTGATGTGGATGGCGATGGTCTCGATGATCTGATCATTGGTGCACCCATGTACACGGAACCCGGCAATGTTGAGGGCAAGTACGATGTTGGACGTGTCTATATATTGCTTCAGGGCGGAGCAACAGCGGTAAGTCTTAAGTGTTACGTACTTCCCTTTCCACTTGCCCTACTAACGTGAGGTATTAATTGCGCGTCTTATAGTCGGACCGTTGGACGAGAGAGCATATACGTGACGGTTTGCATACGAAGGGTCGCTTTGGTCTCTCGCTGACAACGTTGGGCGATGTGAATGGTGATGGTTATGGTGACTTTGCCGTTGGTGCACCCTACGATGGACCCGAGGGTCGTGGCGTTGTTTACATCTTCCATGGCTCCGCGCTGGGTCCACTAGCCAAACCATCGCAGATCATTACGCCTGAGCAGCTGGTGGAGGTAGAACCGTATCCGCGCACTTTTGGCTTTGCGCTGTCCGGTGGCGTTGACATGGATGGCAATACGTATCCTGATTTGGCCGTTGGTGCCTACGCCTCCGATCAGGTGTACATCTTCAAGTCTCGCCCCGTGGCCGCTGTCAATGCAGAGACGGTCTTTGACAGCACCACGAAACTTATTAGTTTGGATGATCGCAGATGTGAGCTAAAGCGAGATCGAAAGTTGGTGCCCTGCATGCCGTTGAGCACCTGCTGGAGCTACACCGGTCGCAATCTGCCCGGTCAACTGCGCTTTGAGATCTCTTGGCTGCTGGACGCGAAGAAGACGCGTAATCCCCGCATGTTCTTCCTGCGCGACGAGGGCAAAAATATCCGCAACCAGACCATAAGCTTGAACTATGGCCAGCGGTATTGCTTGAACGAGACTGTCTACCTTATGGATGGTGTGCAGGATAAGCTGACACCACTCGAAGTGGAGGCTCGCTACAATTTGCGTAGCACTCGTTCACTTGAATCCTTGGGACGACGAAGCCGCGAAGCCCTCGAGCCGGTTATCGATCAGAATCGCGAGATTATTCTCCGCGATGCGATTAACATACAGAAGAACTGCGGACCGGACAACATCTGTGAACCGGATCTGGCGTTAACCGTTACGTGAGTTTGAGCATGAAAATTAAAGTTAATCTATATTAAATTATTTGTTTCGTATTTGACCTCATAGTGCCGTCGAAAAGTATCTGTTTGTGTCGGGAGAACCGTTGACCATTGAGGTGCTCATCAAGAACAACAACGAGGATGCTTTTGAGGCCGCTTTCTATATGACAACGCCAAAGGATTTGCAATTCACAAAGCTGCAGCAGCTTGGCGAGAAAATCGATATGCCCATTACCTGTTCGGCTCCCGATGGCAGCAACAATTACACTCTCAAATGTGACATTGGCAATCCCCTCAAAGGTGGCAATATGGTACTTATAGCTCTCCATATTTTTTTCCTGTTATGTTGCGCTATCTTAACTCTAAATTGATATTTGCAGACACACTTTGCTGTCAGTTTTGTGCCCGCGGAGAAGCATACGAAGTCGTCTAGCTATGATTTCTATTGGGAGGCAAATTCCACAAATCCCGAACGCAAAAACTCGAAATTCGATAACATTGGCAGCAAGAGCATTGGTGTCTGGGTGGAAACGGATCTAACGATCAAGGGCACCTCACTGCCCGACTATCAGGTGTACAAGGCATCAGATTACAAGGCACCGGGTAATGCCACCACCGAGGAGGAGATTGGACCCCAGGTGGTTCACATCTATGAGCTGCGCAATAATCTCAGTTCGTTCATCGAGGGCGCCATCGTTGACATCTTTTATCCATACCAAACCGAGGCCGGTGAACCCTTGATGTATATACTGAATCAGCCCGAAACGGGTGGCAAAATCCGTTGTGAACTGATCGAGGTCAACGAACTGGGACTCAAGCTGAATGAAAAACAAAAGAACAAATCCTATCTGCATGCTCAGGGCGCCATTAGTAACTCGGTGCAAGTGGAAGGGGGAAACGATGCTGCTGCTGCTGGAGCTGATGGTGGTGGTCATTTGGAGATCTCGCATGGAACACAAACTGGCGGCACGATTGGCGTCACCGTTGGCAGCGATAACCAACACAGGCTGACACCCAAGCAAAAGGAGCTACTGGAGCGAGAGGATGCTCAGGATGCCACAGGTGATGCCTCCTATGTGCATTTGGATCGTGCCAATCAGGCCGATGCCGAACAGGAATTGGCCAACATCAATCAATCGAGCAATCGTTCGCAGTTCATGGTAGGTGGCACTGTGCCCAGCCAGGCGGATTTGCGTGGACATAGCACGCATGGACACATCCAGATGGCCAGTCCCCAAGTAATCTCCAGCTCCAGTTCCAGCTATCACATTCGACCCCAACAACAGCAACATCAGCAACAGCAGCTCTATATGGCTGGTGCTGGAGGTGGATTGAATGGAGGTGGATTCAATGGCGGTGGATTGAATGACAAGTCAATGTATGGCGGACGCACTGGAAATTTTCATGCAGGCACTTTGGATTTGGGTACATTGAATCGCGGCAATGTGGACAATGATCTGCGCCACAGCCAAGTGCAATACGGACAACCGGGACAGCAGATGCAACATCATGTGGTCTACAGTTCCGGCAGTAAACCCTATTACGGACGTGAGAATGAGGACTTCTACGACGAGGATGCTCAACAGCAAAAGATCCAGGCACAAGCTCAGTCTCAATCTCATTCTCATATGCCAGGTCAGCACCAGTGGAGTAGCTCCAGTTCAAGCTCAACGCAGCGGCGCTTCAAACGCGATCAGCCAACAACAATTGAAATGAGATTGGCCAATGGCATCTCGCCATGTTTGGGCGTCCAGTGTCGCCGTCTGCGCTGCTATGTCCAGAATCTGGGCTATGAGGATGCCGATGCTGCTTTTGTGGCGATACGTGCACGCATGGTCGCTAGCACCATGGAGAAACTGGCACCCACTGTGCCGCTCAATGTGTCCACGCTGGCTGTGGCAAATGTGACGCTGTTGCCATTCATTGGCCGGCCCATGGAGCAGATTGTGAAGACGCATGAGATCTTCTACAAGGCGCAGCCGGAGCCACTGCAAGTGCCTGACGTGGTGCCACTATGGGTCGTTGTGTTGGCCGCCTGTGCTGGTGCTCTCATCTTCCTGTTGCTCGTTCTTTTACTCTATAAGGTGAGTTGATTTAACCGTTACCGTTTTGAACGATTGCGCAGCCAAGATACAAACCAAATTAAATGCAACTCTGTCTCTTTGCAGTGCGGCTTCTTTAAACGCAATCGGCCTGCGGATCATTCGCAGGAGCGACAACCGTTGCGCAACGGCTACCATGGCGATGAGCATCTGTAAGGATAGCAGCAGAAATGGGAATTAACAAAACCACACACATACTACGAACAATTAACATCGCACTAAACAACGTACTAAAATCAAGAAAAAACAAAAACAAACATTAAAAAAAAACAAACAACGGTTCTAAAAGAAAAAAAATAATTACTTAACAACGAACGCGCTTAGCCAAGTTTAAAACCGCGCTTGCGTTTTTAAAACGCTCGCCAACGATGATAACAGCAACAAAATCTGAAAGTATACAAAAACAAACAAAAAACAATTAAGTGCGATGTTGCGATGATTTTTTTTAAAAACAAAAAAAAAAAAACACGTAAAACTTGCCTAGTCACGAAATTAAGAACTATCTAATGCGAAAAGGGTTTTAATTATTTTTTCTTTTGTTTTTAATTATTTTATAATTATTTTTTTTACGAATGAAACTTGCAAATTAAAACGAGGAGTTACAAGTGCTATATTAATCTGTACTAAAGATAAAACTATACATAAACGTATATGTTAAGTAAGTGTGACTGTGTGCATGTATGTATGTATGTTAATGTATATGTATGTATTTGTGTATGTGTGAGTGAGTGAGGTGAGAATGTTTTTTTTGAGTGACTGTTTTAAGTGTTTTTTCTTAGCTAATATTGAAAAACGCGACCACAAAAACAAACAATGAATAAATGAATTTTAATTTTAAACATGAAAATAAATGCTGCCCGCAGAGAAGCTTCGAGAGGTGTCATACTGCCACGCCACCTGGCGCCAGCAGCCAGAAGTAGCATATATACATAAAAACAAAAACAAAAAAACATACAGATATCAAATAATAGGTGCTACTTAAAAGTTTTTTTTTTATTTTTCTAGCTGACCAACAACCCCCCATACCCCCTCCCTAAACATATTAACACATTTTATTTGAAAGTTTAAAAGTTATTTGGCTTATTTTATTTTTTGTAAATTGTTTGCCAAACTCAAAGTTTGCCAATTGAAATATATGCAACGCCAAAATGTGCTAACGCTAAACTATTAAATGATACCATTTTTTTTTTTTTATATGTTCTTCTTGTAATCGTAAAAGTCTTTGTGTATATACAAAAAAAAAATTGAAAAAAATAACAAAAAACAAAAACAAATTAAGACGTTCAATTAATTAATATGCATTTATTTCTATACTACACCGTAAGAAGCGCAGACCGACTTCTTTTGGTGTACTCTCGAAATAAACGTTGGGTAGTAGTGTATCTAAATAACTTGTTACCCACTGTCTCTACCTATTATTTAAACACAACTCGCTATTGTTTAATTTATTAACTGTACTTATATAAATGCGTGTGTTTTTATTATTTTTGCTAATTTTTGTATTAAATTAAATTTTTATTATAAAAATTATAAATAAAATTACGGTCGAATTGTAAAAAAACACAACTTTTTGAAACTTACTATTCATTTCAGCTGGAATTTCAAAATAAAACGGTTAGCAGGCGGCACTTATCGGCACCCGCAAATTTGTATTCAATCGAATCATATCGATAACAGGACTCACTTTGCGTTTACGTTGCTCATTGCTGCGCTTACGTTTTTGCTCACGGTGGTTGGTGTACTGGCTTAGCGGCGCGCTCGCAACTACATATAATTAATTCGAAATTTAATTTGTTTTAACTCCTTATTACTGTGACATTTCATGTAAATGAATTTATTGAATACTTGCCATAGATGCTTGCTAATATTAAGTAAGAGAACGCACCTATCTACTGTATCGGTAAGCCAACTGAGCGCGGTAGTGCATTCGAATACGTTACACGATACATAGAACGGTAATTGCTGCGCTCATTTTGTTCTACATTTCTCTTTAGTAATCATTGAGAAAGCAACGTTGCGCGACGTGTGGCTGCGTAGTTGACGGACGTTGTTGTTATTGTTAGTTGTGCGCGTAAAACTGCAACTGTTTTCTATTCCCTTTTTTTTAATTCAAAAACTAAACGCATGTTAAATAGTTGTGTTGTTGTTTTTTGTTTTTTTTTGGCTTAGAATGAAAGTCGAAGCTGACACTTTGTGTCTGTGGCAAAGCTAAATGCAAATAAGCAGCTCTTGCAAAGAGTACGAAAATTTAACAACGCAACAATAAAAGCAAAATTTTAGCGTGTATTAAAAGTGCGTCGTGTGTGAATGAAATGTTAATTAAATGTTGCTAAGTGATTGCTGATATCTTATTTTCTTTTTGTAACAATAATTGAAAATAGTGTGAGCAACAACAAATACAAACACATAAAGGTAAATCCAAAAAGTGTTTAAGCTGGGCTTTCAGGTGCCTCTGTGTCTGTGTGTGTGTGTGTGTGTGGAATGTAAGAAACACCAACATCTACAAATATGGAGCGAGTACATTCGGTTCAAAGTAAAGAGCGCACTTTCAAGCCGTAGTCAAAAAGTGTCTCTGTATTTGTGCTCATCAGGGTGTGTGTGTGTGTGTTTTTTTTTGTGTTTTGTGAGAAATGCCGGCACAACCGGTTCGTCAAGTCACCAAACCAAGACCAGCAGCAGCAGTAAAAGCAAAAACAACAACAATAGCAATGAGAAGACGTAGAAGAAGAAACCGAAGAGTAGAAGCACAGTAGAGCCAATGTCAATGCTGCGCAGACAGCAACAACGGCAACAGCATCGCTTGCGTCGTTTTTGGTTGCTTGTGATGCTGCAGCGCATTCTGTTTTGTGATTTCAGTTCTTTATTTTCGTGGTGGTTGCTGTTAGACATGCTCCTCACACCCACACGCATACACGCCACATGTGCTATGCTGTGCTGTGCTGTGTGCGCGCGTATTACCCAAACAATCAGAAATTCCCATAATTAATGCGTAACAGTGTCGACGCTGCAAAAGCAGCTGCGTCGTCGTCGTTAGCGATCTAGGGATGTGCAATAACCGTTAACCATAGTCACCACACTTGTACACACGTGTGTGAGTGTGTGTGTATGTGTATACATGGATCTTTGCGCATCTCTGCCAGTGACGACGTTTCCGCTTCTTTCACTGCTTCTGTTGTTTTTACACGCGCCACTTTTGGCTTTTGAATGCCGTTAGTTACACTTTTTCCTTGTGCTGCTTGTTGTTGTGTTTTGGTGTGACTGGTTTTGAATTTGTGCATTGTGGCGCTCACGCACAACTCGAATCTCCCCACACCCCAGCAAGTTGTTCAGCCCCACCGTTTACCTATTGCCCGCATCCTTGCATTGTTTTGCTAAGCATTGTTTTTTTTCGATACTCTTTTTAGAAAAGGGTCAGAGTTGTTTTGTTACAAAATTCGAACGCATCTTTAACTCAAATATCCGATTATCACTTGAAGTTGATAACCATTCACGATCTATAACCGTTTCATATGAAACTTAATTTGAAAGGGTATTTCCATAATGGTATATCAAAACTCATTTTTTTTTCCAACAGTTTGCACACACCTAATTGCATTTGTATGTATGTTTACATTTACACACATAAATATGGCAACTAACCGCACCTTTTCCCGTTAAGCTATTCCCGCTTAAGCTTCTGATTTACGCTTCAGTTAACAGCAAAGGCGACGTCGTTTATAAAGTGTATGTCACAATTATTAAACATGTTTGAACTTTGGTCAAGAACTTTTGGTATAGATATAGGTAAACCTAAAGTAAACAATTTGGATTTTAAATGCATAATCATAGTTTATGAGTACTTTTTTCAAATTATTGTTTGCTGCATTTTGTCTTATCAATGAGAGCTGATCAAACACATTAACAACAACAACTGACAATTTGCCTTGTGCACAGCTGAGCGTAAACAGCACTGCCTTTGCCTCTGCCTCAGTCGCTGTCTCTGCTAGCGTCGACGCTTAGTAACTACAACTACAACTAAGCGCGGACAATGTGTTGACACATTTAGTCCAATAACAAAAAACATAAATAGCAATTTAGAGCGCTATGTTTGTTGCTGTTTGCTGTTGTTGGCGTTGTGCAAGCCGGGCTGACAGCAAGCAAGGTTATCAGCTGGCTGGCTGGCTGGCTGGCTGGCAACGCAAAGTTGGCTACGTCAAAGGCTCGTTGGCAGTATCTTGAAATACTTTTCTTGATAATGATGAGCGACGATGTTCGGTGCGCTATTATTGACAAATTAAATGTCAATAGCATGACATGAACAACCTAAACAGCAACAACAGCGACAACAACAATCTATGCACAACAATTGAAATTTAGACAACACTGCGACAAATTGAAGAAAACAGTTACGATTATAACATATTATAATCAATATACAATTTATAAGTTAACAAATGGTTCTTAACATATTGCATGCCTAAATTCAAATACCCTGCTGTAAGGGTACAATGTTAATTAACTGGTCGCGATAGGTGGACAGCTTGACATAGCTGAACAACTGCACAAATCTGATAGCCAATTACGCGCGCCGTCAAAAAAAAACCAATCCGAAAAAAAGAATTCAATTTCCATGCGTTTAATTTTTCAATGTTTAATGTTGAACCATTAACGAATGTTTTTTTCGCATACTAATCAGTTGGTGTGGGCAGCGTGACAATTCAATTGAATTAATGTGTGTCAAGTTTGCCATATGTTTTTCTTTTTGCTTATTCATTTGTTTTGGCCAACAATTTGACATAATTAATCAAAAATGGTCAACATTGAATGGAGTTCTACGGATGTGAAGGGGGGGGATATATTAATGGTAGGGGAAAAATGAATGCCGCATGGGTATCGATTGAAAGTGTTGGGGGGGCAAGTGGAAATCACAACAAGCCTTGGTCTAAAACGAATCTCAAATTGCGTCTCAAAGAGCAACCCTTCTTGAAGAGAGTATTCAAATTGCGCAGCAGTTGCACATGTTGTGTATTCTTATTGGGGGGCAGAAAGTTAGCGGCAAGTTTGCAACATTGCCATAAAACAGAGCAACGCAATAGCAATAACAAAATCGCCCCAAGTCTCAAGCAGGAAGCGCCCCAAAAATGGCAACTGAACTCATTCGCATAATGCGAAATAAGCAAAAACACTTTGCACAAAAAACCAGAAGACAAAAAAATACTTCAATGCAAGCTGTAAACAGTAATGCAATCGATTCTCAATATCTCATCATTTTACCATATAACCATCTATATATAAATTTATATATATTTATATATGTATGTGTGTGTGTATTAGAGAGAATGTGCCCATGCGGCATTTTGACTTTGATGAAACGACGTTTTCATATCGTTTTCATATCGCGCGCGACCCATTAAAAATCATCTTGCATTTGCATTTTTCTACAATAATTTTACGCTATGCTCAGCTCAAGCCGCAAAGTGCAAAAAAAGAAACCAAACAAATAATGCGGAAATTCATGTTGTGACAAATCATACCGAATAAATTATAAACAGTAAATTTGGTGGCAAAAGCATTAATTGATTTGACATTATATATGTGTGAGATAATGCATTAACATATCTTTTCCAAACGTCAGCTAAGTTATATTTATATATACACCAAAAAATTGAATGAAAAGCATTGAAAACAAGAACACGTTCCAAATAACTTTTGTCTTGTTTCATAACATTTAATTCCATTTAACTCAAATTTATTGTGACACATTATAAGAAAATGTATATAAAGATTATATAGGATGATCTCATGCTTATGATTTTTGTTTTTTTGTTTTTTGTTTTGTTTTGTTTTTTGTTGTTGTATGAACACTTATTTGCTTATGACTTTAAACTTATCAGCCTGACGTCTTTTGGGCCATGGTTTTCCAAAACTTTGGCCCTTGGATGTCGACAGATAGTCAGATAGTTGAATAAACGCTCACAAATATTTAATTAAACGGAAGGGTAAGCCAAACGACTTGGACTAACTTGAGTTACTTAGCTTGTTGTTGTTGTTGTTGATGATGGCTGTGACAAAATATATTCATAAACGTTTATGTGTATGGTGTTCGGCTTGGCCAAGAAAGTTATCTGAGATTGCTACACTTAAACGCCAAGATAGAGGCATTCTTTTATTGCTTCATGCCAATGAGTTGTGAAAATTGGACGTGAATTAAGCAATAATCGCTATGCCGATAAGATAGCAGAACGACGCTTTAAGTTTCTCGCCAACTTGCCCAACTTAACTTGGCTGTTACTTTCATTGGCTTTAGCCAGGGACGGGTGCGTAATCCGCTGCAAAGCCGCAACTTCAACAAACTGACCAAACTGACCAACATCGCATCGCAAAACTTATCGCATTGATAAAAGCTTTAAATGGGATTTGCATTGAAATGATAAATCATCGAAAGTGTACGAAAACAGTCATCAACTCCAAATTTAGCATAAGGTGTTTATTTTCTACTATTCTACTATCTGTTTAAAATATTAATAGGCAGAAAAAGATATATATTAGGTTTTTTTTTTGATCAGAACAAAGAATATACAATTTTTTAAAATTTTAAAAAACCTTTTTATACTATAATAATACTATAACTTCAGAAAATAAAACAATTAAAAATTGAATTTTGAAACTTTAAAAAGTTTTACTTAAAAATTCTAACGTATCCTGATTTTTGGAATATATTTTTTGTTTTTTGTTTTTTTTTTTTGTTGAAATTCTAGATCACATATTTATTTTCTTGTAAAAGAAGCTACTTTCAAACGAACTCTACTTATTTGAATACGATTTCTGAAACTTCTTACATTTATTTGTTAACACTTTTAGTTGAGTATATTTTTATCTCCTAACCTTTTTGTAGCCAAAACAATTCCAAGTTCTAATTGACTTAGCCCAATCTGTTGCTTTTTTTTTGTTGTTTTTTTTCTATCCCACTGACGTGGATGGCTGCGTTTGTTCACAGATTAAATGACAAACTTGCTATAAAATTACAGCATAGTAAACTGTTTTAAGTACAGCTGAAGCAACGAGGCGCAACATTTGTGGCGCCCCCATAAATCGTATGGCACAATATGATCTGCCTTAAGGTCAGGGCCAAGACAGACATTGCCATTAAGGAAATCAAAAAAAAAATTAGCTTGTGGGTGGATTTCAACAAAATAAATCCTAAAGCATTTTTACTTTTAATCATCTTTCTAATATGGATCTGGAATGAATTGATCAATTGAGATATCTAGAACATTTTAATGTCAATTAGCAATTATGATCTCTGCATTTGTAATTATTCTGCACTTGGCATTGTTTTTTTTAGTCAATTGAAATTTATGCACATTTTGCGACTAGAACAATAAAACCCAAATCCACATTTATGTGTATGAATAAATGTCTATATATACATATATATATAGGTACACGAGACTTTTAAGCGAAAATCTCAAGATAAAAAGGCAAACAAGGCGAAACAAAGACGAAGTCGCCTGAGTTCGGTTCGCAAATTGGCAGCAATTGTTGTCAATTTAAAATTGAAAAGAAGTCAAATGTTGTACAGGAATGTACACGCTATATATGTGCATACATACATACATATATATATATATATATGTATAAAAATGCATCTTAATAGCACGCACGTAGCTTCATATATATGTATATAGGTGTAAAGGCATGTATGTATGTGTGTGGGCGCTATCTAAGTGCGGATTTTTTTTTCACTTATCTGCGATGCTCTACATATAGAGTGTTCAAGTACCTGTGTGTGTGTGTGTGTGTGTGTTTGTATGTATGCCTTGTATATCATGTCTCAAGGTAATCTTTTGATAATCAGGCGTTACGTTAAGCTCTCCAGCTCTCTACTCTTGCTGATAAAGCTGACTGAGTGACAACAACAATGTACACGTTTACGATTATCAATTGCCATACATACATATACATATATATGTACTATATATATTATATAGTAATCATAAAGTACATTGGTCGCAGTTTAGCCAATTGGCATGTGTCTGAGATTTAAATGATTTATGGCTTTTCTTTTTTTCATCCTTTCCTGGCAGTTAAGCTTAAAATGCGCTTAAATTAGCGCAACAACAACAAAAAAAAAAATAAAACCTAAAGCGTTTGTGCACCTGAGTGCTATATATAGCACTGGACATGGCCCTAAATCCTGGCAAATACAAGCCAACAATCTGTTCCGTCGATGAGGTAGACGATCTTAGCTATAAGCTACATGCCGGCCAGGATGATGAACGCATCGGCGGCCTCGGCAGTAAGCAGCAAATCGAAGGCAGTGAAACGGCTCCGTTGACAACCAATCAGCAGAAGCTGCACATTGATGATGCTGGACTGACGCCCAAGGAGCTGGAGGCGGCACGCAAGGAGGCACTTAATGATGCCAGTGCGGTGGGCGGTGTTACGCCCACAGCAAATACACCAAACTCAACGCACGCATCGGCAAATGGACTGAGAGGTGAGCGGTGAGGGAGAATATAGAGAGAAAGTTTTCTCGTTGTGACTTCAGTTTTTAACCATATACATATATTCGAACTTATAACTGTATAATATGTTAAATTCATTTTCTACTCGATCATCGATCAATGTTTTCACATCTCAAAAAACCAATTAAAGAGCAAAAATCTAGCACTGATTTGCTAAGTAACAATCGATTCTTATCGAAACTATCGATTTTTATCAAACTACCAATCACAGTTTTGTCACAGCATTCATTTTAATGATCACATTATCACATTTCATACACATTTCATGATATTTACATGCGTCGCTTGCACCTTTTGCTGGATTATAAAAACGAAGCTTTGCTGCTTCCAGGACGCCGCTCCTTCGATGCTTTAATGAGTCTATCACGTAAACGTCGCATCCTGTATGTGGCCACCGCCTGCCTGTGCGCCCTGCTCATGGTGATCATCTTTATGCTGATAGCTTTTTGGCCCGAGGTGCCATTCCATATGCGAGCGCCGCTCTGTCTGCAAAGGGAGTGCCTCAAGAGCAGTCGTCAGCTGCTGCTTTGGGCCAACACAACGAAGAGTGCTTGTCACGAGACCTATGATTGGGCATGTGGCAACTTTGCTCGCGAATATGCCGATGGCGATTATTATGTAATCAAGCGCGGCGAATGGAACTACAAGACTTATAATGAGTATCAGGGTAAGCTCGATCTTTAACATATGTTTGTGTGTTAAACTGATTATTATCTTTTTTCCGCATTCAACAGAACTCAATGAACTGAATCGCTTCATATCCATGCTGCCGAATGCCGCCGAGGGCGCCTATTCCGTTGAGTCCACCATAAGCAGCCTGTATCGCAATTGTCGCGATATCGATGGCTTGGACAAGAGTCAATCGGATCTCTTGCTCAAGCAGGCTATCAAGTCTGTAGGTAAGTGGCAAGGACAACGTTGGCAAAAAGTGGATTTTTTCAGGGAACGCTTTAAGGCGACAACAGCAAATTCATTTCAACACGCAGGCAGATTGTACAGCAAAGCAAATCACAGTTTATTTCTATCGTGGACATATTAACAGTATGCTTAACTGTTATAGTATCTTGAACTTTATATCGACCTTAGTATCATCGAGTATGTGAACTTTTGTGCTTGTATCTTAAATGCAAAGTAAGCGTTCTTATAGTCATTTTTGTATCTGTTCCTTGCTTTGAGATTTGTATGTTTTTTCTATATATCATCAGAAGCAGATGCTTCTCATGTCCTCAAACACAAACTTCAAGTTCAGGTTCTGACCATTGTTTCTGTTTTCTGTTTGTTATAACTTCTTGTTAGTTTAAGTATCAACTCGGCTATTTAAAATATGCCTTTTTATACCGTGATACCATTAAAAATGGGAAAAAAGGGTATAGGGTAGCAATTTTATTTAAGAGCATACACAAACAAAATTCTTTACACTACTGCAACTATTGTACATGTATATATATATATAAAAAAAAAAAAAAATGTTGCTGCTGCTGGAACTGATAAAGTTCTGACTAGTAGTTAGGTGGCAAGTATGTTGCGCTTTGATTGGTCTTGTGAACGGTGGTAACACCAATGCCACCGTTGCCGCTGCCTGTGGTGGTGGTGCTGCTGCTGCTAATGATACCATGGCTGCCACCATGCACCAAGGTGCTGCCACTGCCTCCACTGCTTTCACTGCTTTCAATGCTTCCAATGTGTGCACTGCTTCCACTGCTGCCGATTCTGCCAGTGGTAATGACATTTTGGCTGCCACTGCCAATGTGATCGTAGCTGAAACCGGTGCTGCCACTGCTGCTGCCGCTGCTGCTGCTTCCGGTGCTGCTTCCGGCGTTGCCACCATCAAGAATGCCAACGACAGATTGTGCTTGTGCAACACCTCCGTCAGTGTGCTCCGAGGTGCCCTCAATGCGATCATATTCGGCTATGGATGGATAAATACATCTTATACACTTATCTTATACGCTTATAAGACGCTACCAAACTTACCCTGAATCTGTTGCTGGGCATGAGAAGCCTCTGCATCGGTCTTGTACTTGATGAAGAAGATTTCCGGCTTGCTGGGAAGTGTTGGTGCTGGTGTGGCAATATCATTGACCTCCAATGTCGAATCCTTCTTGCTAAGCACATAGATGACAGTCTTCTCCTCCTTGGGTGCATACTCGGCAGATAGTTTGACATTTGCGCTACTCGACGATGGCGCCTTGATGAAGATAATACGATAGTTCCTCTGTGGGCGACCAATCACCAAATGCTTGACACGCTCCAGATTCTCGTGCTCCTCGGGTGCGGCGATTGTGATGAACTGTTTGTGCACCAGTGGCTCCTCGAAGGCGACGCGTTGCTCCTCCTCTTGCTGCTGCTCATAGTTGGGCGCCTGATAGCCAGACAGACCACCAAAGCCAATGTTGGGCGAAGGTCCAAAGCCAGCAAATGTGCTGCTGGCACTGCCGGAGGTGGAAGAGGAGCCACCATAGCTGGCGCCACCAAAGCTCGAGGAAGGGCGTCCGCCATTGTAGCTGGCAGCACCGCTTTGGGTGTAAGCTGGAGCAGCGCCACCAAAGTTGGCTGAAGAGCCGCCACCATAGTTGGAAGAGCCTCCACCATAGCTGACAGTGTTGCCATGGCCATGACCAAAACCGGAACTGGACCCGGTGCTGGAGCCAGTGCTTGAACCGGAGTTGCCCAGCAATGAGCCAACGCTGGCGCCTTGGAATGCGCCCAGTGGTCCATAGCTAGCCACATTCTGTGTGTTGCTGGGTGCAGCCACATAGCCGCCACTGCTGCTGCCCGACGATGTCAGAGTTCCGGAAACGCCATTGTTATAGTTGTAGCCTTGTGGCTTGGTTTGTGCCAACACAAGCAGCGAGCAAAGAGTCTACATGAAAGAAAGAGACAGATAAAGATTAAAACAAAGGTGAAGATAAAGATAAATATATAGAGATTGCTTGTAATCCTTGTGTAATCCTTACCACAAAGAGACGCATATTTCAAGCCAGTTGCTGAGTAACTGTTGCTACTCCTCGCTGCCGTTTGCGCTTTTATAGTCGAATCATTTTTATTTCTTAGGCCCCACAGCAAAATTCCCTTCTACACAAAAATACTCAATACACAGAAAAATACAAATATTTATATATATATGTATATTCATATTTCTACTGTGGTTGTTGTTGTTAGTGTCGTTGCTGTAGATATTCTTTTATAAATATTGTGGCTAATTAATTGATCAATTATTTGACTATGCGAACCTCTGACATTTGACTTGATACTCAAAACGCTTGCTATCTCTTTCGCACTCGCCTCTCCACTCGGCTATTATTATTTTTATTTTTATTTTTTATTATTTTGTAGCTTCCTTTAATATGCTGACCTGTTGTTTGATGGTTTGTTGTTATTGTTGTTGTTGTTGTTGCTTCTGCTTGTGCTTATCGTGGCTATAAATCATGGCTTCAAGTGATCAGTTTGCAAATCTTCATCTATCCATTGACAACGCCATCAGCATTAGCTTAAACAATCAGATGAACAATCAAAATCCAAGCAACAACAACAAAATAATCATATTAGTTTCCGTTGCAGTGTTTTTTTGCAGCTATATGCCAATTCCTTGAGATCTCTCACAATGATCGATTGACTTGATCACAAATTAAAATTTAGTCACCAAAAGTTGAATAATATGAAACGAATTCTTGCTTTGTTCTTTTCATCGTCTTGATAGACAGCTCCAGCTAACATCAGGGTTAAGATCGATAAATCATTAAACTAATTAAACGTTTTAATTGTTTCAAGCTCAATATAACATTGTTATGTTTGCAAATAACTTAATTATGGACCGTATTTAATCTTGAACAACATTTTTTAGTTCTTTTTCTTTTTGTGTTTCTCAACTTTCTTACACTCTCACTTAAATTTGTCTTCTTGTCTTCTCTGCTTTGCATTTTCGTTTCTTACCAATATTCTTTTTATTAGAATTTTTTTTATTATTAATGAACGCAATTTGTTGGCTGTCTGGTTTCATATGGTCAATCAAACAAGTCTAGTGTGTGTGTTGGTTTTTTTTTTCGCCCGAAAAAACTCTCTGGGATTTTAGTTTCTTGAAGATTATACGCACAATACTTCCGTAATGGGATTTTTTTTTTTTTTGTTTGACTTGTCGTGTTGTGTTCTAACTAATAAGTATTAAATTATGTGTAAGCCCCTAAGCATGAGTTAAAAAACGGATAAAATACAAATTTGATTGCCTCTTGGCTAATTTTAATGATACTGATTCTAGACTATCCCATTGACGTAGTAGACTATTAAGTCATAGGCAATAATGAGCATGTTTCGGTTGAAATTGAATATTTTTTATCAAACATCGATTACAAATACCCTTACCTTAGGAATCTTGTATACATAATCAACTATAAGTGAAATGATAAAAGTTTTTCTAAGACAAAAAAATGTTTAACTACGATATCGCTTCAAAGTCATACTTGAAATATATATAATATATATATATACGAATATATATAAAGTATTATAATACGTAAGAGGTTTTCCTCAAAATCATCGAGAACTACTCATCAAATCGATTGAATAATTTTCATATAGGCATATAAACCACTTTGTACAAATATAGCTAAGATATTTGTTTCTTACATGACTCTGCAGCTAGTTGAATAAGGTTCAATGAAGACATGTGTATGTATGTATGTATACTGGAGCCACTTGTCGCGACTTTGGCCCAGACGATTGGTTGGTCTTACCAAATAGTCTGGCTAAAAACGTATTTGTAAATTGAAGCATTTCCATTTGATAAGCGCAAGATCGTTGTGTGTGTGTGTGTGTGTGAGAGAGAGAGTGTGTGTGGCGGCAAGCATCTAAACAAAAAAATAGCTTCGATAATATTGTGTCATTTGTATATTTGGATAGCGGGGCTAAAAACAGAAATTCCAAACCGTCTTATTTTATTTATTTTGTATTTATTTATTATTGAAAAAAAATAAAAATAAAAAGATTTCAATATAATTGGCATAATTTGAATGCGCTTTGTCGGTGGCTTGCGCCGTCCAATCTTAAGACCACATTTTATATGGCTAAAATGTTATGATTTATGCGCGGCTAGCGACCTTGAAAAAAAGCCGATTGAAATTAAGCCTACCAACTGAAACTATCCATACTTATTTATTCGGGTCGCGTTCAGTCTTCTGCTTTTCATAATCTCATAGCTATATGTATATCTATTAAGCAATTCGTGTCTTTATTTGTGTGTATGTGTGTGTGTGTGCGTTCAAGGGTCAAAAGCGAATGACTTAGAACACAAACTTCTTCGGGTTGGGTCATAATAAATGCATTTACCCTTGAAATTTCCAGCTTGCATAACTTTTCCTCTATTGTCTTTGATATTTAATCTTGTGTATTGAGTTTTTTTTTGTTTTTTTTTTATATTTGTTTATGCATAATTGAAGATTAATAGCTGCCAACTTGTTCGGTTTTGCTGCCAATCACAAAAAGGTCGCCCAGTTGATATCCAGATATGGCTGCCGCTTCCAAATGCAAATCAATCTACACGAGCCACGAACAAAAACTAAAGATGCAAGACGTCAGTATCGTTGTATCTTATTTTTTTTTTTCAGCTATTTGCAAAATTTATATTAATTAAACTTAAATCGGGTGGCTCAATAGCTTAAACGAACTACAGAGCCCCTTTTTAGAAAGCAGCAATATATACACTTTAATTAAGCTAGAAAAAATACGTTTTTTTTTTTGATTTTTAAAAGCAAGCAGAAAAATTTTTTTTTTTATATATTTTTTGAACCGTTTTAACATGGATTTATTCACATGCTCTGCACTTTGGCTACTGACGCTAATCTAACTCGTTTGGCACAGGGTCAAAGCACTTTGCCAAGAAGAAAAATAAATAACGCAGATTTTGTTGCAGTCGAAAAAGCTCGACTAGCTCTTACCCTGTATCCAAATATTCACCTAACTTCTTAAGGAAATTTCTATATTGTATAAATACAAATTTGCGTAGAATTTAGTGAGTTTGGAAAAAGCAGGCGGATATGACTCGATAGACTTGGCTTTTTATGCTGATAACGAATATATGTATATATATATATATTACCTAGAATATGCTTTTTTTTCTAACATATATGCACAACTTGAGGTTTTTTATTTTTATTTATGCGTTCGCTATGTTTTGTGACTTTTGTTGTTGTTTAATACTTTTAAATTGGATTATAAAGGTTTTAGTTTTTGTGTTTTTGGTCTACATTTTCTAACGCTTATCAGCTTTATGCAAATGCTGCTACCACCCAGCATTTTTAATTGGATACTTAGTTATGCGCGTGGGTCGATCGTTAAACTGACACCACCCAAAAGCCACAAAACTATTAACAGCGATCAACAGTGGATTTTAACTACCAAAAACGCGTTGTGGGTCGCTGATAATCGTAACCGTCGGATGCGTTGTCTATTGGCGTTGGTTGTTGCATCGGTTGCATTGGTTGCATCGGTTGCATCGTTGCATCCAGGGAACCGATAACAGAGTGCACTGGCGCCACAGATGGGGCAGCATACACTGTATTGCCGCCCAGCTCATCGTATTGCGTTTGTATTTCACGCTGAGCAGCCGTTGCCTCCTCGTTCGTCCTGTAGCGTATGAAAAAGATCTCTGGCTTTGTTGGCTCTTGGGTCTGCTGCTGCTGGGCCAGCTGTATGTCTTTCGCCTCCAGTTCGGGCTGTTTGCGACTCAGCACATAGATGGCCGTACGCTCATCCTGTGGCGCCAACTCAGCCGTATACCGGATGCCCTCACTTTGTGGACTGGGTGCACGTATAAAGAACACACGATAGTTGCGCGTTGGTCGTCCAATCAGTAGATGCTTGGTGCGTGGCTGCAACAGTTCATCTGAATCCTCCGCAGCTGTTATGCTATAGAATTGTTTTGTGATGATTGGTGCGGGTGTTGCAAGACTTTCACTTGCAGCCGCCGTTGTTGTTGGTGGCAAATAGAAGCGTGATGGCACTTGTGACTCGCCAAGGCGACCAAATAACAAGACCGAACCGAAAAAGGCCGCTAAAGCGCTAAAGTTAAACATGCTGCTGAAATGTGGCTGCCACAAATGCAAATGTGGCAGCTGAACCTGCCATGGGTACTTTTATATACATATATGGAGCAGAATTTTTGGCATAGCTGTGATCTTTGTTTGTTATTGTTTGTGTGTGGCCCAATTAGTGGGTGGAAAAACAAAAGACTTAGGCAACAAACTTCGTCCGCGAATTAATTGAGCATTTAACGTGGTCGTTAAGTGAAAACAAAAGCGCCGTTAAAAAAATAATTAAAACAAACAAGATTTTAAATGTTGTAATCATTTGGGCTTTTGGTTTTTCTTTTTGTTTTTTTTTGCTAAGATCTTTAAACATTTTGTTTTTCGTAATATGCATAAGAGAAAAAGTTTTTGGCATTGCAACATGGCATTCATATACTAATCCTTAAAAAGTAGTTTATTAGATTTGTTTATGGTAATCATGGCAAAGATCTTTGAAAACTTCATTTTAAGCGTCTCATGTATTTTATCTTATTGACCAAAAGTCAAATATTATAACCATTGTTTAACTGGCAGTCAACATCATTTAACGCCCTCGCTTATTTACTTTTTTTATATATTTTTTTGTAATTAATGTTCAGATCTAATCTGTGCCTACAAACTGCTCAATTCACAGTCTTTGCATTCACCCAAAATTACCAAAAAAAAAAAAAAAATATATATATATATATATACAATTTATTTGTGTTGTTTTTTGTGTTTTTGGTGCGTTGCGCAGCCTCGTTGCTGATTAGTAGATTAATTCGTTTTGGCTTGGCTGTGCGTTGTCAACAACTCGAGACAATTAAAATATCAATAGCGATATGTCTCTCTCTCTCTCTCGGTCTTTTTTTTTTTTAAAATTTTGTCGCTGAGAATTTGACATCGATTTCGATTCAGGCCTCGATGCGCATCGATTTGCATAAATTGACGCGTTATTCCCACACTTTCATGTCGAATTTGGCAAAATGGTACAACTAATTTGATTTATGATCATTTTTATTAAGAAAAATTGCTTCGATCTTTTGTTGGCTAGCCGACGAATGACAACGGTCTTAGGTGGGAGCGGGGGTTGGTGGTGGGGCTAACTGATACAGATGTCGCGCGATGGTCTCAACGCTTGTCATTCGAAGGTTTCTGCTTTGATTATACATTAATAAAATAGAATAACTTAAAAATGTTATGAGTATGGTCAGTTCATATAATTTTCCAGGCTTCAAGCAAATAGTTTTCAACTAAAAATTGACTTAAAAGAGTTTTACTTTAAACCAGAACAGATAGAGCTTTAAACAGATATTAACAGTTTTAAGAAAGTTATTTGATTGTTAATGTGAGTTTTTTTTTTGGCCAAGTCGAACCGTCAACCTTCTGCTTGACTTTTATCGATCTACGATTGTTTTGTTATATATTTCTGACATTCGTTTTAAAGTAAACACTTCAGAAATGAGTTTTCTTGTATAAAAAATGAAAATCAAATTTAAATCAAAAAATCGTTTTAAATCATATAAAAATCCCTCTAACAAACCAGCATTTGACAAGATCAAACGAATTTCTGTATTTTTTTTTTCACTTTTATTTAAGTTTTCTTTGTTTTTAGTTCACTTCCCAGCTCTTAAACATTTACTTGAGTGACGTCAGTTTAACGATCGAATGAAATAGATATAACATAAGATGAGATGTTTAATTCAATTATAATTAAATTTGATGAGCTTATTTTGATTTCTCACTTCATTTAAGCTAATTTGGAGCTATTTTTAAGTCGCCGGCCGCTTTGTAGAGTGTCGAACATTTGGATGATTTGCATTTGAGCCGCATTTGATCTGATTTTTATTTTTATTTGTATATTTTTTCTCTTCTCATTTTATTAGCTGCTTGGCATGTTTTGGGCAACATTTCAATTTATTTATGGCATTTTTATTAATTTTTTAAATGGCATTTTATTGTGCGGAAACTACGCGACCTTTAAAAAAGGTATATATAAAAATAGAAATCAAATCGTTGCGTACTTTTTAAATATACAGTTCATTTATTTCTCTTCTTTAACATAAATCAATAACCAAAAACAAAAAAAAAACAAAAAAACTAATTTCGATATAAAAAAAAAAAGGTTGATGTGCTTAAAACTAAACAACACATAACAACAAAGTCAGTTTAGAAGGTAGGTTGTGGTGGTATGAGCTTAAATGAGCGATCCTTTAAAACTTCAAGGCACTGGGCAGATACTGGGAGCTTGGATGAGCATTGGGACGATTGATCTGGCGATAGTTATAGCTGCCATCAGCGTTGAGGCCATCAAGGCTGCCCACAACAGATGTGATTGGTGCATTGTTATCCTCCTGGTACTCGTTGGTGCCGCCCAACTTATCGTATTGTCCCTGAATCTCCTTCTGTGCCTGGTTCGCCTCATCATCGGTCTTGTACTTGATGAAGAAGACCTCGGGCTTGCTGGGCTGCGTTGGTGCTGGTGTCGCAATATCGTTGGCATCCAGATCATTATCCTTTTTGCTCAGCACATAGATGACAGTCTTCTCCTCCTGTGGCGCATACTCAGCCGAATATTTAACATTGGCATTGTCACCCGATGGCGCCTTAATGAACACAACACGATAGTTCTTCTGCGGACGACCGATCACCAAATGCTTCACTTTGCCATCATTGCTGCGATCCTCGGGCGCTGACACCAAATAGAATTTCTTGTTGATGATCGGTGCTAGTGTTGTCCTGGCAGGTGGCAAATACTTATCACCGCCACGATGATGTCCAGCATTGGGCAAGCCAATGGCTGCACCGCTGCTGCCGACAAGCAGATCGCCTGCTGCTGCCTGTGGCTGCTCATAGCCATATTGAGGACGCGCCTCGGCCAGGATAAGCATGGCGGCGACACAGCATGCCACAGCCAGCACTAGTTGAGATGATATGCAGCGCATTGTGTATGTGTGTGTGTGTGTGTGTGTTTGTATGTGTGTATTTAATCCTTGGTGTTTTAATCCTTGCGCTTTGTTCGCGTCGCGTTCGTTTGTTTGTTGGTTCGTACACTTGGTTTGAATCGCTTGAGGGCAATGGTTGCATTTCTTGTCGCTCCACTTGACTTATATGTGCTGAACGTCCAACATAATGCTGGCTGCGCTGCTAGCGTTAGCTGCTTGTTGTTGTAATTTATGTAAATTGCCCTGCGGCATTTGCTTTTGGCCATATTGTCACAAAAATGTATTCAAATCCATCGAATGCACATAATCACAAAAAAAGTGTATCTCAGTAAGTTGGCCAGTCAGTCAAGCAACAGTTAGTTTGAGTTATTAGGGCGTGGCAAATTCTTGTAGCCATGGTTTACATTTTATAAAGACAAAAACCTATTGCTATTTTCTTTATTTGCTCATTGTATTCACTAAAATGTAACTATATATATATATATATAAATATATGGATAAGTTAATTTTGTATCGATTTTTTTTCGTTTTTTTTTGCCATCTTTGGCATTGAACTTGACTGTTTTGCGTTGAGTGGATTATAAATAGATTCATAGATCGATCGCCAGATATACAGATATACAGCACAATTTGCCAGATTTATAGGCTCTGTGTGGCCGTTTGCATCTCATTAAATGCCACCTCAAAGTTTAGGCCTCCGGTTCAGCATTCATTAGATAGAAACAATCGTCAAACTTGTTTGCTTGGGTTTTTTTTTTGTCGCTTGCTTCTTTGGCCCAAAGTAATACCTGACCTATCCATCAGCCAAACTGATCGATTAATTTGCAAATTTGCAATAGCTAAAACGATGATTTCATAAATCTAAATTCGAGTGACACGATCTAACATAAAGACGCATAGAGTATATATATATATATATATATATATCTTACAGACTGGCAACATAGTGAGTAGTTGACTTTGGCTTAAAGATACTTATTGCATAGTTTGTGCTTCATGTTTCATATGAAGTTGGACAAGAATATATTTTAATTTATTTCTATTTGTGTATGAAGTTTGATACTTTATATCAAATATTATATTGCTATACACGGCTACAGTAATAGAATGAGATATTAATTCTTAAAATATTTCACAATTGAAGTGGACATAAAATGCTTTTAGATATCATTAATTGTTGCATTTAAATTTACAACTTCCTTAAAACCAAGTTGCGCAATCCAAATGTATCTTGATCAATTAAGATTGCTATATAAAGTAAATGTGTTGGTTACATAAATAACTATATAAAGCATTGTTCAGTTGGAAAATCACATAGCAACCATCTAATTTTATTTTTTTTTTTGGCTTTTTGGTTTTTTTTATGTTTTTGTTCATTTTATTCTTCAGCGTTAAGCGGCTAAACAATGCTTTTGATTGGTGGCCTCCTAAACCACTCAGCAAAAACAATAGATGAAATTAATATGCATCTATCTATATATAAATATATATATATATAGATGAACTAAGATGTGTATATTGTTTGTGTGTAGCAGAGATGAGTCAGCCGCTTAGCGAGTGCACAAACCAAACAAGAAAAAGGGGGGAAAAAAAAAAACAACCTGCGACACATTCACCTGATGGGGCCATTTGGAGGTCGCAACAAAAAGCGCCATAAAACATAATTTGGCCAAATGTGGAAGCACTATGATTTGCATATGGGTGAATCGCTTTGTGAACTAACTTTGATGATAAATGGTTGATGCATTGATATAAGAAGAACATAAACCTTTCGAGACAAACGTAAAAGCAAAAATAGTTTTAACTTGTCTGATCCATCAGTGTGTATACACTAATTTATTTATTAGCAGCTATAGCTAGCTGGCTTCAGTTCGCTTCAAAGGCATACCCAAAACGATATAATTATCAATTAGGCATTCCATATCCATAACTTCATATCTCATCTCTAAAAAAAAAAAAAAACCCCTAACAAGAAATTTATGTAACTTTTTATAGGCGCTGACAGTAAAAACCGAGGGACAAATGTTAAAACTCGATTTGTTTCGCTTTGACTGGGGCATAACAGATCGTGTCGTTTATTTAGTAGGTGTGATTATCGTCGCAACGCATTAATATTCAAATTTTATTTGCTTTTATTTTTTTGAGAGATGTAAAATATACCAAATCTTTGAATACCAAAATACCAAAATACATAGTACCAGGTAGCATCTGTACACAGCATTGTAAACTGGTGACATACGTATGTATGTATGTATGTATGTTTCATGATTTTGTTTTCTTAACATTTTGATACTTTCTGGTATTTTAATGCGTGTTGCATCGTTGTTCGAATCGACCTTGCAGTGCATTGCTGCTCTCCAATTTGATTTGAGTTTGTTTTCGGTTTTTCTGTTTATTTGTTTTTGTGTTTTATTTTTTTTTCGTTTAGTATAAGTTTCTTGATTATTTCGGTTTTTTTTTTTTTATTTATTTAAGATGCTAATTTATTTGCTATCGTTTTTTGTGGTTGGTGGTCGCTTCGTCAGTTTCTTGTTTCTCTCAAGATATTGTTGTTGCACTTTCAACAATTATGAAGAGCTTGCCAAAGTTGATTTTGATGTTGGGGAAAAATTGTTTCATGAATTTCGAGTACAAATTATGTTATAAACTGGAATTGTTGTACTAATCTAAATGTCAAGACAGGACTTAAAAAGTATTACATTTAATAATCGGTTATATTTTGAAGTAGAAAGTCCGGACCTATCTTCAAGTTGATTTTTGGTGAAGAATTTTTTGATATTTTGTTGAAACACTTTAAAAAATACTCTTATTTTACATTTTTAGAAATGCTTAAAGAAATCCTTAACTTTTATTAAAAAAAAAATAATATTAATAATATTTAGAAAAATAAAATTGTTTTTTTGCATAAATCACAAAAATAATAAAAACTAAAAGAATATCGCAAGAGTTAAATTTAACAAATTCTAGCAAAATAATCGCAATAGGATTATTCAATTAGAAGCAAGGCTGGCATTATGTGGTTTATCTGAAGTATGTGGCTTAGGCATGGACGACAAAAGTACTTAGTACTTGATCGACCTGATTGGCTTAGCGGGCAGATAGGTTGTCTGGATAACATTATTGCCGGCACCAATGGAACCAATGGAAGTGCCCGCTTCGACAGATGCTTCACTATTGCTGCTGCCGCTGCCATTGATATCGTAATGCAGAGAGGCAGCGTTCTGGCCGGCACCACCGCTGATGGAGTCGACAAAGGGTGCACCGCCGGTGCCAATAATGCTAATGGCACCGGAACCCTCGGCCAGAACACCGGAGGCACCATTGTCGCCCAGACTATTGATGACCGATGAGACGGGCACCAGACCCTCATCACTGAGGTGTGAGCTGCCCCCCAAAGCATCATAGTTAGCTAGAGAGAGTGAGATGGAGACAAAAAGTTAATGAAGAAATCTTCCAAGGACTTAGCTGCTCTCAACTCACCCTGAATGATCTGCTGGGCATGAGTCGCTTCGGCTGGTGTTTTGTACTTGATGAAGAACACCTCCGGTTTGTAGTTGACGGGACGCTGTGTAACCACCTCGGCGCTAACATCCAGTGCATTCGATTTCTTGGACAGCACATAGATGGCGGTCTTGTCCTCAACAGGTGCAACATTGGCAATGATCTTCGCCTTGCTGGTAGTCGAGGTGGGCGCATTGATGAACACCACGCGATAGTTCTTTTGTGGCCTGCCCACATTCACGTAGCGCACAATCTGCTGGTCATCATGATCATCGGGTGCTGTATGCAAATAGAAATACTTGCTGATCACCGGTGGCTGGAAGTTGGCCAAATGACTGATGTATGCCTCCTGCTCCTTGTAGTTGACGGTTGGACCCGGATGAATGCCTGTCAGACCAATGTTATCGTTCACAATACCCTGAACATTGCTGCCACCGCTAGTGTAGGCACCATTGGAGGAGGAGGAGGAGGAGGAGTAGCTGCCACTGTCACTGCCACTGACAACACCACCATTGGAGGCGTAGACGACGCCGGCGCCGCCAACACTGCCGCCAATACCGCCGCCAATACCGCCGCCATTGGAGTAGGTTGTGCGTCCCGTATAATGTACACCGCTCACCGAGCTAACTTGTGCGGCAGGCACAAGTCCAGAGTTGCCCACAAGCGTCAGCTGACCAACCGATGGCACACTGTTATAGTAGCTGCTGCCCGATGCCGTTGGCTGATACGATGTGCTTGAGGTTAACACAGGAGTGGACACCACACCGGTGTGGATCACATTCTCATGCTCATTCTGGCCATTATCATAACTGTAGGCTTGACGGCTGAGATCAGGACGCGCTGTGGCATAGCCAAGCACTGCCAGGCAGGCAAAAAACTGCAAAACAATGTAAAGATCCGATGAGAATTGCAATCCTTTTGGCGGCTGATCGTCGGTTAACTTACCATTAACTTGTTCATGCTGGAGGAATGAAGCTTAGCGCTGATGAAGATGCTGCACTGGATTGATGCCCCGTTTGAAGACAGAGTTCAGTTTTTATAGTTGTGATGAGGGGCGAGAAATGCCTTTAATTGAAGTTAATTGATTTGCTCGCATTGATTTGCAATAAATTGTTAAAAAATCAAATACCCAAACTTTAAAACACATAACACAAAATCCGGCTGGGAAGTTAGATTTAATATTACGGCTTAACTGGCTTTTATTTTATTTATATGCTTGCTTGCCAGGCGCTAATTAATGCTGCAAACAATCAGTGCTGACACAATCGATTTGCCCGCCGCCATCATCAGCTGACTGACGCCACTTGACCATGTCCAAAAAACCAGAAAGATTCCACAAGATCAAGCCATGCATTTGTGCTTGGTGCTACTTGGGAATATACCTCGAAGAAAAGTTCTTTGAGTTATGTTTAAGACTGAGTAATATGGTTGAAGTATTCAACGAGTTTTGTTTTTCAATCTACTTTTGCAGTTTGATAATCTCTCAGCTTACAAACTTTGATAGATAAAGGCTAAACTGAGGATTAAACAAAGGATTAAAATAGATTAATATCAATCAATAATTTTATATTGACAAACACAAATAAAAGTTTCTAGTTTGATATCCGTTTTATATGCACATCTTCTGAACATTAAAGAAGAGCATATCTAGATCGGTTTCAAACGCTTTGATGCTATCATTTCTAAGCTTTTTGTTATGTTTCTGGGTATTGGTTTATGACTGCAATAGACGATCTGATCCAAGACATTGCAGCCAAACATTTTAGCGCTTTTAATTGTTATAAATTAAAACATTTACTTGTGTGCATAAAATATTTAAATAATTTATATCCATTCATTTATTTATTTATTTTTTTCATTTTTTGGCAAATTTGATGGCATTGCTTCTATCGAACTTTATTAGCGCAGATGGGTCATTCCCCTGCCTGCCGAATTCCGGGATTACCGCATGACACTAATTCTGAAATTTGAACTTCTTTTCTTTAAGGTGGCTGGCAGGCATTTTCGGCAACGAATCGCTTACAGAACTGGGATTACAAGGGCGCCTTGAAGCATCTGCATGCCAAATTTGGCATCTTTCCCTATTACCGTGTGAGCGTGGAGAATAGCTATAATATACCCTACGATTACATAATCACACTGGACGAGGGCGAACTGGGACTGCCGGACAAGTACTTCTATGGCAACGATGCCGACGAGGAAGTGGTGCGTGGCTACAAGTTGCTTCTGCGCGATTTTGCCATCAACATGGGTAAGCAAATATCAAATATGAATCGTTGATCGGTATATTCATAATTTATTTCTTTGTGTTTCAGGTCTCGTTGCACGCGAAGCAGATCTCTTTGCGGATGACATTTTCCACTATGAACGCCGAATTGTTAATCACATTGAGGCCGCCAAGGTCGGCGGTGAACATCAACGGAACAAACTGCTTCGTCTTGCCGAGCTGAAGAGCATTGCGCCGTCGGTAAGGCAATAACAGCGACTACAACGACATCCATTTAAAACTAGTTTCATATTAAGCTCTAATTGTACTAATAGTTTATTTGTGGATAGAACATAATTCATATTTCCAGCTGCAGAAAGTTCTCTTAACGTTAATCAAAACTGTTTCATAATAGTTCCTAAAAATGCACTTTAAAACTTGGAAATCTTTGTTAACGATATGTGCTTTAACTCTTTTGTGTACACCAAACATTTATTGTGTAATTTTTGTTAAAGTAACTAAAAATATCTGTTAATGATGATTTTTTAAAGTAGAAATTAAAAGCGCTAAAGTCTCTAGTATACTTAAAGATTAAAACAAGATTAAGATTTGTTTGTAAAGCTTAAAATGCATTGATTATCAAATACACTTTTATTATGTACAGCTACCCATCCTGGAGTCACTACAGGCCATTTTTACCGACACAAAGTTCACTGAGGACATGGAAGTGCTGGTGCGCGATGTGGAAGTTTTTCATGAGCTATCCACGCTGATCTCTACATCGGACAAGAAGTGAGTTGAACAGTGAATACATTAAAGCATACATATATAAATAACTCTTGTGATTGTGATTTAACAGACCGATAAACAACTTTATCATTTGGTCGCTGGCACGACAAATGTTGCCGCATCTCTCCAAAGAGTATCGCACACTTGCCGAGCATTTTGATCATTCGATTTATGGGCGAACGGCCAGCTATCCACGTTGGCTCTTCTGCAGTAAGGTGGTGCGTGAGTGGTTGCCATTTGCGGTGGATGCACTCCAGCAACAGCCGCCCAAGCAACAGTTTGACACAATGCATCGCAGTCGCATTAGTGATGCACCCATCGTTAACAAAACTGTTGGCAACGAGAAGTTTTTGCAGTTAATGTTCTATAGTTTGCGTAATCAACTGCAGGACTCATTGGCACAGGCGCATTGGCTTGAGCCGACAGCTCAAAAGTTTCTGCACAAGAAGCTAGCTGAGATGCGGCTTCAGTTTGGTATACCTAGCGAAGTGCTCGATCAGGGCGACTACATTAGCAACTATTACAATGACCTGCTGTTGAGCAATCTTAACTTTGTGGAGCATTTGGAATCGATTTGGAAATTCCGGCGATCGCGCATGGAAGCTAAGCTTAAACCATTATCAATGCTGGATGTGTAAGTAAACATTTCATCATTTTGAGAATCAGTATTTAAATCTGGTCTCTTATTGCTTTCACAGTATTATCTCCGAGATGTACACAAAGGAAAAAACGCAACCCATTGCCTATTCCAATAAGCTAAACATGCTGCTTATCTCTCGAGTGCTGGTCAACAACAACTATTACGACTATCGCTATCCAGTGTGCGTATACCTTTCCCTTCATATTTAACTAACTGCTAATGGACATTTGTTTTGCAGTTCAGTGAATTTTGCACGCATTGGCACTGACATCTTGGAGGTGTTGATCGACAATTTTGCCACCTTTCTGCTGCAGTTTAATGCCCAGAGTACAGATCTAAGCGATGCTATACCGGAGATTAAGTACGCCCAGCCGGATATTAGCTGCCTGTCAGCCGGACAACCCCCGCGTCTGGCGTATGAATTGCGCGACCTGTCGCCAGATGCGCTCAAGAGCTTTCATGTAACGCTTAGCGCCGCTCGGACCGCGGCACGTGCATTGAGCAGCTTTGTGACAGCAATCGATGCGGGCAATGCCATTGAGGGTGCTGGCATCGATCAGTTGGCCACCTATGAGGCGTTGGGATTGACCCGGCGTTTGCGATTGCCTGGCCTGCGTTCCTACAATGAGAATGAGCTCTTCACTCTCACCTATATGCAACAGCATTGCAGTACAACGATTGCGGATAAGGATTATGCACGCATTAAGCCACATGTTGAGCGACAATTGGCCGAAAGATATCTGTATGTTTTACGAATCAATTTTATGCTTTGCCATTTCACTAATCGTTTTTTGTCTCTTTCGTTTTGGTGCAGTTTCAACGCAACCTGGCAGCATATACAATTTCTGCCACGCTCCACAAATTGTGCCGCCTCCGAAATCAGTTGCTCCAATTTACTGTGAGCTGGTGGCAAGAGCAGATGCCGCATGACTCTATATACATATACATATGTATAGTGTGTACAATTCCTTAGTTCAGCCACATATTTATTGTACTTTTTTTTACATCCAACCATACATACACATATACACACACACTCTCATGTAAACACACCGAGCTGAAGAGTTATGCCACACACAAAATAAACGCGATAAATTTAGTATGTAATGAAGCTGTAAACATAGTTTTAGTCTTAAACACCTTCGTTAGAAACAAAACGACAAAACACCCACTGTTGACATCACATATACACACACACACCCAAGTACACACACACACAAACTGACAATCAATGCATTGTGTACTTTTAAATTGCATTTTTGGAATCATGATACAAATTTCGTTGTTTAATATACTATAATAGAATTTAGCAAACCACTTAAAATACGTATGTATTCCTAATCGATGACATATTCCATAGGTCTGTAGTACGTAATTATAGTTATAGGTAGCTGATAAGTGCATTGACCCCACTGTATAAATTGAATTTAATTTCTATACTACGTTCTTCAGAGCAAGATACAATAATAATAAAAACAAAAACACGAAAAATGTTGCATACTATCGGGCTGGATGTTTAATTAGATAATTGCATTGAGTGCTCATTAAAAAAGCAAAGAACGAGTTTTTAAAGTCATGTTTAATACAGTATATATACCTAAAGATAGTTGAAAAAGCATTGGTTGTTATTATATTTATTATTAAGTTTTGGGCACACAAAAGGGCCAAAAATATAGACAAGGCATATTTGGTGCACGTATAATTTATCGATTATCTAAGGTTAGATTTATGTTAGAACTTGAAAATTGTGATTGGGAGCGAGTTGTTTTTGGAACTGGGTGTTAATTGGGTCGCTTGGCCGTTCGCATCTCATCGTCCACCAAATCGTTGATGACGTTGACAATTCCGCGATGAAGTTCAGTGTCAATATTTTCCATTAATTGAGTACTAAGACTGTAGCTAATGCTGCAAACAGAGTATAATAATAAATAGTTCGATAAGATGTGACTGAGAAGATCGAACTTACTTCGCAAATAAATTCCAGGGTGCCGAGCATTTGGGATTGTTATACATGGCGCTCTCTAGGCATTGCGCCTGGAATTGCTGGCGTTGCTGCAGTGCATCTTGAATATAATCATTATTAGTGGCTGCCACAGCGATTGGGGGACGTGGCGTCAAATCATAATCGTCTTTCAGATCTGGCAGCGGTTGCTTTTGCCTTCGTGCCTCCCTTTCGTTCAGTTTTTTTTGGAACTCCTTCATTTGCTGGGCCTTTTTAAGCATACGCTGGGTCACCTGTTGCTGCGTTTGCTTCAATTCGGACAGGCGATGTCGGACACGACACTCGCCCACCAGTTTCTTCTGCCTATCCAGTTCGGCTCGCTCCTGCATTGCCTGCTGCTGGCGCGCCTCCTGCTCTGAATCGATTTCGCTAGCCGAATGGTTAAGATCAAGCACATGCTTCTCATCCATGTGCTCATCATCCAGCAGGACTTTGTCATTGTGTTCAGAGTAGATCTTGGCTACCTTGTCTTCGGTTTGAAGTGCCAGCTGCATCTCTTGACGCTGCCCGGACCAGTAACGCGCGCAATACGGCGACTCTCCGGGCGTCAATGCCAACGGTCTGAGGAGTCAGAAGTAAGACGAACAAAATTAGAACTCAAATTGGTGCTAATAAATCAAAACCTGTCGATGTTCACCACAAATATCAACGCTTGCCATTTGCATGATTAGCACAAAGTAGAATGCCGGCTAATTGCATCAGCCTGACACGCTGCTATTCACGTCATGTTCACGTCATAGTAACACCCAAACTAACATCCCCAAACGGTTTCAGATGGGCCGTCGACACGCAATTTCGCATCAACCTTCTATCTAAGAACTCCCATGCGAATCTCAGGGCCAATGTCAAAAAATACCCTTTACACTGACCTGGGACACTTGATTGGGCTGAAGAGTTGTAAAAACTGAAGCTAGAACTTGCACAAACAGTATAATCGGTCTTAGTTAGTCTTAGATCTATCTATCGATGACATAGGAATCTTAAAGAGGTTTTTGTCCTGAGAATTTGTTACCAAAACTAAGAGTGTTATACGTATTAAAACTACCAAATCATTAGTATTTAATCAACAACTGATAACATAACCGTTTAGAAACCATCTATAAGCTGTGTTATCTTACAAAAAATCATATACTCTGCTATTTAGTTTTGGCTTTTAAAGTTTTCTAAGCAACTGAAACGACATCAACTGTCTGCTAGTGTATAATGTCTAGGTTACTGAAACGTAGGAAGGTAGCTATGCTAATGACTATCGAATCCCAGTGTTCCTCATACCACCGCCCCCCCCCCCCCACTATTCCACCCTTCTGTAACAGAGAGCTAGAGACAATGACACAATCAACTGAGGGCAAAATGAAAGAGACAAAAGTCGCTGCGCAAAAACCATTGAAAAAGAGTTCATTAATAAAACCAAGAAAAATAAAAAAAAAACCCTAAAAATTGCGTCGAGTTAAGTTGAGCGATGAGGCAACCTCAGGAACCTAACTCATTTTGATTGGAGGGGCGCTAAAATGTATTGATCAAACAAATAAAGCACAGCAGCAACAAACAACAATAACAAATAAAGTATTGTAGTCATCGGGTTCGGCCGGCACGTTTGCGAGCCCCAAACACCAAACACAAAGCCCGAGTCAGGGCCCGGTTTTCGTTATCGATAGGTTCTAAAGGGCAAAGCGAAGGCGCTTGCATTCCTAAGTGTTACGGAGCTGGCGTCAAAAGGGCCAACTGGCAATAACAACATCATTAATATTGCACTAAAAAATATATATATACGCAATTTTAAGCTCATTTCGGTCGCAAGTTCTTAAGTACACAATGAATATATTATAGTAGATTTTTCCTGGTTTTATTTTAATCAATTGCGTTAAGTCCAAAATTATTAGCTTGGATTTTATATTCTTAATATTACTAGAACTAACATATTTAGTTGTTGCTCCTAATGATTTTTTCAATTTTAAGAATATTCCAATTTGTTGCTCTCAATTTCTCTAAGTGCATAACGCTGAACACGACGAAATGTTAGAGCAATAACGCCCTGCCATTCAGGTTTTTATTATTTTTATTTTTTTGCAAATTTTATCACAAAAAAAAACAAAAAACAAACGAACACCAAAAAAAAAAAGTGCTAAGAAATAAACAGAGAAATGAGCGTGAATTTAAATTGCAAACAATTGTCGATTAGAGGTCGTCGTATTTGATTACGAAAATATTTCATATCAGGCAAACAACGACTGCAAAAACAGTTGCCAAATTCCTATGTACTTCAAGGTAACTTAAGGTGTAGCATGGCTTGCCGCATGAGGTAAGTTGGGACAGCTATGCTGACAGCATTAATGCACTTCAAAGGCAATAAGTTAACATGTCAAGATATGATTTCTCTGAGTCTAATAAAAAACTAAAAGTTTTACAGTATTCTTAAGTTTAAAGAACATAAATAAGTTGTTCAAAGTCTAAAGCTCAACTTTTTTTATTATGAATTTCAAAGATTGGTTCTTTTTTCATTCAACAAAGTTAAGTGAAATATTTTAGCTCCGATCGTAATGTTGTTGTTGTTGTATCAGCAGATAATCTTTGTTTATAATATATGTTTACACTGTTTATGCTCTACTTAAACACTTGCTGACTCCATAAATGATATATATATATATATATGTTTATATGGTAGGTATATGTGCACTAAACAACACATATGTAAATACATAAACGTTTATGTATGTACATAATCAAAATGATGAGTCAATAGAGCCGAAACTGGCGGTTACCTGTCTGTCTGGGTTTAGTCTCAATCCGCATATGGTTATTGATCCATTTGTGTATAAAGTGCGATCTTAAAAAAGTTTCAAGATTGTTGATTGCTTCTAAATTCTTGAGGTGGGCGAACATGATAAAAAGGGACAAAACAAGATAAGGTCAAAGTCTTCGTCTGACAGTTGCCAGCTTTGGGCGATTGATAAGTCAGCTGACCAACTAACTAAAAAACTAAAAACTTCGTCAAAGACACAGACCGTACAAAACAAATGGAGACCTATGTTGTGTTTGTTTATGTGTATGTTTTTTGTGTATGTAGGTAGGTAGCACTTGGTAGTAAATATTTCTAATCGCAAACTGAGGGCGACAAACAAAAACAATAAACGATAACAACAACAAAGTAATTTTTTATTTTTTTTGGCAAACGCGAGGGCACTTGGGAGTCGCCGCTGGGTGAGTAACTCCAAAGCGATGGCGTCAGCAGCGCATTGACAGCTGACTGTTCGTTCGATTCCCTGGTGTCGTGGGAGAAAGATGAGAGAGAGAGAGAGAGAGAGAGAGAGAGAGAGAGAGCGCAGTCGAACGGCGCAGTGGAGTGGTGAGCAGCGAGCCGAGGTGTGTTCTGTTCTGTTGTGATGTGATATGATGTGGTTAGATGAGGTGAGGTGCGGTGCGGTGCGGTGAGGTGAAAAGCTACAACCAAACTGGCAATGGCAATGGCAAAGCCAAAAAGGCTGCACAAAAACATACAGAAGCAAAGAGAGCGCAAGAGCAGCTGACGCTCTGAGAGCGTTGACGATGACATCATATACAATTGCTTTTACTGCTGACAACAACAGCAATATACTTTGGTAAATACTTACAGCATCTGGAGTGCATCCCTAGATGGCTCAACGGCTCCAATATCACCAATACCACCATCATTATCATTCGGTTCGCTATGCAAAATGTTAACTATCTGCTGCTGCTGGTCCTGTTGCTCATCATGCGAGAGCATCTCCAGCACCGATTGTGGAGTTTGTGTGAGCGGCACGATCAATGTCGTCGACATCGGCATTGGCATCGGCATCGGTTCCAGTTGCCCAGTATCTTTGCGGCGAGCGCTGGTCAGCGGCGTTCCCTTCGGCACCGGCGGCGGATTCTCCATTTGTTCTCGCACATGCTTTACCTGCCCCATTGGCCTGCAACGTTGTGGCAGCTGTAGCTGTTGCTGTTGTTGCCGTCGCGTTGCTAGCATATCCCCATCTCCTTCCAGCTCAATGCGTCTGAGCATCTGCTCCAGTTGCTCATGCGCCTCCTCCATTGGCTTCAGTTTGCTTCGTGTTCGCTTGTTTGAATTGGCACAGGGTGCACTGCACTGATGGTGAACCGGTGCCAAGCTTGGCAAAGTGGAGCAACTGCGTTCAAATGCTGCACTTGTTGTTACTGGCATTTGTCTTGCTTGGACTTGCTCCCGCCCGCAACGATTGTGCCTCCCACTGTGGCTGTTGCTGTTCTTCCCAGTTGGCGATACAACGGCAACAGACGCCTGATTCTTGGACAAGGCTGCAGCCTTGCTTCGAGCAGTCGGCTGAGTGCCACTTATCCATGCACGTTCACGTTCTCGCTCCCATTCCCGATGCTGTTCCCGCTGTTGGGCTGTTAATTTTGCATGTGTTGTTGTTGTTGTTGTGTTATTGCGGCGCCTGCGCGCGTTTCCCTCCGCCGGCAAAGTCTTCTTCTCCATTTGCTCTGGTTGCTGTTGCTGTTGTTTCTGCTGCTGCTGCTGCTGTTGACGTTGCCGTTGCCGTTGACGTTAACGTCGACTTCGCTGCTTGCGCTATTTGCTGTTTTGCTGCGTTTCGGTTTCGGTTTCAGTTGTTTGGTCGACGTTCGCCGGTTTGGTTCGGTTTTTTGGTACGCACAGTTCACGCACGATTCACGTTATTTTTGTTTTCCGTATACACTTGGACGAAAAACAAATCCGAAAAAGAAAAATTCTTAACTTAAATTTGTACGAACAATATAACAATTTAATAACACAATTTTTTGATTTTTGTATGAAAATGTTTTTTAGTTGTTTCTATTCCGTATTAACATGACTGTTGACTGTTTCTCTTCCAAGAAGCACATCTGTTGGTTTTGACTTTTAAATCAATGCCAACGTTTATATTCAGAAAGTTCTCATTTTCAATTCTTTGACAACCTTTTTGAATGCATAGACTTAAGAGCTTTATTGTCTGTGGTCTGTCTGCATGAGTTATTTTGTTTTTTTGCGAGGTGTGCATTGAAAATTGCCAAAGCTCAGAAAATTTTAAAATCTTAAGCAACATTTGTGCCATTACACTATATAGTTTGTGTTTATTACAAATAACTTTCAAAACAAACAGACCAAAGAGTTTTTCATTAAAAAATTTTAAGGCTCGCTTTGTGAAGTTGAGTTAAATTGAGTGCAAACTGTTTTAGAATTGTCAAAACATTTTTCATTCAATCAGAGACGCATCGAAAAATAATATTAATGTTTTCAACATTTTTTCAATATATTTTTTTGCATTATTTTTTTATGGTAAAAGTTTTTTAAGGTGCAACATAAATAAAACTAAAACTTAAAGCCAGAGAATAAAATTATAAAGGCATAAAACCAAAGAAGAATCAACAACAACAACAAGAATAAAAAACAACAACACAATGGTAAGTAATTATGCAAATTTATTCAGACAATAAATATAACAAATCGATCATAAAAAATGTCGCATAACAACAATAACACAAAGATAAACATCAATATTATAAACTCTATACGATCTGGTTCGCCCAGCTGCTGTATGTGGCAAGTGGGCGTCTTCTGTTGGCCCTCCAAACATTCGAAACAGGTTGCCATCGCGTATACGCCACCTAGGCCACGTACCAAAATCATTATTTCATGATGTTTAAAGTGTCTCTCGACGCCAAAGTTATCGTTCGGCATTTTTGTTTTGTTACATACATACTAAAGAAAAACTGACGGCTATTTTTTTGTTTAGTTTTATTTTTTTTTTAATTTTTAATGAGCTGCCTACCCCGAAACTAACAAAAAGCGCGTCTCCATATGGTCTGGCACGCCTTTTAAGTATTTATGTTAATTATTATACTTAAATAACAAAAAATAACACATTGAAAAACAATTTCAACAAATATTTCTGAGCCTCCTCCTACTTACTCCCAGGCTACAGCTCGTTTCGTGGGCGAACATGAAACTTTCCCAAAAAAAAAGAAGCAAACAAAACAAAAAATGTATAACAAAACTTTTTAAAAATGTTTCGCAAGTGTTGGCACTTGATATCCCTCCTCCCCCTACCCTCACACTTCGTTTATGAGAAAGAAAGCCAGTTGATCTATGTGTGCAACGCCCACGTTGCATGCTTGGGAAAGTAAAAAAGCAGTCTCGAAATGAGTTTCAAATATCTAACGATGATCACACCAGAACTTGCCTTAAGCTCGGCTCTGACATCATTTTGCACTCGTTTAGAGTGAAGAGTAAGACTATGTCTAAATTTGGCTGCCAATTGACGTTAATGATTTTATTAATTATCACTTTTACTTACCATCCATAGATGTGTACTATGTATATATACATATATTTCGTGTTTGTATTCGAATTCAAACTTTCAATAATGATTTTTACCATTTAGAGCTTAATATTTATCTTTAATGTTAAAAGTTGCTCAATAAATTTAATACAATAAACCCATCTGCTTATATATAAAGGATGAAAAATCTTATGGTTATTTCCATTAACAATCTAATTACTCTTATTTGGCAATGAAAATGTTTTAGCAAATTGTGCAAATTAATCTATTCATAGATTTTGCCTAATGCTATCAAATTTCTCACACTTATAGCATAGCAAAGTATATGGTTTATATATTTTTTCTATATGTCAGGGTCAATGGCCAACGTTAAGTGATCTTTAATAGTTAAGCTCACACCACCCACCCACTCCACCCACCACCCACTCACTGCTGAACAGTTCAAAAGGCAATTACTTATACGCAATGTTGGCTAAAAGCAGCAATATGTATGGCCTAAACATAGCGCCTCGTTGATTGACAGCTTTGATTGATCGCCTATGCCAAACGAGCAACAACAGAAACAACAACACAAAGAGAGTGAGTTAGAAAGAATGAGAGAGTAAGATGTATGAATCATGTTTGCTATATTTTAATTATCGCATTCGAATAAGCAAAAACACATAGAAATATTAAACGAAATTATGAAGAAGAAAAAAAAATCGAAATGACTTATTGCGGTTTCCGCGATGCTCATTATTGTTGTTGTTATATTATTATTATTATTTTTCAAGGCAAAACTGTGCCGGTTTAATTGTTTACGCTAATTATAAATTATTGTTATTGTTGGCTTCTGCTGCTGCCACTGCCACTGCTGCTGTTGCTGTTGCTGCTGCGTGAAGCGGCACTTTGATTGTAGCAATTAACTGATAACAAGTCCACAAACCAACAACAACAACAACAAACTGCATTCAGGTGTGTGTTCGTGTTATTATTCAGCTGAAAGGTATTTACATAAATATAGATGCTGTAAATCTTGTTTGAAGAACTTTTTAGCTAAGGATTCGACTTTCGTTTAACATTTCTTAGCATTAAAAAATATATATAAGTTACAGGTTTTTGTTTTTATATGTAAATTAAAGAACTCTCAATATTTGCATTGTTATAATTTTGCTTATAGGTTTTTTTCTACGCTTTTTTTTAAATAATTTTTGGTCTTATTCAACTTCTGTTATCATATATAACATCTTAACCTATGCTAAGGGTATTCAATAGTCGTTGACCTCTTACTCTTTTTTTGTTTTGCATTGTTATTGTTTGTTTTTGTTTGTTTGCCATTAAGTGTTGAATGTTTACATATATGTACATACATACATACATATTTATATCAATAAATTGTGCGCTGCTTAAATTGTTTGTTGCTTGCTCTTCTTATTGTTTAATTTAATAGTAGGGCTGCCTCGAGCAAACTTTCTTCAAGTGTGTGTGTTTCTCTTTCTAACTATCGTTCTCGGTCTCTTTCTCTCTCTCTTTTTTTCTAACTCGCTCAGTGTCGATTTGCGCTCATTTGTTTAATTCAATTCTAACTCCAGCGATGATCTAAGTGAGACGTCGTCGTCTTTATTCTTGTTGCTTGTATTGCTGTTGCTGCTGTTGCTGCTGTTGTTGTTCTTGTTGATGTTGTTGCTACATCTGGCGCAAAAACTTTAAATAAGCAAGTGAAGCAACAACAACAACTACAACAACAGGCAGGCAAAAGTGCCCGCAATTGCTAGCCGAAAAATTAATGATCGTTTAATTTGGGCAAATTGAATTTGGACATCACCGAAAACACACATGCACATTACACATGCATACATACATACATACATACAAACATATGTATGCATAAACAAATACATGTGTGTTAACACATACATATAAAATAGTTTTAATGCCAAGTGCATCTCATGTAAATTGGCAAATAATTTACGACCTGTTGCCACTTTTCAATTTTTATGAGCAAACGATTTGCATTCAAAACTTGCAACCGTTTATTATGTGCATATGTATTTACCGTTTGCCTTGTGGTATTTTTGTTGTGTTTGTGTTTGTATTTGCCAATAACCGTTATCAGCGTGACAATCGCTTAACGCCTGCAGCGACACCTCCAAATGAGTATGGTTTGAAACTTTGCTAAAGCACACCCCGCTATGCAGTTACTCCATTGCCACATGTCCATTTATGTCGCAACGTGGGTGGCTCGATTAGTAGTTGGCTCGGCTGTCAATAATTATGGTTCGCCATGGGCAACTGACAAAATGTGGAATATGTACGTGTTCCATTGTAATGGCTAATGTAATGTAGCATTCGAGCTGACAAGCCATTTACATCTTAATCGCAAATCCAAGCTTGTGATCCGTGCATACAAATTTAAACGTACACCAAGAGTTAACTTATTTTTTAAATATCCTTCAACTCCTTATACATACATTCATACGTAGCTCAGAATTGAGTGTTTTTTGGTTTAAGAGTTATGCTCTTGAGCCCATTCAACAGTTTATAATGTATTAGAGCTGTGTATGGTAAGAATTAACTTTAATTATTTTTGATATCTGAGATTTCTAAAAATATTAGCGCTTTTCTCTTATCATCATATATTGCCATCATTACCATTTATCTAACCAATAATTAGACTTTTTAAGCGAAATTTATCTTAACAACGATTTTAAGTTTGCAAATGTTTTTTAACCTATATAAAATATGTAGATATGTAGAGCATACTTTTTGGAGCAACATAGAATTTAGTAGAAAGAGTCGTAGTTAGTATATATATTTTAAGCCTACATACATTTAAGAAACTCAAGAATTTTCCCTTGACTGAATTTGATAATAGTGAATCACTTGAAAAAAAAAAGAAAAAAATAAATACATTACTGTATAATATGTAATCAAAAATGATTAAGCAATGATGATGATCATTTTATTATTGAAGCAGAAACGTACATATAATTACATTATTGTTGTTCTTTCTTTGTTCTGCAGTCTGAGATCTTGGAAAATTGTGCATTGAATTACGCAAATGATTTGTTTTGTTGTTGTTTCTTATTGTTGCGGTTTATGAACTCAAAGCAAAACATTTTTTTTGCCCCCTTTTTTGGACAACACGAATATTTTGTGTGTGTATTCTTTATTCATTCCAATCAAATGAAATTATGAATTATTTGACTGCTTTAACAACGTGATTCTCATACTTAATAATCAATTATAATTATGTTCTTATCGCTTTGTTTACGCAGTCGGAGGAGCCAACCATCTGTCACAAGTGCAATGAGGTCATAGAGAATCGCATCATTTCGGCCATGGGCAAAAATTGGCATCCGGACCACTTTACCTGCAAGGATTGCGATCGCCCGATCACAGAGACAAGCTTCAATATATCCGAAGATCAGCCGGTCTGCACCGATTGCTTCTTCAAACACCACACAACGCTCTGTCATGGATGTAACGAACACATCTTGGAGGTAATATCTATTTATACAATATCAAAATATCGACATAAGATCAACATTGATGACATCGTCGTCGTCGTCGTCGTAATGATGATGATGATGATGCGTCGATAATTATATTCGAGTCGTCTGTTTGCTATAAACTTTGACGGTTTATGAGCGTTGGCGGGCGGCATATGTAATTATTATTGTCAACATTTGTTCTTATACGCCATAGCGATTGTAGTGAATAGGAAACTGATTATATTTGACTTGTTGTATATGCATTTAGTATAGTACATAGTATATTTTATTTATCGTAAGTGTCAGCAGTTTTCAAGTATATAGTATGATGTACATTTTTACGAGTGGAAACAGCTAGTTTATCCAGCTCTTGAGGTACTAGTTACGCACGGTGATATAATCCGTGGAATGATGAGTCAACTAATAAACACACTTGCATAACTATTTACTTGGGTATATCAATAAAGTTTTAATTCTATGTTATATAATGAAAAACAAATCACATTCGTGGATTTGAAATAGTCGACTTAAGCTTTGACCATATGTATATACATATCTATATCTATGTTGATGATAAATAGATCTTCGTAAGATAGTTTAGATTGCAACTGAATATTTATTACTGCAGAGATTTTAAAGTGCAACGAAGCTTTTAATTCAAAGCAAGATTCTAAGCTCTTCAAAAATCTTCGTTCCACCCACGAAATGGCGACATGTTTGTGTATGCCACAAGGTAATCATATTGAAATGGGGTGTGGACGATTAATTACTTTTGATTGCGATTATGCTTAGATGCACATTCATTGTTATTTTATAAGTACACGTATATACAAAAAATGCACTTAAGGATTGTTTTTTATTGTTTTGATTAAATTTGGAATACAATTATTTGTTGCATTAAAGTGGACTTAATTAAGACCACAGCGAATATAAAATGAAAAAAATCGAAATTATGAAAATTATAAAATTTCAAATAGTGAATACTATACTAATACTAACATGCTCTATTTAACTTGTAAACATTTGCTTGTTGCAGCGGACGATCAAAGCTCTGGGAAATTCGTGGCATGAGTATTGCTTTATATGCGCCGGCAAATGTGGCAAGCCAATGACGGGCCAATCATTCTTCCAACGAGACGGCAAACCCTATTGTCGCGAAGACTTTGAGGAAATGTTTGCGCCACGCTGTGCCGGTTGCACCAAGCCAATAGCGGAGAATGCAATTGTTGCCCTCTCGGCGAAATGGCATCGGGAATGCTTCAAGTGCAAGGTAAATAATGCATATTATTTAATAATAGTTCTGCTTGTATGTTAAAATATATATATATTTTTTTTTGCGATTATAGAAATGCCAGAAGCCCATTACGGAGAGCTCATTCGCCATCGAGGATGCGTTGCCCATGTGTTCGGCTTGTTCCGGCTAGAAATATTCTCTTCTTTTAACCTCAAACACACACACACACACACAAACACAGAGCAACATGAATATTATATAGATGTTAATGGTATTTGAAGCATTCGAAAATTGTTAAACAAAGTTAAAAGCATAACACACTTCTAGCATTTAAACACAAAAAACTTCAAAAGTCAATATATTCAAGTTCAAGCTAACAAGAAAAAAGTTATAGAAAAGAAAGTCCAACAACACAATCTTCACCTTCTCGCCTTCTTCTTTATGCTGCTTAAGGAATGCAAAGAATATATTTATTTATAAAATGCATATGACATGAAAAATGCATTACCAAACACCTGCCAGAGCCGGCAAGGAGGTGTGTACCACTTTGTTAGGTGGGTGTTAGTTGGACAACTAGTGCCGCGGGGGTGGTGTGTGAAGGGGTGTAGTGGGTGTCGCTTTGTCAGTGTTATTAACCGTTTATTTTTATATTTAAAGTTTAAGCTATACACAAAAACGTATATATAGAACATATACAATTGTGTTTAGCTACTACATGCACACAACAAAAGAAACAAATAACACTCGCCAATATATCACACACTATCTCTATCTATCTCTTTCGCTCAGTTTTTTTTGTCCATGCCTTACACTCTTATCGATTATGTTATCTCTTTCTAAATTGTATTGTTATTCTCACGTTCTACAAAATATATTTTATGAAAACTTATGAAAAATATATATAAAATTTAATCTTGGCACAAAGCATTTATTTGATTTAATTATATGGTTATAAATGATTATTTTTTAATTACGGTTATAATAAAAATACAATTTTTGATTGAACATGATCATATGTGTGAATAGGGTAAGTTTAAATTTCGATATTGTGGCACTAGGTGTTATCGATAAACAATTTATCGACATCATGGAAGTTGTTATCTATCGATATGGCTATAAGATATAAGTGATTTTGTAATATACTATAGCGATGCATATCGAAACGGTTGAAACTATCGATTTCCTTATGGTATACGAGAGCTTATACCTAAAATATAAGTCTTTAGCTTCTATAGTACATATAGGATTTTTTCTTTTTCTTCTTCTCTTTAGCACAACTTTTTGACACAATTATGCTTTTTAGATAAAAAAAATATATTTTTATAGAGCTCGATCAAATAATTCATGACTTAATTTATTCAAATTATCTACTTTTAATTTAATTAAATCAAAATGTTATTTACTTCTTATCTATTCGCACAACTACATTTGTATACGGATTATTTTAATCTTACTTTAAAATTTAGTTTGCCGAAAATGTTGTTTTCATCGTTTTTTTTTTGTAGGTTTTTTCCTTTGTTTATTCTTCGCTATTCTTAATTGGAGTTAATCTGAAAAGGCGTAAAATATTTAAAACAAACTACAAAACGAACGGCAAACTACCTTTTTATCCAGCATTAAGCCCAGGGAACGAACAAGTGGATCGAGAACTTCGCGCACCTGCGTCTTGGTCACATGCTCCATGACTTCGAGGAGCTGTCGGTGCAAATCGCGATTCTCTTGTCCCGGTTGCTGCAGCAATTCCAATATATTCGACATCTGATACTGGTCATCATCACTGTGCTCTTGGTCTTTGTCATCGGTCTCGCTGCGATAGTCGCCACACTCAATGCGTTCGATATGCGTCGGCACCTCTTCCATGTTACGCTGATCCAGCTGCGTTTCAGACGGGTTACTGCCGCTCAAGCCAGGCTGAGATTGTTGGCTCTTTTGAGCGATGGAGAGTTTCGGTTTGCGTATTAAACCAGAACGACCACGACTCTTCTCTGTGCGCTCCTTACGCACGAGCCGAGGCTCGTACAACTTAAGATCGTTGAGGCACATCTTGAGATCGTATCGATTATGCTGGCCATCAGTATGAGTCTGGCGTTTGTAGGTCTCACGCGCCAATTGGAAACGCTGCTCCTGCATGTCCTCGATGAAGGTGAGGAAGCTGGCGCAGCGTTGCTGCAGGCACTCCACCACCGGATCCTGACGATCGAGCACACCCTTGTGCAGGCACACGTTCGTCAGCTTGTACATCATCTCGATGAGGGCGCTCAACTTTTGCGGCACCTTGGGAAGCAGAAAGTAGCGAATGTGTCGCTGATATCGCCCAATCGAGTGAAACATCAGGGAATAGACGCATACCACCCGCTGGCTGGCCTCGTTCGAGGTGGCACTATTGAAGCTGGCCACCGGTGTGGAATGCACATCCTCGATCATGCCACGCAACGGAAAGAGAAAATTCCGTGAGAATGTTACACAAAAATTGAAAGCATTCTTTTTGCGTTTCTGTTTGTCTTGTTGATTGCCAGTCGTGGTGTATTTCATTGGCAGCTGGAGCAGGCTGATCTGTAGTCGATCCAATGCCGTAATCAGGCGCTCTTGTGTCATTGTGATCTTTTGGTAGATGGTAATCTTATGGAACTTGAGATTCTCCAGCGAACGAGTGCAGATCACATTGCGTTGTTTGCGGCGCCTTGGCATTGGGATCAGGGCCAGCGGTGTTGGGCGCTCTTCCTTGTCCCGACCTGCCGGCTGACGCACCTGACGCTTTACCTGCGCCGTCTTTCGAATCTTTGTACACTTGGCTGGCGGCCGGGCTGGTGCAGCTGGAGTGGTTGGAGTTGCCGGTTTAGATTTTTTCTGTTCCTCTTCCGACAGTTGGCAGAGTGTGCGACTGTCTGAATCAGATGTTTGGGATGTATAATTCATGGGCTTTAAACGGCGCTGTAAGATTGTCCAATGCGGATTTGGATCTAATTGGACAAACGACGGTTTCTGTATATTATGTGGCATATTTGGTTCACTTTGATTAAGGGGCAGTTCCTCAATGTAATGCATGTAGCCAGGACGATCGACATACTCCTGCTCGAGATCGCTGTCCACTACATAACCATATTGCTTGGGGGTATTTGGGGCCGGCTCACCAGAACAGCCAGGTTCATCCATAATCATCGTTCTCTTAGGCATCATTGGGTGGCACATTTGAGGTCTTATGGGAGGCATCTGGGGCATCGCTGCCATCGTGTTTAGCCACTGCGTATCCTCAAATGATACCTGATTCGGGCCTTGGGTTAGTTCCTCCTGAAGACGCTGATGCATCAAAAATGTCTGCAATGGATTCTTAGTTCCTTGATTCTGTGGTTTTGTTCTTGACTCTTTCTTCTTCTGTTGTTTCGGACTCGTTTCGAGTCGCTTCTTTTGGTTGCTGCTTTGTTGCTTTGTTTTGCATTTGGATTTTGAGTTCGGTTTCGGCGATGGTGATTTTTCGATAAGCTTCAGTTCTGCGCAAACCTCACGATGCAGTTCCTCAATGCATGCCTCATAAGCAAATGGATCCGGTTGCTTGGTTGGTTGAATTTGGCTACGCTTTGGCTTGCGGCTGCGTACTTTGCGCTTGGGACGTGGGGATGTCTGCGATGTCGGCGATGCTTCTGCGCCGCCGGTCAAACGCTCCAGTTCGTATTGGTCACTGTCAGTGCTGCAGACGGAGAGCTGCTTGGATATTTGGGTTTCGACATCGTGATCACGCGATGTGACCATGCCGAGCACATCGTGGCCAGAGTTGCGCATTTTGCAAAAACGCAGCTTGCTTGACTTATGCGCTCCCCGTTCCTTCCTGTTCTCATCACGCTCCGCGGCCCGCAGCATATTGTAGCGCTTCACAGCGTCCTTGATCGAGTCCGGATTGGCAAACTGGCGCAGTTAATGGTCACACTGATTAGTCATGGTGCCCATTATGGTGAGAATGGATATTTTGTAGACTTACCCGAAACTCGTGGACAAAAGATTGTCCATACAGATCGTGATGTTTTAACATTTTTTTGATTATTTTTTAAGAATCTTCGGCAGCCTTGAAGAGTTTTTTTTGTTGATTTCACGGAATGCTTGAATTACTTTCTGTATGGGAAGTGTGAGAGAGTGAATAAGTTAAGCCAGAAATTTTGTTACGCGTTCACTTCCAAAAAAATATATAAAAATATTGTTGTGTGCTTTTTTAGTTTTGAAAGTATTGAAAGCAAATCTGTCTCGATTTATTTATTTATATTTTTTGACAGGACAAGCGTTGCAGCTATGTACATACAATATTTTGTCTGTAGGTTCAAAAGTACAGCAAAGTTGTTTATTCCTTAGGCACCACTATGAAGAAAAAGGTGAAGAAACAAAAAAAAACCTTTGGTCATACAACTTATGTATAGTTGCCAGTTTAATTTGAATTTTTGTTTACCAGGGCTGCATTGCGTGTTTGTGCGCATTCATTGTTGCGCATTCACATATGGTAGCCTGAACAGCAGGCTAGCAGCATATATTTCATTTAGCAATTCGTTGGCTGCAAAATAAATTGAAAACAGTGTAAACATTATCTTTTGTAAGTATAATTTAACAAAATACATTTACGTTTTTCATTGGAAGCTGTAAGAAACTATTTCTTTGCAAATAGCTCAATTCAACATATATTTTATACATTTGAATTTATTTTTTGCTTTTATCGGAAAGTGTGCGTAAAAACTATCGAGCTGCATTACCGCGCTAAAAAACAATATTCATCGCCAAAAAAATATCGACAACACTAGCTGGCACTTAATTAACACTAATATTATATTTGTGCCACTTGTTGGCTTTGCAAATTTATTCAAGTGCTTCTACACCGGATAGCTTCACTCTGTATAATTTAAAAACACATTAGGGAGCTCAACTTTAAGCGTTTTATGTGTATTTTTTAGTCAGTATATTTTTTGGTATTTTATGGAAATTTTTTTGTATAGCTCGCACGCGGTAACACTGCATATTTTGTTGCATTGCTGCCTTTTTAATGTTTTAGTCTATTTTTATGTAAAAAATAGTGCAGAAGGGCCAAGCGCATAAATGTGCACGCGAAAGTTTGACAAATAATCAAGTCGAGTGCGCCAATTGGAACACACACATTGTGCTGGATCACATACTTTGTCGCCGGAAGAGGTTTGTTCGTCGCCTGTCGTGTCCTATTGTCTGTCATTGCAGCGATGAAACAACAAAAACAACAACAGTATGCTTACAACGCATTTTGCATTTCAATATTACAGATTGGCCAATAGTTCTTAAACGCGATAACACAAAGCACCACACAAAGCAACAGTCATGGACGTTGAGGAAACCTACGAGTCACAAAGCACAACAGAGACGAATCCAACACAGCCGGGAACGCAACTGCAGCTGCATCACCTTCAAATACAGCAGCAGCAACTGCAACAGGAGCAAATGCAACTGCTGCAAGATAGCATGCAATGCGAGCCGCTCTTTGGATCTACAACAAACACTACAACAACTACAAATCCAATGATGGACACTAGCAACATTGCGATACCGCTGCCAGCGCCGCCAGGCGTTTCTGGCTTAGTTCTGTCCACATCAGCCGTGCCAGCTGTCTCTTCAGTCTCAGCGCTTCCGCTAACATCATCACATGCACCTGTACCCATATCCGCACTCACACCCTCACCCACATCCGCACAAGGAGCGCAAATAAAAGGGCTCGGCTTGGGGCCAGCCCTGCCAACAAATGACTACGATATCGACTCTCTGCTACTGCAGCAGTTCAGTTGCATGGGCACTACAGACCACGAGGATCTAATCAGTCAGTTCCAGAGCCTCATGAATAATCAAATGACTCGCGAGTCGGCTCGCTTCTATCTAGAAATGAGCAACTGGTAAGCAAACGACACTCGCTTAATACTTACTAAAAGCTTTATAAATCGATTTATTGGTGTTTGTAGGAACTTGCAAACTGCTGTCGGTTGCTATTTAGATTATTGCAGTCTGCAATCCTTGCCCTCAATGAAAATAGTGCAGAAACAGCAGTTGAATGCACAGCAGCAAGCATTTCAGCTACAGAACGATGGCACAGAACGCTGGCCCAATGGCTGCTATTTAACATCGCCAATTCAGACGCAACGTATCAGTGCGCCGTCCTTGCGTCCGGGTGAAACATGTGATATATTAGCTGATTTGATGCCCACACAGCCAGCGATTATGTGGCGAATGTGCACGCCCAACGGTGGGTACTTTGGCGGTGAGTGGATTGAAATTGAGTGAATTGTCGCTGTGTAAATGGATTGATATTTTATGTTAATTATTGGGCTTAATTATGCTTTCTATCTCTCTCACTCAGATACCATTTGGATGATTCCGCCGGGCACTCAGGCCAGTCAAGATGAGCTGCAGCAGCGCATGGTGCAACTGATCACATCGGACGCAAAGCCAGAGGTTTATCCACAGATCAAAATAGTGATAACAACGCATACACAGTAAAAAAACAAATATGTTTATATAAATGTTCACGTTGCGGTGCATTGCACATCGATTTTTTTTTGTCATCCATTTGATGCGGTTAATACACAGTAATTGCGGCTAGTTTAAATTCGGCCTATGATTTGAATCCAAACAAAAAAGCAAAATTCAAAAAAAGAAAACTATTATAACCAACAACAAAAAAAGAAATAATTGAAAAATTTTATCGTATCATTTGAATTCGATTATCAATCAAACAAAATTTCCGATTACTACTTTTTTTTCTCTCCCAACAACTATGTGCGTGAAATGGTTCTTATGTTTAAGGGATGTTTTTTTTTTTACCTTTTTGTCAATCCAATCCTGAAAAAATGTAGTTTTTAAGTGTTTTATTGATCGTAAGAAAGAAAGCGAAAGGAAACGAAATGAAACTTGTTATTATTATGTTGTTCAAATTGTTTTCCTCAGTTACATGTGTACATATTGAACATTTGGCAAGCCGAAAACATTACAAGCTTACAAAAATATTTGATTTATCTGCTTTTAGAAGTTGTTTGTATATGTATAGTAAAAATCTGTTAAGGATACCAATTTGTAACTTGTAAAATGCATTGTCAATTGTCAATTTGCATACCCAAATTTCTTCCACCCAGCGTAATTTATTAATAATAATAAACATTCAACAAATTCAGAAAATATGCATGAATTTGCAAGATGTGCTTTAGCCATCAAATCGCTTTTACATGCGAAATGCCGAAATGTCTTTAGGGCAACCATGATAAAAGATCTCTTCTGTTTATAAAAGGGGTCATATCTAAGGCATACCCCGATGCATTCGCGAATATCTTGGCTAAACGTCTCTATCATTTTTAGGAGTCGGTCGTAGTGATTGACACGTTCCTTAAAACGCGGCAAGATGTTTTTTTAAAAAACAACTATTCTCAAATAAGCAATTTCCTAAGAGTGTGCTTTAAAAATTTGTTTTTTTTTCCTAAAATATACATCAGCCTGAAAGTATGCATTATTTTTAACTAATCTCTGACTGCAAAATATGTTAGTTCTACATTCCACATTTTAAATGTACAGAAACAAATTCATATATAAGTTGATTAGCACTATTATTAAGAAGATTAATTTAAGTTGTTAAAAATATAATAACAGTAAAATAAAAAAGTAGCCAAAAAAGAACAAATTTAAATTCTATACCAGATAACATAAATGTTTTTTCACAATGTAAACGTTCAAGGGAAAGTATATAATAATTATTATACTTGAGAAATCGTATAACCTATATTAACATTAGGGTATTTGTTTAAGACAAGTATGTTTAGGTTCTAGTGAGGGTGTATCCCATATACCTGAATATTGATAAAGCTGTTTGCATTCTGGCATTTGATTAAGATTCCATTTGGATTTAATCATACACGCGTAAACATATACATGCATGCATACAGAAGTGCCTGTGTGTGTGTGTGTGTGTGTGTAGATGATGTCTGTTGTCGCATCCAATATGAATAACTGTATGCATTTTAATTTGATCACGTTATGTAATCAGATTACAAGTATCGTTGCTTATGTTGATTGCCCTGCCCCACTCGGCGGCACTCATTTTTGCATGAATAACAAAAAAAAAGACATTATAATTGACTCAAAAATGCAAAAGTTCACAAGTGCGTCTGTCTCTCTCTCTCTCTCTCTCTCTCTCTCTCACTCTCTCTGTATGTGTGTGTTTGTGTGTGTTTGCTCGTGCGTTGGGCACGGAAATGAAATGCATTGAAATGGAAAAGAAATTATAATCCTGTATTCTTGCACAACGCACAAACAACAACGACAATATTGCTGTGCTTGCTGTCTTTTGACTTGAATTACAAATGGCGCACATGCCCATGAGGGAGCTCAACTGCAGAAGTGGGTGGTTAGTGATGGGGTGGGCTGGTGTTTTGGGGTAGGGCATGCCACTGATGTCATAGACAATCAAATCAAAAGGCGTCAAAGCGTAAGTCCTATATACATACAATCATATATATATATATATATATATGTATATATCATAATGCATGCCGTCTCATTTACACCCACAGCATACGACATATGCTCTGTATGTTGACGCCATTTCCGTTTCGGCCAAACACACACACACACACACATACACATATAGAAGTGTGCCCCAATGACAACAAGGCGCCAACAAACGTTTCATGTAACAACGTGCTGGAAAATTGCATTTGCCTATTCAACAACAACAACATCATTTATTGTTGTTGTTTGCTTTAAAATTCAAATTATGATTTGATTTCCCAGCAACAAACGTCTTTTCCCCGTTCCACCCCCACCCTCCCAACCCTCTTACAACCAGAAATCATGCCCTGCAATCATCAAGTTCCGTAGTTTGTTTGGGGGCCTGGAGCCAGATGCGTGGCACGAGCCTATTTGTTATTCATAGATTGGGAATTACAAGCAGCCATTGGCAATTGTCAACATCTTTTACACGCACACACACACACACATGCATATGCATACTCACAGTGCGATAGGCACGTGTTGATGGCAACTTGTTACATGACCATAAAACTGTTGATTTGTTTGTTCTGCTCTGTTTTTTGCCTTCATCCTTCTTCTTGCTCATCAATTTGAGTGGAAAATTATGAAGGGGACACTGGGAACTGAACGAAACATATATATCAAATATAAAGAGAGAACGATTAGATAATCCAGTAAACAATTAAAATTTTTAAAGTAACTTCACTTCTTTATTCATCTTGAAGGCAAGTACTCAATAAATAACCTTTTACTTTTTCAATCACAACTTAAAACAAGCAATAAGTGCAGGAAATATATTATAATTTAGTTAAGACAGTTAAGAGCGAAAAGCTAAGTTTTTGATAAAATAATGGTATAGTGTTTCAATCCAGAACCTTTTGACTTCATTGTAAGATATATAGTTCTCTGTTCAAACCAAACATATTCAAATATAATAAAAATCGCTTTCAATTTTCGACAAATCTTCAGATTATAAAACTAAATTTTTTTAGGTTTCGTTTATACCTGAACCCATTAAAAATGGGTAAAAAGGGTATAATAGTTTTGTGCAAAAGTATGTAACAGGCAGAAGGAAGCTTCTCCGACCCCATACAGTAAATATATATTCTTGATCAGCATCAACAGTCGAGTCGATATAGCCATGTCCGTCTGTCAGTCTGTCCGTATGTATGAACGAATCGATCTCAGAGACTATAAGAGCTAGAGACTTTAGATTTGGAATATAAGCTCGCCTAGATCCTAGGCAGTACAAGTTTGTTTTCGATTTTCGATAACTCATCCCGTTTTCAATATACACATGGGATCGATAACAACACACTCTTGACTTTGGAAAACTGAGATGGCATTTAAACCATTAGGCAAAATAATAACAATCTGTGAAATTTTTATTGAAATTTTTTTAGAAACACCGGAGATATGGAACATTGAAGTTGATTATGCAGTATGCGCGTACACACGCACACATACTTGCAAGCACTGACTGTACGCGTAAAGTATAGGGTTAAGGGTATCGTCTAGTCGCGATTTCTCGACTAGAACCATCTTACTTGTTTATAGTGTTCAGCTGAACAGAAAAACATTGTTTACTATCTGAGAAAGTAACCTTATCTGACTAATCTGACCAATTGGCTTAAACCTAACTAGTTTTGAAGGCAATAAGCTAGTGGTGTACAGAAGCACCTAAAAGTCACTTCAAACGATCGACTTAACAGCCATGTCCATCCGTTGGTTAGCTCTCTTGGTCGAATGTCATCAGGTCTTGAACGTTGCAGCAGATCTATACAATAAATTAACATATATGTATATATATATCTGTGTTTGTTAATAATTGTTTTGTCTGTTGAAACTGATTGTGTTTTGAATTGTTTATTCGAATCGTATTTTGGAATCCAACACATAAAGATATAAATTACCAAATCGTCTCAGCTGTTGGTCAGTAAGTGATCAAGTATATAAAGAAATGCTTTATTTCGCCTAATGTTACATAAAGTTACACAACTTCAATATAACCCTTTGTAGAGTATAACTAATCGAAAATACTGCTGGCTTATTGCCAAAGCTTTTATTTGGTTGATAATATGCTTAATGCTTAACTTTAATACGTTAACGTAATTTGAGATATTCTCAAGGATTCAAAATCGAAATAAAACTTTGATGTTTAAACAGTTTTACACACAATGTGTTCCTTAACTTTTGAAGTCTTTTTTTTGTTTGGTTGTGTAAACATGGCTAAGAGTATGGGGTTTGGGCCTTGTTCGATCAGCTTAGCTCTCCGATCAGTCGCTGGGCACATTAAATGCATGAAACAATGGCAGACAGTTTGACGCTGTTGGGCAGCAGTTGGGTTAACTTGCCACAAATGTGTTGCAACAACTGTCCTGTCGGCCTCGGTCTCTGTCCAGTTTGGTGGTCGATTTTTATGAGCGCCGTCGTTGACAGCTTAAAAGACTTTTAGCATGAGAGAAAATATTGTCGAGAAGAGACTTTTGTTGTTGTTGTTGCTGTTAAGCAAAAAAATCTTTGACTTTTGATGTGTTTTGGCGATAAGATTTTGAGCGAGTGCCGCGATTTATGTTGCGCTTTTTTGCTTTTGGTTTTTGTTGCTTGTGGCAAGAAGGAGTCGCACTTTTAACTTATCTCTAGCATGTGACAATCAACGCATTTTAGTGGGTGGCTGGCAACAAACGGGAAGGTGGTAAAGAAGGATGGGGAGGAGGAGGAGGTGTGGAGCACATTTGTGTTGTCATTTTGGACATAATTAGCGCTGCTTGACGCATTTTAATGCGCATTTTAAGTGCAATTCTCAACTCAACTCAACTCAAAACACAAACTCGTTAGTTGTAAATTAATTTCACAAATTGTGCGGCAAGCGATTGTGTCACATTGCCACGCTTTTCTCTTTACTATGCCCGCTATATATAGTATATAGTATTAACTTAAATCAAATCAAATTATCTCCAATACAGATTGAGAGGGTGATAAGCAGCGAGGCAAAAGGCGAGGATTAAGGTAAGCTAGAAAAAGTTAAGAAAAACTTGAAGTCGTTATTAAATATACCCATTATTGTTATTGTTTAGTTAATATTTAATGAAATAGTTGAGTAGATTAAAGTTAATTGTTTTCTAGTTATCGATAAATCTAGTAAATAACTATTTAAATTATTTTAACACTTTTTCAAGTACAATCTAAAATTGTGTAGCTTACTTTTTTAATGTGGTATATTTGGGCATTTATTATATATTTAAATGAAAATCTTTAATATTTTTCAACTTAAATATATTATATATATTATATATTATATATGTATATTATTATATGTCTTAAGCTAAGCTAAGCTAATTTCAATGTTATTTTGCTTAAATTTCTTATTGAAAGATATACAAATTTTCTTGACAAACATTTTCAACATTTATTATTATATACAAACTTTTTGCCTCCTTCTCACACCCCACTCAATCTATTTTATATATTTGTTCTTCAAACCCCCCCCCCCCCCACCAACCATTCTCATCATCATTTCTTGAATAAGAGCTTATCGGCTTTTAGACAAACATGATTTTGTACTTTTATTTAATGCCATATTTAAATAGATTTTATTTGATTTCTATTTGTTCGCTTGTCACATCATTCGGTTCAGTTTTTATGCATCCCATATATCTAACCAACTAACTATCGTATCGTATCGCATCTATACACACACACACACACGCACACACACAAAGAATTAGCATACACTAGTTTGGTACATTTATCGTTTTCAAGTCAACGCCTGATACTATTATAATTGTTGTTGTTGATGTCATTGGTCATGGCCCATTTGGCTGATAGAGAAGAGCAACAAAACAAAAACAAACCCACAACACATGAATAACTTTCCATGTGTGTTTGTGTGTGTGTGATATGGCTTTTGTTATTGTTGTTAAGGTTTGTACGATTTTGTCTTTCATTCTCTTTTTTGGTTTGCTTGTTGTAGTATTGTTCATCATGATATATAACTAAAGATAACACATGGGCACAGACTCTTGAAACGATTCCCCACAAAAAAAAAAAAACACACGCGCATTAATAATAATATCACAAAAGAAACATTTTTTGAATTTTTAAAACTCAACCTCAATATTCATTCATTCATTCGTCTTTCTTGGTGTTAGTTAAACAAACGCTTTATGGCATTCAATTAGTTAATGTGTGCCCTCAAAATAAATAGGATTATAAAATTCGAATTAATTCATATATATTATATTTTTATACAAATAACTCTCTCTTCAACATTTTTCAGTACGATTACGTATAAATTCAAAATGGAAATTTGCTTAAAGCTTATAATAAAATTGTTAGTTTTAGCTTGTAACCAAAAACTAAATTAATGTTAAATGTCTTAAATAAACCATAAATAAAAGCTTATTATTGATATTTTAAGAGAATACATTCATTAGTAGTACAAAAACTTCTATATAGTTTTGTTCTTACTTCATTTCTCGTCGAAGTCCAATTTTTTACCGCTCATTTTAAGCACCATTTGAATTTGTTTCAAGAGCATTCACATACAACTCTGAAAAAAAGTAACAAAATATTTAACTTTATAATAATTAAGAACAAAGATGAAAATTAATTCAACTGATACAAAAAATCGCCACTTTGTGGCAGAGAAAGATGAAATACAACAATGAAAAGCTAGAAGAAATTGGAAATCCAAATGCCGTTAAGTTCAAATCTTTAACTGTTTAAAGTCTTGCACGAAAATGATATATCTTGGATCATAATATCCACAAATTCGTCAAGGCTATACGAATGGAATGCTAGAAACTTATACATACATGGATATAGAAACATATACACAGTTAAGCTATAAAACTGACATTGAAGAAAAGACCAATTCGAATTCGAAAATCCGTTAAGTTCTGACCAAGTCTGCAATGATTTAAAGTGTCAAGCAAAAATAATATGTCTTGGATCATAATATCCATAAATGCGTCAAGCTAATACGAATGGAATACTACTTGATTGATTGGATGTAGAAACATATACATATAGTTATATATATACAAACAACGTATAATATTTTTAATGGGCACAAAAAATCGAAATAACGTTAAAAAAAATTAATAAATTTCATTAGGGAAACGGAACGTTTGCTCCTAACGAGGGTCAATAATGGGCAAACGTCAATATTATTATATATAAATACAATAAGAGATTCAGCAAAACAACAACAACAACAACAACAATAACAATAACAAACATCGAATGGGTGATGAAAAGAGCCGCGAAACGTGATTAAAAACGCAGACGCGACATTGCGTGATAAACATTTCAGAATGATCAAAAGTGAGCGGTGGGTAGGGGGTTGGGGGTGTGGAATAGCTTAAAGGGGTTAAGGAAGGTAGAAACCCTGACTGAAAATGAAATGACATGACGTGTTGTTATTAAGCCGAATCCAAAACAAAATCCAAAAAAAAAAAAGAAAACGAAAACGAAAACAGGAAAACGCAGCGAGCGATTTTTATGAATGAAATCACGTTTCGGGGAGGGTTTCAAGACCAAGGCAGCTAGATCTTAAGCTCTGGCTAAAACTGATGCTGTTGGTGAGTATTTTTTGTTGTTGTTGCTTGAACTGGACAGCCACACCCCGATCTTTGGCGGCGGCGGCGGCTTCAAGGCGATTAGCAAAAAGCGGTAAATGTTGTGTTAAACCTCAATTAAGAAACGAGGGACCCCAAAACCTAGAAAGATAGAGACGGGAAGACAGGGACAGAGAGAGAGAGAGAGAGAGAGATGGAGCTGAAAACAGGATGTTAAGTTGGGCAATTTGAATTCGCTTTGACTGACGCCACACGCCAGGGCTCGAGGTCTCGAAGATCGTTGCTTTCGAAGCATTTGCCACATTTGCCACAGTTGCCGCTTGCGGCGTTGACAGAGCTCCTCTAAATGATCATCTCTTCAGACTGGAACTCATGCAAAGCGCCAATGCGGCAAACGGCGGCGCCTGTCAGGAGCACAATCCTCTCAATCCTCTCGCCTCCTAATCCTCAACTCATTTGCTCTCTTTCCTTCTCATTCGCTCTATGCGTCTGTTAAGTGCTTTTTAATTTGTTTGTGTTGAAGCGTTTCCCTGCTGCTGCCCCTGCTGCTGCTCCTGGCTTTTATCGGGCATCTGGGCAAACGAACCAACGAACGAACGAACGAACGAGCTGAGTGCAATTACGACACCTTCAAAGCCTGTCCATGCCCATCCCACAGCCACTTATGCGCATCCCCCCAGGGCATTGCAAATTGTTACTGGGTAGGTGGGTGGCTTGGGTTTGGGTCTTGGCTAAGGATTTATCGTGGTGGGCTTTCTATTCACTCACTCCCTCTATGTCTCTCTTTCTATCTCGCGCTGTGTCTTGCTCTTACCTAATTAAAATAATTTGGTCAACAGTGTGAACATTTTACACGCAACTAACCAAGCGAGAGCGCAACAAGCTCAAGCTCAAGCTCAACATTAATGGCCAGTTGGAGTATATATTTTAATGAGGCTAGGCAATCACCAAACCAAAATCAAGTCATTCCAATCACCCAACCAACCCCACGCCTTACCCTTACCCTTCCCCTTTCCCTTCCTCATCTTTCCTTCTTGCTCATATGTCACTTTTAATGTCGTTTTAAATCATTTGCGCAGTGTGAACAAATTTCTTACTTTTTCTTTTACCGCTTTGTTTTTTGGTTATTTTTGTTTTTTAATTTTTAATTTTTAATGAACTTTCATTGCGGTTCTTCTTGTTTCGTCTCGCTGTTTGTTCAACAGTTATTGAGAAGAAGAAAAATATGCCGTTAGATGTTAATGAGAGAGTCAGCCGAACAAAATGGCGGCCAACGTGGGCGAAAGTTAAGCTTTGGGGCAGTAAGTCAATGCTTATGCTTGAATTTGAACCTTACTAATTGAAAAATCGAATTTCAATGACATTATCAATTAATTATCAGTATCAGCATTTAGTTTTATTCAATATATTAATTTCAAAAGTTTAATCAACGCTTTTGTATTATTTTTATGTTTAAAAACCATTGAAAAAGTTTTTTTCTCTTATAAATAATTAAAGCTATCTATAAATTCATAAAATTTATGTTTTTTACTTTATAAGCCTAATTAAACATATTTATGTTATATTTTTTCTATTATTATCTATGTTTTTGATATTGTTAGTATAGATTTTAGTGTAGGCCTTGGGTACCGAAAATTTAAAACTAAATCATCAGCATTTGGTTTTTATTTTGAAATAAGTGCAAGAAATATGCAAAACTCTGAACACTTAATTAAAAATAAAAGATTTTGTATATGATTACTTTAATTTATGATTTTTAGTTATTCGATTTTAAGTTTACAAGACGAAAATAAATGTTTCTTTGGTTAAAAACTATTGCTTTTATATTTTTTAAAATTTATAAAACACATAATCTTTTGTGAAAATAATATAACCTAATACAAACAACAATAATATGAGTGTATAATATGCATTTGTATGTGTTGAAAGTTCCTTTTTAGTTGGTTCTTAAAACTCATTCATTGAAACCAATTTTGCCATCGCTAGAATCCCAAAAATACAATTTCCATTTAAATGCAATACAACAAGGACAACACATTCATATACATACATGCATACATACATACATACACACACGTACATACATACATACGTGGGCAACATATTTATAAGCAAAGCAATAATAAGATGTTCTTCGCAACAACAACAACAACAACAATGGCAATGCCAATTGCTGTCATTTGTAATGAAGCCATTTTTAAAAGTAACTACATACACATGTATGTATGTATGTATGTTTGTATATATGTATGTGTGTGTACTCCAAAACAACAACTGCAATTGCCTGAAGCAAAAACTCCATCATCAAAACAATAACAACAACAACAGCAAACATGGCAACAGCAGCATCAGCGTCCGCCCCGAGCGAAGCTTGATTCGTAGGTAGTTGTTGTTGTAGTAGTAGTCGTATTAGGTACTCTTCTCTTTCCCACCTGGCTCCATCCTTTGCTCCTCTGTATTATGTATGTATGTATGTATGTAGCCGATCCAGTTGCCAGAGTCATTCACTTGCACATTAGGCAGCAAATTGACATCGATACTAAGCTACTAACTACTACAAGCAAAACTACACGCATACATATATATATATATATAGCACCATGTATGGGTAGGTAGTACGAGAGAATGGGTGGTGAAGAGCGTGCGAGGGAGAGAGCACGAGAGAGAGGGCATCATTTAACTGCTGCCAATTTACTGTTTAAATGCCAAACAAAAAGTGTTAACAAGCGCAAAAATAACAAAAGACACCAGCACCAACACACACACACACACACTAACAAGCACACACAGACAAACATATAGCAAGAGAGCCTGGCTGTTAGACAGCCCCTTTGGCGTCTGAGTGCTGGCTTGTGTTAGAGCAAGAGCGCTATATATGCAAGAGTTTGTGAGTTGTCTCTCAGTAACTGTGTGTGTGTGTGTGTGTGTTTGTTTGCTTGGGCTAACCAGTTTATTGGGGCGGAGCTTACAGATGTTGAAGTGTACTTGTTTTTGCTGCTGGTCACAACAGGGTTGCAGCATCCTAAGCAGCAGCAGCAGCAACAACAACAACAACAACAACATTCATATATAAGCAGCAGCTGCACTGAGTGTTGAGTTCCGCAAGGTTGCCATAAAAAGTGTCACGAAGCTTTTTATGGCGCATGATTGATGTCCAGAATTTATAGCAAAATCCATTGTGTAAAGTACGATCAGTGCTAGCCTAACAATAAACAACGAGCAGCAACTGCAAAGAAATACCTTGCCATAAACATTTTTATGGCACGTCAACTAACCGTTATGTTGACGTTGTCACGCCGCGGCCATTGCCAAAGGTATTCAACTCACCAAACTTGCACCACCATGCTCTCTTACACACTGAGTGCAAACGAGAGCGCGTCACAAAGAAAGAGAGAGAGAGAGAGATAGAGGGAGAGAGAGAGCGAGCACTGGCGCTGATTGAAACCTAATGAATGTCAATTGCTGCCAATTACAACCAATAAATGCAGGCAATAGATGGCAACAACATAACCAGCAACAACGACAACAATACAATCAACGAAACTCACCACGACCGCGAGAGCCGAGTACGCGGGTGTATGTGTGTGTGAGCGAGATGACGACAGGTGCGCCGCTTAGCACTCGACTGGTTTGTTTTATTTTGCATTTCTCTCCCCACGTTTTTAACTGTTTTTGTAACTAGCAGCAGCACCAGCAGCAGCAGCGCAGCAAAAGCAACAGCAGCAGCAGCGGCAGCAGCCTTTGCCCGCTTTGGCCGCTTGTCTTGGCTCAGTTTCGGTTGAAAGCCAAAGGCGAGCGGTTGTCTCACGGCTTTTGTTAGACTCGGCTCGTCTTGTATCGTCTTTTCTCGTTGCGTTTCGTTTCGTTTCGTTTTGTCGAACACAAAACAAAACGTTTATTTCAAGTAGTTTTCGAATTAGAATTACGCGCGAGTTTCAAATGCACACAAATTGACCAAAAGTACCTAAGAAGAGGCATTCGTTAATCGTAAAGCTTTACACAAGTTATCAATTTTTTTGTTGTTGTTGTTGTAGTTTGTTAATAAGAGTTTTGTGTGTGCCGTCGGCAAAGCAAAGCAAAGCAAAGCTTTCAAAAGCTAAGAAAGAGCTCAGTGCACAAACATAAACAGAGAGAGAGAGACAAGTGAGAGAGGAGTCGGGCGCCACCACATGACCACAATGCCACCGGAAATGTCCACAACTACGGCAGCCGTTGGGGACACACCGGGCACCCTTACGCCATCGCCTTCATCCACGCAGGCGCCGCGTTCCCGTTTCATGATCACCGATATATTAGCGGGAAGTGCTGCTGCCGCTGCTGCTGCAGCAGCTGCCGCCGCCGCCGCGGCAATGGCTGCCGCCGCCGGACGCAGCTCGGCTAGTCCGTCCGAAGATTGTTATGCACCGCCGTCGCAAGCCCGTGATCCGCATCAGCAACAGACGACACAACAACAACAACAACAGCAGCAGCAACAGCAGCAACACCAGCAGCAGCAACAACAACAGGCACAACACCAACAGGCTGCACTGCAGCATTATTTGGCACAGCAGCAACAGCTGTTGCGCTTCGAACGGGAGCGAGAGAGGGAGAGAGAGCGGGAACGGGAACGTGAACGTGAACAGTATCATCATGTGGCGCCGCTGCTAGCACACTTTCCGCCTAGCCACTATGCGGTGCTGCAGCAACAACAACAGCAACAACATCCACACGCACATCTCCATCGCTTTGCCCGTCAAGCGAATCGCGATGGATCGCCGCCACTGGCAAAGGATTGCCATGGCACAGCCGCATGGAGTACGGTAAGTGGTTGCCTGTGTGTTGCAAGTGTTTGTGTTTGTGTTTGTGGTTGTTGTTGTGTGTGTGTGTGCTTGTGAATGTCTTTCTGTGACCTAAGAGTTGTCAATTTGGAATTGAAGTTGAATCGAGATAGAAATAAAACTAGTAGTGTTTTTTTTTTTTAGTTTGCAATCTAGACAACATTTTGCCTCCAACAAGAAATTTGCTAGTAAATTTCGAGCATTGAATCAAGCATTAAATATGTTTCGATTGTCGCTTCAAAGTTGTTAAAATGTTTAACTATTTTCTTATAATGCTTTTCAGTAAATTTAATAAGTTTTTGGTTTTATTAACTAAGCAAAGGGATAAAAATACTTGCGAACTATATATATCCAGATTGATTGCTATAAATTGAATATACAAATTGAAGATTAATTTCGTTAAGTCATTCTTCTTTAACTTAATTACTTCCTTTTAGTCATTCTTCTTACGTGTTCCTTACTTTTGCTTGACTTTGATTCAAGTTTATTATTGTTTAAGCTGTATTGAAAGTATCTGAAAGGCATTTCGGAACATCTTCAAATATTTTATGTGTTTTTTTTGTTCAGGGATCTTACAACTCAAAAAAGCCTAAGGTTCATTTATAAATTATTGTTGTGTTAATGTTTGTAATTGATATTTTTCGATAGCAACAACAACATACGCAACATTCGCTTGCTCATCATCCGCACGGACATCCGCATCCGCATCATCATCAGCTGCAGTTGGAGCGGGAACGTTTGGAGGCACTGCATCGGCATGGTGCAAATGGGCCGCTCGGCAATGCGGCTGGACACAATGAAAGCCAGGACGAAAGATCTCGTTCGCCTCTTGTGCTGCATTCGCTAAGTGCATCCAGCAACAACAACAACAACAATAATACCAACAACAACAACAATAACAACAACATTAGTGGGAGTAGCAATGGCAACAATAATAATAGTAATAACAACGGAAATGCAAGCGGCCTGCTGCTGGGCGGCACCGGGAGCAGCATTAGCGGCGATCAAGCGAGCACAATTGATGACAGCGACAGCGATGATTGCGGTAAGTTTTCTCTCTCTTTTTTTTTATTTTGTATGCGATTTCTCTAATTCTCTAATTCTCTCTCACTCTTTTGCGTACTATTTCAACTTTTGTTGCTTGTGATTTTAGGAATTAAGTAATTAAAGTCGGATGTAATAGAATACAAAGTATGAGGTTTTAATTTCATTAGTTTCTTAAAGTTATTCAATTCGTTTAATTTATTCAACAACAGTTAGCAAGCTAAATGGACATTAAGCTTAAAGAATGCCTAAAGCTTTGTAAGATTTGCTTAAATCAATAAAATTTCGATTATTCTAACATTGTTTATTAATCAAAGTCCACAAATGGGCCACAAAGCGAAAGCTTTGCAGTTTCGAGCCAATCTGATCAGCTCGAAAGCGATTGCGGATTATACTTTATGATAATCAACAGCAGCAACTAAGTTGCAGTTGAGCAATTGCAACTATTTGTTTTTAGCACAATCTTTAAGCACTTTCGTATGAGGTTTTCGTCTTATTTGCATTTCTCTTAAGTAAAGTCCAGCTGCTGTTGCCATTTCAAAGTTTTCAGTTAACGGTAATCGCACGCAGCTCAGCTTTGCCTAATAGATTGCAACAACAACAACAACAACAACTGTGTGATGTGTGGCATGTGTTGCTAGTAAAGAAAATAGATAAAAATATATATATATATATAGAGAGAGATAGAGATATAGAGCACGACACGAAGATACCGCATAAAAAAAGCGCAAAAGTACATTTAAAATTTTGAAAACAAAAAAAATATAACAATTTACAAAAACCTTTAACTAAAACAATTTAATACATTTTCGAAAATATTTCTTGTCTAAGGATAAGAAAAAAATATTTTTTTCAAATATATTTCGACTTTAAAGAAATAGTTTCTGTGTGATTTTGGTGGAGTCGTTTTTTTTTTTTTTGAGTGTAGCAAATCGCAAATTGTTGAACTTGTCCAATTTTTGCGGCAGCTTGAACAGCTTTAAATATTTATTTTGTATAAAAATCAAAAATATTTCGATAAGATATTTCTGTTGCGATTTTGAGTTGTTTTGAGTTTAACTTTTTGTTGTTACCCTTGACTTGACGCCACAAAAAGCAGCAGCACAGCAGCAGCAGCAGCAGCATTGCTGATCTGCCAAATAGCCCCAATCCAACCCCTCACCAGCCCCTCCCCCCCAACCCCCATTCCCTCCTCCTACACCCCATCACGCTGTCAGATAGACGTCCGGCCCGCCCCGTTGACCACATTTTCGCATGCAACAATTTAATTGATTTTAATGACTTTTAATGCTGCAGCTGTTGTTGTTGTTGTTGTTGTTATTGTTATTATTGGTATTGTTATTGCTGTTGTTGCTATTAGCATTGCTTCCATTTGTATATTTATATATCTGTTATTGTTGTTGTTGTTATTATTATTTATTTGTTAAGCGCTTTTAAACGTTATGCAAATTATAACAAATTACTATTAAATAGTCGTAAACGTGCGTTGGAAATTGATTTTGCTGTTTGTTGTTGCAAACCACAACACAAATGATGTTTGTACAATGCCATAAAGGCGCAAGATATCATCGAGAGAGGGCGAGAGAGAGAGAGAGAGAGAGAGGTGAGACAGTTAAATTGTGTATGATTGAAAATGTGACTTTGTGATGTTTCGCTTGCTTCAAGTGACAAGCGCTGATAATATTATTCTACAACAATGTTGAAATGAATGGAAAAATCAATTTGATATAACATTTAGTAGTAGAAGTTAATTAAATTGATTATGCTTTGCATAACTAGCATTTACCAAACAATAAGATCAAAAGTTTCATTATTTTTTCATTCACATTAAATAGTTTGTGATCAAAGTTGAGATACATTTTGATTATGAAAGTTGTTCATCAAACATTAGCTACAACAATTAAGTACGATTTAATCGTATTAAAGCTTAAACTTATTATAAATTTGTTTCAATGAATGAAATTCTTTAAAACAATTTGTGTAAATCTTCTGCGATTTCACGCACAAAATTTTAATTTCGTTTGACTTGTGCCAAAGTCAATTAAAATTAATCAAACACACACGTACACACTCACACACACACACACACACGTGCGCACACACATGCATGTTTATAGACATATAGGTTTATTTATAGGAAGAAATAGAAATGCGCCCCGCGTTGCTGTCAATTCAACAAATTTTGTTTTGATTTGAGACACAAGCCAAATGAAAGAAATTTAAAAAGCCATAAATGTGTTCGCCACACCAACAACAACCCAAACAAAGCCCACACACACATACACACACACAAACGCTCACACACAAGCTATGAAAATCAGCTGGGTATCGATTCTCTTTCAACGTTGAGGCAAGGTCTTTTTCTTTTTCTTTTTTTCTTAGCCCACGCTGCGAGCTTCGATTTCGAGGCACTCAAAATAAGAAAAAAGTAACGAAGAAAAAAAAAATCAGATTATTTTTCTTATATTTTTTATAAAAATATATTATATTGATATTTTAACGTTGCAAAAAAAAGAACTTGGCTTTTAACGGCTTAATCGAAGCCCTCAAAAACACGAAGAATGCGCTTCGAGTTGTTATTTCATTGTTGTTGTTGTTGCTGATAAAACGAAATTTGTTGCTGCTCACCCCAAAAAAGAGCTTTGGTGACACTCGCGTGTCACTTGAGACGCGTGCGAGCGACAGTTGCCAGGATCGTTAAGGAATCGAATCACAACAATAACAACAACAACGAATGATGTTGATGATGATGATGTGGAGAAGCGCCTTCGAAAATCGCTTGGCCAAAAATCGCGCAGCGCTTTTGAAATTGAGCTTGATTCGAGCCGCTACTCAGCCTAAAGTCTCCGACTGTCAAATCAACTGTGAGCTGATCCGCTGCGACAAGCAAGACACTCGCATCGAACTCACATTCACACTCACACCTGACCCCCAGCTCCCCCGCCCCCGTCTTCACATTCCTTGCCTCTTTGTTGGTTGTTGTTGTTAGCTGATTGAAATTAATATTTTGTTTCGTTGCGTTTCGTTTCGTTACGAAAAGCGAAGCGTGTGGGCCCTAAAACAACAACAACAACAAAAACAGCTAAAAGTGCATGTAGCAAGTGCAAAAACACACACACACACATACATACACACATGCCTAAACATTCTGATCACAGCAAGTTTGTTGCCTAAGTCTTTCGTTTGGGCTGTGCGATTTTTGTTAAGTTTTTATTGCTGTTTTTCGGAAATCCTAGACACAATGCATTATGTTAATGCATACAATCGTGTTACCGTTATGCAAGCTTGCAATTTTGTTGTTGTTGTTGTTGGTGTTGTTGGTGTTGTTGTTATTGTTGACTGACTGCATTTAAGCGCGCACATTATCAAAATGCTGATAAACGTTTAGCAACAAAACAAAAACAACAAAACCCAACAACAAAACAAAAGCCAAGAAAAACGCCAAAAGAGAGCTGAGCAAAAGGCAAGCAACGTTATTGTTGTTGTTGTTGCTTTAATTAAAATGCAAAAAGGCCAATTGTAAATGTGTTGCTGCCATGCGCAATTAAATGCAGACGAAAGGCAAAAGCAAAAAAAAAAAACCAACAACAACAACTTGGCCAACACACACAAACACACATACACAGTGAGTCGTCAGTCAGTGAGGCAGTCAGAAATGCAGAAGGAAGTTGCCACCATCATTGTTGTTCTTGTTGTTGTTGTTGTTGTTGTCTGCACACTTAAGCATGTTTAATACAATTTAGCCACAAGCACTTAATTACTAATTCAATGCATAAGTGGAGAGAGGGTGCGACATTGCCAAGGTGCAAGGGGAGGGTGGATGGGGTAAGAAGAAGCAGAAGAAGACGAGAGTTATGAGAGGGTTTGAGATATTGCGGAAATGTTTTGCTGACTGACTTTTGACTAGTAAGCAACAGCAACAATAACAGCTGATGACTGGTTTTAAATTGTACCCTGTAACCGTTAAACGTTGTAAACAGGGTATATATACTGCATATACACGAAATGTAAACACTAAATGATTATTAGAAGAGAATTTTCATAAATCTATTAAAATATTTGAAAGGAAACTTTGATTTTAAGCTTATCAACTTGATAGAGAAAAGAAAATAAGAACTTCAAGTTGAGAACATTTTGAGCCGGTTTCTCCGTTGCGATAGCAGCTTAGTTGCAGCGAGATAAAAACCGGAAAAGCGGTTGGCTTCAATGTGCAAAAGATGCAGTCAATGGCATTTGGCTTAAGGCAAATGGTCAAGTGCTTGTTTGAGCGATGATGGCAAAACTAAAGCACTGTCACATAAAGCCACAGAGAGAGCAACAGAGAGAGAGAGAGAGAGAGAGAGAGAGAGAGAGAGAGAGAGATTGAGAAAGAGAGACAGTTAGATGTAGTTGATGTATTTTTATAATTTATTCAAAATGGAACACAAACAAAGGGAATGAACAACGGCATTGAGAAGGATTTTAACCAAAAACAAATATTTTAAAGTAAACTTGAAAGTAAGAAAGTCAAGAAAAAAAATACATAAAGTAAAGAAATGTGATTATTATTGTTAGATTTGAAGAGTCAAAGAAATATTTCAAATATAATGAATGAAAAAAAGGGAGAGAATCGGAAATATATATATCTGATAAAGTAATGCTGCCAATGCAGGCAGAAAAGAAAAGATGTTGCCAAAGAACATTCTACTGTTAACTGATTTATTCCAATGAGTATCAGCTAAACCAAGCATCCGTGAGATAAATCCTATAATAGCGAATTAAACATTAAACGCATTCGAATAAGAATCGAATCGAATTGAATCGAGCTTGAAGTGTTGTTAAGGAATTCACATTGCGAATTGTTGAGCTTCGTTTCACACGTTCCAAACGCCAAAACTATGAGTATTGTTTGATGTTGTTGTTGTTGTTGTTGTAATTTGTGCTCATAAAGTGTTTAATTGCAAATTAGCAGTGGCATGCCACCAGGCAAACTTGAAGGCAACTTTGTTATTGTTGTTGTTGTTGTTATCTCATGTGTGTGTTGCATGTGTTTAAGCCATAAAGCAAAATGCTTCACAAATCGCATGCCACACACACACAAGCAAACAAGAAGAGAGAGAGAGAGAGAGAGAGAGAGAGGAGAGAGAGAGAGAGAGAGGAAGAGAGAGAGAGATAACAGAAATGAAAAGATAGCTAAAACATTTCTCTATTTCTTGTTGTTTTAGGTGGCAAGGACGATGACGGCGAGGATAGCCTGAAAAATGGCAACAGCGACTCACATTTGAGCATGAGCGGACTGAGCAAGAAGCAGAGAAAGGCGCGCACCGCCTTCACCGACCATCAGCTACAGACACTGGAGAAATCGTTTGAGCGGCAAAAATATCTTAGCGTTCAGGATCGCATGGAGTTGGCCAACAAGCTGGAGCTGAGCGATTGCCAGGTGAAGACCTGGTATCAAAATCGCAGGTGAGTCTCGGAGTCTTGCGGTCTCTACTTTGAACTAGTATATGTCTTCAATTATTTATTGCCATAGGCGTACGAAGGGGGTAGGGCGTAAGGCGTTGACTAGAACTGAGAGTGTTGTATCTTTGGATTTTGTTTGTTGCTAATCAGCGCCTTTTATGGAACCGCCCATTTCTTCGCGCACTTTTTCAATAAAAATCAGTTTAATGGCCCATTCTCCCCAACCCCCATCGCCCCCTCGCCCACCTTCGCATTCCCATTACCGTTCAATCTTTACCCCTTAAACGTGGCGACGCAAAGAACCGGTTCGGAATCAACACTATGCCGTCTGTTTATGCGTTTTGTTTTTATGCTGATTGCTTAATTTGCTGCATTTTGAGCTAAAGTCGTAAAATGCTTTTGCTGTTTATATTAAATGAGTTGTTTACTTTTTGTTTGTTTCTGTGTTTATTTGTTTGTTGGTTTGTTTGTTTGTTTGTTTGTTTCTTTGTGTGTATGTGTACGCAAGTTTGTTGCCTAAGTCTTTCGTATCGTTTACTCGCCAGCTTCCCAGCTACCCTACTATCAGAGGCACAGCACTCCTCATTCCGGCGTCATCCGCTGTATTCATTCGCTTCGATTTCTAATAGCATTTGCCTCCAAGCTGTTACAAAAATAGCTGCCAAAGCCGCTGCCTTATTACGTTTAATAGCTTTTTATTTTATTTTTCTTGTTGTTGTTACTGTATTTTTTCTTTTAATTATTGCCCAATGACTTGTCACATTTGGTTGGGCATTAAAAGCAGCAACAGCAGCAGCAGTTTGGCCAAGAAACTCAAGCAGTTTCACATAGTGTAAAGTCGGCATCTTCCAGGCCGCGCTCACTGGACCGGATATTGAGAACGGTTAGCGTGGTTATAGTTGATTACATAACGACTACCAAATACTCTCAACGAAAAAGAAACGAATAGAGAACCCTAAAATAAACATAATATAAAGCTTTTCGTACACATTTTCATGTTGCTAAACCATTTTTTTTTCGTTACTTTCCATTTGTTGATTTTATTTCTAAGTTTTAATCAATATTTACAACCAATTCGGGAAGTAAGACCAAATATTTTTGATATATAAATATATATATCTTTGCAGGTGAAACCTTATTTATACTTAAATTGTAACGCAACGAAAAAATGTAAAAATAAAATTTAACAAATTTTCTTTTGGGATTATTTGAAATTTATTCATGGAAAAGAAGTATAGTTAATCTTAAAGAGTTTACTTAACTAAAGTACAGCTTAACATAAACAATCACAATATTTAAGTTTTCTACACAAAAAAACCAATTAGAAATTGTAAAGCACTTGAAGCAGACCCAAAGTCAATATGCTTAGTTGCACTGTAGAGTATTTTGGTTAATTTTTAAACTGTTCACAGCTGCATGCGATGAATGCGCGAAAATTGCAGCTCAGCTTCGTTCGGGATCGGGGTCGGGGTCGGGAACGGTGTCGCTGTCGGCATTGGTATTGGTATCGGGGTCGAGGTTTTTCTTCTTTTTTTTTTGTATTTTTTTTTTTGGATTGCGGCTGGCGCCTAAATGCAATTAAAGGATTTGCCAAAGATACTCTAGCACAGGCGTGCCGTTGCCAATTAAGTCTCTTCCTCTCTCTTTCGCTCTCTTTCGCTCTCTCTCTCTCTCTCTTTGACTGCCGACTGAGTTTGGGTGGGCGTTGCAAGCGTTCGGTACTTGCCAAGATAAATGACAAAACAATTAAGTGCGAAATATAAACAGCAATAATAGCAAAGAGCGTCAGTCGTCCTGGCTCTGGCACTCAGCAGGCGGCCAGGACACGCGCAGTCAGCAACAATGACTTGGCATAAAATTCTTCTATTTTTCTTCTTCTGTTGTTTTTTTTTTTTTACCAATGATTAATAGCAACAACAATAATAGTTGAACGCCATTTGTGGATTAGGTTTGGCTTAGTTCGATTTTTCATAGTTCTTTCCATTTTTATTTATTTATTTATTTTTTTTTTTAACATTCGTTGCGCTTTTTTCGGCACGCAACTAATCGAGGGGTATTAAAAATATGTTATTCATGTATATATATTTTGAATTTTGTATACATTTTTTAAACATAGTTTTTATTTTCGTTTCTTTTCTGTCTCCTTTTGTATGTAGAACCAAATGGAAGCGGCAAACTGCTGTTGGCTTGGAACTGCTCGCCGAGGCTGGCAACTATGCGGCATTTCAGCGACTCTATGGCAGTGCCACGCCCTATTTGAGCGCCTGGCCGTATGCGGCCGCTGCTGCCGCTCAATCGCCCCACGGTGCACCACCCTCGGCAATCGATATCTATTATCGGCAAGCGGCCGCCGCTGCCGCCCTGCAGAAACCCACATTGCCAGCGAGCTATATGTACCCAAGCCGAATGCCACCGGGCATGGGGCTGCCGGGCATGCCACCGCCACCCGGTGGTGCGACCATGCTGGGTGGCTATTATGCAGCGCCAACGTTGCCGCCACGCGAACGCTCACCGGCAACCAGCCAGAGCGCCAACAGCGAGGCGGATTACGAGCGCAGCAGCAGCAGTCGACAGCGTTTGCAGACGCCTAGTCCGCCACTTAATCCAGGTAGTCCGCCGCCGCGAAGGGAGCATGCCAGCGATGAGGTTGCGATACCAGCGTTGAAAGTTAAAACCCCGGAACGTGTTGGTGTTGTTGGTGGTGGTCGGGAAGGGTTGGGCCTGGAGTTGACGGAGGAGTGTGGCGAGGATGACGATGTGGATGATGAGGATGATGAGGAGCTGGCGCTAGATGTCTGAGCGTTTGCTGTGTGTGTGTGTAAGTGTGTGTGTGTGTGTGTGTGCATCATCATCATCATCAGCTGGATCTCAAACAGGCGATTACAATGCGACAACCTCTCTTTCTCTCTCTCTCTCAGCCTCTCTCTATCTCTATGTGTGGTTGTGTGTGTGTGTGTGTGTGTGTGTGTGTGTGTGTGTGTGTGTGTGTATGTGTCATCTCCAGGCACACATTTATTGTTGTTGGCCTTCCACGTAAATGTCTCGCATTAAACAAATATACAATATACCATTAATATATATATATATATATGTATAACTATTTTTTTTTTCTCTCTTAATTATAACTATTTAAACAAAATGTAGCTTATAGAATCTTTGTAAATTTTTGTAAATGTTTTTTGTACATATAAGCAACCAAACGGAACCCAATTTTTTTTAAACCCAAAACCCAACATTTTTTTTTTTGTATGTCTAATTTTTTTGTGCCTAGTCTTAAGACGTCTATTGTATGTGTGTGTTGTAATAAATAAAAGAACAAAAATTGAACAAAATGCAAAAAAAAAACATAAAATGAGCAATCCGATAAAAAAAAAACATGCGAATTCTTTTGTTTCTTCTAGTGTGTGGTGCCAAGTGGTTCACCAAGTGGTTCACCAAGTGGTTTTTCTCAGCCTCAAGTTGTGCGCTGAGCCTAATGCAAGCTGACACACGAGTCCTTGATATATATATATATGTATATATGGGCCACTTGAGGAACTGTTGCATTTTTGTGTGTGCCGCCTGGGAAGCAAGCGAGCGAGCCGCACGCAACATGCTTTAAACTGTGCCACTTACAAATTGTTAACATTTGCCAAACTTGACTTCAAGTTTCTCAGACTCAACCAGCAAGACGGAAGCTTCGCTGTTCGAGTGGCCGAAACGTTTCTAATTGACTTGCAACAACCCTCGAGAAAATGGAAATAAAAAAAAATATATATATACATATATATTGGGTTACGGATACGGTGGCATCTACCCTGATGTTTGTTGTTGTTGCCTGTTTACATGCAGCGCTTGCCATTTTTTCGCAACATTATTTTTGACAATTTTGCATAGCTCTTAATTTATAGGGTTGCGGCTAAGCGAATGCAATTTGCGCTGCCTCTCAGCCCTCTCAACCCCCCCTGCGAGCAACTTAAAATCCACTTCTCAATCGACTCGGCTTTGACTTTGACTTTGCTGCTGTTGCGTGAAGTGGCAAACGCAACTTTGGCAACTTTTTGTCAAGTGTGTAAGAGAGAGGGTGCAATACATACATACATACATACATACATACATATATATATAGTGCGTAGAGCGTATAAAGTAGGTCTCGATGATCCTTGGTCCTGGCTGAGTCGATGCATAACGCCTCTGTAACAAATTGATTATTTGTTGCGGTCTGTTTTGTATTGTTTTGTTTTCGCATCTTTGATTTTCTTGCTTGCTTCCAACGATTTGAATTTTTTATGAGTGCCACTCATAAATTTATGAGTACTTGGTCGACCGTGCGAAACTTTTTTTTTTTTTTTTGCAAAAGCCATTACAATTCGTTAGCCATTCGCATGGATCAGAACTCAGTTTAGCACCGGGATCAAATTGAGTATTTGTGCGTAATGCATGATGCATCATGCAAGTTACTAATTAAGATAGTTAATGTCTTTGTTTGATGTTCGATTCATTAACAAGTTGGGGCTGTAAATAGTGTGCGTTTTTTTTTTCGTTGTATTTGTTTTTTTTTGCCATTTTCGTTAGATGTTGAACTTAATTAATGTGCTAAAAAAAAAACCATTATTATCTAGAATAAGCTATACTTCAAAAGTAATACTTTTAGCTTGGCTTAAGAGGTGAAATTTCTGAAATTCTTGTTCCATTCCATTCTGTCTTAAAACAAAGCTACATCTAATTACATAAAGGTAAAAGAAAATTATGTTTACAACGAAACCAACTAGTTGCGTTAAATGGTATGCTCTACATTTTTTCTTTTATTCTTAAGATATTCAAAAAGAAAGTAAAATCCATTTTAAGTTGATTTTTTAAAGATTATTTTAATTTTTTCCTGCTTTTAAGGCCTAACGAATATTGTTAGTTCTCCACAAATCAAATGTTAGGATACATTTTTAATGACTTTTACAATTAAAACAAGTAAAACAAAAAAATATTTACAACTTATGACGCACAGAGAAAAAAATTGGTAAAGATAAACTGTAATAAATAATCTTTAAGTTGTTTACTAAAATGTTTTATTCATTTATTTTATTAAAAATAAAATTGTTAACTAAAAATTCAACAATTTTCTTTTTAGATCTTTAGCTTAGCCCAAATTTGATTGCCCTTAGTTTTTCTTCACTTATATATATATTATGATGCGCATCGAACAGATTTCAATGTAGTTGTGTTTTGAAATATTAATAATAATAATAATATGTCACGCATCAACAATTTGTAGCTGAGTGTAACTTAAAAATAATTGGTTGACAGTTATTGCAGCCAAGCTGAAAACTTTGAATATAATTTTCTGTTGTAATTCGATCACAGTTCATTGAACATTTAGCATTAGCATAGTGATTGGCCAATTGGCGATAGCCGAAACAGATCTTATGAATTAGCAATTTGGAATTGATTTAAGCAAACTTTGGGCAGTCTATTTGTCAGTTTATTTGCCATCTCTATTTTTTTTTTTTATTTTGTGTGTCCCCATAAAATTTGTTATGCTTCCTTTGAGACATTGTGCCAAAACATTTCTATGGACTTTATTCTTTCTTGCTTTCTTTCTATCTGCTGCTTTTTTGTGTGTGTGTTTTTTTTTTCCTTCTTTCTTTCTTTTTGTGTGTGCGTTCAAGCTGACAAAATGCTTTCACACCGGAAGCTGCTGCAATGCGTTCAACGTCGTCCTCGTCGTCGCATCTTCTTCTTGTTGTTTTTTTTTTCCTGGCTAATTGACAACTTTTGTTATGCGCCGTTTCGTTTTTTATGCCACACTGCCACACTGCGGCCTCACTGCTTCTTTGTCAGGCTAATTTGCAACAGGACACGAGCCGTCCAACTATTGCATACTAAGCAGTCAACTCAAGAATAGACAAAATTGTGGGGTTGATGGGTTGATGGGAGCTGCTGCTGCTGCTGCCTGTTCATTACACACGCAATTTGTTGCGCACAATGGTGCAAGTTGTGAACGTACCTCGTTTCCCATTTGCCATTTCCGTTATCAATAAATTTGCGCTCGCTTAAATGCGTGTTTATCAAATTAGATGACACACAACTGGCCAAAAGACATCCCGTTCGACCAATGGCCGGAACCCAACCATAACCCCCAACCCCCCACACTAACTGCAAACGGAAGCTGCTGTGCAAAATCGATGTATGTAGCATGTAGCTGAAGGTCAAGGGTTCATTTGATGCGCGCTGAGCATGTGGCAAGGTTAAATCTGAATCAATATTGAGTCACAGTTGTAGTTTTTTACAGTGCCGCCTACTCCCCAGCTATATCTACATATGTGTGTATGTATGTGTATGTATGTGTATGTATGTCTATGTATGTGTATGTATGTGTATGTATGTGTATGTATGTGTATGTATGTATGTGTATGTATGTATGTAGTTGCCTTTAAATTATTGTAAATGGCATTGTGGCGCCAGCAGGAACAGAAATCGATTTGCCGGTGGCCCTCGTCGCCAGTTAAACGCTGCAAATTACTCAGACTGACTGCGGCTGCGGCTTACAGCGGCAACAACAACAACAACAACAACAGCGGTAGGAACTACAAAAAGACATCAACAGCGGCTTTTGGCGGCTACTGGTTTTGAACCTGCGGCCCAATTTGCATGCGTTTATTCACACTGTGAAAAAAAGCAAAGCCTTCGAGTTGAATATCAAGAATTAAGTTATTAGCAAAGTGTAAGGAAAAACAAATATTAAAGATAAGAAAAAAGTATTCTGTTCAAAACTTTCCGTTAAGTTTCAATGTATTCCTAGCTTGAAGAATACTTAGGATTGTTATGAAAATGTTGAAATGTCAAAAGATTTATCTCGTTTTGTGATTTGGTAAAGTTGATAAAAAAGCATTCTAAACTTTGACTTGTCTAGAAAAAATCTTAACGAATGAGTTTTTAAGCAAAATTAAATGTTTAAATTAATAAAGTTTATTAAAATTCGTAACAAAAACCATTTAAATAATAATAAACATTTAAAAAAGTTTAATATAAACAGAAACAAATCAAGTTATAAATAAGATATTACTGCAAAACTTATCAAATATGTTATTGTGTAAGAAAAGTATAACTTTTGTTGCAGTGTAACTTTGGATTTGAATGCAGCAGGTCTAAAAAAAGAAAAAATGCAGTTTCGGCATCATCATCGATTTGCAATTCGCTTCGCAATTGCATTTGCGGTTTACCAATTTTCAATCAATTCTAACTGTGCAGCGCAATCAGAGAGGCTCCAATACATGTGTGTGTGTGTGCGTGTGTTTGTGTGTGTGTGTGTGTTGGAGTCGTTGGCCCAGGCACACGCCAATGCCAAAAGGTTCTCATCGTGCTCGGGAGTAAGCCGATATTTTGTGATTTTTCAGGGGCGCCAGGGCCAAGTGCCGTTAGTCAAGTGTCTCTTCGCTTGTGCGAACGTGTGTGTATTGGTGTGTGTGTGTGTACCCCTCCCACACCTCAACATCGACCCCTCTCGTACAGCGTGTGCAGCTGATGATAGAGAGCGCCAAAAGTCAAGCCTTTGTTTGTTGTGCGGGGCACGTGGCAAGACTTTTGTAACGGACTGTAACTGTGACGGCAATGATGTTAATGCTGACTATGGGTTGGCAAAATGCGACAACTTGCAACTGGCAACTGGCAACTGAAGTGTGACTAAACTGCGCCTACGGCAACACATAAATGTAACAAAAATTTCGAGGGCTGTCCAGGAGTTTCCAGGAGTTGCCCTCCAAAAAGCCAAATGCAAAATGGACCACAAGCTGTGCCGAGGTGCCAGCGGCACATTACCAACTTTTGCAACTACTTTAGCTTGTGCGCAAATAAAATCCAACAAGGCGCATTTGCACACCAAGTTAATGACCAAACAAAGGGCAACAAAAGGCATACAGAGAGAGTGAAAAAAAAAAAACAAAAAACAAACAGTTGCACATGGGATCCAATTACTCGAGCTTCAAGTCGATTTCGACTCGGAATTGACTCTCGAGTTGAGCCAATTTTCAATTGTGCCACGGCCCAAAACGCAACAGCAGGCGATGCCTCGCCTCGGCAATGAAAACGTTCCAATGAACGTTCGAACGAACGAACGAACGAACGAAAGAAAGCAACGATTTCAGCCTGGCACGCAGCAGTCTCTCTTTGACACGCTATCCAAGTTCATGTTCACATCTACGGCCACGTCCACGTCTGCATTGGGGGATGAACAGCGAGGGTTGTACAAAACATTTGGCAAAGCGAAAGGAAATTCGAATATGTAATGTTGATAATAATGTGTTGAATTTGTTTTTTATTTAATAAAATGAATTTTTGTTGTTGATCAAATTGGTTTTGATTCATTGTTTTATTAATTTCGTAAGGACTTGATATAAATATTTATGCATATTTGCTTTCGAAGAACAATTACTGAACTAGTTCTTAGTTGAATTTCCTTCCTAATGACTCAACTATTTGAAGGTAACATTTGGAATCCTTTTCTTGAACATTAACATTTTATATTATTTGTTGAACTCTTAAAGTCAGACGCGGCTGCAAAACTGTATTGACAGCCCTCGCGGACATCATGGATATATTGAACATGTTCACAATTTGAATATTGTAAACATTGTCCAGGGCTTCGTCCTTGGCTCGTGCTGCTGTTTTGTCCTTGTCCTTTGTCTGATGTTGGATAAGTCGAAACAGGCCCTCTATGTATGTATATACGTAAGTATGTATGTAAGTATGTCAAAATGTAATTTTAGCCTTAATTCCTTTTGTGTTTGGCTGCTCGTTTGCTCGCTTGCTAATTTGACAGTTGTCAGCCGCATTTGCGACGTCAGTTGGCCAATCCAACCAACATGGATTGCCACCACATCGACACATCCACACACAATCATATATCCACATGTTCACTTCCATTTCCATTTCCATTTCCATTTTCAGTTCTTGCCTATTTTCATTTCCATTCATCAAAATTGGCTTTGGGTGCGAGACGCCTGGCCGCCTGGCTCATAATGATTTGTCATCAATTAGCCGAGGGTGTTGATGTGCGCGGTAAACCAAGTGGAAGGAGCAGCAGCCGTGTGGGGGGGGGGGGGCAACAACAGCAGCAGCAGGAGCACCCCAGGAGCACCTCGTCGCCGGCATGTAGCATACGCTATGTGACCAGAGCAACCCGCCCCGCCGTCAGCACTTGTGTGCATCTAAATGTGGCATGGCATGATGATGATGTGGATGTGAATGTGAATGTGGATGATGTCGTTGAGGATGTGACTCTAATTCCTATTTTCAGTTCAAGTGCTTTTGTTTTGTTGTTGTTGTTGCTGTCGCTTGTTCCTGCTGTTGCAAATTACTCTTGATTATTATTTGATTATTATTTTGATGTACATTTCATTTACAATGTCGAGCGGGTGCGATTGCGTTTGCCCACCCCTCCTTGTCTCCCCATTCGAGCATTCATTCGAACTGAAACTTTGTAAGCATCTCGAATTACCAACAAATTGAGGCAATTGTTGCATACACTTGAGTCTTTATAGAGATTTGATTACATGGCCTTGATAAAATTCAGTTTTTTCTATTTTAATTTTAAAGTGTTTGCTTTTTTTAGTGTTGCGCAAGAGAAATGATAAGAAGGAGAGAGAGAGAGAGAGAAAGTGGTAAAGAAAACGAAAATATTAAAATAATATAATTTACAGGAAATCTGTGTATCGAGCATTATGTTATGTTTTACTTAAACAAATCAATAATGATAATGTTAACTTCCCAGTGAACACAAGAAACAAAATCTATGCCTACAATGAAATCACAATGTAAATTATATAAAAGCCAGAACAAAAGATAATCGACAAACAAAATGTATCTCAGTTAGCGCATTAGCAAATTCCATATAAAAAAAATGCATAAAAAAAACAAACAAACAAACAAAAAATAAAAAATAAAACAAAACCCAAAAACCTAAAAACAAAAACAATTATTTTGATTTGACGAAGATAAAATACGCTTGGCAAATATACATTTAAATACAGCTAAAGAGCATTTTAAGTTAATCTTAAACATAAAATACAAACTAAAAAAAAAAAAATTTCTAAATTTATGCTAAGTTTAATTAAACGAATAAAGATCCACGCTGTTAAAGTATATCGAATAAAATGATGAGTATGCGGAATACACACACACACACACACACACACACACACAAACACACACAAACACACACACTCGTACAAAAATACAAGCATATTGATATTCGATAAATTTAGCACTTATCTTTAAGCAAAATGTTAACTTAATTAGATAATTACTTAAATGTCGTTTTAAACAAAACAACAAATGCCTCAAACCACAAACAAAGGCTGTCGTCAAATATGTTTGGATTCAAAGCACAAGCATAACTTGTATTCGAATTCGAATTAAAGCCATTAACACCGATTCCCATTAGCACAAGCTTTCGCTCTCGCTCTCGCTCTCGAGTATTTTATATCTTTTTAGTGAATGAATATTGTGAAACACAACAACAACAAGCTAAGAATGAGCGCAGAGATCTATGTATATATATAGATACATATATATATTTATATATGGGAATGGGGAATGAAATCAAATCGAAGTTAAATTGAATGCGAGTCGAAAACAAAACAAAACGTGGAGGGCAGCAACAATATAATGAACGCACAATCTGAAATATATACATATATACACATATATATATGTTGAAAATTGACTTAAATTATTTATTAGCGAATGAAATTAAAAACTTAACGCTATAAAAGTGTTAAAGCCACTTAGCAAGCCATTTGCCAGATCTTGAACACAATCGGGGATAGGCAACGGGGGCAGGCAAAGCCGCAGCGGAGTGGCAAAGTGCAAAATCAGAAATGGACATGAGTTTTATATCCACATATCCACATATACATGTATATATATATATATATTTATATTGTATTTAAATAAATTAACATTTAAAATTCACCTGATTTGTGTTTTATTTTTTCTGGGCCACGTTTGGACCTTAACAAATTTGAAACGTTTTTAATCAGCGTTTTTCGTGCGCTTTGATTTTGTCATTTTTTGTTGTTGTTGTTGCTGTTGTTGTTGTTGTTGTTGCTGTCTCTGTCGCTTGTTATACTAGAGTGTGTTAAATAAACATATGCGACGATTAACATAAAAAAGCAGTTAACAATTTGTACAACATTTATCTAGTTTCCCCTTTCCCCCCCTCTCCACCTCTCCACCTCTCCACCAATCCACCTGACCACTTCACCACACCCCGCGCGCGCGCTCGCACTCTCTGCGCTTTGGTCGTCTGTGTGTATCCATCTCGCTTTAACGTTATCAGCATCTCTGTCTCTAATTTTATAAGTGTGCCCATAATATAAATTTCGTATTGCCATCGAATTTAAGTGGTCTTTTGTATGGCAACCAAATCAAGACTGACACGGATAAATAGATAGTTAAATGAATTAACTGACACAGACGGAAATGTTATAAATATAAATGTGTGGGATTCTATATGGAATGGCATTGGATCTGAATCGGATTTGATTCAAAGTGCCACACATTTAATCTCTGTTCGAATAACATTGTTGCACATTATTAAATCGTTCTGGTCTGGTATCTGACGCAAATTTAGTGCAATTGCCGCTTACAATGTTGCATGTGCTGCATGTGTTGTTTGTTGTAATAATTGCTATGCATTTAAAGATATTTTGGAGTCACAAAACAGGTTCACGACCCGTACAAATCTGCTTCAAATAAACCAAACCAAAAACGTACCAAAGCTAAGTTTTATGTTTTGATCTTTTGAATATGGAAAAAACTTGGTAAACACAGCTCAAAGACGAGCTGAACTTTGTTTGAAAAAGAAGTTCTATAATATTATTAAACATTTATAATATAGATTTATTTAACATTATAGTTTTAATGCGTTTTATTTATTTTTTTTACTTATTAAATGTTTATTATGTTATTTAGTTAGATTTTTTCTGAAATAAAAAACGTTTATTATTGCATATTGATTTAAATTTGATGTTTCCTGTTTTTGAATGTCCGCATTCCGTTTTTGAGTCCAGCAGGCGCTTTTAACAGCACATAAATCAAATAGTTGCCGCACAAATTGATGCATTAGCCAGCTCAGATATTCTCTCTCTCTCTCTCTCTCTCTCGGTTGGTGTATGTGTGTGTGTGTGTGTTTAGCTGGATGCATAGTCTGGAGGCTGTTGCGCTGTCGTTGACAACGTGCAACTTTATGACGCCCCAACTTTGGGGCGCGATAAGCCCACGCGCCAACGTCCAATGTCCGGTTGTCCGGACGTGCAACGTGCGTCAAGCCCTGGCCATGAGATGGCACATCAATTAGCACACCTACCTTCGGGACACGAAGACTGAGACTGGTACAGAAAGAGAGCGCGAGCGAGCGAGAGAGAGAGAGAGAGAGAGAGAGAGATAGACAACTGGTACTGGTCATTCATTAAAGCGTTACTCGTCTCGTCTCGGCCAGCGACTATCAGTTGTGCTCTGTGATGAATATATTTTAGCGGAGACAAGAACCAGCAAACAGACAGCAACCAGCGTTGGTTGGATGGACGGACGGACAGGGAGAGACGGGTTAGGTTTGGACTAACAGGAACAAGAGCCAAGCTTATCGCACAAGATGTATTCAAAGTGCATAATGTAAAAGTTGTACGCGAGTGCTCCAAATACTCCACAAGATGCCAACAAGCAACATCAGCTAGTTGTTGCTGTTGTTGTTGCTGTTGTTGTTGGTGTTATCTCAAGTGCTGCGATGCTTATCGTCGAGTTGTAAACGTGAGCTAAAAATACTAACTCCCAGCTCCAGCTCAACAATTTCTCTCGGCTCTTAAGGCTCTGCCATAAAAGTTGCATCAATTAGCCGGGCTCAAAGTTAAAGTTGATCTTTTTTTTTTGTATTTTGGTTCTTGTTTGTTTTTGGGTTTAACGTTTGGGCTCGGATCGCTTTTGTTGTTGCTGCCACTAAACTATAACGATAAGGAGAAACAATGTTAAACTTAAACATCAACACCTTTTAAGAGCCAGGTCCAACAGTCGAGAGTCGAGAGTCAAGAGTTGAGAATCAAAAAGAGGCCTGAGACGTGCCCAGACTGAATGTCGACTTTTGCTCTTTGGAACCCAAAAACTCCTTTCAACCCATACCTATTTTCAATATATACATATGTACACATACACACTGCTAGTGTGTGTGTGTGTGTGTCTCTTATTCTCATTCCCTGTGATATATTAAAATGGATCTGGGTTCGTTTGGTTTGGGTTCGTTGCCGGATCAGGTCCGGGACCAGGGCTCGTTTGCGTTCTCGTTTTTTATGGCACAGTTTAGGAGATAACAAATTTTTGTTACAAGCAAATTAAAAGGTTTTTCTTGACGTTTAATGCAATGGCTTTTAAACTGGCAAACGGGCCCCAGCCATAGCCACAGCCATAGCCACAGCCACAGCCTCGGGTTGGTTCGGGTTCAGGTTCATCCCATACTCCGAAGAGCCGGCCTAAAAGAATTCACTTTTATCGATTGTTTTTGCTTGCATCGTTTAGTCGATAATTTTGGTAATAAATTTTAAAATAAACAGCGTTCGGTTTTCGGTCTCATTTCAGTCCGGATTCTTAGCTCTACGTTATACTTCGCGCTGCCCTGCTCCGTTTCTCGAACCCTTTAAGAACACTGTCGGCCTCGTTTGGTGCGCGTGGCATTAATGCGACATTGGCTTTGGGTTTAGTTGCTGTTGTTGTTGTTGTTGAAGACGCCGCCTTAAATTCCTCGGCCGCATATAAATTCAGAACATCAGATTAAGAAAGTGTTAATGTCGTAGCAATTTCCTTTTATCTCAACATAATTGAGCGATAGAATTTGAATTTAGCTAAAAGCCAAACATAAATTTAACACCCAAAACACAAAACACACTTCAACAAAGGGCCCCGAAAACCAAAACCAAAACCAAAAAATATATATATATATTTATACAAAACAAAACCGCCGAAACTCAACTCAACTGAACTTCAAACTTGCAGTTATCGCATCTTCCCCCTTGACTTGCCTTCTCCCTGTCTCCCTGTCTTCCGAAGAGTCGCGTTCGTGCGGGTTAGTCAATAGACCCATACCTTTAGTGGGCCCAAAAAGAAAAGAAGTATTCATTGTCACAACAACACCGACGAAGTGATTTCTTGGGGATCGCCGTCTCATAAATTTGTCACATTGCCCATATACAATGTGGAGTCGGTTTGTTTTGGGTTGCGGCTCGCTTTGAGCTGCGCCTGCGCACATTTTAAATCAAAATTATTGAGTTCCATCTTAAGGGGCATGCAGCATGCGCCAATAAGGTGTAAGGGTATTTCAACTACACGATAAGTTTTGTGACTTAATTCGAATATTGCAAAAGCTTCGAAAACTTTTAAATATATAAGTTTCAATGCTCATAATATAAACTAAAGTTTTTTGAACCTAAAATTTCCAAGATTTACTTTGAGAAAACTTTTCTATTCTATAACAAATATATTAAGCTTGATTTCAAAAGCTTTTTGAATTTATTTCTTTAAACAATTCATTTGTTTTCTTATTATAATATTCTACTCCATTTATTTGATACATTTTTTAAAAATATTTTATTATTACGAATAGAGTATTGCAGCTGCGGTAATAATTGATTGCCTATTGAATTGTATGTTGTTGTTTTTATGGCATAAATAATGTACACTGTTTAGAAAGATGATATATGGAAATGTTTAGCTTACGATCTGTAATTTGAGCACACCTAATGCTTTATGTATGTGTGTGTGTGTGTGTGTGTGTGTGTGTGTTTGTGTCAGTCAAGTGAAAGTCATAGTTCATAGCATGGCAAATCTATAGATGAATATAAGATAATCCATATTGGTGTATACATATTTTGAGACTCTTTAGCTGCGTCATCGCATAACCCTTTTTTGGCCAAGAGTTAAGAGCTCTGAGAGCGGAAGTATCTAACACGCACACAACGATACAGAAACGACAACGACGACGACGACGACGACGATGAGTTAAATTGACGCCTGTTTGGGTTCTTAAGGTTGGTTTTTTGGTTAGCCAACTCTTGATTCTTAAGTCGTCTCGTCTCGTCTATGGGGCGACGCCTAATGATTAATGAATGAAATCAATTAAGTTTCATTAATGAACAATTTTCGGTAGCTTGGGCACGAAAATGAGTTGAAGACAAGCAACAGCAGCAGTAGCAGCAACAGCAGCAGCAGCAGCAGCTGAGTATTTCTGGCATTGGTCTTTATACCCTTCCCTCGCTGCCCAATGGCTTTTATTTTGATTACCCTTCCCATCGTCTCACCTCAAGTGTCAATAATTTGGATTTCGATTTTCAAACCGTCGCGTCGCGTCGCGTAGCGTCGTTGCGTTGCGTTGCGTTCCATATTGGCTACTGTGCAACATCTCGACCCCGTATTGGCCCGCAGGGCATCCAACAGTTGAACAGTTGAACAGTTGAATGAACTTCACGGCTTTCCCCTCTCGTTTAGATTTAAACTCTTTGAACGGCGGCTCTCTGCTCTCGGCAATAATATGCAAAATCATCATAATCATCATCATCATCATCATCATCATCAGCATCAGCATCAGCGAAAGCCAAACAACAATAGAGCGCTAAATAATATTTATATCAAAATATACAATATTAAAATGCTCTCAAGCCACCCGTGTGGTCTCAACACAACAACAACAAAAAAAATAATAATAATAAAAATAAAAAAAAAAAAACGAAAGAATATAAAACCCCTTAACCCGAGCCAGTCCTTAGTTCGATCAGTGTTCTTTTTGTATACTCTACATAAAGTAATATACTATGATTTTGTTATGAAATGTGGCTTGAAATAAAAATGGTATAAGTAAAAAACTGAATAATTTGGCTTAAACTCATTTAAATGTACATATTGTTGCAAAGGGTATAGAATTTTCCTAAGCTTTGGTTCTTTGACGTTGGTTTTTTAGGTTTACTTTTTGCAACTCACATTCATTTACATTCACATTTGGTTCATGTGAACGCACTTGGCTGTTTGGCTTGGTGGCTTTGGCTTGGGCTTGTTGCCTGTTGTGGTAATTTAATAACAATTAAAGGCATTCGGTGCATGGCTTTTGAAGCCAATCTCCGTGTTACGCATTAATGAGCACTTAACTTGGTCAAAAAGCCTTGCCAGTGCTCCACATACTCTACACACAAATACACAAATACACACACACAAACACACACACACACTTGACAAAGAGTTGAACGGTTTCAATTACATTGTTGGCATCTTCCCGCATTGATTACATTTTGAACGTTTGCCAATTTGCATTTAATACCCAATACCCGACCAATCGGGCTTCTCACAGTGTACCCAAACTCGATAGCATCGAATCCATTCACTTGGCCACTTGGCTAGTTGGCTAGTTGGTCACTTGCCACTTGGCACTTGGCACTTGGCACTGTCTCAAATTGATTAAAACTACTCAATCGTTAAGCGTGCGAAAGTCATTCAAGCCCATATACATACGTGTGTGTTTATGTATGTGTGTGAGTAGGTGGGAGTGGCACTTAAAGAGGACACTCAATAAAAAACATACATAAACCTTTCAAACCTTTCAAGTCTACGACCCACGCATTGCTCTCAATGTGATTGATGATCGTTTGTCACACGGTCTCGACCATCAAAATGTTGGCCAAAGGATGCGGCGATTGCGCTCTCTAATGCCCCATCATGATAGCCATAGTTGGCAGAAGGGATGTTAGTCCAGAATATATCTATATATATATATATATATATATATATATATATGTATAGTATATACAGGTATGGAAAGGTAAACATACATAAAACTTTACTTAAATATTGATACACAATAAATTTTAGTACTATGGAACAGAATAATGATAGGCCTTGATAAAATGACATATATTAAGTTTAATTGCCAATAAAGTCGAAATTATATCGTTACACAAATTAAATAGTTAACTTGCTTAAAAGCTGATTGCAATATTTAAACATTTTATAACATAAAAGATTCTTTTAAACTGAATTCAAATAATATTTTTAGGTTTCCTATTGATTTTATTTTAAAACATTTTGCTTGCTCTTTTAAGTTTATCTCTGGTTATTAGATATATACAATTAATATAAGATAACTTTTAACTTATATATCTATTAAATAAGCACAAAGTGTTCAGGTCATAGATCGAAAGAATGTATAGCGATCGATTAACATAGCAATGTGTTCCACTGTACAGTGTGCATTTTGGTTAGTCGAACACGGACACGGGTCCACTTCGGTCCGGTCAAGTGTGCATGATTGATGAATTATTTTGTTTTGCGGTGAATCAAAACGACACCAATCTCTCTCTCTTTTTCTCTTTCTTCTCTGTCTCTCTCTATCGCTTTTGATGACATATTTGTGAGACTGTTGTCCCCGCTCCCTTCGAACGCCCCCGGCTTGTTACCGTCTCTATTACCTCAACCGCCCCAAAAGTAAATTGATACATGATACTCAAAGTGACGCGACGACAATGCTGATGATGATGATGATGATGACGAGGATGATGATGATGAGGCTAACCGTCAGTCAAAGGCTTCTCAGTCTAATTGTTGAAACGCTTGAAAAAGGTTTGGTCAGCTCGATATCATTAAAAAGGATATCAAATAGGTGATAACACGGCCGCAACAACAACAACAACATTGACGAGAAATGTTACAAGTAAGCCACAGTTGATTGAATTGTTGTTGTTGTTGTCTTTGTTTTCCAGCTGTCGAACAAACCAAATTGAATTGTATAACACAGCAGAAGGGATAGATATTGGGGACAACTGTCCCAACTGTGTTGTAGGCAAAGTGCAAAGGACAGTCAATTCAATAGAAAGAAAAAAAGTAATTAAGATAAATACGCAACGATAAACATAAATAAATATAATTGTTTTTCTTTCGAGTTGTGGGCTTTTGCCCAAACATTTGACAATCGATTGCCTAATGGTATGTGATTAATGCTGTGATGGAACGAACCAAGTCATCGAGTATAATTACAACAACAACAACAACAACAAAGGGTTCACAGGTGCTCAACGCACAACGCAATGAAAAATGTCACATGGTTAACTTAAAACTCTCAGATTAAATGCATTTTCTCATCCAATTCGCAACTAGTTAAAGCGCAATTTACTTTGAAGTGAGAGCAAACAAAACAAAGAAAGAAAAAAAAAACCACAAAAAAAAAAAAAGTGATTACATTAAGTGGCCACGATATAATTATGCTCCATTAACAGCTTTACAACTGACTTCAAGAGATTGCAGCTCGCTTTTAACACTAGCCAACAATAACCATAATAACAATAACAATAACAATAACATTAACAATGGCAATGGCAATGGAATGTGCTACCATATTTTATGGCCACTTAGCCCAAAGACGCACAATGAGTTATGGTCAATGTGTTTACGTGCTCACTTCATAATTGCAGCTAGATGCATTTTTAATGCTTGTGGCTAAGGCCGAAAAAAAAACCTAGCCGTAAATACATTTTGATATTTATATATATATATTTTTTTTTTTACAGTTGTATTTAGCTTTAGTGTCTAAGGTCTGGCTCTTATAATAATTTGTTGTATTTTTTTTATTCACAGGTACTCTTGAAAAAAGAAACTAGCTTTAAATGTCTTTGGCTCATTTGAAATAAATATTTCAGTTGATTTTAATAAACCAAAGCCATCTCATCATTTCATGCAAATTTTCTTATGCTAAAGTTTTCATTAAAAGTCAAAATAAGTTCAAGTTTTAAGTATTTTTGTTTTGTAACTAGTCTGAATCGTGCGTGAATCGTCACCTTACTTTTCATTAGACCTAGGAAATAGCCCAAACATTTGACTCAATGTTATATCCAAGATAACCATGACAGAACAAAAACTTATTCCAATTATTATTATTTGATCAAGAATATATATATATATATAAATATACTTTATGGGGTCAGAAATGCTTGCTATCCATATTATCCATTTTCAATGGGATCAGGGTATAAAAAGCGAACTAAACAACATATAAGCAATATATATATATTTTTTTGTATTTTTAATTTAGATACAGTTTTCAATTAACATAACAATATCGGTACTTGGTTTGGGTACGAAAGAACAGTGTTCCCCTAACTATTTAAAAGCAAAAACAATTTCCATAACTTACAAAAATGCCACTTTTCATGGCGCATTTCCGTTTGTTGACGCCATTTTGCACTCAATTGTTACATTGTTTTTTTTTGTTTTGTTGTTTTTTGTCGAGGTTGTAGTTGTCGTTGAGCCAGATGATTTTTAATAAAGCCAACTAAAATGTAATTAAACTTAATTTATGTGCTAATGAAGAAATTTTCATGAAAATGAAAAATAAAAAAAACTAAAAGCAACTGAAAGGCAAAAAACCAAAAATTAACAAATAAACACAAAAACACACGCAATAATGAAATGATATCAAATGAATACTTTAACGAGCCTTCAAACTGTGTGTTTGTTGTTGTTGTTGTATGTGCGTGGATAGATAGATTTCCAGGTAGGTGACATTTCGATGCAGAGAGAAGAGTGGTCGTGGAGTGAGGTTAGAGGAGAGTGGGAAGGGGACATATAGCGGACGTGCGCATTCATTAGCATTTTTTGGGTGACAAAAGTTTCCGGTTCGCCACGGCTATGAACTAATGGTCGACCCGTCCACATAAAAATCACATAACAAAAGACATTTTAATTGAAATTTAAGTTAATTAGTGTGCGTCTCTCTCTCTCTCTCTGTGTCTCTGTTTCTCGTTCTTATAAGTTTACGCTTGGTGAGAGAGAGAGATACAAACCAAGTCCGAATCCGAGTCGAAAAATCTGCGGTTTTTCTGTAGTAATTGACGCATACAAATTATACATATATATATGTATATATATGGTGTATGTTTGGGCCGACTTACAAGTCTCTAACGGCAACAATTTGTTATTGTTGTTGTTTCGGTTGGTTGTAAGTAATGGCAGCATTGCTAATGAGACACCATTTTTATTGCCTTTTATTGTTATGCATTTTGAAAATATGATTTAAAACCGCAAGAATACAATTTATGACACACACATACACACACACACATACATATGTACACACATATATATATATATATATATATATATCTCAATCTTTCCGGTGACGAGTGCGTTTGTTTCAATGGCATAAATTGTCATTAGATAAAGTTTATGACTCAATTATCGTTAAAGGTTGACAAGTTTTTTTCTTTATTTGTTGCCTGTTGCTTTTAATGCTGCTGGCATTGAGCCGATTCTTCCTCTCCCCCTTTGCCTCTCTCTCTCTATCTGTCTCTCTCTTACTTTATTAGTTGTCCATGCTTTTGTCTCTGGGGCGTGGCAAATTTATAGCCAACACCCCATCCATTCATCCATCCATCCATCCATCCATCCATCCGTCCAACTACTTATCTACTCAATCTCTGCGCACCTTCTTTGCTGTTGGTTTTTTGTTTGGAAAGTTTGAAAAATGTGTTGTTAAATCATTTTAGATTTGTTTTAAATTGGTGGACGTTTGCTTTCTTAGTTAGTCCGGCTAATTATAGTGAATATTACTAAATCTAGTTATGCAAAAGTAGTTATATAATCAGTTGATAATACCAACTGCGATACAATAATTATGAACAAATATTTTTGAAGCAAGAATCGCTGTGTCTCAAAGACTTTTAATAAGTTTAATCGATGTTAAGCTAAAAAATATTTAAATAAACAGATTATTGATACAAATTAGTTATGGAAATCAGTTTTATTTATTTTTTATCATCCTGAATGATTGACATCGTAATGTTTGATTTATATATTTTATTGATCTAGTTCTACTATTATCACTCTTGATGCTAAGCGAGGTTTGTGTTAATAGAAGCGCCATTCTTTATGTATTTTTTAATGTATTGTCTGATTGATTGTTTATGGTTGCAACTGCTGTAATTGAACTATGATTTCTTGCTGCCACATGCAACACGTTCACACTCGCCATTCTCCCCTTTTCCACTTCTCGCTTCGCTTTAAGTGTTATTTTGTTGTCATTTGTGAAAAATGCTAAAAAGTATCAAAGGCAATAACAAAAAAATCTAAGTGCTGAACACAAACGAATGACAAAAAAGATGGAAAAAGCAAGTGCAAAGAAGAAGAAGAAGCGAAAGCGAGTGTGGGGGAGTGGGGGGGATGTGGGCGAGCATTAAGCATTAACATATTTTAACAGGCAAACGGCATTTGCATAATTTTGTGACATGCCCGCACACATACACACACACACACACATCCATACTAACTTACACACATACATACATACTGAAAGCATACAAATATATATATGTATATATATAGAAAAGCTGGCCATTTCTTTCGTTTTGTTTGGCGTCGGTGGTGATGACAGCTTTTGTAGGTTCCATTAAAAAGTTCAGAAAACGATGCAAAATGGCGCGCACTTATGCCAAATTAAACTTTTCCAACATGGCGCCCGGCTCGCTTCCTGTGTCTCTCTCTCTCTCTTTCGCTCTCTTTCGCTCTCGGTGGCAGCATCTCAGTTAAGCTGCAAGTGAAGTTGGAGCTGGAGCTGGAGCTGGAGCTCCATTATGTAACAAATTACTTTGGCAAAGTGCTCGTGTATTCGCTTTTTAAATATGCAAAAAGAGCGCAATTTGCATAAATTTGCCCCAGCATTAAAACAATTTTAACTCGCAACACCAACGCGCACGAGACGAAAAAAAAAAAACAACAACCAACCCACCCACAAAGCAACCTGCCACAACACACACACCCTGCTAAAGGGGGAGAGGTAAGTGCGACAGTTGCCTGTTGCTGGGTGGGTTGGGTTGGTTGGGTTGCTCTTGGGTTTGGGGGTTTGCTTCGTTTTGGTTGTCATCGGTGCCAAATTAACAAATTTACGCCAACATCTCCGGCTCAAAAGTGCTGCCAAGAGCCAAAACTGCGTGTGGCAGTGCCACAAGATACTACTAGAGTGCAACGGAAGGAGAAGCAAACAAACACTGTGTGTGTGTATGAGAGAGAGAGTGGTTGGGGTTGGGGTAGGGGAAGGGAGCTTCACATTTGACATGTTTTGCGGTGTACTTTTGCCCGGATTGCCATCCACCTGTTTGTGTTTTGCTTTTGCTCTTAATGTGCTTTCGGGCCGTTCCTTTTTTCTTTTTCTTTTTTCTTTATTTTTCTTGTTGTTGTTAACACCCGCACCAACAACCCTCCCCACACACACACACACAACCCCGCAGCAGTGCCCTTGCGTTTGGCTTTGGCAAATTAAATATTCCGGCACCATTAGTGTTAAAAGTGTTCACATTAAAAACATTTTGCATTTTTTTTCTCTTCTTTCTTTCTTTCTTTCTCTTTTTTGCCTGCTTGCTGGCTTGTTGTTGTTGTTGTTGTCCTTGTTTCGTTAGCGCCACAGTTGTTATTGTTGTTGCCGTCCATGAAATGCACAACAGCAACAAGAACAGAATATCTAATTGGTTGTAGCTGACAAACAAATACCCTGTCAACTAACAATCTTAGCTTTAACATATCTGACTCGTTTTTGTTATCAATAAAAAGTTTTATTTTAATATTTGTTTGATATTATTAATTTTGAATCTCTTTGCTATTTAATTTTATACAAATTTATATTATTTTCTACAATTTTAATATATTTCTCTATTAGTTTCTTGCTTAAATCCGCTTTGCTGTGTTATACCCTAACAAAAAGAAATCAGTTAAAGGGTATTGAAATGAGGTTGAAAGCGTCGCAACTTTGTTTTTAAGCACGGTCAAGTTTTCGGGGTGCTCGACTGGATTTTTTTCATGCTTTGTTCACACACACACACAAATACACGAAGGACACACAACAACTTTGTCATTAGTCAGCTGTCGGTTACAACAAGGGTTGCGGGGCGTGGCGTGGCGGGACGTGAGTTGGTAGTTGGTAGTTGGGGGAAAAAGTCCAGTAAAGTGGCTTTTAAAAGTTAACTCAAGTGGCACTCAATTTGCCATCCACTAGTTAACCATTAGTTAAGCTGCGAATGAAGTTGACTTTGGCTGCTTTTCAGGATCTTTCCATAGAAATATATGATCTATATGGTACATATGAAAGGCAGGTTAATAAAACAATAAACAACTTAAGCTCCTTGAACGAGATAGATTATGGATCTTAAACTATAACTATTGAAACAAAATAATGTTGTTTTATTTGTGTTTGTTCATTAAAAATAAGTATAAGAAATCTCTTTAACAATTTGTTGCTCATACAAAACAAATCGTTTGCTTACTTAATTCAGCGGGCATAATCGAAAATCTATCTACAAAGACTTGCAACAGTCTGTCATTCGAAGCTGACGATTGATTGGCTAGGAACAAGAAAATAGATCAGCTGAAAACGGCGTAAAATAGACGGCTGCAAAATTAGAAGATAGATGCAACACTTGCTAATGATTATCGTTTACTTCCCCTAACATTTGTTTGTTTGTTTGTTCCTGCTGCTGCTGCTGCTGTTGCTGCTGCAAGTTGCACGTTGATCGAATGTTAATTTGAAAATAAATGAACGTTAATTATACGCTTCAAAGAGGAACTTCGTTTTTATTTAACAACTCGGGCGGGTGTGAGAACTGATGCGGCACTTGATGATGATTCCGAGCTGCTGCTGCTGCTGACCTCTTCTATGTCTATGGTCTAACAAAATCATGTCTAGCCTTTTGATGTTATCGCACTCATTACTGCCACAACGAGTGCGGAAAAGGAGCAGGAGTAGGCGTATAGGCGTGGCAGCGACGCCAGCTTAGCATTTGTTGACAGCTGGTAGCACTTGAATTCCTCTAACAAGGCCAAGACTAAAAACAAAAACAAAAACAAAAAAAAAAAAAACATTGCCTTGTTATTGCTGGTTTCTTTTTGTTTTTGTTTTTTTCATTATTATTTGCGCAGACTTGGTTAGCGTTCGGCTAGGTGACAGCTGCCTGCGTCAGAGGCTCAGTGCGTCCTGGTACACTGAGAAAAAACAACTAGGCTCAAAAAAAAATTACTTAACATGATTAAAATTAATAATTGTTTAAATATTCTTTCTGTTCCTTAACAATTTTAGATTGTTATCTATTAAATATTTATCAAAAATTTATCAAAAATATCTATATATATTTAAAGGAATTAAAAACCAACATTGAACAAAACCTCCTACGAAATTTATACAACAAAACTTTTTAAAAAGATTATTTGAAATATTCGTATATATTTTTTAAAAAACTAAGACATTTCTAATGATGTGAATGGAAAGCGTCTCTAATACGCTTAAGCATCATATTCTCACAAAGAATATACATAAAAAAGCTTTTATTGTCATTAAAAATAAAACATTTTTAAATTGGAAAATTATTTGATGTGCAAATTTTGAACAAAAATCAAGAGTTAACATTTCAAATAAACTAAATATTATGCCAAAAATGCAAACTGCTTGCCAGCAAATCAACATATTTTTTGTTAAGTGCACGGCACTTAGCCAGGCACACACACACACACACACGTATAATGTACACCTTTCACACCTTGCGGTGGTTGGCTGCTAGGTGTGAAGCGGAATTTCCAGTGTTCGCCGTCGCCGTTGTTGCCGTTGTTGCCGGAGCCTTCGCATCGGTCTTATCTAAATTGCTTTTCGAGTATCAATATTTTAGCTCAAGTGTAAATTATAACGCCCCGTGTCTGTATGCAGCATAAGGCTAACAAACTACATGTGTATTTAGTATATATATATATATATGATCAGGATTTGTTGAGAAAAAGAGAGAGACACAGAGAGAGAGAGAGTGAGAGAGAGAGACACACACAGTTTATTTAGTGCTAGGCCATAGATAAATCTAAAAGCCTTGGCAATACAACAGCAACAACAATCACCAGTTAGCAATTAGAGCCAAGAGCCAAGACCTAAGAGCCAAGAGTCCAACTGTGAGTCGAGTTGAGTCCATTTTTGAATGGCATAAATTACGCACGCCAACGTATTCATAATTCTATTTCCGGCACATTAACTCTCAACCCCAAAAACCAAAGTCAAAAATACTTAAAACCACGCATTCCCATGAACCAAAACACACACACACACATATATATATATTCACAAGGGGTCAGCCTGCAAGCTCTCTCAGCCCTCAGCCCCCCCCTTTCCCTTGCACTTGTGTTCTTCTTGTTCGGATACAGCTTGAAGATTTGTCGCTGACACGCGATCCGTGAGGCAACGGGATGTGCTTCATTAATTGGCGTCCAACTCATAAAAATACATGTATATATATATATATATATATATATAAATATATCTTTGACTTTTGTTTTGCAGCATCCGAACGAAACGAAACGAAACGAGACGAGACGAAAAATCAGGTAAAAGTTGTTAATAAAACGAAAACTAAACTAAATGAAAACAAAAAGCACACAAACAAACACATCATAGTAGTCAAGAAAAACGAGCTAAAACCGAGCCAAACTGAGCGCATTATAATCAGATTATGAGCACTAATGATCCTTTAATGATCGGCGTTTAGGTCTCTCTCTCTCCCTCTCTCTCTCTCTCTCCCTTTCGGCCTTAAGATTGGTTTTAAATTGAAAGCCAAAGAAAAAGACAAAGACCGAAACCATAAAACGAAATCAAATCGTATCGAATCAACTTAGATCAATTTTAAACGTAACGTATTTCCCGTTCAATCTAGCCACAACACGGAAAGAAAAAAACCCAAAGAAAGAAACACTTTTCTAACATATTTAACTACTTTTAGTGCTAGGCGAACGGATGCACAAGCTCAAATAAAAGGAGCTTTGCTGTCAACTCATTAATTATAAAAATTTTGTTAATATTCAATTATATTATAGCTTAAGATTAACCCAAAACTCAAAACTTGTTTATACCTAATAATAGAAAGAACAATAATATATGATATCCGAAGATTTAATGAACTTCTAGAATCTAGATAATGCCTAGGCTACATGCTGTTCACAAGAGTCGACTAAAGTATACTCTTTTACATAACATTAAATTGTTAATGGTCAAAACAAAACACAAATTGTTAACACATGCATCATAGATTATTGTAGCATAAATTACAAATATTTTTAATTGTTTTTTTTAATTAAATTAAATTTTATATGCGAAAAACTTAAGGTAAACGTGCTTAAGATTCCAATCAATAGCTAAAAATTGGCAAAATAGATCGTAGAAATATTATTTTTGGTATCAAATATGCTGAAGATACCTTTAAAAGATATAATGTTAACATATTCTTGCTAGCTATACGATAAATAATGTGTAATAATAATAAATAAAATGCTTAAGGTTAAAATAATTCATTTTTAATGATATGAAAAGACAAAAATTATCTTTCTTGACTTGAACTAAGAAGTATTTACGCTTACTGTTCGTTTATATAAATGAAACTCGAGAAAATTGATTAAATTAAACTCGACACATCTTTCTTTAAACAGACTTTTTATTATTATTTTAGTTACTTTTTAAGTGAGATTACTTTTGCTCCTTAAATGAGTATTATTTGTCTTGCTCTTCGTATTTGTTTCTGTTTTTCATTAACCGTGTTGTTTGTTGGTTGGTTCGTTCTACTCCTCATTTAGTTCTCATTTTTTGTATTTATCAATGGCAACTGACGCTGACGCCGTCTCTGTAGGGGGGCATACCTTCGGGGCATGCAACGCAGCTACTGTAAATGCTTTGTTGCTGCTGTTGCTTTAGCTAATTATTATCTGATATGAGACTAGAGCAGCAACAGAGATACCATTTCCGGTAAGTTGCTTGTTTTAGCTTGAGTTGAGGCAAGTTGAGTTGAGTTGTGTTGTGTTGTGTTGCGCAGGCGCAGCGTTAATGAACTTTTAAGCGTTGTTGGGCTACTGTGCAACACTTTTGTAACGAACGAACGAAAGGAGCAATGCATAGACAAACACACACACAGTCAGAGAGAGAGAGAAAGAGAGAGGGGAGTGTTGTGGCAAGTTGCCAGGGTTTAGTTAGTTGGGACAGGTGTAATTTAATTATGTGCAGCAGCAAAACTTCGAGCAGCAGCATGCAGGGGAAAGGGGGAAGAGTGTCCTGGTGTCCTGGCTGCGTCCAATTTTAATGACACATAAAATTGGTCACTTATGTGTGCGCCGCAATGAAAACAAAACTGGTCAGGACATGACACAACAACAGCAACAACAACAACTGCACACATGTTCTGTTCTGTTCTGTTTTGTGGCGTCATTGTGCCACATACACATGCACACAACTTGCATTTAGATAAACAACACAACACAACACACAAACGTGTCCGTGTCCGTATCCGTATCTGCGTCTAAGGCCTGAGTCCTTAAAAGCCGCTTAACGCAATGAGCACACCGCACACGGTAATGTGAACCTGTTAACGGTCAACGGCAAAAGCGAACCTTTTTCTTGTTGTTCTCCTTCTTCTTTTTTTTTTGGTTCAGGTGTTTCTGTGTCCTGTTGTCCTTTCTTTTTTTTTTTTTGTGGCTACGCGACAGGCGTTAAAATCATGTATCGCTGACTCGTTTAATTACAGCTACACATTTCGAGTGTGACACAGTTCAACAAAGATATAGAGAGACAGAGAGAGAGACAGAGAGAGAGAGAGCGAGAAAGAGAGAGAGAGATAGAGAGAGAGAGAGAGAGAGAGAGAGATAGACACTTGAGCACTTTGGTTTTGGGTTTCATTTGGCTTTGTTTAAAGTGAAATGCTATTGACCAACATATTTCCGTTTCCAATTATGGAGTCTAGTATTCAACTAACTGCCATTAAACCATTGCAACTAAGCATAGAACCCTTCAACCCCTCCATCTGTCGATTTCTGCCATGAAACCATCGCAACTAAGCATAAAACTCTTCAACCTCTTCATCCTTAGATTCAACTAACTGCCATTAAACCATTGCAACTAAGCACAAAACCCCTTAACCCCTCCATCTGTCGATTTCTGCCACGAAACCGTTGCAACTAAGCACAAAACTCTTCAACCTTTCCTTCCTTAGATATCTGTTAAGTTTCTTAAGTTAAGTTTCAAGTTTCAGCTTGATTACTTTATTATTATTTGTTATTAACTAGCTTGTTTGAGAGTTGTGTGTTTTTTTGTGTTTTGCACAATTGGCGATTAGAACAAAAAAAAAAAAACAAAAAAACAAAAAAAAAACAGCAAAAAAAAAGTGAAAATGAAATTATTTAAGCATTAAAGTATGAAAATTAATTAAAATATAATCAACATTACGTGTGCTGCATGGCGTGACAGCAAATTATATTTAATAATAGCGCCATTGTATATATTTGCAACGGGCTGGGGTAGAGGTAAAGGGGTATGCCCCTTCCCTAACCATTAAGCGAGCGTTGAGTTCTTTGGATGGGAATTGCAATTGGGGCGACAACAAAAGTCAACAAATAATTTGGCAAATATCACAAAAACAAATAAAATAAAAAACAAAACAAAAATCAAAGCAACAACTACAAGAATTGCCAACGCCCAACAACTAGAGTCGCCACAGATTGTTGCATGTTGCAACACAAAAAACCACATAAGCAAACACAAGTAACACACAAACAAAAAGAACAAAATTGCAAAAATAAATAAACAAAAAAACCAAAAAAAAAGGAGGATTTAATTGCATTTAAATTGTCACTGCCGCAACAACTTTGCTTGTTGTTGTTGTTGCTATTGTTTGTTTATCGTTTTATCGGCTGTGGCAATTTCATTAGTTGTTGTTGTTGTTGTTATGTGTTGCTGTTGTTTAAACGCAACTAATTAATGGTAATGGGTCATTTTGCATGGCCATTGCATGGACATCGCTTGTTTGTTGATTTTGTAAGCAATTTTGATGATTACCCTACCACCCCCTCCCCCTACCCCTCCCCCTCCTCTCACACACACGAACGAAGGGTGTAGTGAGTGTGTGTTTGTGTGTTTTAGCTATCGATTTTTTATTATATTCACTTTATTATATATATATATATACAAACCAGTTGACCAACTATAAAATCACTTTAATTATTAACTTTGCTTATAAGAGTAAGGATTAAATAATAGTGGGGGAATTGTTCAAAGGAGCTTTAGTTAGTTCTTGCTCAACAACCAAATAGACTAAGTAAAACAATAATAATAATCGGAAAAGTTAAAACTTTTATTAAGTCAAAGAAGTTAAAAAAATATATAAATTTTAAAATTTTAAGAAAGAAATTCTTTTATATATGAATGAATGAAGTTGATTATTATTTTCTAATGGAAAAAGTTTCTTGATATTAAGTAAATTTATTTCTTTTCATCACTCGCGTTGTAATTTTTGTAATAATATGATAAGCGATCAATTTTCATTTAACTTTAACATAGTTTCGAATGAATAGTATAGGTAAGGTTTGTGTTGGATTGACACATTGGGTTAAGTTTAGTGATTCTTTGAGGCTTAACATTAACTATGCAAATCATATTCCTTAAGAACTTTAGATATATATATGTATATATACATGGCATAAGCGACTCCTGTATAAGGAACAACTGCATTTTTACATCCTCTTAAAAAGATTTAGTTTAGTGCAAGTTGCTTAATGCTTCTAAGTTATACAAAACCCATCTCTAAGATCGTACTTAACATTAAATAACAACGCAAGCAACAAGAAAACTGCAAACGGGGCAGTTAACAAGTTGGCTACGGTCACATCTTTTAGCTGCTGCTGATGCTGCTGCTGCCACTGATACTTAATCCTTGCCACGTCCTCACTTCTAATTGCATAAAAGCGTTTCCGTTACGTACGCCATTTTCACACACACACACACACACACGCACATACATGTGTATACGCTGTAGCACATAGAAAGAAGACGAAAAGTGCTTAGTCCTTGCCTGAAGGAGACAAACTACACACATTTCCCATTTCACTCTCTCTTTCTCTCTCTCTCTCTCTCTCTCTCTCTCTCTCTCTCTTTGTGTGTCTCTCTGTCTATGGTATTTGTGTTTGTAGAAACTTCAAGTCAAAGTATCTAAACGCACAGTTTTTCTGTATCCAAAACTGCATTAAATGCCATAAAATAACTTTTAAAATGCTTTTTACTTAACATCCTGCCAGCGTACCAGCGCACAAGCAGCGAAATAAGCAGAGCCAGCGACGTCAACGCCAGACGCAGGCATAAGGTGTCAAAATTGTAATGGCAAGGCATGCCGAGAGCAGCACAACGCCCAAAACCACCCACTGAGGCGATCAAATTCCTTTGCACACCACCCACGCAGAGCGAAACAGAGCCGAGACAGAAACACTCACTGAGAATACAGATACGGTAACACAACAACAGAGCGAGCGAGATAGAGACGCTGGGCGAGTGGGTGCATATATATAGTGGGGTGTGGGTAGCGCGGCAGCCTTAAAGATTAATTAACAATTTGCTGTAAAAAGGCAGCCAAGCGCTGTATTTGTTTTTTTTTTCGTTTGCTTTTGCTTGCTCGCTGCTTACAAGTATTTTTTTTATGTATGTATGTGTGTGTGTGTTTTTTGTTTTTTTTGGCACTCGTCAACATTGCCGTCGCGGCTGCTTATTGGTGCGAAAGTTCAGCAAGCGATTGATGCGTGCGCCAGAGCGAGACGACGTGTCTGTCACAGCGACAACGATGGCCAAGCGTCATACCGAGTGAGTGAGAGCAAGCGAGTTGGCGCGATAGCAGCGCCATGCTGCTCTCACGCTGGCTGGACCAAAATTATCGACAGCGGAAGTTAACACACTTTAAATCAATTAGAAAATAAAAGGCGGAGTTTAAACGAGGCAGCTTAGCAGACAAAGACGACGAAGTCGTTGACGTCGACAACCACCGCGAGCGGCGCTCACAGCGACGCAGCAGCAGCAACACCCAGACCCAAGGGCTTGCCCCCCCCCCCCCCCCCCCCCCATCACAATTCAACCCAGCCCGAACCAACAGCAACACCAACAGCAACAACAACAGCAGCAGCAGCAGCCGAGTTCGGGTTAAGTGACATGCGTGCGCAGAGTATTGTTGTTGTTGTCTTTCGATTTGACTGCCAACTGGTTTGTTTTGGGTACCCCACTTACCCTCCCTTTTACCAAACCCGGCAAGCACACTTACACCATTGAGCGTGACTGTGGTGAGTTTCTGTCTCTTTTGATTTTTATGGCATGTCTCTTTCTGCTATGGCCCTTTATGTCTGTGGCTGCGATTATAATTTGTTTTATTTTATTTTTTTTTTTTTTTGTAATTTGAGCGTAGCATTCGACACAGCTGCCGGAAGGTGCATAGATCACGAGGCAGACGGGGTGAAGGGGAAAAGAGGGAGATAGCTTAGAACAGTAGCCAAGTGGCGGCATAGCTTCGGAGCGTACTCATATAAGATTAGATTCAATTCTTAGGTCAGCTGTGTGACAAAACTGTGGGTCAAAAACAATAACAAAAACAATGAGATTGCACATTAATGTTTCTCATTCAATGAATGAAATTAAATGAATGAACCATATGATTGAATGAACAACCCATATATAGATACAAATGTACTTATCAATGTATATTTCTTGCTTCAGTTTCTATTGAGAAATAACTTACAAATTTTTGTAATGATTTGAAAGTGGTTTGAACAGATATAACGTGTTTAATGAAGGTCATACAAGCAAACTATACAAATAAAATAATGCCAGAATTCAACATATGTCGCAGATCTAAAATTGAGCTTTCTATTTTTCAAGTGTATTTTTTGTTCTAACACAGTTTTCAAATCTTAAACGCATCTTGTTAGCAATCTCTGTTCAATTAAACTAAGAAATTTATTATTGCAATAACTTAAAACATTGCGAATCGTATAACATTTCAACCCTTTACGTATACAAATTTGTATTTGTATTTCGATATTTTTCACCCTCTTGAGGCGAGTAAATTCTCGCGGTGCAATTTCAATTTGCACATTTTGACAAATTTCTTGTGACATTTTCAACTAGCAGCGTCGGCAAAATGGCAATTGACTGACCGACCAGACAAAGGCGTGGCATTATTAACGCTTTGCTGGTTTTCTGCTGATTAAGCGTCAAAACTTTGCGGTCAGACTCAAGGATGTGAGCAAAGCAAAGAAGCAAAGAAGCAGTCGAAGCAGACGCCCAAAAATATCTTGATGAAGGAGTCGAAGATGTCAAAAATCAACAACAACAACAACAACAACAAGAACAACACAAGCCAAGTCAAACAACAAAATTCAATAACAAATATTGCTATAGATATATAAAAATATCTGCAAAAGGACCACGCCTTCACTTTTAAGCGATGATAAAATTCGTTAAATATTTGCAACGTTTTGAACTTTTATTATTCAACTCATTTTTGTTGTCCTTTCTCTTAATGTCTTAACAGTTTTTTATACCCTGATCCCATTAAAAATGGGAAAAAAGGGTATAATGAAGTTGTGCAAAAGTATGTAACGGGCAGAAGGAAGCTTCTCCGACCTTATAAAGTATATATATTCTTGATCAGCATCAACAGCCGAGTCGATATAGCCATGTCCGTCTGTCCGTCCGTCTGTCCGTCCGTCTGTCCGTCTGTCTGTCCGTATGTATGAGCCAACCGATCTCAGAGACTATAAGAGCTAGAGACTCCAGATTTCGAACTTAAGCTCGCCTAATCCCTAGGCAGTACAAGTTTGTTTTCGATTTTTGATAACTCATCCCGTTTTCGATATACACATGGGATCGATAACAACAAACTTTTGAATTTTGAAAACTTTAAGATGGCATTTGAAATAATGAACAAAATAATGACAATCTGTGCAATTTTTATAAAAATCGGTTAAGAAACACCGGAGATATGGGACATTGAAGTTGTGTATGCAGAATGCAGTATGTGCGTACATACAAACACACATACTTGCAAACACTGACTGTACGCGTAAAGTATAGGGATCAGGGTATCGTCTAGTCGGGATTTCTCGACTAGAGCCTTCTTACTTGTTTTTTTTTGCTTGTTGGATAATTTTCATACCAAATACGCGTTTATAAATGAAATTAAATAAAGTTTATACATATTATAGAAAGATTTATTTTTGTTTTCCTACACAATTCGATTAAGTTGCTATACTCGATATATTGAATGAATGTTAAAACATTTTAATACCAAATCTTCTTTTCCAACTGCCAAATTATGATTTTTCAACAAACTTTACTTTGATTCTTTAACTGGGTATAATCAAGTTAAAACACTTTTAACTTTATCTATTCGAGTTGTTATATTTTCAATTCTTTGCTTGATTTTTTATTTATGTTTTTTTTTTTTTTTTTTTATGCTGGCGTCATCGTCTGATGCTATTATTATGGCTTTTTAAAGTATTAAACTAAGTAGCATTTGTTGTCCGTCTGTCTTCTGTCCGCCCAATTTTGAGGTTTGTCTAGGCTGTCAGTTACACATAGTATTTGTTTTCTTCTACTGAAGCTCTCGACTCTCGCTTCGCATTTTCTGCGTCTTTTTGGTTAATTGGCTAAAAATTTTCTACCAAATTACTTTAATTATGACAGTTACACAGAAACCTTTAAAGGTCTTTTTTATTTTTATTTTTATTTTTTTTCTTCGTCTTTTTGTTGTCGACTGTTTAGTTGCGCTTATTGCTTTGGGTCGATTTTCATCTGTCATTTTATATCATTCCACCAATTTATTCGCTGTCATCTTTTCGATGCTCGCGTTGTTGTTGTTATTGGTTGGTTGGTTGGTTGAATGGTTGCTGCTGCAGCATTACAAAATTTGTTAAATAATTGCTGATATTATTGTTAAGACTCGCTGCGTGTGTGTGTGTGTGTGTGTGTGTATTGAAAGGAGTCGTGTGGATGGAGCGACTCTTAATACAATTGAATAGTGGGTCAGAGTCAATAAATAGACTTGCCAATTGTTGTCGTTGATTTCGTAACAAGCATATAAATATTGGCTACAATCGTTACCAACAACTCTTGCCAACGTTTCCTTTTTTCTCAGGAATCAGTAATTGATTCAAATACAACATACTTTAACGACTGACTTGCCATTAAGTGCGTTCGTACATTGTATGTTGATTGAGTTCAAGGCGAAAATCTTATGTCAGAATACCAAGAACTTAAGAGCATTCTGGAAGTCTTTGGTTAGATAAATAAATCGTTTAAGAACCAAAACATATAGTTAACGTTATGAATTTACAATCCCACAAAAAAAAAAACACTATTCGAAATAATATCTTTTAGGCATAATAAAATAAAAGTAGCTGATATTTGTTATTGAATAAAGCCATTACTCCCAATCTCTTATACTTACTTTGAGTTAAGCCAAAGCCAAAATGCATTTGGCCAATTAATTAAAAATATATATATGAATATCTAATATACAACATTTGAAAAGTAGTCGTAATAAAGTGCTTAAACAGTTTAGTTTCTGCAACAAAAAACTCGTCTTTCGTTTCGTCTGTCGGTTTTAAACAACTCAAATAAACGGAATACTTAAAAGTATGTACATACAAACTCATACATACGTACATATCTGTGTAAATCCGTGATTAAGGCATTGCATAAGCTGCGGCAGTGTTTTAATTGCTGCACCAAGCATGTTGCATGCCGCACGAATTGCCCATTGCTTGGCGAATGCGATTGCGTGTGGGGTGGGTGAGCTTACTGTTTGCTAGCAAGGCGGGCGAGCGGGAGGTAAGTGGGTGGTTGGCAGGTGCATCGGTTTAGTGGCAAGTTTTATGTGTGTTTTGTGGCCAAAAAATATTGAAGCGTACTTCCGCGTCGCGAGTACGAGCGATAAGCGAAATTGAAACGTTTTTGCAGTCAGTGTGGCACGAGACCAGCAGCAACACCATTACGCATACGCCGCTTTGTACTGCCATACATACATACATACCATACATATATACTGAAAATTGGCGTATTGGCGTTGAAGCCAACTTCAAATTGAAAGCTTACAACAAAGTCGAACGCATTACAAACGTTATGCTTGGCCGAGCGCAAAACATTAATAAATACCTGCGGTTTAATTCAAAATAATTTGTTTAAACATTTCCTTTTGTTTAACACTGCCCGTTGGCAATTACCCGTTCTGACGTGCACCACAACATTCTCAGACATCAAACCACCCAACAACCCAACCACCCACCTCTTCACCCCTAGATTCAATTTTAATTGTTGCCACAAACCCACACACAAACATTTTGCATGCATTTAGTGGGAAGCTGGGCATTGTTTTTAACGGAATGCAATACATAAATTGAACGGATGATGAGTGGATGTGATATACATCACCAAATCGAATTGCAAATTGCCAACAGAAACGACCACGTGTCGTCGCTCAAGGTCAGAGGCGTGTGCGGGAATATGTTTATACATATGAACGAACTTACTCATATAAATATGTATGAATTGAGTTTGATGAGTTCGAAAGTAATAAAGTTTGAAGGTAGTTTTTCTGATTAACACTTTATTGCCTATCGATAATTATCGATATTTTTTTACACATTGAATTGAGTTAGATGAGTGAGAAAGTAATCAGTTAGAAGGTAGTTTTTCTGATTAACACTTTATTGCCTATCGATAATTATCGATATGCTTATACATATGAACGAACGTACTCATATGTATAAATTGAGTTAGAAAGTAATAAGCTTGAAGATAGTCTTTCTGACTAACAATTTATTGCCTATCGATAATTATCGTTTTGTACTCATATAAATATGTATGAATTGAGTTAGAAAGTATTAAGCTTGAAGGTAGTTTTTCTGATTAGCACCATATTGCCTATCGATAATTATCGATATGTTTATCTTATTAATGTTATAGGTATGAAAGTATGTTAAAATGTTTTTTACTTTACACGCAACAACTTCAAAATTGCTTTTTATGAAACTTTTGGAACAGTATAGCTTATACATCTGAGATATTGATATGTAAAGTAATTGTCATACGAGAGAGGGCCTGAAGTGTGAAGGTACCATGCGGAAGAAGTACATTGTTGGGAATACAATGAGCTTTTAACGTGCATACAAAGACTTTTTACGGCAATTCGCTTTCCACGCGTGCATGTTTTAACATAAAAACAACTCAACTGATGGTATATGAATATGTATGAAATAAGTTAGACGGTAATAAGCATTAAGTAAGTTTCTGATTATGTCTTTGACTGAATAAACTCTGTTGCCCATCGATAATTATCGATATGTTATGTATATGATTAAAAAGTGTTAAGCTTCAAGATAATTAAACGGATAATAGAATTTATGCTATAAGCCCTTTATTGCTTATCGATAATTATCGATAATTTACTTTATTTGTCTATGCAAGATTTCTAACTAAACACTTAACATCTCAAAAGACATCTTCTTCAAACAAAGCACAATGCTGAAAATATTTAGTTACAATAGACATCAAGAACGAACATTACTTAAGGCTTGTTTATCGCCTAACTGTACCATCTCGCCTTTATGACTTTAACTTGTCTCAATAGTTGTTTTTGTTGTTTTTCTAGTTGTTGATGAGCATTTCAACTATTGTTCATAGTTGATCAACGTTAGCTCGGGTATTAAGTGAGTTGATTTAGTAGCAGCTTTCACACACACACACAATCACATACACATAAAGCGAAAGTTTACACACACACACACACACATACTAAAAGTCACAATCACAGTAACCGTCAAAGTGATACAAAGTAACAGCTCACACATTTAGGCTAATCTATTGCGCTGAGTCAGTTTGCAGCAACTGCATTTAATGTCATTTAGAGTGAAATAATGTTAATCGCATGTCCAATTTAATGACTTTTAGCACACCGCTCATGACTTGAAGCGATTTGCATGCATTTGCCTCGCAGATCAGCAAATAAAATCAACAAAAAAAAAAAAAAAAAAAAAACCGACAGCTAAAACAAAAAACCAACAAAACACACACACACTCCCCGAAGCTTGGCATACTCTTTTCGTGATATTATTTAAGAGTCGATATCAACGATTTGGCCAAGTTGCATATGCCCGTCATATCAAGTGTATATAAACATATATGTGTGTGTGTATATAAAAACTTTAATTAAATTGCCGCGCACATTGAAATTGAATTGAAAATCGGTTTTGTTGCGCTTTTTTATGTCATGATTAGCGCGACTCTTTGCCAACTGCTACGAACGAGAAATATATATTCGTATATACAAATATAAGATCTGTTTTGACTTTGCGCAAATAAGCATCAAATCTCACAGTTTTGGGCCAACACTTCAGCCATGCCCCGCAAATTCCAAGATCCAAGCGACACAAAACCGAAACCGAAACCAAATCTCAAAAAAAAAAATAAGCTAAGAAAACCCTAACGCGAATGCCATTGTGTCCAAGGGAAACTATCGAAAAGAATTGCACATTTTCAGGAAAAATAACTTTTAAATATTTAATAATTGAATAGTAAAAGTAATATTAGCAAACAAATTTATAAAAATAAAGATTTTTGTTATGGTTAAGAACTTTTAGCAATTGAAAAAACTAAGAAATAAATTAAATAAATGAATACAAGGAATAAAAATTGTTCATCCTAAGACTATAACAGTTTTTGTACCTTAAACATAATTATTATTATTTCATCGATTAAGTTTCTTCTTATTTTTGCCATAAATTTTATCATTAAGTGATTATATTTTTGCCCAAGAATAGAACATTGTGTGCCCATAGTGTGCTCCATTGCTATGGAAATGCTGATCGAGTCATATAGCTGGAGTTGTGACTCCGAATCGGAATCGGAGTTGTAGTTGATGTTGCAGACAGAGTTGAAGTTGGAGTTGGCGTTGGAGTTGGTGTTGGATATGGAGATGAAGTCGCGGAGCTTGTTGCGCTTTGATGTTCGTCTTGTTATTATTATTATTATTTTTATTGTAGTTGTTGTTGTTATTGTTGTTGTTGTTACGGCGGCGACGGTTCTCATTTGAATTTTTATGCATTTTGACATGGCAAAGGGAGGAGAAGCGAGAGAGGGAGTTGCAAGTTGCATTAAGCGGCGTGTGGCCAACGAATGTTGTTAGTGGTTAGCTGGTGTTGTCATTTGGGGTTGTTTGGTTGTTTAGCCAGTTTGTAGAACGTTGTTTCATTTGTCTCAATCAGCAATCAGAAATGAATGTTTTTTGGCTTTGCGCCTTTTTTTGATCTTTTTTGGTTGAACATGGTTTTTCAATTTTCGTGCATGACTTTTTATGGCTCTATTCATTTGGCTCTCTTTCACACTTCATCTATCTTTATCTGCGCCCATTCTATTATTATTATTATTATTATTATTATTGTTATTATTATGAATGTATATGAGTTGTATTGTAATTAAGTAAGCTAATTAATTTGCCATTTGCTATTTGCTTCTTTTTTTTCTGCAGTTGTTGTCTGCGTGTCGTTGAAAGTTTCCCACGAATCGCGAAACGCCAATCCAATCAAAAGTCAAAAGTTAAAAGCGAGTGTCACATTTAACTTGAGGCTCAAACATTAAAGATGACAAAAAGCCAACAAGTTCGCTTTGCACGTAAGAAATCTGATAAAGGGAGCAGCAGCATCGCCAGCATCAACAGCATCGGCAGCATCGGCAGCATCATCAGCTTTTCATCCACTTCTCTACCAACTTTAACTTCAGCTCCTGCTTTTGTGATGTTGCTCTTCTTTCTCATTGCACTCGTCACGTGAGTTTTAGCGCAAAATGCTTTGAACGATTGAATGCATCTCAGATGCAGAAACGATCACATAACGAGTACCCAGACTTAAGTCGCAGTCAAGATTCAAAGACTCGACTCAAAGACTCAAAGACTTTTGTCCTCATCATCATCATCAACATCATCATCAGCATCAACATCAACATCATTTTTTTTTTGTTCTGTTCTGTTCTGTTTTGTTTTTTGTTTCGGTTTTTTTTTTTGCGTCTGTGGACAACTCAAAAGAAGTGTCACACACAATCCGCTTGCATTTTGGCATTTGTCAACTTTCATGCGCTGCGTTGCGTATGCCCAACAACAACAACAACAACAACAACAACAAGAACAACAACTGGAAACAGTGGCGGCATTGACTGTTTTAAGCCGCTTCTGGCTCTCCTCCGGTTCTACGCTGCTCACTTTTGTGTCCTTTATCTAAAATGCTTTCTGCGTAAATTGCGTATTGAGTTTAAATTAAATTTGCCAAGATTAAGATAAGGAATTGCAGTTTTTAGCTCACAACAACAGCAACCGAAGCAACCGAAGCAACCGAAAGTTGATCCCAATCCCAAGCAAAGCTGCAGTGCGTCGCGGCTTTTAGCTGCATTGCTGCGCATTGGCGCGTAACCAAAAAGGTGTCTTAAACGTTTTTCTCTTCAACAGCCACCGCGAGATTGCTCACAAGGGGGTACAAGGGGTACAAGGGCGGTACAGGGTTACAGGTAGAGAGGCAAACGAAAGATGTTTGCTCTCTGTGGTCGGTTTAGAAAAAGATCGATGGGAAAAATGCATGCGGTAAGTAAGCAGTAGAGTGGAGTGTGTGTGTGAATGAGTTCAGTGTTTCTTGTTTGTTTTTGTTGTTTTGTCTTTTCGAATCGAATCGAGTGCATTCGTGCCAAAGACAAGTGAATCAATTGACTAAACAGTTTGTCTTTCATATACATGACACGCTACACAAAAAAAATATACATACACTATGTACTACTAATGAACTTAATAAATGGAATATTTAATTGTTGACATACTTAAATTTAAAATATGCTTATTAAAGCAACTTTTTATACATTAGAAGAGTGTAAATTGAGTTTGTGATGAAATGTGCTACATATAGAAGAAAGCATATCCGATCCCATAAAGCATATCTGTCTGTATACATTCTTGATCAGCATCGCGAGCGGAGTTAGTTTTATGAGTTTTGAAAGTCTTCTATTTGTTGCAGTAAGATTGCTTGACCAGGCGGACCACTTAACCATATAGCTGCCATTCAGATTCAAGATATTTCTATAAAAAAACAATTAAGCTTTTGCAAGTGTATATTAGTATATTTGGCATGCCGAAGGTAGCCTTCCTAACTTGTTATATTCAAGAAAGTAGAAAATATTCTTACATGTTAAAAAATGTAGTATATGCACAATTATTTCGAACTTTCCATATTAATTCATAATTATATTTGAAGATCTCCTAACTTTCTTTACTTTTTTCTAATGTTACTTTAAATTCAATAATATTCAATAATAATATTATAGACCTTCTTGGAACTTGATCAACAACATTGCTCCTTGGAATATTTTAAGCATTTTAATAAAATACATCACTTAATTGATTCACACTGCCCCCATTCAGTTATCAATTAGTTGCCACAACCTGTAACATTTTAGCGGCTTCTGCAGCTACGCAGCAGATGCCGATTTTTATCCAGTACACAAACACACACACACACTCGTATTGAGAGAATGGTCGCTCCTTTTGGTAACTATGACCCTGTTTAGAGGGTTCTTGTTCGGACTGTGCATTGGGCTCTGTTTGTTGCAAGCTACTTGAGTTTTGTGCGCATTCATTGGATACATTTCTTAAGCGGCGCGACGCACTTCCTTTCTGGTATTTAGTGGGGCAGTTGCCACTCGCTCGCTTGTTTATTTAACTTAATACACACACACACACATATATATATATATAGACCAAATGTGTGTGTGTGTGTGTGTGCGCAACGTTAACGTGTCAAATGTCTCAAAACACTAATCCCCTAAGCAGCTTAAAGATCGCGATGCGTTGCGTTGCGTTGCGTCTTAAACGTGGCTGGAAGGAAGAGTCTAAAGACGGTGATGTTTACACAGAAAGAAAAAACTAGCTACTTTTTAGCTTATTTATTAATACATAATCCATTGATATGTTTTGCTCTTTAACATATCTTTAATATTCCGTCTTAAAATATTAAAAAAAATAAAATAATAATAGTAAAAATATTTTAAAATATTAAACATAAACTAAAAACTTGAAATAAGGAAATAAAGGCAAAAAAAATATTATTTTTTTATCAGAGATTTGGTAGTTCATAAAAAAGTGTTTCAAACTTAACATTTGTGCTAAGGTAGTTGAATAAAAATATAGTTCATTAATTTTTTTGGCATAAGTCTGAATCGAAGTTTGAGAATTCCGTTCATACTAATGGTATATATTGATTTCTTTTTTTTTCAGTGTATTGTAGAGAGAACTACCAAAGGGAGGGTAGCGGCAGTGGCAACTGAAGGTAAACTGCTGCCTGACTGTCTGCTTGACCGAAACGATCGTTTGTCAGTTTGCCAGTTTGTCAGTCAGTCAGTTAGTCAACTGGTTGTCAGATCGTCTGTTGCGTACCTTTTTTTTTTCAACAATTTCTTACACGTTCATTCATCAGTTTAATATGTGAGTGTAGTTGGGTAGTTGGTCTTTGGCGTTGGTTTTTTTTTTTTCTTTTGGGTTTTCTTTTTGGGATTTTATGTGTTTTTGTGTTGTTTTTTTTTTGCTGCTTTCTCTTAACAGTTTTACACGACGGCTCGTTGATCTCTTTATTGATATCACTTTTGATTTTCTGTCGTTCGATTTGATAAGTTGTCAGAAATCATAACAGGCCGATAAATAAGCCAGCAAGTAAGTAGTTGCCTCCGGATTGCGATTTAAAAACGAAAAAAAAAAAAAAAAACGGTTGGTAATTGAAAAATGATTTCTAATATGCACGAAATTAATCACATTTTGGATTTAGACTGCCTCGCATCGCCTCGCAACGGCATTGATCGCCACTTTGAGCGACAGCTAACATACAGTAGCCGTGAACAGAGAGAGAGAGAGAGAGAGAGAGAGACATACAGACGGACAGATGGATGGATGGACGGACCTTAAGTACATACAGTACAAATCAACTCAACGTCGAGTGCTTTTCTGCAGCCACTGTGTGTCTCTCTCTCTCTCTCTTTCTCTCTCGTTCTATATTTGTATGCTTAACGCTTAACTGTTTGTGTCTTGGCTGGAAAATTAACTCGCTCATTGGTGTCTGTCAATTGAAATGTCAGAAACGATTTATAATTTCTGTTTCTTTGGCTTTTTTTTTTTTTTTTTGAATTTTTTCTTCATCTCTGTACATAGTTGCGGCTGTTGCCAACAAGTTTATTAAAACGCTGGGTGGGGTGCGCAGAGTGCGGTGATCACTTTAGTGATTTGGTGTGATGGTGTGGGGGGTGGGTGGGGTTGTGAGAAGAGTGTTGTTTGGATTGAGGTCTGCAACCAAGCGCAACTTTAGCAAAAACATAATGCTGATAATTGCAATGGAGAATAAAAAAAAACCGTCAACTTGATTTTGTATTCATAATTTATTTACTGCGTTTTTGCCTACACTGAACGAAATCGATTGAGCATAAATAAAAAAAGAAAATCATTTAATTTAAATATTTCCATTAAACTCTGCACAAAAAGTTCATCAAACTTTGTTTTTTGCTATTCACACTTCTTTTTTCGCGGTATTATTATTTAATATTTATGTTTTATCAATTTTGCAAAGTGAATCGAGAGAGAGAGAGAGAGAGAGGGGGAGAGACAGAGCGAGCAAGGAGAGAGATCATTAAGCAAAAGTCGGGACTGTTGTCAGGTTTGACACTTTAGCTTACAAACGACATATGAAATGGCTTAACGAATATTGACAGCCAGCCTAAAAGTGGCCATTTGAAGAGCGCAAGACGCCGCAGATTCGCATTCAGATACAGATACAGATACAGATACATATGCAGATACAGATTCCGATTGCGGATGCACGCAGCGAATCACAATCAGCCAGCTTAAGAGTTTCTCAAAGGTGGGGGGGTGGAAGAGGAGGGGGTGGGGGAGACGCAACGTAAAGCTGTGCGTCTTAAGGCGCAAAATGTGTTACGGTGTTAATGCCAGTGCTCAATTATAGCCAGCGATAAAATCGATTGGTTCATTTAAATTGGCTGCCTCGCAAAGTATGCAATGGATTTTTTATTTTTTTTTTTCTGCATAAAAGAAATCAAAAAGGCTAATGAATTTGTTAAATATTTATCGATCTGAGATGTAAAAATTATGAATATGCAAGAAAGTAAAAAAAACATTTGCATTGAGTATTTTTATATGTAATTATTAGAATTTTACTTGCTTTTAATGTTAATATTTTCTATTGGTAAAAGTATTGTGGAAATCGCTTCTACAAATTTTGAGTTTATAGGGAACAAACATTCGAATAAGTTTGCTAAACTGATAAAGTTAGTAACTTATTAAATTCAACCTATGAATTACCAACAACGACAACAACAACAATTATAGTAGGTGGTTTAAGCTAGTTTCAGTACAAAATTTAAGCATCGCCATTCGTAATTATGAATTTGCTGTGTGTGTGTGTGTGCGAAAAGTATATGATAGATGCGCGCGCGCTTTTGTACAACTGGTGTAAAATGTTATGCAAACAATTTACAAACAATTGTTGGCGCTGGCAAGCTGGCAACAAGAGGCGGTCGCAACAACAACATTGCATTGTGGCACAAAGCCGCAAGTTGCAAACGAAATGAACAGTAAATTAAGAGTTTTTCCTTGGGCCACCGACAGCAGCTTAATTAGTTACAATAGATTAAATTTCAAAGGAATTTCTCCAAACCGCAGCAACACAAAACACAAGCAGAAACAGAAACAAAGGCAATAAGCAAGGCCATACTCTTTCCTATACCCTGTACATATGTATGTAGGTATGACTATGACTAATTAAGAGCACTTGCCTGAACTACTCTTTCTCTCACTCTCTCTCTTTCTCTCTCTCTCTGTGCCTCTGTCTCTCTGGTTTCGCTCATTAGCGGAGCATTCAGTTTTGCACCACTGCCAACTGAGAGCAGAGAATTGAACGCTTCTGGCCCTGACCATGTACCTTGCCATGAAGATTCATTGGATCACCAGTTGGGTATCCAGCGTCCAAGCTTGGAGTAGCTATATTTGTTCTTGTTGGTGTTGTTGGTGGTGGTGTAGTATGCTGTGTGCTAAGGTGCAGAGTGAATTAAATTGCGGTGGCGTCAGTTCATTACAGGTGGTTGACTTTTATGCTCTGTTCGCTGTTCGCTGCTCGCTTTTTGCTTCTTGCCTCTTGCGCTTCCCGCTTCCCGCTTCTTGTGAAATGCTTTGCCTCACTTTGCGTTCTGTGTTGCTTTGTTGCTTGTTAAGAGTCTTGGTTAAGTTTTTCTTATATATTTTTTGCCTTCTTATTATTTTTTGTTGTGAAAAATTTACGAAGCGTTAACGAAGCATTAAAGCGCGCATTTAACAAATTTACTTAAAACTGCATAAATTTTCAGACTACAGCGGAAGTTGCCAGCGTCATCGTCGTCATCGTCGTCGTCGTCGTCGTCGTCTTTGGCGTCGCTTTTGTCGTTTTGCGCTTGCGCAGCCAGCAGCAGCTGGCAGAGTGAAGAAGTGGAGTGCGAGGGGAGTGCAGGAAAGTGAAATGGAGTTGCGCTCCTAAACGGCATTTTCATTTTCTTGGCAATTTTGTCGGTTAGGCACAGGTGCAAAACGTTACATGTTACAGCATTTTGGAGTCTCCTCTTCGTTGATCAGAAATGTTTGATTTTGTTTTTAGGCAAGATCTTTCAGTAAAGTCAACATTATTTTTTTTTTTTGTATTAAAAACTTTGCAAAGTCATGAAAACATTCAACATCTAATTAAACTTTTGTGTATTTCTTCAAATCATTTTTGATTTTCATCAAAAACATAAATTATTAAATCAATATTATATCAAACTTATATAAATAATATACAAATATAAATACAAATTTTGTCTAAATGAAAAAAATATTATTAAATATTAAAAAATGCTAAGCGCACAAGAAATAATGCTTTTAGATTAAAACAACTTGTTAATCATGAGCAATTATTTAACATTAACTATGATAAGATAACAAAATATTCTTTAAGATCTCACAGAACTTATGTATAATTATAAAGAGCTATTCAACTAGTTGTTGAATGTTAATAAGCATATAAAATAATTGTGTCTGAATATATTTTCTTTTTTTTTGTTTTTTTTTTTTTGTTAATTTGGCTATGTGATTAATTGTCTATGCGAGTTGAAGATGTGAACAAAAAGTTCGCTGAGGCGGAAAAAATGAACAGCAAACTTTTAATAATAATGAAAAATTTCAAATGCGCTTAAGAAACTACAACGGTTCGTTACACGTTAAATGCTGTTGCTAAAAACTAATTTATAGGGTCGAAAGCAAAAAAAAACACACACACACACACACAGAGAGAATGAACACAGAACAAGTGTTCACAAAAAGATAAACGAGAAACCGAAAAAAGAAGAATACAAAAAACTCAATGAAAAATCCCCTTGCAAGAGCGACTTTTGCTGCTTAGCGCTCATTACATCAACTGAAGCGCATCTATTATTACCACATTATTCAAATTTGACTTCTAACTGCTTAGCTGGCTATCTTGTGTGTTGGCCAAGTGGCCAAGTAGCCAAGCGGCTGTAGGTGAAAAGTGGAATTTTTATGAATGATTTATTGTAATTTGCTTTAAGAGTTATGTTCACACCATCCCCAAATAAAAAAGAGCCTGGCCTGAGCATTGCATTTAATCTAATCTGCTATACAAATTTAATTTTTATTTTTATTCGGGGGCGGGGAGCTGCATGTATGTGTGTGCATATGTGTGTGTGTGTGGGGGGTGGATCCCGTTGGCGGAGTCTTCGGCTTTGTCTGCTTATGCCAAATATGCAAATTAATGACAAAATAAGGTGTGTGTTTTGCATCGGCCTCCGCAGGCGTGTTAATGAGCTATTTTCGGCTGGACGGGGGTGTGGCAACTACCTACCACACACATATATATATATATATATATATCTAATAAAAAAAGTGTGTGTGTATGGGTAACGGTATAGTTTCTTATGTGAATTTGTATACACTTAAAAAGAATCGTAATGCCTGAAGTACTTAGAGTCAAAGTTTCTTTTAAGTAATATCATTTTAAAAAATAACTTATATTAATAATAAATATTTAATATTATTTAATGCAAAACTTAATACAAACAATTCGAAAATTTATAAACTTTTCGTAGGTTAATAAATAAATTAAATAATAAATTAAACTTAAAAGAATAAACTAAATATTTTGCATAGCTTTCAAACAATGCGTGGAATATTTTTAAAATATTATAATACTAATAAATAAATGTAGTTGTAGTTTGTTATTAATAATTATGTTTATTTATGAATTATATAATATATATTATTGATTATAATTATATTTCTTTATTTTGACATTTTTATTTGATTTTGAAATATGTATAAATCTAAATTTGTTGCTTTTTTTTGTGTACGTAAATCGAATATCATTGTGAAATGTATTTTTTTCAGTGTAGTGGTCAGTCGAAGAAAAAATAAAACGTAGCTCATCAAAAGCCTGCCCCTTATCTAGTCAGTGAGCTCAAATTGGGTGTGAGAATAAATTTCTCAGTTATTTTATTTATCTAATTTTTTTTTGTTTTCGTTTTTTTTATTTTTATGAGTCGCTTGCTTCGGCGGTTATAATGGGCACTCAATTGGTTTTAAGACCTTTTGCAGAAGCGAGTAGGAGAACAACAAGAAGAAGAAGAAGAAGAAGTAGATGAAATAACCCAAACTAAACGAGAAAAAGAAGAACTGCGATCTCAGATCAGACCAGAAGAGACACTCGTTTGTGTGGCTTGTGGTGGCCGTTAGATGTTTTATTCAAGATTAATTGTTAATTTTTTTTATTGCTGGTCTCATTTTCGTTTGTTTGGCGCTGGCCAAGAAATTAAGTTAAACTTAAGTAGTTTCTTTTTTGTTTTTGTTTTTTATATATATATATATATATATATATTCGGGGCGAACGAACGGAAATGTTATCGCCCCAATAAAGTACCATAATTTGTAGTCATAAATCTTTTAATCTAAACTCACACACACACACACACTCACACACACACACACACAGGTAGAGTTTTTGGGTATAATAAACGTGTAAATAGATGGAAAACGATCTACATACAAAGTGGCATTAGAAAAGATTTAAGATCTAAGATTTAAGTTTGAAGTGTGGTGAAATGAAGAATTGTTGTTGTTGTTGTTGTTGTTTAATGTTCTTTGGTGGTGCTGTTAACCCAAATCGCATGCCAATTCAAAAATGGCTAAAGCCAACAAGCCATCAAATTAAATTCAAGAAAAAACGGCGCGATTATTAAAAACAGAAAAAAAAGAAGCTTTTTAATTGCTGTATGCCGTGCCGAGATTGCTACAACAACAACAAACACAACCAACAACATCCACAATCCACCATCGAAATGCAGCCATAACAACAACAACAACAACAACAACACGCAAAGTTTTGGGGGGACTGCCTTGAACGGTCCGAACATTTTTGTGTTAAATGCGATTAATTGCGATATTATATTCTTATGTAATCGTAAACGTAATCATAGTATGTAGTTAAAGTTAAAGGCAATAAAAAAAATAGAAAAAAAAACAAAAAACGCTACACGTAAAACGTAATACGATGGGTGGCTGGAAGCGGGTGGAACGAACGAAGGGTGGGGGCCAAGTAAAAGGGAAGTGAGACACAATGAAGCTCGCGTTTTGAGCCACCACCCCAAACCCACTGCATGTGTGTAGGTTGCATTGTTGTTTTGTATGTATGTATGTATACGCTACATTTTCGCCAAGATATATCAAGACATTAGCTGAAAGTTACAAACAGCGGAAGCAAAGCATATGGAGAGAAAAATGGCAGTGCAAAAATGGCAATAACAAACAAAATAATAATAATAACTATAATAATCACATGTGAATCAATAAGCAGAAAAGTTTGTATAAAAGTTAATATAAAATATGAATAATATTTTGTAACAGGAAATCAGCGCTTTAACAATTTTTATTTTATTTTTTTAAGGTCTTAAATTGAGTGTTTATAGCTGAAAGTAATCTTCGTTGATCTTAACAGTCGAATTTACTACATATCTATTGAAATTTATTTGAAAATATTAAAAGGTTTTGCAGCTTCGATTTTTATAATTATTACTTTTGAAATTTTCAAAGCAAAATATGTTTAAAATAAATTGAACACATTTAAATGTTTACTGTTTTTTTTTTTTTATATTTTTAAAGTGTTTTCATTCTTTTTTTTATAATATAATTGCATTAAAATGGTTTCATTTTATTTAAATTTAATATTATTTACTTATTTATTTATTTTTTAGCATTTAATACTAAAATAAATAGTGTAGTTTTCTAGTTGCAGAAGAGTATTTGTTTGTCGATCTTATTATTATTTCCTTTGTTTTTCTTATTTTTGGTTTGGTTTTTTGTTTTGTTTTGCACTGTTTGCATTTTTATTTTCTAATTTAATTTCAAGCTGCGACTTTCAATAAAACTTTGCTGCCGTGTTGTAGTTGTTGCTGTTGTTGTTGCTATTGTTGTTGCTGTTATTGTTATTGTTGTTGGTGTAGTCGAAGAGTTGCACATGCAACTTTGCTTTATGACTCATGACAACATGCAACATGATGTCATGTTTCGTTTCGTTTCGTTTTGTGCCTCTAGTCGGACCAACTAAACTAAACTAAACTAACGAACTAACTAACTAACTGACTGACTAAGTAAACTCATTTTTGTTGTTATTGTTGAGCTTTTGTTGTTGCTATTTAAGTATGCGATAGCTTAAACTCTGCATTTATTTAATGGCCTTCTGATGAAACATACAAGAACCGTTACCAGACAGACACAACATACACTGAACGACTAAATGACTGACTGACTGACTGACTGACTGACTGACGATCTGTCGCTGTTGCTCTTCCCATGGCTAGGTTCGTTGACTCTTTGGTGCGGCTGTGGCTGCGGCTGCTCGCTGTTATAATTGCCACTAAAAATGTCAGGTGCTAAACGCTATCAGCCAAGTAGAACAACCAGCTACAACATACAACAAACATACAACAACGCACAACAACGCACAACAACGGCAACGACACGACCAACAAAATTATAATGACAATGAAAACAAATTTACAGATTTCCATTCAAGGCACACACACACAAACACACAAACACACAAGCACAAACACTTACACACAGATAGATAGATAAATAGTTAGTTAGGGAAATAGTGGAAATTAAGTGTTGGTACCAAAAATTAGTATCGCGTTTTTTCTATCTTTAAACAGCAAACAGAACAAAAGAGATCGACGCATTTTTATGGCCTATGCCCCGGGGCGCAAGAGGTGCCACAGACCCCATTTGATACACACCACTAACCGCAGCAGCAGCACCACCACCACCACCACCAACACCAACACCAACAAAGGCAACACCAACGCCAGCCAAAGAGACCGGAAGCGATGCTTATCGGCCAGTTCTGTCCAGGCCGGGTCTAAAATAGTGTATGTTGTGTTTTCAAAAATGCAAGCCATTCGGGGATTTGCCAAAAGACTGTAACTCACTTGTCAGTTTATGTACGAGAGTAAAATACACTTGCATTTTAGGGTATATCACCTTTTTCATTGCACTAATGTTGACAACTATCATTCATATATTTTGAAATAGTTTCGTTCCTTTAGACTTTGATCAATACTTTATTTAAACATTTCTAACAAATATTTTACCTACGTATACCTCAAATTCGCTTAATATTTCTTTTACACTAAGCTCTCTTCTTAAACTGAGGAGCACCATAAGTACCATAAGAAGCTGCAGGTCTTTTAGTATCAATCAGTATCAGTAGGCAGTATCAAAACTATTCAGAAATGTATTGTTAAATACGTAAAAACTTAAATTAAACTCAAACTTAAGTTAGACCTATGAAAAACCCCTTATACTCTTTCAAAACACAACCAAACAGTATTATTATTATTATTATTTTTATGTTCTTACAAAAACATGAATACTTAAAGTAAGATTTACTTGAAGAATTGTATATTTTCATTATCAAATGAATACTTTTGACAATCACTTACCTAATGTGTGATGAATCATGCATATATCACTATACTTCTGTACTAGCTGCTATGTCTTTTTATTCTATACACTTCTTTTCGAAGTAAGTGCATTTAATATTCGCTTTTGCTTGTTCTTTCCCATTCCTGTTGCTGTAATTATTGTTGTGTTGTGGCTGCCCTGTTAAACAATGCGATTAAAATATTTAAATTCAGCTTTGGCGAGTGCGAGAAAAATACTTTTTTTCTTTCTGTGAACTGCGCGCCTGCGCGCCTGATAAATGAGACAATTCCACTGCGACGGCAGCACAGCATTTACATATAGAACGAATGCTAAACGAAGAAGGCCAAAACTAACAACAGAAACAGAGTAATGGGAATGGGGTGGTGTGTGGTGTGTGGTGTGGTGGGAGAGGGGAAGGTGAAGGGGGTAGGTGTATATAAACGTTGCGCTTCGTCGCTCGTTTAATTGCTCCTGTCGCGCGAATTGTAGTTCCTTGAGCTAAGTTGACTTCCAATTCCACTTTTCACTACAAATTCCTCACCTCCTTTTCCCTCTTCCCGCAACCCCAATTATTTGCGTGTCATGCGCCAAGCAGCGACGCCGCGTCGCAGTCGCTGTCACAGTCGCACAGTTGCAGTCGCCCGCTGGCTTGGTGCAATTATTTAAATCACTAAACAAAACTTAACCAACTGTTAAAATATAAACTAAAATGCATTTAACTGTTTTGGGCTGTTTTGTCAACAAAGTGCTTTCATCATCATTATCAACATCATCATCATCATCATCATCACCATCATCATCGTCGTCGTTATTGAAATCATAATGAACATCGTTTCCCGCTCAAGTACACCTCTTCCTGTCACTGCCACTGCCACTGCCACTGTCACTGTTACTGTCACTGTTACTGTTGTCGTGTTGTTTTGTCTGTCAGCACTTTTGACACAATTACCTCTCCAAAAATACACACGCACATACATTTCTACATACAAAGTACAATCAAACAATTAAACACTTGGCTAAAAATGTGCCCTAATTCGTTTTTTTTTAGATTTCTATATGCTTAATGTATTTATATTCATATTAAACAGTTTGTTAACCTGTTTAACTTGCCACTTTCATTATACAATTTTCCAGGCTAACAATTGTTCTCAATTAAAGTCAGTTTGTTTCTAATTTATAGCGGTAGCATCAATAAAATATAATTTTCATAATGGTCTTTAATTTACTGAAAGATTTCTTATAATTTTCTCGGTTATCCGTTTGCAATTGGATAATCGTTTTGTATTAAGGTTAAGTCAAGTACTTAAAGGCGACTTTTCGCTCCTTAAACTATCCATTTATTTTGTGATTACTATAAATATCATTTTCCTTACTTCTAAATAATTTGTTTTTTTTTTTTTTCAAATTACTTTTACGCCCATTAGGAGCTCTTATGAATGGCCCTCAACAAATTTTCGGTCACTTTTCATTGGTCGGTCTCTTTAATAAACTAGCCTATAAATAATTGAACAAAAGCGGCAACAATTTCACGTAATTATTCTTGCCCAGCTATTTGTCTCTTCGCTCTCCTTGAGATCTGAGATTTTGTTGTGTATTTCATTTCATTCTGCTTGTTTTTTGATTTTGTTTTTTTGTTGATGTTTTAGATTTGGCTGCGGCGCGTTTAATGCGTTTTAAATGGTAGCAAAATTTGATATAATTATAATTATGCTACTTCAGTGTTGAGAGTCGCATTGTTCCATCTGTTGTTCGCTGGTTTTGTTTCGTTTGTTCGTTCGCTCGTTTGGTTTGAGTTTGAGTTTGAGTTTCAGTTCGAGTTAGAGTTAGATGCCAAACAGCGATAAAGCTTTTGACGCAATAATAGACACCACAACAACAACAACAAAAACAACAACACAGTAACAATGTTCATAACAAGCCAAACACAACAAAAAACGATTTTAATGAGACACCCGCGACGCAATTATTTAGATAGAGGCAAAACTGAAAGATAGAGATAGAGAGTTAGGGATAGATAGATAGAAAGAGACATGAGAGAAATGTGTATGTTAATTAAGGCTAATGCAACAATTGTCGAATGTGGTTGTTGTTCTTGTTCTTGTTGCTACTTCAATTAATTGACACAAAATGAAATCACAACGAACAACACAAATTTTGGCAACAAAGCAAATCATATTGCTAACGAATCAGTCAGAGCAAACTTACAAAAAAACAAAAAACTATTTGGAATGGTTTTAAAAATGTTTAAAATACTAAATAATATAACTAAGTTCTTTTCAACTTAAACATGGTTTTTAAATAATTTTAAGAGTTAGAAAAAATATTTAAGAAAGTCCTCAAAATATTATTATTATAAAAATCACTTTACAATAAATTCTAGTTTCTTTCCTGCTTTATGTGAAGTATTCAAGAGCCAAATACTATGAAGATATATGTATATATATATGTCTGTATGTATGAGAAACAAATGTTAAAGGGAAAGGAAACGAAAATCCTCATTCAGAAATAAATGTTTCTACTTGAGCGCTCAATTAGCTAAAATTCCAATTGCAATTGTCGCTTTGTCGCATTGCGGCTGCACTTTATGCGTTTTTTATGCAAATGAAATACTATACAAAAAAAAGGTAGTTGCAGGAAGGACATCAGTTAGAGTTTTTTTTTTTGGTTTGTGTCCTGGGCATCATCATTAACGCAATAGGCAATAAATGTCGCTCTCTAATTGTTCTCACGAACGAGTTGCGAAGCGCAAAAAAAAAAAAATCAAATGATAAATTATCATGTAGTCAACGTCGACGTCGACGTTGCCACTCAGTCAGCCAATGTCAAATGTAAATGATTATTATTATAATTGTCTCTTTGTATATTTGTCTCTCTCTCTCTCTCTCTCTCTGTCTCCGTTTCTCTCTCTGGCTTTCGCTTGTCGCTTGTCTGTTTGAGTTAACCATGCGTGAAATTTATTTAAATTTATTTTTAAGTGTGCTCAAGTTTAGAAAAACTTATGTATATATACAGATAAATATAATTGTATATCCATATTGTATACACGAAAAAAAAAATAAATAAAATTCAAAACAAAACGTGCCAGCAACAATTGCACATATATATTCAAATTCAAATAGATATAGTAACTTAGCAAATTTATTTGAATTATGCATTCGCATCTTGCTAACAACTATACTTAGAACATAACGGCAATCTATAAGGTAGCGAGACAACAACAAAAAGCAAGTAAGAAGGCTCTAGTCAAGAAATCCCGACTACCCTGATACCCTGAACCATATACTTAAAGCGTACAGTCAGTGCTTGCAAGCATGTGTGTGTGTGTGTATGCACATACTGCATGCTGCGTACTCAACTTCAATGTTGCATATCTCCGGTATTTCTTAACCGATTTTAATACAAATTTCACAGATTTTAATTATTTTGATTAATGTTTCTAGAGCCGTCTCAAGCTTTTGTAAATTCAAGGTTTTGTTGTTATCGATCCCATGTGTATACCGGAAACGGGAAGAGTTATCGAAAATCGAAAACAAACTTGAACTGCCTAGGGATTAGGCGAGATTGTGTTCCAAATCTGGAGTGCCTAGCTCTTATAGTCTCTGAGAAAAGGAATAAATGCGACCTAGTGTCACCAAGCTTGATCAGGAATATGTAAATATATACTTTATGCGATCAGAGATGTCTTAACCAATGCAAAAAATGTTATCTTAACTATGTTTATGTAGAAACTTGTTAGTTGCCTAATGTTTATCAACTATAAACTATTTTGAAATGCAAGAAATAACAAAATATTTCCTATGATATGTAAAAAACATATTTTAAACTATAACAACAGCAACAACATAGACAACAAAAACTATAGCCCATGTGATATTTTAATGTCTAAGCTATCTTTTTGAAAAGCTTCATTTAAATCCATTCTGTAGTTTTTGCGTTAAAGAGTAACAAAAAACCATACAAACTTCTTCAGTTGTATTATAAATGTTTATTTGAAAGAATTATTTAATAAATATAATAAAAAAAAACTGTAGGTCAATTTTTAATTGAATTGAGGTTTATTTTCGAATCCATACTTCAACAGCTGCACTGATCTGAAAGCTGCACAGCAAAACGATCCCTGATCAGTGATCTTTCTTCTCTTCTTGGATACGGCATACAGTAATTACACATCTCTCCACCATCGATAGCCATTTAAGCCGGAAATGTTAAAGCCGCCGACGACGTTGCGTCTCATATCTTATTGTAGGGTTACCAAATTGTCAATGACCGAACGTTCAGCGTTAAGCTTTGTCGGAAGGTATTTCTTATATTTTTTTGCTTTCTGTTTATTGCGATGAAAATTGGATTGTTGGTAACATCATTAAAAGGCCATAGAAGCAAAATGGCAAAAAAAAAAAAAATGCTTATGAAAAGCCTTAAAACGTTTTCGTTTACCAAAGGAGTTGGTTGGTTGCTCAAAATGGACGTGTACAGGGCCTAAATTACAGCCTACGATCTTTTATATGTGCCAAAGTTATACTACACATTCGCTGCTGGGGCAGCCATCATTGCCAATTACAATAACAATTGCAAAATATGCAAAATTTAACAACAACAGCAACAACAACGATCGCCATACAATTAGGCTAACAACTGTTGCTGCTGCCGTTGTTGTTGTTGTTGTTGTTAGTAAATGCAACTGCGTGATTGGATTAAAGCCAACAAACAAAAATCGAACCCTGATCACAAAGAGAGAAGCTGAATCTGAATCTGAAACAGAGGAGAGAAAAAAAAAAATATAGCCGTGCCGAACTGCCATTTCGATCGCTAATTTTTCGCGTTTATCTCATTATTCCACAGATTTTTGAGTATTTATCTGTGGGGGCATTGAGGCACCCCCATTTCAATTTCATTGCCAACGCCTTCCCCTCCCCCTCCCCCAACACCATCATGCCACAAAAGGATCTGGCGTTCGTTCAATGCATCCAATTAGAGAGAGAGAGATCTCAGCGTTCATCTTTGGCTTCGTTGGCATCTCTTAGGGGAATGATCGTGCTAAACTTCATTAAATCTTTTTTCTCAAAATCGCTTTTCAACTCGTTTCTTATCCGACTGACTAACTGACAATCCGACAGACTGCCTGACAGACTGACTTGTTGGCAATCAACGTGGCTCAGCCAGCTTGATTATTGGTTGTGAAAACGTCTTTTTTAAGAAATTTATGCAAAATTGTTGAAAAATGGTTGCTACTGTAAATGAGCCCTCAGCATCCCCTCCCCTCCATACCAACTCTTTGTTTTTTTTTTTTTTTTGAAAAAAGGCATCTCGTGCCTCTTACCTCATTCTTGCCTGCTTTTATGTCTTTTTAGCTTCTTAGCCTTCTTTGGCTTTGGCTGCCTTTTGCATATGCCGCTGGCATAGTTTCTATCTTTTGCTCAATTAACTGAAGGAACGCCTCGAAAGAGCCATTTCGCTTAGTTAAATATTAGCTACTGGTTTACGGCAAACAAATTTCGAACCGAAAGTCAACCAACGGCATAAAGCTAATTACTTTGTCATGCATCTTAAATGGGTTACAAATAACAAAAAAATCCATCTCTTCGAGGCATATCTTCTGCATCAATGCATGAGGCAAATGATCGATCACAAATTTGATTTACATATTTTCAGATAGATTTTTAGAAAAGATATAGGCATTGAATGCTTCGTCCGTTTATTATTTATTTTGCAATATTGCTCATCGAGTTCTTTGAATTCTAGAAACAATAACACAAATCTTGATGCTTCATTCAAAATAAAAAAATAAAAATATAAAAGAGTTTGAGGTCATTTCGAAGCCGAAAAAGTGACAAAAATAAACATCGCAAAAAACATCGTTGACAAATCCCAATACACAAATGATCCAATGTGATCAATTAATGATTTATACCTGGTGAAAAGTGTCTCACTATCAGAGTGGATGATTGTTGTCTCTCTGTGTGTGTGTGTGTGTGTGTATGTGTGTTTGTGTGAGCCTAAATGCTTCAACAAAGAATTACTAACGAGGTGTTATAATTATAAAGAGACACATAAACGTGTTCATAACGTTTGTGAAGCGTTAATCTGTTCGAAGGGCTACCAAAGTGCTGAGGCGCTTGTCATTAGAATATATTGTTCGAATTTAACGTTGCACACATATATAGACGATACGATACAATTGTTGTTGACTTTATTACTCGTGTTTATGTTAGATACTCGCGTCATTTTGCCATTTCATTGATGCCCGCGATGCCGATGCCGATGCCGAAGTCGAAGTCGAAGTTGTAGACTTTTCCAAAACCAACTGAATGAAATGCGCCAAGATCCATGAATGGGGGCCACCAAAAAACTAAAACATCATGAGAAATGAGCAGTGAGAATGGGAATATATATATATATATATATATATATACATATATATAAATGCGTACGTATATATATAGCCATTCTCGTTTTGGTTTTTTGGGTTTTTCATTGATCGTTTTTGAACGTTTCAATTCGTCTCGACATTTTGCTGCGTAATTTGTGTTAAGTGGTTTCAGCCCACTTCAGATACTTTTCGATCTCTTCGACACACACACACACACACAGAGAGAGAGAGAGGGAGAGAGAGAGAGCGAGAGAGAGAGAGAGTGAGAGAATGAGTAATAGAGAGGGGAGGATTTTGTTAGCTTCCGCGAGAGTTTCAGTTCTCCGATTCTCTGAATGTATATGTTTTATTTTGTTTTATCGATTGAAAACAAACAGCTAACAAATATACACACGCACACACTCTCGCTTAGATTGAAAGAAAGCCACGGAAATTAAAATGCGGCAAACTGTGCATTTATCTCGTCATGACACGCCCCCCCCCCCCCCCCGCGCGCACTTCGGATCCACATCTTGCTACCGCGTTAGAGCCCAAACCTGCACCCGCGTCTATAAATAATTTCAAGTTGAGCTTGACCAACGCTTTGATCTGCGCCGAGTGATTTTGTTTATTTTTGTTCATAATCGACGCAATCCCTGGCCACCTTTGCCATCTCTCTTTACCTTCTCCACGGATCTTGCTTTGCCTTTTGATCGGGGCGCGAAAATTGTGCGCCTCACCCGCCTGAAGACGACCTCAACTCCAACTCCAACTTCAACTTCAAGTCAAAGAGATTTTGAATTTCAGTCTCAAAGCGTCAGCCGGTAGTTGCTACCGACAATGACGAGCGCGTTTGTTGCTGATGACCATCATGATCACATTATGATGATGATCATAATGATGATGACGTGGCAAAGTGCCATAGATAGATAGACCTGGCACAAGATAGGCTGTCAAGCGGACAATGGCCAATCGGTTCGCTTTGGCTATGAAATATGCGCTCAACAACACGTTAAAGATGTGAGCACACGGATTGATGTTTGCTGCACGAAGATCAAGAGCAGATCCAGCACTCTTTTGTATAATTGCCGACCAATCATCATCATCATGTGCCAGAAGATTTGGCAGGCAGCTGGCAGTTGGCAGTTGGTTCATTAGCCTAAATGGTAGCTGGAATGTGTGAAAACTACTTGTGCTAATAGATCACTTATCGATAATTTTTACAATAGCATAATAAATACATTGCTTGGACTCTAATTGTATTTGATTATAATTTGGCAATTGTTTCTTAATTGCACTTCAACACTACCTACAATGCGTCAAATGATTTAAATATGGTAAATACTTAAAATGAATAGAGAAATTTATTTGTAAATACCGTTACGAAACTATTTTATCATAGCTGTAAAATTTGACTACAAATTCTATCCACTTGCCAGTGTGTTTTGGAAACAATTCAATCTAAGTGCTTAAACTATGTTCCATGAACTATTTGTTTGCGAAAATGTTTGCCGTTTGGGTTGTGCATTGATAGCAATCAGTCAGTTAATTAGGAAAGAAGTGCTACATGAATATGTACATTAGCTGGTTTGTTGTAAGTCCCAAAAGGCATTAAACCGTTTATTTATCAACTAATGTTAACATCTAGAACATCGTAAAACAGTTATTTGTGAAATGTGTATGACATGTGAGCAGAGCAGACTAGAACACACCCACAAACACAAACGTATAGATCCCAACTGTATAATTTACCGCACAATCAAATGTTAACTTCGACTTCAATTATAATAGCAATTACTCTATCTTGAGCTTTGTCTTTGACCACGAATACGAATACGAATGCGATTCCAAATCCAAGAGTGCGATGACTATTCTCCGTTGGTCAAGGTAGGTCTTTTCTTAACGCTTCACTGTGCTCACAAATTGCCCTTTTATTTAGAAAAAAAGAAGAAAAAAAAAAGTTTTGAACAATTTTTCCAACGAATTTTGCCGGTTTCTCTTTTGGCTTACACACTCTATGTATTTGACTCTCTTTCTCTAATGAAGTTTCTATCGCATACTATTTTCTCCCCTATTTGCCGAGCCAAGACTCGTTGTCACAAACGGAAACTGGCAATTTGCAAAAAAATAAATTTATGACAAATGTCTATATACATATAGACGACATGTTGAATGTATGTATTTATAAAAAAAAAAATAATACTATGCCTACTAACCGTCCTCACGCACCCCGATCTCGGTTTTGACTATTTTTTTTTTGTTTGCGGTCTGCAAAGGGACGAACAAGATTCAATATCATACATTGAAATTATGCGTTTAGTTACGCACTCGAATGGTTGGCATTCGTCTTAGCATTTAGTGCACGCAATGCACAATTTTGATGCCCAAAGTGCACAATTTAGTGGCCTGTGGCATGCCACAATCTGCACGTGCAACTCAAGCAACACAAGCTCTAAGCACTCCCCTCAACTATATAATACGCTTTTGCTAAATAACCACTTAAGGCAGTGCGTTTGCTTTTTTTTATTTCTTTTATTATGTCGCAATGCGTGAGTGAGTCCAAAGATTAATGCGTCTAAACATCTGGGCAGGTACCTATGCCAGTTGTATGACACTATGCAAAGAGCCCAACAATTAGTTGTCTGTTAGTTGCGGTAAATTGATTTCATCAGTAAACTATAGGTTTACTAATACTATTATTCAGAGTGAGACGCGAAAAGCGTTTAAAATTCATTCGTAGCTGTATTTAAAAACTGGTTAAGAGAATTTAATACTTTAAAGTTAAGCGTTTGGGAAAAGTTTCTTTGCGATTTTGCTTTGATTCTGATTTTGATTAAATACTTTCATTATATTTTTAAGCACTTTTAACGCTAAACTTCTTTCTGTGTGTGCTTTCTAAACAATATCAAGTTTCTAAAATGAAAAATAATTCGATATTAATATATTTTGAATATATATAATCGTATATGAATGTAAATAAATATGGATTTATGCATGTATAATTGGCAGTTTCGTTTGGGCGAATGACTTTTCAAAAATGTTTCACTCTATTGAGTATTTATAAACTGATTAATTATGTAGAGAGGCTTCCTGTCTTGAGCAAATATTTCAGCTTGTCTATTGTCTGTTGAGTTTTGAGTTTTGAGTTTCTTTGTCTGTTTGCCTGCTTTTTGGCTGCTGGCATTTCAAAGTCAACATAAAAAGGCCTGAATTTTTGATATAGCATACGTTTGGGTCTACCACCAATCGATATTGGTCGACAGTCATGTCACGTTTTCACTACAGACAGACAGAGAAAGAGAGAAAGAGAGAGAGAGTGAGAAAGAAAGAGGGGGGGGGGGGGAGGAAGGAGTATAATGGTGGGTCAGCAGCTTAAATCAGTTGATCGGTCGATCAGTCGCTATTATAAGATCGTTAATAAGCGCTTGTCAATTTCCAAGTAAAGTGTACAAAAAACGTTTATAATCATTAATAATAGCAATTTTATAATTTTGTATAGAAAACCAAGCAAAGTTTCAGTTTCGATCCAACGTGTCCCCTCCACTCCCTTCCCCCCTCCCCCCATACGACTGGCCTTTCGCTTTGCCTCTCAAGTGCGTCAAACAGTAGCTAACAATTTTTTAAAAGCTCATTTAAATATTTGAAGTCCAAAATGCGACGCCACAATGCAAAGTTAGAAAACGATAGATAATGAGCGACAAACAACAAATAAATATATGAACAAAATATTTATATATATATATAAATATATATGTGAAAAAAACCAAAAATAAGCACATAGCATCTAAAATTATGATTATTATAGAAATCAAAATGATAGGCAAATTGAGGTCAAAGCTAAATACAGTGAGAACTGTGTATATATATATTATCCGTTGGATAATCATAAGACTTTAAGTTACTTGCATTTTTGTTTCAAAGACGGAAAGGATTTGTTCTGTAACAAATCGTCTTTGATGTGAGTATTGAATCTACTTTTTTAGCTAATGTTGCTTTGGAAATATTTGAGAAAATATATCAATAAAGATCATAATGTTAATTGTTTGTAGTTGTTCTCGTTTGCAGTTTAGTTAACAATCCCAGTGTTGAGTTTTATTGTTTCTAAACTACAATGTCCATTGTTGCTTGTGTTGAACATTTTTTAATTGGATTGTCTTGAAAACGTTTAACACAATGCATAATTGCTGCAAACAGAGAAGAAGATAAACAGCCGCATCCAAAAGAAAATGGATCAATGAACCTGAAGCCCCGTTTCCAAATTCCAAATTTCAATTCCGAGTCCCGAGTCAGAATCTGAATCTGAATCAGAGAGTTAGAGGCCGGGTTTCAGTTTGAGTTTGAGGTGCTTGGGGCGTCGCTGTCGGCAAAGAGCAAAGAGCAAAGCCAAACAAAACGCCGGCCAGTGCCAGTGGCATAGGCATAGGCAGTGGCAGTGGCAGTGGCAGTAGTCGATTCGACAGCGACTGCATCGCCCATTTAAAAACCTTTTAAGTCATCAGGCACGCCCACTTTTTTAAATGCCGTGCGCAGGCGCCACCCTGACGCCAGCCGGAAATGGTTAAAGTCAAAGAGACTGAAGAGACTGCTGCTGCTGGCTGCAGGAGTGCGAAGGTCTTGTGGTTGACTTGCCTTGCCTTGCCTAGCCTAGCCTTGCCTTAAGTTGAGTTAAGCATTTCCATTCTCATTTTCATTTCAATTTCTATTTCCAACTGAGCCGGTAAAAGTTGCTGAGCTCCTTGACTAATTCGATTGCAATTAGTTGCAGGCCAAAAACAGAACGCTCTCTCCCTCCCTCTCTCTCGTTCTCTCTCGCTCTGTCTGTTCGTCTCGTGTCATGTCGTGGGTGCGTCATAGTTGTGTGCTGTGACAGGATTTGGCTCATAATCCAATTAAATGCATAGCACAGCAGTTGCGGTTCGTTTCCTGCTCGCACCTGTGCGGCATCTCTTGTCTCGTATCGTTTGTTTTTGTTGTTTTTTTTGTTGTGTGTGGTTTTGTTGGTTTTTGGTGGTTTTTGGCTTTTGCCAAGCTAGCGAGCGTATGAGGAGGAGGTTTGGGTATGAGGGGATGAAGAGATGTGTATATGTGGAAATGTGGAAAGGGGGCGTTGGGCGACGGCCATTGATCGATCGGCCAATGATTTTGCATAAATTATGAAGCACAAAACAAAAACGTTAACTTTTCGGACTACAAAAGCCAAAACGCCGCCAAATAAAAGAAAAAAACGAAACGTACAAAATAAAAATTCAGGAAACGAACGCTGCAGCCTAAAACAAATAAAAGACCGAACCATGAATGCTCTATATATATATATATATATATATATATATTGATTAAGAAGCATCAGAAAACAAACAATAATGTGAACTAAAATCAATATATCTTTTATTTATTTACATTTGTTTTGTTTTTGGAATTTAAAAAAATGTTTGTTCAAATCATAAAATGTTGCTGTATAAACCGAAATGGTTTCAGAAGTTGGTTTAAAGTGCGGCTACGGCCAAATAGATGCCACCCAGGCAGGCATGAATAGATACAGATACAGATACAGTAACAGACAGCATCAGATACAGATGATAGAGATACAGACAGCTTCGATTTGGTTGCGTTACTAATTTTGCCTCCTTCTTCATATTTTTGAGCGTTTTGCATGCGACAAAAGCATTCAAAACGGCCAGTTTCAAGAGTCAATTGTGCGTCAGCATGAGTCAGCATGAGATGCGGCAAGCAAAAGGGGAGTGTAATGGAGTATATTGAATGGGGTATATAGGGGAAGGCAAGGGAAATGGGGGAGCTGTGAATGCATTCAGTTGGTTTGCTCTTGTTTTTTTTTGGTTTTTGGAGGCAGCCCGTTAACAAGCGGCTATCAGACGTTGCAGATCTGCAGCTTTTGTGGCCTTAATTACAATCTTTTGAATACATTTGGCGCTTAATCACGTGGCCATGATCTCATCCATACCCCCAACCCCCCACCCCCCCTCACTCGTTCCCTTTCCGAATCATCGTTTCTGTTTAACAGCACCTGCGCGACTCACAGCAATTTAATTTTGCTCATTTTTATATTTATTTGAGCAACGCACACTGTTGAAAGGCGAGAGAGAGAGAGAGAGCGATAGTGTCAGCTTTGAAGTCCGAGTTTGAGTCCGAGTCCGAGTCCAAGTTGAAGTCGCAGTCGGTGCCCTGAGCTGCAATCATCAATCAAAGAGTGCGGGACTGTGCGGGGCTTTCAACACGTTTAGCTTCGCTTCAGCGGCTTAAAATTTCAACTGGCACTCTCTTTAAGAACCAACAGCAGCAGCAGCAGCAACTGCACAGAGAATTTCATCCAAAAGGGAATCTCCTTTAGTTTAAACCGACTCTAAATGCTTGACCACTGGCCATAATAGTTCAAGTTGTTGCCGTTTTATATCGCTCCCTCTATGATTGCTTCAGCCAGCTCCGATGACATCGTCAAAGTCTCAACTTCTTCATCGTCTTCGTTTTGCGCCTTGGTCCTAGGTGCCTTTTGTGGCTTCTTCATTCGCGTTGTCAAGTGGAAAATGTTGTAGAAATGTTGTGTGGTACTTAAGTCCAGCACCACCACAAAAACCGCACAATTTAATACCAAATATCAAAAAAAAATTTAAAAAAAAAAATACAAAAAATTAACAAGAAACTACAAATGAAACTTAACTAACTACAAGTTATTGTAGCTGCTAGCAACATTTTGAGCGACACGTTCGATCTGTGGACGTTGATGATCCATTGAAGTGTGTTTGTATGTGTCTGCTTATGGGTTGCGGGGTGTATGTGTATGTCTGTGGCATCGCTTTGTAACGCGCTACTTAACACATGAACGCACTAAGCCATGATTGAGAGATTTGAAAGTTGAAGGGAACCTACGCAGAGAGATTCGAATATAAAAAGTACAGTTACAGCAGGAGAGTGTGAAAGGTACAGGATGCATTTTTGAACAATACAATACAATCATTTGACTGAACAATACAATCAATCAATCAATTAATCAAATTTTAATGTATTCTTGCTCAATCGTGATTTTCTATGAGTCCAAATAAAATTAAAATATTTTCATAGAAAATTCCTACAAAATGCATGGCTTCAATCACTTTGAATCACTTCCAATCTACTTTCTTTCAATCAATCAATATTCATCATCTTCAATCAACATATCTATAAACTCCTCAGATGATTTTAATTACTTTCGTTTACCCTCAATCGCCTACAATCGCTTTCAATCAAAAGCTTGCAAGCCCGTAATTTATTTCTACGCACTTAAAACCATCAACTAGATGCCTTTTACTGTTGACAAACTGCCGAACACTCTCCCCCAATGTACACATGTACATATGTATGCATGTATGTATGTATGTACGTGCACACTTTTAGCTCAGCCTTTTGGTTACCACAAACCGCATACATCAACACACTTCCAGTTTTTTTGAGTTGAGTCGTTGTTGTAGTCGCTGCCTGAGTTTGAGTTTAAGTTCCATTTGGCAAATCAAGCAACAGTCCTCTTGGCTCCCTTCCTTTCCATCTTCATTTCACTTGTCAATTGGGTGTTCCCCGTGTTTTTCTCCTACCTTTGGTCACGATACTAAATTGGTAACTAAATACTTAAACTAATTTTAAGGTTTAACAAAGTCCAAGACGTTGTCGCGTTGACAAGCGGGCCCGAAAGGGAAGGGAGGCAATGTGGCGAAGGGCAGCCGCATTGACCGCAAGCAATGAAGTGAATGTGTGTGTGTGTGTATGTGTGCTAGCCAGAAAAGAGAAACAGAACCAGAGACGAAGCTAAAGTCAGAGACGTAGACGAAGGGGCATGCCTGTGGTTAGGGCCAAGTTTGTGTTGGATCGAGAAGGGGGATGGGAACGGGAATGGGAATGGGAATGCAGACGTGCAGGGGTGTTCGGGCACTTAAGTAGCTACTAACTGTTATTTACATTGTTTGCTAATTTCGTTGGCCCAAGAGTACCGTTCAAGTGCCTCCTCATACGATGAACAACAATTTCTAAGGTTTCGCTGCGGGACCAAAAATAACAAAACAACAAAAAAGCAAAAAAAAAGCGTAATGAAAAACTGTAAAAAGTGAGATTTTTTTTAAAGCCAAATATGAAATTCAATAGGGCGGCCAAAAAAGCGCAGCGCAGCGTGAAAGTTGCACAAATTAGAAGACTGAGAATGTAACTAAATAAAGCAAAGCTCTCAAACTTCATATTGAATGCTAATGAAGCTAGTTGATGACCCTTAGCCAAAGAAAATGCACTCAACGATCAGCTGACTGACTGACTATATCACTACACTACATGACTGACTATAGCACTAACAATAATCGTGATCCATAACTTTGTGGGCTTCACAGCTCTATATAGATACACTTGAAGAAAAAATCAATGTTTTTAAGCAACTGAAAAGCTTTAAAAAAAATAATTGAATGAATTTGTATATATAATCCATGTAATCCATGCATAGAAATTTCTCAGTTATTGATTTATAGTTTTATTCTTTGTGCCTTTGAAGTGTATCTTCTTTGGATGGAAAAGATTTGTTATCACATTTGTTTTGAGTGTAAATATGTATCTGCGACTCCCTGTTGCTGGTATCTGTATCTTTGTATCTGCTAATTATTTGCGAGGTTCGTGTGAACTCGGTTTGTAGGTTTGTAGCTGTGTTTTTTTTTCTGTTTCTGTTTCTTTTTTTTTGTTTTTCTATTTTACCGCAAATGTCTAATGAAGTTGGCCCGCTTTGATTGAGTGGGCGCAATTAAGCAGGCAAGCAGCCAAAGCGCAGGTGTGTTGGGTTAAGAAAGATGGGGTGGTGGGGGGTGAAGGCAACTAGGTGGGTAGATAGCGTACTGACAGTTAAATACAGTTGAGATTTGCGACGTTGCCGCGCATATTTCTCACTCATAATTAAGTCGTTTTGAGCGCGTTTAGAAATTGTTTTCGCTGCGTGTTTAGTTTTTTATAAAGCGAGCAGCTAATTGCAACAGATTTTCCCATGGAACACTTGCCTGCCACCCACCCACCCGCCTACCCTTGTTCCCCCCACCCCTCTCTCACTGTCACTGGTCCAGCGAGAAAGTCAGCATTAGCAATGACTATATTTTTTTTTTTTTGCTGTTGCTGTGGTTTTTTTGGTTTTGGTGGCAAAGTCTCTCAAATTGGGTTATTATGTGCATAGTTAAGGCCATCGCATGCGACACTTAATTGCAATGGAATATGCCCTAAGCCTGAGATTTGGGTCAGTTGAAGTGGCACACAAACTTAAAACAGCAACAGAAACAGCCAAAGAAACAGATCTTGGCTAGAAGCACGCGGCGCTTAAAACTGATTTGATTCGATTTGGATAACATTTGTGGCGCAAATGTTCGTATAATTTATAATAACGTATACGACGCGTATGCGGCACATAATTATTCACGGCATTTGCGGCTTTGTCGCTGCCACAAAGCACGCAACCAATACAGCAACACCAATCGATACAGATACAGATACAGATACCAATACCATTACAGATTCATTACAGATACAAACTGTTTCTGGCTGTTTCGTTTTTTTTTTTCGTTTTTGGCTGCTTGTCTTTGTTATTATTAGGTTCCAGCAAGCCATTTGGTAGGCAGCCATTGAAATTGCCGACTAAAAGCGGAAATATGTTCAAATTTATATTTAATTCGCTAATTTACACGTTTTGGCTATATGAGTGCGACAGAGATGGCGCGATTTATGCGTTAGCAGTTATATATACAACAAATGGTCAGATGTACACTGAGGCAAATATGAGTTTAAGTTTGCATTTCTAAGCGATTTTTAAACAAATTAAATCATATTGTTAATTATTCAATATTCTTTTTGTGATCTGTTTAATTGATAAAATATTAATTCAAATAAGTCTAATAAGTCTCAGTATACTATTTTGTTTAATTTTAAACTTTATTTCAATCAAATTAGTTTAAAACACACACAAAAAACAAAAGATTCTTTTTTATTTTATGGGTTTCACTTTATTTGTAGCTTATTATTTTTTATAGATTTGATTTCTAATTCAAAAAAAAGGTTTCGTTAAGTGCAGTTAAATCTAGCTTAAAGTTGCACACAAACTGTTGTTGTTGTTGTTGTTTTTGGTTATATGTAGATTTTTGAAAGAACTTTTCCCACACTTCATCCTGTTTGTTTGTTTGCTTGTTCTTGCTGCCATTTTCATAGCCATTTTTGGGTTTTGAGTTAAGCGCACGCATCAGTTCCTGCCGCAAGCCGAAAAATAAAGAAGAAGAAGAAGAGCTGAACGCATAAATTGTTATGGCTCATAAAAATACAACAAAAACAACAACAAAACAAGCAGCAACGAAAATAATACTAGTAATAATAATAAGAGCAACAACAACAACAACAACAGTAACAACAACAGCGTAACGTCAAGTAAATTGAAGCATTTCGTGACCAAATATGCTAAACAGTGACAATTTCACAAATGTCTATTGTGCTCTACGATATAATTACGCGTCAGAGATACGGCAACAGATACAGATACTTATGCATGCATATAGATACATTTTGTATCTACAGCTGTGCAAGTTTGCCAATTAATTTGTGAAAATGCGCTAAACAAAAGACGGAAAGACAGACAAAACGACAGAGACAGAGACGGAGACGGAGAGAGCGAATAGACAAGAGAGTTTGTGTGAGAGAGGTAGATGGATATTGTGATCGGTATCACTTAGGTGAAAAAAAAAACAACAAACTTTGAATCTAATTGAGTTCGTCGTTCAAACTCAATTCAAATTATGCATGCGAAAACCCAACCAAATGGAGCCACCCTAACCAACCACCCTAACCACCCACCCATCTATCCATCCAGCTAGTCAGCCAGTCGCATTCACCTTTTGCCATCGCCATTGTTGTAATGCGCCACTTTATCCGCTTTAATTAGTTTTCGCCACTTGAATAACTTTTTTCTTTATTTTTTGTTTTGTTTGTTTTTTTTTCGGTCCGGTTTGTTGCCATCGCCCATTGTGATGCAGATGCTGCAAACGCTTCCCCTTCCCGTTTCAGTATCTGTTGGATACACATTTAAATAATATCCACACACACACACACACACACACATAGTCATACGCACATACACACACAAAAAGTACTGCGTCATCGTTTGGAATTTTTGAAAGCAAATTCAGTTTCAGTTTGTTGTTGTTATTGTTGTTGTAGTAGGCATGTTATACCAAAAATTATTTCATTATATACGGCCTGAAAATGACTTCCGTTTATGGCATCGACTTTTGTTTTAAATTACCAACTCTCACACTCAGCATCCATTCCATTCCTCCCTAACTACAAACTCCTCCCCCCCTCTCTCTCTCTCTCTCTCTCACACACACACTCTTTCTCCGCCGCTCTGCTGCTGCTGCTGCGGAAATCTGAAATGCTTGTAATAATCATAGATCGGAAATAGAGACGAGTGAAAAAGGGTTAATTGCATTTTGATGGCTTTATAAAGTCCGACGATTGTTGCCGCTCGTTCGGTTTGTCTCAACTTTGGTTCCGTTAGCTACCAACTATATAACTATTTACAATTTACAATGTAACAACCATGACATAAGCGTGTGTGTGTGTGTGTGTGTGTGTGTGTGTCATGTGTGTTATTTCTTACCATGTGCTGCGTATCAAATCCCACATGAATTGCTGATAAAATACTTTGCTTTGCCAAGCACTTAACCAAAGATTATATTTTGAATGTTACTCTAATGCTCGATAAATCATTGCCAACTCAACAGAAAGACACATAGAGAGCAAAAAAAAAGAGAGAGAGAGAGAGAGAGAGAGATGTATAGTTGGCTGGGACATCCGCCAAACTGGGTCCATCCACAGAGCAAACAACCTCTCTCTATCTCCATCCTATATCTATGGCACATCAATTGAATTTTAATGGAAATCGACGAGGAATAAAAGAGACTAAAACGCTGCAAAAAGGAATGACAACAACAACAACAAGCAAAAAAATAAAAATAAAAAAAATAATGGATAAAAAAAATTGTTAAGCTGGCAAACAGTTGGAAAAAGGGAAAATTGTACGTGGAAATAAAATGGAAACTAGCAATAAGCAAACGGTTTTTTCTTCTTCTTCTTTTTTTTTTATTTTCAAAAGTGTTCAACGGATTGTAAACTATTATATGGATGCCCTACACTCAAAAGAACTTTATTATAAGGTTCTTTACTCTCAAAAATAAATAAAATGAATAGTGGAAAGCCCAAAATAAAGTATTCGAACAAGCATTAAGGTTTGAGGTAGATCAAATTTTTTTAATCAGTATTTAAAGCGCCTCGCAAATGATTTGCTTACAGATTAAAGATGATTGAAAACACTTAATTGATTATTTATAGATATATTTTAGATTCGAACGTACTTTAAACTAAAATTGTATGTGTAAAGGTTAAAACGTCTAAGCGAATTAACATACCAGGTAAGTCTTTCAGCTGTTAAGTTTTAAGGAACGATATCGTTATAATGTTAATAAACGTTGTGTACTTTTGCAAACCGAAACTCCCCAACTCCGATAGAATCGAGTGTATTCATTGTAGCGCAGATTTGCATAGAAAAACTCGGCTCGTTCAGCTGTTCAACTGTTCAACTGTCGATGACTTATATTTAGTTTTTTCCAGCCGCTCAGCGGCTGCGTTCTGCTTCAATGCAACACAAATTCTGTTATACAACCGGGCATACAAGAGTCTGCCCGCCAAATGGTCCCCAACTAACCCAACCAACAAACTCAAACAAACCCAACAAAACCCAAACCAAGTGCCCAGCGTAACCAAAAGGCTAAAATGGCCAATTTTACAATTTCAAGTCGGATATTTGTTGTTGTTGTTGTTGTTGTTGCTGCGCGACAATTTTTCTACACAATTTTGGTCCTTTTTTTTATATACATATATATATTTGTTGGTGTTTGGGTTTTGCCACTGGCGGTTGTCCTGCCAGAGGGGGGGTGCGGTGGGGTTGGGTCGTCTAGGGGATTGGGTTCAATTCGCGCCGCTTCGTCTGTTTTGCCTTTTTTTTGCCGTTTTTAAATGGGCTTTTTATGCGCGGCAGATCAATAATACATACTTTATATAAAATAGAGACACATGGCTAGTAAAAGTGGTTGGGTGGGTAGATAGATGGAGCGGTGGGGGGAAGGGGGAAATGTAGACTGTTTGGCTAGCTTAATGGCTGGCTGGCTGGCTGCCTGGCTGGATGGCTGGGTAGGAAGCGTGGACAGGATATTCGCGCCAAACGGAAATGTGCACATTTATTTATCCTGTTTCGATTTTGCTTTGATTTTTCAGCATTTCGTTTCTGTTTGTTGCTTTTTCTCTTTTCGTATTTTGTCCATTTTTATTTTCGTTTTGTTGTTGTTGTTGCTGTTGTTGTTGAAGCGACTGCTTAACGAAATTTTCAAATGGTTTACCAGGGAACAGGGTACAGCCATCCAGGGACAGATATGTATCACTGGGCACAGTTTAGTGGCTTGTGACTGGATCCTGTTGCACACACACACACACACACACCCAGGAAAAGAGAGATAGAGAGAGGGAGATAGGAATAGAGATAGAGACAGAGTTAGAGGCTTTCTGTTTAGGCAGGCACAAAAAATGTTGTAAAATATTTGAACACGAGATTTTTCACGGCTGGTAGTTTGGATGTTCAGCACCGTTACTGTCGGTGCTTGGGGCCATTTGCATAAAGGAATATCTAGGCGCCAGGAAGTACATACATACATACATACATACATACATACAGCCGACTCATGCATTTATGCAATGAAAACATTTTTCGAACTACCCAAAAGCCGCCCATTAATTGGATTCAATGGGTTAACGAACATTTCGTTGCTTATGTAAGCTACAAAAATTTTTGTTGGATCGAATATACTATCAGTTCTTGATATTCATATCCAAGTCTTACTATATAGAAGGAGTATGAAGCAATCTTAACTTCATATCCGAAACTGCGATCAATATGATCGGACAGTTAGCTTTGGACATATGAATATCGTATCGTATTGTCTAACGAGTCTCTCTAATCAAGATAATATTGTACTTACTTGCCAAAGGGTTGTTCAAGATGTTTCTTCCCTCTTCAATATATTATTGTTGCCCTTTGTTCTTCGCTAATTGAGTGCACTAGCGAGCTGCGTTGGTAGCTGCAAGTCGCGGCTAACTGCAATTGCGTTTTGTTTATTGACTGCTACCGGGTTACCTTTTGGCCCGACGCCATGTTAAATAACTTTGGTCGCGAAGGACGATTAATGAAACGGCCTCCCGTTGAAAAATTAATGATCAATGCACAAGTTATAAATGAATGCGCTTGCCTTTCGGTTCTGATGCCGCTGCTGCTGCTGCTGTTGCTGTTGCTGTTTGCATCTGGTGGTGGCATCTTCCATCTTCATCTGGCTTGTTGGCCTGACTCTTCTTGTCCTGGCTGGCTTATCGAAATCTTTTAGCCAACAGTGGCTACTGTGCGTCGAATTCTACCGCCTTTGTTGCAGTTGCATCGACAACTGTTGCTGCTGCTGCTGTTTGTTATGTTGCCGCAGTTGCTATTCGCCACTGTTCGTTGCACGATAGCATCGTGCCCCATTCGACCATTATGAATGTTGCCATCACATACAACTCTCGCTCTATGATCAATTTAATGCCAAAATGCAATTAGTTTGGGGGCGTTTCAAGCATTTGGGTGGTCAACAACAGCCAACAATTGTCAGCGAGAAAATTATAACAATTAATAGTAATAATTAATATTTGGCGTGATTTACTTAATGCAACTTCATTTAAATGAAAAATCCTTGCATCTCATTATTGATTCAAATAAAGTTTTTAAAAATAAAACTTGCGAACGAAATGCCAAAGAAAAATAAATATACAAGTTACAAAAACTATATGGTAATGTATGTAATGATCTTACGATCTTCGATTAGATTGTGTGCATTAAGTTAGATATTATATTCTATTAAGTATCTCAGCATCATTTTGTAATCGATATATTGACAATGGCAAGATGCGAGTTGACTAACTGGCCCATTCAAGGCATTTAAGCGCTCAATTGTGAGGCATTAGCCGCAATACAGGCCCTCAATGCATTCAACTTAGTTATAACCCATCCAAACTAAACCCAAAACCCAACCACCCAACCATCCAACCACCCACCAAACTAGGCAGCCGCCGAGCGATAGGGATCCGATTACGGATTAGTTGGTAGTTGTTGTTTACCGCTGTTTGCCGCAAATGGGTGTAAATGAATGCAAGTTTGTTAATAATAAATGTTTAGGCGCTTGATTACATAAAATTGCAATTTGTCGCCACGGCTGATGTTGCTTGTGTTGTGTTGCGAGTCGACCACAAAAAGTAGTTGTTGCCTCAACCATCATCAAGTGAGACGTAACTAATAATAACAATAACGATAATGCCCTTACCAACACCAACACCAACACCAACACACACGCACACGCACGCACACACACAAGCAAAGAGCATCCGTTCATTCGTGTATCCACAGTAATGAGCTGCTATCGATTTACAGAGTGAACGATCATTATACTACTATATGTATGTATGTATGTATGTACGGCCAGACTCGCGGCATTATTAATAAGCCACAACAACAATTACAACAATAAGAGCTGTCCAAGGGGCCGCAAAAGCCGACACAGCAGAAGCAGCAGCAGCAGCAGCAGCCGTTTGCTTGTTGTAAGTAGCCCGAAACAATTTTGCGGCCTAAACTGCAAAGAGACGGAAACGGAGACGCAGTTGAAGAGTTGAAGTTGAATCTGAATCTGAAGTTGCAGTTAATGTTGGACTTGATGTTAAAGTTTTGAAGCGCGCGCGCCTAGCAAAAAGATGCACTTCAAAAAAAAATAATGTTCAAAAATATTAAATAAATGAATAAACTCTGGAACTTAGCTGAGAACTTCATATATATTATTTTTTTTAATACTTTTCAAACTGTTTTTATTCTTAAGAATAATTTTTTGTTCAATTATTGAATTATTGAAAAAAAAAGCCTTTAGATAAAAGATTTTGTTTAAAAAGGGAAAAATTTAACATTTAGGGTGGTTTAAGAGGTGTTTTTTTTAGTTTTTTTTGAGTGTGTAAGCGCTGCGTTTTGTGTTGGCCCGGCCTAGTGTTGGATGATTAATGTAAGGCAATCAGAGCCTTTGACTTTTGGTGTGACTACTGCGTGGCCGCCTCCACTCGCCTCCACTCGACTCCATTCAAGTTGAGTCGACTATATAACAAATGAAGCCAGTTGACTTGGTTTTGTTTGGCGACTGATGAATGCAGATAAAGAAAGAGAGAGAGAGAGAGAGAGAGAGGGAGACCTGGAATGCCTTTGAAGCGATGCGCGCCTCCAGCAACCGTAGGACAAAATGCAACAATAAACCAAACAGTTTGACGAGCTGCTCGAGTCGGTTAATGAAACCGACATGGATCCGACTTTAACTTCAACTGCGACTCTAAGCTCAAAACTCGAGAGCTGATGGTGATGGTGATTGATGAACTGCCTCGCACTTTGGCCAACTCTTTGGCTTTGCTCTGGCCAAACGACGACGACGACGACGGCGGGCAGCGCTAAATTAAATTGAAATTAAATTAACGCCTGAATCGTTGAAAATGCGATCAAAGTGTGAAATTAACATTCTGCGCTAATCAGGCCCCGAAGCACGCGTCGGATTGAAGATCGTTGCAACGATCAACGCTGCTGGAGACAAACACACACACACACACACACACACTAAGAAAGAGAGAGAGAGAGAGAGGGAGCGATTCTGTCTCATGTATTTGTGGCCACCCGGCTCAGCTCCAGCTGAGCTCAACTGTACTTCAACTAATAAACTGTTTGAGCGTCTGGCATGGCACTAGAACAAATCAGCCACGATGCTTGTGTGTTTATTGATAAGCATCACAATTGCCCATCCAGGTTGCAACATTGCGTCCTCTCTCAACCCTTGCGATATTGTGTTGTGTCTCTCAAATGGCAAACAGCAGCAGTTGCCCAGTAATCGACAATAATTCATAAATACACACACACATACACACACATACACACACGTACATACCATACGTTCACATATATAAATATATTCATTCATTTATTCCCATGTCGCGTTGCACTTTTTGTGGTAATTTACATTTGATCGCGGCCTTATCATTAGTTTTGCATCTTCATCGCTTTTCGTTTCGTTTATTATTATAATTTTTTTTTTGTGTTTGTTGGGTGTGGGGTGGTTTCGTGTTCAAGAGGGTAGCTATTCATAGTAGGGCTAGTTAGCTACCCTGTCAGCTTTGCCGTAAATGTTATTTCATCGCTTGCAGCCAAATAACTCATTTCAAGTGGGCAATTCGATACGATTTGTCAGTATTCAATAAAGCTTTGAGCATTAAGTTTTAAGTGCGTAAATATTTATTGCAAAGTATCATTATTAGTGTATACGTCAAAAGTTCCTTGAGCTGAGCAAAGCACAGCGAAAACGTTAACAGCTAGGAGGATTTATATAAAAATAAGTATGAATAAACAAACAAGGAAGAGAAAAAGAAGGTGCATGTCTATAACAATATGTGTATTTGTTTAATAAAGTTTTATATATGTAGTATATATAATAAAATATGTAAGCATACATGTATCAGTTTCGCTTCCCGATTCGAATGACTTAAATCTCTCAGGCCAATTGATTGCACCATAGGCAAAACAACAACAGCAACAACAGCAACAAAAATCCGCTAACATTTCAGTAGTTGCACTCAAAATTCACATAGGAGTACTCATACTCATACTAAGCTGTACTTATACTCACACTTAGTCGTACTCACACACACACTTACACACTTTACCCATTCAAGTGCCTAATCATTGCGCTTGCACTCATTTTGCTGGGCATTGTTTGCAAAACTGAATGGCGCCTTCCCTATTTTAAGTTCGTAGTCGGATCGGGCGTTGCTGTTGTTCACACAATTAAATTCATTTAAGTGCTTCATTATGAGCATTTCTTGATGCTCCACTAAGTAAATCTCGTTTGCGGATCGCAACTATCTGCTTAACAAATGCAACTCGACTCAGCTTCAACTGAGTCTGCTAATTGCTGCAACGAGTTTCACCAACACCAACACCAACAACAACAAACAATTGCTGTGTGGCATCTATCTAACAACATGGCAAACAACCCACAGCCCCACTTGGCCGATTTTCCGAGTTGTTGTTTGCATTTTCAATTACACCAGCATTTCGTCTCCATTCATAATTAATTTTTATCTGCCGCAGATCTGGCCGGGATTAGACATACCTACTACACTCTGAGAGAATATCTCTCTCTTGGCTTTTGCTTAGTTGGAAACGATGTCAGCAATAGCATTAGCAGCATTAGCTATAGAATCAACATTATTTTTTTACAAACGATAATTAACAACCACAATTCAGCAATAATAGCAACAACAACAGCGATACCTTTTCATCATTTTTGGGCATTTAATTTTCACATCAAATTCCTTGTCGTATCTCGGTAATCGGCAGTTCAAGTCGCGAACATGTTTCACCAATTTAATTTTTGCTAAGTTTTCTCATAAAAATGCTCGAAAATCGAAATTACAGGCTGCGCAAATAAAATGAAATAACTATGGCCGATCTTGGCCGGTTCCAGCTTTGGGATATTGATGGCCAGTTGCGTTTGATTGTTTGATTGATTGCCGGCTAGTCTGACTGACTGACTGACTGACAGACAGACAGACAGACGACAGACTAGCTGGCTGGCTGGTTGGCTGGTTGAAGTTCGAACTGAGGCACCAGGCATTTAATTTGCAACATTACAACCGATAATCAATACAATGAAGAAATATTGCAGCATTCGAGCACAGGCGACCCTCGCGCCCTACACCTAACCCCCGCATCTAACCGCCAAGCGCAAACATTTCAAAATTGTTGCATTTGCGTCGTTGATGGCTAAAACGTGATTTCTATGTTTCCCAGTCCCAGTCAACAGTCAACAGACGACGACGACGACGACGACGACGAAGACGACGATGACGATGATGATGATGATCTGGCTTATAGCAGGTCAGCTTTCATAGGGGCTGTCAAAGGCGATGCGGCTAGACAGGCAGCCATATAGCTCTACAGTGCTTTAAGAAATATTTTCTATTAGATCAGCGGTTCTTAAAATATATATATATAAAATAAGAATGGTTTTGATGGGTTTTTCATCATTTAAATAATATGAATCAATAAAATAAGCTTAAAATTTATTTAAAATCAATATCTTTAACATAATATGATAAATAAACACTTAAATTATTAAGTTCTGAAACAGTTCCTAGAAGAATTCAAACACATAAGGAATATATTTATGTTAGGAAATAATCCTAGAATAATATAACTGGTAAGTCCAAAATAAACTCTGTTAACAGTACAACGTAATATCAACTAGAAACTATGGAAAAATTTAGATAATTATTAATAATTAAATAAAATAAATTAAAATGATTTGTTCGAAAACTAAATATTTGTTTATTCGTTCTTAAGTGTTTGCATGTTAATTATAAAAATAGTGTTTTGTTTATTCAAACGATTTATATAGAATAAAATGCCCATGCAAAAGTTGCGTAGGGAAACCAAAACAAAAATAATTTGTTGTATTTTACTCAATTTTTGTAGCTTGTTCCTTATTTTTATTTATTTATTTATTTATTTTTTTTATTCTTTCGGATTTTTGCAGTTTTTGCTGTTTTGCAGCATTTGTGCCTTTACTTTATTTCTCTAAATTGCAATTTGTGCAAATTATATGGCAGACAAAGAGCCACAAATGCTGCTGAAGCCCCCCCGCAGGACAAACAGACATGCGGGGCTGAAAAAAGGGGATGAGGGACATAGCAGAGACCCCCATTGAACGTGCAAAGAAAATGCATTTTATTTAGAGAACGACAACGACGAAGTCGAAGTCGAAGTCGAAAACAATTGCAATTGAGTCGAAGACCTGCAAAGACCCTCAAAGGAACCTGGGGCCAGCAAAATTACAGCTATAAGTAGTGCGCAGCAAAATGTCTGCAAAACGTGGGCCATAGCGCCCCCAGGGGCAAGAAGAACTTAACAACAACAACAACAACAACAACAACGGCAATGGCAACTGCAACAACGTCCATGATCCAACGATCGATCAATCGGCCATCATTTGAGCGGGGCAACTGGCTGGCAACTGCAATTGCCAATTTCGAATTGCCAAATGGCAAAATGGCAATTTGAGGAGGCCAAAACGTTGGATGGCCATAACGCGATTGGTGCATTTAGTTGCCAACTGTTGGCGAGCTGCTGCTGCTGCTGCTTCTGCTGCTGCTTTTGTCCACGCGGCAGCCATTTTGAATATTGCCTGAAGGCTCCCATCAGCTTGCAACAAGCAGCTGCACAACGATGCGATCGTTGAACGTAAAGAACATCGAGCCCTGCGGATATCGGGCACTGGGAATACTAAATGAATACTCTGTGTGCATATATCTGTCTATATTTCTGTTCGGCGGATATAGCCGGTAATAAAATTAACAATTTCCGTACATTTAAAAAAGAATACAATGCCCCAAAAGACCCATAACTAAGAAGGGAATGGTGGGTGGTGGATAGTGGGTGATTGGCAAAGGGAGGCAGTAAGTGAGCGCTTTCAACCCTTTTGAATGCATTATTCAATTTAAATTCCAACATGCGTATTCACAATACAGTAGAACATCGTTATGGTTGACTAAAGGGTCTGATAATGTCTAAAATATGTTTGTAATGAAATGAAATATTTAGCACATGAAGTTTTCTTAACTAAATCCCCAAGCTTTGGCATATTAGTTAAGTATTCTTTGTTTCAATTTATGATTAAATCAACATTCCTTAATAAGTTAATTTAAAGTTGATGAGACACAGTTAAGCATTTTTATATTGTTTACTGTAGCAAGTGTGGCTTGTAGAATATATCTAACAGTTTGTTCCATTCTGTTCTGTCTGTTCTGTCTGTTTGTTTGTTTGTTTGTCTTTCGCGCTGCTGTCACGTTTGTGTGCCAAAGTCTTTTAAGAAACTTTTGCCTTCACAAATATCAATTTCCGTTGGCGACGTTTTGCCCATAAAAAAAAGGGGGAAAAAAAAACAGAAGCAGCATAAATTGTTGCCATTGAGAGGACAGTAAATTGTATGTGAAAGCAGCTAAAAGCGCCACATTATGCAAGTCAAGACAGAGATAGACACACACACACACACACAAAAGAGAGAGAGAGAGAGAGGCGTTAGGCAAAGACGCCAAGCTGACAGGGACCGGAAATGTGCGCTAAAACGAGATGGCGCTGTCATTGCCAGGATTCAAACTAATGTGGGTTGTAAGAGGAGGATTGGCATAAAGGTTTGTGGGTGGTTTTTACTGGCGGGGGCTTGCTGCTGCTGCTGGTGCTTTTGGGGTGTATGTGTGTGTGTGTGTGTTCGTGCCACCATTGAGCGACTATCGAGAATTCCTTGCTCTTTTTGCCCTCACCAACAACGCCTTCCCCTTTCAGCTCTGACGTCAGATGAACGAGCACAACAAACTAACCAAAAACTTTGCCATCAAACTTTTTGCATGAGTGTGCATGCGTTTGGCTCTGTGTGTGTGTGGTTTGTGTGTGCTTGTCGCACATAAGCGTTATTTTTCTGCGCTAGAAAATCGGCATAATAAACGTAAATGTTTGCCGAAAGAAATAAAAACAAACTGTCAAAAGCAAATATACATACAAACATACACACATATAAATGTATATATATATATATACATGCATTTGTGTGGGTGTGTGTGTGTGTGTAAGTGAGTGAGTATGTTTGTGTGTGTGTGAGTGTGTGCGTATGCTATGCCAAGCAAATAAAACTAAATCAGTGGCACTTTGTGCAATTTATATGTTAATATCATTTGCCTTTGTAGTCAATTTGGCCGACGGGCGCTTGTAATTGGCCTGGGCTTAAGGCAAAAGACTTGGTAAGGGGTGAACATATATGCATATATATATGTGTGTGTGTGTGTGTGTGTGTGAGCTTACTGAGCTAGAAGATAATGCTGGCAAGGCAGCGACTGCGACAAATTTGCGCCATAAAGAACAAAGACAAACTGAGTGGCAAAATCAACACACACACACACACTCTCACACACACAGAGAGACAAGTTTGTTAGCTAAAAAATTGAATTAAGCAACGAGCAAATATAGAAAAGAAATGCTAGAGGGAGTATGTGTTCGACTTCGAAGATATCCTGTACGCAATTCAAATAAAATCTTTAACCTCGAAAAAAATATGAATTTCAAAGCAAACTTGTTTGAATATGATTGGCATCCTTAACAAAATAGTAAGCGTTGTTAGCTTAAAATCCGATTTAAATATCATTTCATATTCATTCTGATGTCTAATCATGTTTGTATCAATATGTTTAATATTTAAATTAATCACCTTTTATGTTTAAATACTTCACTTTCGTAGAATGTTTGTATATATAAAAATAAAGAAACATTGTTTATACAATTGTTGGCAAATAAACTGAGAAAAAAAAAGAAACCTTTTTGAACTTGAAATATATTCAATATTTGTATGCTTTGCCAGTTCTGGTACATCACTTGACACCTCTTTGTGGTTAGCCATTGAATTTGATTATGTGAACACTTTCCCAGGCAATTCTCTCTCTCTCACTCTCTCTCTTGTTGTGTTGTGAATCAATTTGAATAGTACAAGCTGAGCTGACGCTAATTGCCATGCAAGGCAGTCAGCGGCAGCCCAAACAAACAACATTCAACAGCCAAACAAATAAAGCAAGAACAGAGCGAGGGAAGACGCAAAGTGGCAACAACTCGGCGCAAAGTCAAACGGATGTTGCGTATGCGCCGTGTGGCCACTGCGACCAACGCCCACAATGACTAGGACGTGTGCGTGTATGTGTGTGTGTGTTTGTGGAACGTGTGGGGCATTAAATGTCACACACAGCGCCACACACGTGCCAGGAAGTCAAGTGGTTGGTCATAATACGGCTGACACTCATAAATCTAAACAAATGGCAAGGCAAATAAACGCGTACAACGACGCCAGCCAACAAGGATACGTAAAATAAAGGCAAGGACAAGGGTGGCAAGGGGTTGGGTTGCCTTTAGCCTTTGCATATGCGTTGGCCATGACTAATTTGCATTATGATCCAAGCAGTAGCTGTTGAATAGGAGAAGGAGGACAACAACGTCGCCGGTTGCCATAATCTGCCTCAAATCGTTTTTATTGTTCGCACTTAAGTTGCGTAAAATAAAAATCATGTTTCTAACGCCACACACACACACACACACACATCCCCCCTTTCGCTTCTCAACGTTGAGCTTAAGAAATGCTGCAGCATGTGAGTCTTTGCTGGTGGCCTGCCCTGGCCCCAGATCCCCATACTAAGCTCCATTTGCCCTGAATGCCATAATTTTTATGTGAAAGCATCACGCATGAAAAATCTCCCATACCCCAACTCCCCTACCCACACCACTCTACACTAATTCCATTGGAGCTTTATCAGACTTAGCCTTATGTATGTGTATGTGTGTGTGTGTGTCTGTGTGTGTGTGTGTGTGTGTTACGGTTGCTTTTGTTCAAGAAAATCTGCGCCACAAATCTGTGACCTTTTTTTCTCTGTTTTTTTTTGGGGGGGTGGGCGTGCATTGGAGCACATTTTATGACTGTGTTTTTCTTTCCATCGCTTCTTGGGGCACAAAGTATTTTTATAGCTCAATTAGCATATGCAAAGAGGGTTGCCGCACCCCCAACTAGCATTCACAACGCCCCAAAAAGGGTTGTCGCCTCCAAAAGTTCAGCAAAATAATTAATCAAAATAAAAACAAATAAAAAACTTTTACGTCATCATTTGTTTATAGTAAAAAAACACATTTTGCTCAACTTTGACGAATGTCACATTTAAACAGAGTATATAACATTAAGAACTCAATTGATTCTTGATAAATAGAGCTGGAAAAAAAATGTATCATGTGTAAGAAAGATTAACTTTTAGATGCCGCATATTATACAAACATGCAAAACAATATAATCTTTTCCACAGTAAAATATTGTTCAAAATCTTGGAATTGTATGGCAGCTATATGATAAAGTGATCCGATTTAACTGCAACCAAAAGATGACCTTGACCAAAGATTCATCCTTAAAAACTTTTGGACTGCATAGAAAAAGACGGATAGGCGGACATTGCCATATCGACTCAGCTCGCGATGCTGATCAAGAATATATATATTATAAACGGTAATGCATTGTTGTTATACAAAAACGTTAAGTGAACTTTGTTTGGGCAAATAATTTAATAATAACACAACAAATATTATGGAATGCGTTTCTAAAATGCAATTCATTCATGTCATTGATTAATGAAAAACTTAACATTTTAGAAGTTATATAGCTTTAGTAATTAATTTCTTTACTGTACACAGTCATAGACATGTATGTGTGTGTGTGTGTGTGTGATTGCCTACTTTTGTGCGCAATTAGAAATTAATTTTAGCGCTGTTTCGCCGGCCGCGTGTTCCGAGTGGGTTAAATGACTTTAATCACTTCCCATGGAACCAACAAGCCAACAGCAGCAACAACAACAACAACAACAACAACCACCATCAGCACGAAAGTCAAGTGGTCCGGACTCACACACACACACTCGAGCACACACGTGTGCCGCTTAACCCTCCCGCAATAGTAGTCAGGAGCCAGAAATACGAATGAGTTGACGGGCAGCAGGCATGATTTATGCTCGCCACTGGCAACAATAACAAATCAACGGCAAGCGACGTCAGCAAGAAACCAAAAGAAAAAAAAAAAAAACTACAAACGGAAACAAAATACCGTTGGAAAGCACTTAAGGACCTTTTCATTAAGTGCGCAGCGCAGCGCAGCAACAGCGACGCCGACAGCGTCTTACTCTCTCTCTCTCTCTCTCTCTCTCTCTCTGTCTCTGTTTCTATCGTTGTGTTGAGCTGATTTGACATGTTCACAAGCAAATTAGTGTCGCCCTTTGCTGGCGCTACATTAATTTGAGCCGAACCGAACCGCACAACCAACAACACCACCCGATCCATGCATCCATCCACCCTTTGGACGGTGCGTGTTGAGCTAACAAATTTTCGTCGACTGGCACCTAAAATGTTATTTAGCGCATGTTTTAGCGTTATTTATTAAAGCAAAATTATTGTTAATGATCCGGGCGGCAAAACTAACCACCCCCAATCTATTCCACACACCCCCTTCCACTGAGCTCTCTCTCCTAAAATCAGGCAAACGAATTCCGACGCCTTTTCGACATTAACGTAAAGCATAATAAAATGCAAAGCTGGGAAAACTAATTGCGTGAATTTCGTCGAGCGGTCCGGGAAACTGTTTCGCCTTTGCTATCGCGCATTTAAACGAAGGCATTTGATTTTTGTGCCGATAGTGCCACAATATGATTTAAAGCACCCACACACACACACCCACACACACACACACACATCGGTCCCCACAAGAATAAAGAGCACGAAAACAAAAACAATAATCAGAACTGTCGTTATAAGCGCTCCTAAAGCACGTCAGCTGAACATTGTTTGGCCCTGGAAAATGGCGTAAATATTATTTGGTTAGAGCAGTACAAGCGAGAGAGAGAGAGAGAGACTATAAAATGTGTAAGAAAAGGAAACTCATTTAAGATATTTATGAAGTACTTTGCCAAAGATTTGTAACAACCCAGCTAAACAAGTCAGCTTGTTTATTTTCTTGCTTCGTCTTTATGTGTATTTATGTAATGTACACTTGGCTATATTGACTGGGTGGAGTTTGCGGCCCACTGTCTGGGTCTAATGAGCTTGAAATTGTGGCTCTTGCATATATGGGCAAGAAAACTTGCGTCTATAACAACAATAGAAGTTTCCAAGAAAAAATAATATATTCATCTATTTAATTGACAAGCTAACAATAAATTATATCAAAGTGCCTAAAATATATATGTGCTTAAGATTTATATTTATATTAAATGCCTAAAATGGGAATGAAACTAAAAATGTGTTTCTAACAAAGTTTTGGAAGTCTGAAACTAGAAGGATTCGAAAAAAGAAACCAAAATAAATTGCACTTTTTGTTAAAAGAAGCTAACATTTAAGAAATGCAAAGATTTAATAGTGTATATATATATATATGTACTTATTTTTTTATATTTAAGAATAATCTGATCCTAAAAAACGATGTGAAATAAGGAAAAACAAAAATGTTTAACATATCTAAACATTACACCAAGAGAAATATCAAGTGCTCGAGTTTGGACATTCAACATCAACTTTTACTAAACAGTTCAATAACTCATCGAGTTTCCGATGACAAAACGAAACGAAATATTTATTTGTTGTTAACTTTGTTCATCACTTCCATGTTGAAAAGTGGCTGGCTTTTGTTTGAGACAAGTTGCGTGCATGTTTGTTCCCACATAACATGCCCCATCTTGCAATCATATTGAAGCGCATTTCCGCACACCCAAAGACAATGGACAAACACACACACACACACAGAGAGAGACAAACCGCACACGGCGCCTAAAGTGTAACAGAAAATTGTTTTGGCAATTAAAATTCGGTGGGCGAACAAGCAGGAAAATGTGAACTAAAAAATGATGGCGAATAACTCCAAAAACAATAACTAAACAGATAGAGAGAAAAAATTGCCGCATCATTTGAAATTCATTAGGTCGTAGGTTGACTATGGTTTTTTTTACTATGGTTTTTTTTTGTTTGTTTCGGTAGTGAAGAGTGCGGTGGGGAGGGAGTCAATTCACTTCCTTTGTTATTGTTGTTGTGAAGGGGCATAAATAAATCAACAGCCTCGCGTGCTTGACAGTTGGCCGTGAGTAATAGAGATGAAACATTGAGCGCATAATACCAAAATCAAGAAAAGGGCTCAACACTGAGAAAAAGAGAGAGAGAGAGAGAAAGAGAGGGAGAGAGCTGGTGAGAGGTCGTCAATCATGGAAGCGAAATGTGTCAACAAACGTCAAATAACAAACGGCCACAGTGCGGTCACAGCAAGATTCACACAGCTTCATCAGCTGTCATCATCAGGCAAGGATGCAAGGATGCGAGAATGCAAGGATGAGTGGATGAGTGCGGCAGGACCTCGAACCGCGCGCCTCTACATCAAATTGAGTGATGATCCCACAATGATTTGTCACAAAAGTATTATGAAACAACAACGCCCTTAAAAAACGACTGCAATCGTTACAAAAAAAAACCCACACACAAAACTAAACAGAGAATCTTAAATAATGAAAAAACTAAATAAAACTCTGTTCTCCTGTACTTTTTGCACTAGAGATGATTATCATTAATGTATGAGATACAGAGAACCAAAATCAACGATTCTTATTAATTATTATTCACTCGTTAAAGTTCAATTGACGAGGAGTAAAAGGTCACAAGTCGAAAGAATCAAAGATTTACAACAATTATTAACATATACACGTATGATTATGGTTCGATAGAAAGATATTTGGCTACCAGATCTGTCCAGATTTGTTAAGAATATAAGTTGAACGGCAACGTGTATGTTATTAAGTTATATATGTAGTATGTGTGTAATAGATTAAACAAGTTTGATCTTAAGATGCAACCCAGTTCATACTGAATCGAACTGAGAGCAAGCTGCATGTATATATTATATGTATATAACATATGTATATATTGCAGCTGTATGTATATTCTGTTACAATTTGTGGTTCGTTCAATAAACCAAACTAAATTTGAATAAACATTTTCTTCACCTTCACCTCAATATCTATCCGACTCATTAGTATTTAAGATAATGCACATTTCAAAGTTGTACAATTTGTAATCAACTTTACAATTTTGATGTCGACTTATTCACGTTTGCTTCATGCACTCTAATTCGTTTATCGCACCTCTTTGTAATACTAACACATACCTTGCCACAGGGCACATTTTAACAATTAACAAGTTTCATTCGTCACCATTGGGACCTGTTCAACTCAACCCAACCCAACCCAACCCAACCCAAACCAATTCAACCCAACCGAACCGTACCGAACCTGACCTGACCGGTTCCGGTTGCGGCTGAGTCCTTCGTGTTCTTTGATATATGTACTTGGCATATGAACATATATCATAGCATATTTCATCTACGACACATACTACTACTATATTTATTTTTCCAACGTTTCTCTTTTTTATGCATTTATGAAAGGGGCGAGGGGGGGCGAATAGTAAACGCAACGCAACGCAACAAAACATATTTTTAATGCGTTTTATGCGTGCGCGCATTTTAAGTGACTAAAAATGCTAATCGGACAAATTAAATGCCCCCCCCCCCCCCCTCTCGAACCACCATCTCGTTGTCGTTCGCATTCTCGTTCTCATTCTCATTCCCATTCCCTTTTCGTCTACACTACTTCTCGCCTTATCTTTATCTCTTTCTCTTGCTGTGTGTGTGTGTGTGTGTGTGTCTGTCTGTTAGGGCCTCTTGGTCAGCGTCCGCTAAACGATGGTTTGTTTGGCTAACAACAAATGAGGTTTTGGCCCAGTGCGTTCTTCTTGTTGTAACTTTACGCTAATGGTAAAGCAAAGTAATGCAAACAGCCAAACGCAGCACAACTGATGGCAGGGCAAAGGGCAAAGGGAAGGAGGCAGGGTGCTTTTTTTTTCTTTTGCATGACCAACAAACAGTTTGCTGCTGTTGGTGTGTGAATTATTTTATGTGAATTTGATTGCGAGCGTTTATGCCGGAAAACACGCGGCCCATTCCTCGACAGAGTCGCGACTCGGGTGTTGGGAAGAAGGGAGTCGGAAGTCGAGAGCCGGGAGAAGCGAGAAGGGAGAAGGGAGACGGGAGCCAGGAACCCTATACCCTAGACGCGGAAACGGAATTGGCATTAAGCAAACCTTGAGCTACAAGCGAAGCACAAAACTAAAAGCGTCGACGCTTTTGGCCAAAAACCGCGCAGTTTCCGAATGCATTTAAAAGTTCATGCACTCAAAGAAATAAATATACATATATCTTTCTGACAATGTATTTAAAAAAAAAAAAAGAAGCTAGCTCTAAGAATTATTGGATAAAAAAATATAATGAACAACAAATTAAGGAAGAAATTGCATAAAATAAATAAATTTATATCGCTTAAATAATAATATGAACGAAATTTTAGGGCATGCAGAAGAAAATCGAAAATAAAAGTTTTAAAAATTCATTATTGGATCTTAAAAACTTCAAAAACTTAAAATTAAACCTGAATTTAAGTGAGTCAGAAACTAACTTTAATCACTTTCTTAGCGTTAAGAGATTGACCATGTTTTTTTCTTAGTGTTTTCGAATACCAAATATCCACACACTCACCTCCTCCTTTCGCGCATTTCCCCTTTTCGCGCTGTAGCCTCCACCAAGTCTATCTTACACACTTGCGCTCTCTCGTATTAATCATAATTATGCAAATTTTCTTGCCACAGTGGCGGGGCCTATGTTGGGCATTATTTGTTGTTGTTGTTGCTGTTGTTGTTGGTTCTTTTGAGTGAGGGGAGTCTCTCTTTGTAGGTTGTTTGCACAATTTTCCACCTTTTATAGTACAGTTAATTTTCGTGCTCGTTGCGGGTTCGCGTTTTGCCATTGCCTGTTTGCCAAGTCGCCTTTTTGCATAATACATGACTGCGTGTAATAAAAAAATAAAATATATATATATATATATATAAATATAAATATATATATGTGTCGTTAAAGGGCTGGGAAAGAAAGAGAGAGAGAGAGAGAAGGAAGAAGGAAAAAGGGCTAAAATGCTGCCAAGAATTTCCCAGTTCGTTTTGAAACCGTTTTCATGCAATTTATTTGTGTTGCGATTAACGCCAAGGTCTCTAAATGCTATTCATATTAACTGGCACACACCAATGTAAACAGTTACTCATGTAAATTTGTTTACAAACAGGTCGAAAAGTAGCGAAACTTAAACGTAAAGAACAAGACGACTTGAAATGAAATCTAAAAGATTTTTAAAGTCTAAGGAAAACTTCCATTTTGTTGCATTTATATATATTTAGAGTGTGGAGACAAGAAAATCAAAATCTGAACTTAGCCCACATTGCGGGAGGAAAGTTAGCAAGCAGGAAGACCTTATGTTAGCTTGAGGCTCGTCTAAAACTGCAACGGCAATAACATATAATAATTAACTAATTAAAATCCAAGCAACGAGCTACAACAGGCAGTAATCGCAAATTATGAGCACTCGCTTTTTTTCCCGGGTTTCGGAGATGCAGTAACTAACTATTTTAAGTATCGCATAAATATATATACATGTATATATATATATATATATATATATTTATATATGTAAGCTTGACAAAGGTAGTGGGAGAGAGGTTACAGGAGGGCTGGGAGGGATGGAAAGAAAATATAAAACATTTGCCAAAACAGAGCGCAGCCGATGCCGATGTGAAAAACCGCAACAAGCTCAGCGAGCAATTTTCACACAATTTGCAATGCGAACAACGAGATGGAAACAAATACCGCAAAACCAAAGCTAAAGCTGCAGCTGAAGCTCACATTAAAAATGAATGCACAAGCAACTTTAACTAGTTCAGTTCAGAGATGGATTGTTGCTGTTGTTGCTAGTTTAATTAAAACAGTTGGCTCGTTGTGTCTGTGTGTGTGTGAGTGTGTGTGTGTGTGTGTGTGTGACTGACAAGCCACAAAATCCATTCAACAGCAAACAACAAAAGCCTATTAAACATTTAGTTGGTAGCAAAAACTATCAATGTTAGACTTCCTTTTCCTATCTACAAAATCATTACAAAATACTTTCGGTATGTTTTTCTTACTTTTTTTATGCGAATTTAACTTTTCTTGTTATTATTTCTTTATTTCTTTGCATATTTACGTATGTTAAATATTATTTAAAGTCAAATCAAGGCTTAAGAGAAAGGAAAGAGAGAAAAGTTTGTTCTTTTATTAAGTTTGAATGGACTTAAGTTGAGTATCAAAAAGTTATTTTCAAATTAAAAGAAGAAAAACTTCAAACAAGTATAATTTCAATTACAAAAAAGCCATATGTAAGCGATCATTATTTTAAATCAAGCAAAACTATACTTTATTTCAGCTAAACACTACTTTAAATGAATATTCTCAACTTAAGCGAAATTATTCCAGGCAGAATCAAGATTGAAAAGTTGCGCTTAGGGTATAAAAGACTTGAACTATTCGTTGTTTTTATTCTTAAGTAAATGCAATTCGTCATCAAACAATTATAATGTGTGCAGATTTTATATATACATGTTATTTGGGTACATAAGTTCCAGTTGAATCGGGTAATTAATGAAGTAATCGAATGAATCTTTCTTAAGATATTATTTTATGGTTGTGTATACACATTTAAAGTTTTATTTTATTTGAACATGAGTTTTGAGTGAATATTATTTTATAGTCTTCTAAAAAATCGAGCCTTAAGTTATACGATTTAAGTTGAACTTTGTTATACTTTCATTAATCATACGCAATGCAGCCAATTGAAATAATGCAATGCTGTGATTGGTAATAAAGCTATTTTGCCAACTCTCACACAACCCCCCCACCCCCCATCCCCTGCTCCCGCTCCCGCTCCATAAGCCCCCCACCCATTGATTGATTGATTGATTGCGCAACAAACTGTGTGCTAAGTGCGCTTTGGTCATTTGTTATGGCAGCGAAACGAAAAGTGTCCAAAGGATGTTAAACGTCGCACTCATTCAAGGGTGGGTTGCTAACAGCCGCCTCCGCCGTTGCACCCCTTTCCACAAAAACCACCCACAAGCATTTCAACACCCTCTCCTTGGCTGGCTGCATATGCAAAGCGCAACTAAACAGCGCTAAAGAGTACAAAGTTGTTGGGTTGAAAACCCCCCTCTCAATTGGCTTTTTGTGTTTCGAATTTTGCACGCGTTCAAGTTAAACGCTGAAAATTAAAAGCCAACACACACACACACACAGAGACAAACAACCTATGTACCCTTCGTCTTTCGAGTGCATTTGAATGCAGTTTCGTGACTCGTTTCGTCTTTGACACCAAAAGGCTGACCCATACTTAGACTAACAACAACAACAACAACAACAGCAGCAACAGCCTCTAAAAGGCTCTTTTGTAATGCCAACCCCAAACTGCAACAACACCATACACCCCCCCACCACCCACCACCCACCCTGCCTGCGATGCATGCGATTGCATGCTAACATAATAATTGATTGCCTAAGCTCAACTTTTGTACAAAAGGGGAGAGAGTGGGTGGGGTTTGTTGGTAATTTGATTGCGCAATTTGCGCGCATTGTGTTGCATAGTTTTTGGCGCGCGAGCCTGCATGCCACACACACACACAAACACACACACAAAAGCAAGGTGGTGCATTGGGTTTGGGGCAAATATAAAAAATACAACCAAAAAAAAAAAAAAGAAAAGAAAAGAAAAACGCACGAAACCGCCAACGAACATGACATGCATTTATGTCACGTCACATGTGGAACACGCACAACCATCAGCCAACACCAACACCAACACACATACATGTACATGTGTACAAATGCATACGAGTGCAACTATTTTAATTGGCGACATTCCGCAATTTTATGACTTTTAAAATTCTACATATATTTCATGCCTTTGCATGGCAAATGGCAAACATGCAACGTTGCCACACTTCAATTGGCTTTTGAAGGACACAAACAAACACACACTCACACACACACACACACTTGCAATCCGCAAGGATATGGTCGAATGAGTGAGAGAGAGAGAGAGATGGGGAGGGGGGGGGTAGGGAAACGCTCGCTTGTCGGCCCTGTTTGTTCTTGTTGTTGTTGTAATTAGTGAGCTGCATTTCTTTGGCACTTTTGGCCGTGGCAATTAAGCAAAACTAGCAGCGAGCACACACAAACACACTCACACACTCACACACACCAACAAACTACATGAACATGAATAAAAACGCTTCTAGTTGCTCTACCGCATCCCCCCCCCCCTCCAACCACCACCCCTCTTCCATCGTACTAACTCGCCTTAACCCATTGCTCGTAAAAAGCTATGCAAAAAACCGAATATGAAATAATGCAATTAAGCAGTGAATGTGATGAAAAGAGGAGAGAAGTAGAGTTAAGTGGAGTGGTGTGGAATGGAAGGGGATGAGGTGATGGGGGGAGGCAATGCATTGCTGGCGCTATGTGTAAGCATACATGTACATGTGTATGTGTATGTGCATATGATTTTTCTTGAGTGATGAGAACTGGAACAAGAAGGCCGAGCTGCAAAAATATAGCTGGAGCCAATCATAAACTATAGGCTAAGGCCAATACTGGGCTAGACTGAGGAGGCTAGTAGATTAACAATCGATTGTTATTGATTTTCTTGAAAACATGCACAGTTCATAAATGTCCGAGCATTTGATAAGCTCTTAACTTTTCTTACCGTTTTTTTGATTATGGTAACTTTTGGATGCAAGTTTGTTGGTTTTTCTTAAACAAAATGGTTATAAGTGAATATGTCAATCGATTACAAGTGTTTGTTGATTAATGCCGATAACAACATAGTAAGCATAGCATATCGGATTCGTTCACCTCAGTGTTTTGTTATAATGTTGTTGTTGTTAAGCATAATTCTTGAATGTTTTCAATCACAGCTCCAAAGTCGCCGACAGATCCAACAGCGGTTTAAGCGATTCAAGAGCTGCCCAGCGGGATGCAGCCCACTGAACCAAGTCCGAACCACAAAGTGTATTATTGCATTTATATATATTTTTTTTTTTTTGGCACTGACAATAAGCGATGAGCAGCTGCAGGTTCCAGCTTGAGCCAAAGAGCCACAAACAACTTTTATGGGGTGTCATTAAACGTGGAAGGTGAAAACAGAGATGCAGATGGGCGATGCGATTGGGATTGGGGAAATATATAACAATGTTGCCATACGTTTTCTTCTTCGTTATTTTTTTTTTTCTTTCTTTCTTTTTATGACAGCAACTGGGGCTGGGGCTGGGGCGCATTTTGCATTTTACTTTAATTCAATACGACTTAATTTCGTTTTTGGATGGCCGGGCGAATGCAACCCGCTGCGAACTTTCTTGTTGCACTTGAGAGAGAGAGAGAGAGAGAGAGAGAGAGAGAGAGAAATGATTATAAATGCCTAAATGCGCGTTGCCGTTTAATTGCACATAAAAATTTACAATAATCAGCAGCAGCCGCAACAACAACAACAGCGGCAGAAGAGGCAACAGCACCTGACAATGATTAAGTCGCAGTTGCCACAGCCACAGAAACCTCATAGTTATCACACATTTTGGGGGCACAACGCAACGTGGGCAAGCAACAATGTTGCACTTTGAATGACCGGCAACAGCATTCTGGTGTTTTTTTTTTTCGTTTTTTTATGTGCACCAAATTGAGCCATAAAATGCATTTTCACCTCTGCAACGGACTGAGAAAATAGAAAAACAAGAACGAACAACTGGAAACTCGAACTGAAAGTGCAACTGACTGTGGCGACAGCGGCAGCGGGTCTTAAGTGATGCATTTGAAATGCGCTAAGTAGATTTTTAATGGTCAACCATGCAAATGTGTCGCACGAGGTGGCAAGGCGGCAAGGTGGCAAGGTGGCAAGGTTACGACGATTTGTTTGACAAAACGCTTAATTACGGATTAGAGCCCAACATTATTATGAGAAACACATTACAAAAATACTAATAATGCAGTTACTGCACAATATCGCTACTATCTGCCTAACGATTATTATCGATAACTTTAAAACAAAAACAATACTCAACAACAAATAACGTAATGATAGTAAAATCGATTTGGAACGTTTTGCAATTTATCGATAGCGATTAATTATCGAATATGCATAGCTGTGAGCTAGATATTGACATTAAGTACCCGTTGATAAGGCTGCGGCACGATCAACACTTTAAATTTATGGCAACTGGTAACCGAAACAACCTCGCAAACTAAGGAAGAGCCACAAGACAACAAAAATTTGAAATGTTTTATGGGCAGAGCAGCTAAAAATTAGCCCGACCTGGCCGATAAGAGGAGTCAAGCAAGACACAAACTTAATGACTAACGACGACAGACCAACAGCAAATAAAAAAAAAGAAGCAATCAACTCTCAGACAACGACTTGCCAAACACCCTAACCAGGATGGCTACTAATGAATGGCGACAGGTTGCATATGAAATTCGCATTTGCTGTTGGCCAAGTTAACTGCGCAGCGCAACAAGCATCTCAGGCAACTTAGCAAGCTCAGCATCATTCCTACCTCCCTTCCCCCCATTTCTCTCTCTCTCTCTATCTCTTCCTCTCTCTTTCTTGGCTTCACTCCTTGCGACCATAAAATGTTTGCACAGGTGCCAAAATCATTTTCTGTAGCCCACTTTGAGTTCAAGCCTCAGCTAGATGCGTAGAATTTATAGGCTCGAGCTGGCACTAAAAATTTAAATTGCGGCCATTTAGTGCCAAACAAAAGCAACAACAACAACAAGAAGAACTTAGAGCCAAGCATCGAACGACATCAATTAAAACGAGCGCCGTTTCATGTGGCATCTTTTATTTTTGTTTCATACATACCCTTTATTTCATTGGGTATTAATATATATTTAAGAATTATGTCACTTTACAAACTGGATCGGTTTTTGGTGTGTTTTCGTATGTTAATGATAGGCAGATCGTTTTTAAACTGACAACCAATGAGTAGGGAATAGAAGTTATAATAATTGTGCTTTAAGAAAAATGTATATCAAAAAATCATTTTATATTTATTTATACGTTGAAAGCATATATCATGAATGAATATGTATATATGCTTGAGAGCAGTTCAATAAATATATATTCCAGGGTATTTCATCTTCGACAAACAAAGATAGTTCGTGTCCTGATTGCTTGTTTTGTACACTCAGACAAAATTTATGAATTTTAGCTTAAATTGAACACATTCTATCCTTTTATTTTATTAACTTTAAGCTGTGGCTTTCTTAAAACAAATTCAAATATTTGCCAAATGCATAACTTATTTAAAGTTTTACTCTTTAAATGCTAAATTTGTGGGCTAAGAATTTTGTTAAGCACTTTTCGCTTTGTGAAGTTTTTGGGGACTGAACTTGTGTTGTTATCTTAGTTGTTGATGTTGTTGTTTTTGTTGTTGGCATGCTGGCTGATCTGGAGCTGCGATAAATTCGAGGCACCTTTGTTGGCCCGTTGCCTGTTGCCTGTTGCTCGTTGCCCGTTGCGCGTTGTCCGTTCTTGTTGACAAATCAGTCGACGTTGGCACACGCGCTGCCAGTCGAAGTTTCAAAGTTCTTGGAGTTTGTCCGTTCGCTCGTTGGTTTGTTGGTTCGTTTGTTCGGCAGACCCGTTGTCACCTACAAAGCCATTTACCCCCACGTAGAGAGCAGCGTCTGTCGCATCCCAATGGACCGTCATCGTTGCAGTCGTCGCGTCGTCGTCGGAGTCGTTGCGAAGGGCAACACATTAAAAGTAAATTAACTTATCAGCGACAACGATCAGTTATTTTATTACGTTTGTCCACGCAGTAACACGAACATTATAATATCAAAGATGCCGATTAAGATTCTCAAATGAAACTGAGCGAGATGCAGCCACAACCAGTGATAAGGACAGCAAGACATACACAGAAAGAGACAGAAACGAAAAGATACAGAGAGAGAGAGAGAGAGAGAGAGAGAGAGAGATAGAGTGATGCACCTAGATAGTTAAATCATTCAATTGCCAAGTTGTCCGTACAGGAATATAATTTACACTCACACACACACACACACACATATATATATATATATATTCTTTTTTTGCTTTGTGTAGGCGCTATGTACTGAAAGTAAGAAAGAAAACAATTGACCAGCCAATATTATAGCCCATTTATAGTTTCTATTCATATTATTGCAGAAAATATGGAGTGAAATCCTTGAGCTTGAGAAGAAACCTCCGAAAGCCACATCAAAAATTCCGACGGCAAGTCAAATCTCTTTCTCCCGCCACAAACATTCTGTCTGCATATCTTTGTCTCTATATAATCAGGCCTAGCTGTATAAAGTTTTGTTTTTCTTTTGTTTTTGGTCAGTTGGGAGGGGCATCTATTTGCCTGGTTGGCTAACTGACTAGCTGACTAGCTGACTGGTTGGTTTGTTGGCCGCCTGTGTTGCGGATGTTGTTAACAGCAGAGCAAACACATTGATAAGGCAACAGAGTCAATAAATTAGTGAACATTAACTGGCAAACAAACACGCTAATTAGATAGTTAGATAGCCAAGTTGGCCGGCCAGTCAGACGGCTGGCAGCAGGCACCAGCCACCAGTCACAACACACACAAAATTCGCAGAAGACACAGCTGTATTAGGGGGGGGGAGGGGAGGTACACATACACTGTGAAGTTAGAGGATAGCAAAGGCTTCCTGTGGCTGAGCTTGCGAATGCAAAAAATTGCGACCGGAAAAACTGGCAAGTATCCAGTTGTGGCAACAAGAGGCAGGGGCTGACGTAGGTAGGGGATGACGAGGAGGCAAGTCTCTAAGTGAGACTGTGACTGTGACTGTGACAGACGGACAGACAAACAATTGGCAACTGCGCATTGCGGTTGCCGACTTAAAAAAAAAAACATATATACACTTTATAGTTTTGTATAATTATTTTAAGCATTCAATTGCAATTCGAATTTAACCGCAGACCGAATGCACAAGGATGACAACCGCAGGATATTTTTCTCATTCTTGTTTTATTGCCTGGCTTGTTTTGGCTTGGCTTGGCTTGGCGTTGCGTTTCATAGCCTGCTCTGGCAATTATATGCATTTAAATGCAATAACCGTCATCAGCAAGGATGATGAGCGAGAGCGCAACAATAGAATGAGTGAATGAATGAGCCCAGCTACACTTGAAATAAAAGTTGATTATCAAGAGAAAATGATTTCAGCTTTAACTTGGGGCTTGTATTGCTTTTAATGTTGTTAAATAAAAATAAATTAAATAAATACTTCTAAATTGCAATTATAAACGAAACACCTCAATATTGTCATAACTTTCAGCTCCTATCCATTTTTCTAAGTGTAGTCAGTTCGTCACAAAGTCATTTTCTGTGTGTGTGTGTGTGTTTGTGTGTTTGTGTGCATTAAGTCTAATTATTTTAAATGCACGATCTGCAATTGAAGTGCGCGCTTGCGTTCGATCCCTATCCTACTACTACTATGTGCACTCATCCTGTCGTCCTGTCATCCTCTCCTTCTGTTGTCCTGTTGTGTGTCAGTTGTTGCCTGCTCTAATTTCGTTGCGCCTTTTGCCACACTAACCACACACTAACAAACGACTAATGACCTGACCTTAGCTGAGCACAATTCCAATTCCAATTTCTCAGTCCGAATCAATATCAATCAAACGTTTGCCGCTCGACAAATTGCATTTTTTTTTTTGGGTTCGGAACTGGTACACATCCGCTGTGAGAAGTAATTAGTGTAGTGGGCTAATGCTGCCCCGGGGGCAACATGTGGCGGGTTTTGTTGTATTTTTCTCGGAGTCGGAGTCGGAGTGCGTCGTCAATGTGAGGCTGAGCTAGCTATTGGCGTGAAATTTTAATTGGTGCTCATGCTTCAGCTACTTGAACCGCAAAAGGTGAAGAAGCTGCCAAATGGTCAACTTTCATTTCAGTTAGATAAGGGTGGGAGTAAGGGAGTGGTGGGGGGGGGGGGGGGTTGAGCTGTCCAATCGTTACAACCATAAACCTTAACCTAAAAAAACAATATATATATATATATATATATGTTTGTATAGGTTTGAATAAATTTAAAATATTTTTTGTCTGCTTCTAAAAACTTTGCAATATTTCAGATCGTCCCACTTAAGTTTCTTAATGGCGGAGATATTATTAATTTGAAAATATTTTATTTTTTTCACATAAAACAAGATAAGTAAGTTTACGTAAAGATTTTTTGGTCTAACCAAAACATAAAACAAAAACAATTTTATTTACTTTACATTGAAAAGAAGAAAAACTTAATAATATGATTAATTATGATGAATATTTGAAATGTATTTAATTTAAGGAAACAAATAGTTCAAAATGACATTATGTAAAGTTGAATGGATTAAAACATTATTAGACATTTTTATTGTTCGATTTACAAAAAAGATAAGTACTACCGATTTTTAATTGATCCTATAACCCGCAGCATCATAAGCGCCATTTTGTCGGCCCCCAAGGCGCTGCCAACTTGCTTGTTGTGTATGCTGCCCAATTGCCAAAAAAAAAGAAGGAAAAAACAAACAGAAGGAAAAACACACTTCACATTTCCCTTTGCCTTGCCTGCGTCTCTGTGTTTGACCGACATTCGCTTTCTTACTCCATCCAGCTCGTTCATAATTGTCGCTACTCAGACAGAGAAAGAGAGAGAGAGAGATAGATAGAGAGAGAGAGAGAGAGAGAGAGAGCTCTTTGCACGCTGCTCTCAGTGCGCTCAACACAAAGTTGCCATAAAAACTGGACTTGAAACTCACCACACTGTGAGCGCATGTTGAATTCACTAGGGGGCCCACCAACATGGCGCGCTGTGCACGAGCGAGATAGCATGTGAAACAGCAAACAGCATGGGTAACAGCAAAAGAGACAGTGGAAGCGAGAAGGAGATGCTGTGAGAGAGGCAGCGCAGTTAGTTGAGTCGAGTTCGCAGTACGCAGTACGCAGCGTTCTCGCTTGCGCCTGCACCACCATCTCAAACTACCACCAGCAAACAACAAAAGCAACAACACTGCCCACCACCTATGACAAAGTGGCAAAAAATGAGTTGTGCCGCTGCCTCAGCGACTGCGACTGTGGGTTTTGTGCGGCAAGCGTGCTGCAGGTGCGTTTAGTCTCGTTTTGGCAGCCACAGCGCGACGACGTCCAAGCGCACAGGCAAAAGTTACAAAGTCGAACTGTTTTTACTTATTTTTTGTATGAAAAAGTCGAAGTTCAAGTTGCAAGTGTGCAAACAGTGTGAAACCTTTACTTTATTTATTTTTTTTTCATGATCTATTGAATTTTGTGAAGTGATTGCCACAGAGCAAAAAGTGCAACAAACGAAAAAAGAAAAGAAACGAAACGAAAAGAATATAAACCATTTTTTATTGCGGCCTTTGTTGGCAATGAAAGACTCAATGAGCATTTTAACTCAGACGCTGCCGACAAACACAGCGAACAGCGAGCCGTTGCCACATCACTTGCACCACTCGCACCACCACCATCATCAACAGCATCATCATCTGTATCCGCTGCACCAACATCACCACCAGCAACAACAACAGCAACAGCAGCCGCCGCCGGTCAACATGTCAACAATGTCCAGCTCAGCGAATCTGAAGCCAAATCGTTCACGTTTCATGATCAATGACATTTTAGCGGGCAGTGCGGCAGCTGCAAGTGCTGCGGCATTCTACAAGCAGCAACAACAGCAACAACAACACAACAACAACAACAACAATAATAATAATAACATCAACAATAACAATATCAGTAATAATAATAATAGTAATAATAGCATTAATAATAGTAGTGAACATTTGGAAACTGAATCGGAGCCATCAACGCCGCCTGGTTCAGTTATGGGACTTGCACCACCGCCACCGCCACCACATCAGTTGCCGCATCAGCCGCATCCACATGCGCTCCATGCCCATCAGCATCCACATTCGCATCCACATCCACATCCGCATCCACATGCGCATCCACACACGCATCCGCATTCACTTCCGCATGCCAAACTGACCCACTTTGGACCCACCACGCAGCTGGCCACCAATGGCCTCAGTGTGGCCCACTATGCGGCGGCCATGCAACAACATTATGCAGCAGCCGCCGCAGCGGCAGCAGCGCGAAACAATGCGGCAGCACTTGCGGCCGCAACAGCAGCTGCAGCAGCAGCAGCAGCGGCATCTGGAGCCGGTGAAGCGCCAACGCCGTCGGCGGAACTCGACGATAGCAGCGATTACCACGAGGAGAACGAGGATTGCGACAGCGATGAGGCTGGCAGCGGGGGAGGCGGCGGCGGTGGCTTAGTTGGTGGTGGTATTGGTAGTGGAGGTGGCAGACACATGGATGATCACAGCGTTTGTAGTAATGGTGAGGTGAGCTTCTATATTATTTTGTGGCCGGGTAGCAGACAGCTTGCTAGTTAGGCTAGTGGATGGTGGGGGAAAGGGGGTGGGGGGAGGGGGGTTTGACAGGGTAGACACGCATAGGAGATGCATTTGTGGCAAGTGGTTTAGTTTTATAAGGTGACAAAAGATTCTCGATATTCGTGAACTATATGAAAAATGCTTTTAATTAACTTGAAATCGATAAAAAAAAAAAACGTTGATCATTAATTACTAATTTTATTCATATCTATAATCCATTTAAATAGATCCGATAGTGAGTTGTAATTAATTACTTTTATTGCTAGTTCAAGTATTGATTGTCAATATATCTGTCTTATATTCAAATATTTGATATGCATATATATTTTTAATTCATGCGACAAGTTTGAAGCATTTTGTATATTGCTTAAACAGTAAACAAATGAAGCGAATCTTAAATTATGATAAAAAGTGCAAAGATGAGAATTATTTTTTCTGTTATTATCAACGGGTTATAGTTTACTATATATATATATGTATTAAATACTAGAACGAACTCAATCAGCATAAAATGAATGCTTTGAACATAGACATACATATATATGTATGTGTGCATACATTTAGTTTATAGTTAACTTTTCGAAAGTTGAAAACGAATACAATTTTAGCTTTTTTTAACCAATCGAAATTTGAATGCCCTCCCCCACTCTATCACTATCTCGCTCTTTCCCTCTTTGTCTCTAGCTGTTTATCTACCTGTCCATCTGTCAGTCAGTTTTGTTGTCTATCTGTCTGTCTGTCTGTCTGAATGTTTGAGTGAATGTCATGCCCAAGTTCGTTGCCAGAGTTTTTTGTTTGTGTGGGCGAAGCCGCTTTGCAAAACAAACTGTAAAAATTGCCATGAACATGCCATACATATTCTGAGCACAGCAAGGGCGTGGTGTGATTGGGGAGGGAAGGGGGAGGGGGGGTTGTGCGCATTTGGTTAATGCTGAAAAATTGCATTTTCACGCTTTGTTTGCTTTTGCTTGCCTCTTCGCCCTTTTGCTGTATTGCTGCTGCTGTTTGATGCTTAATGCATTCATTCTCCATTTCCTAAATGTACATTTGTCTGCCAGCAAAATTGTTTAAACAGTAAGCAACAACAACAACAACAACAGCAACTGCAAATGATAATGGCAGAGCTTTGGGGGCGTGTCCATGGTGGGTGGTTGGGCCAGGGTTTGGTGGGGGCAACAGTGGGAACAGCTTACAAATATAATTTCTTATTTTAATGTTTTGCTTTGTTTATTTCCCATTTTGTGAAGCGATCTAATTATATATAGTTAGAAAAGCAAAACGTAGCCTATGCTCTTCAACTTCCTCTCTCTCTAACTCTCTCTCTCTCTCTCTATGAGTCTGTTCGTAACTGTTTTTGAGTGTATGTATCTTACACATTAAATTGTGGTAAATGTTGGAAGCAAAATGCATTTATGTTCAGAACAACTTATGTGTATTAAATGTTGTGCTTTGCACGCGTGTGTGTGTGTATGTGTGTGTGTGTGTGTGTGGTGTTTTTTGCTGTTGTTGCCACATGAGTCTGCAGTTCTCGTCAACCATTTATTACAGCAATTTCCTGTGTGCAATTGCAATTTTATAAACGGTAGTCGCGTCTTGTTTGGCCCAAAGGCTAAGTACGTATATGGCTCGAACGGACAGCCATCTCCGACGATCAAAATGAGAAAGATAGGGTGTAAGAAAGAGATGGCGAGTATTAAGTATTTGCTGGCGATTGTGATTTGCCTGCAAGCAGCGAAAGCATCTGGCTCTTGATTTTTCTCTTAATGTGACTTGACTTGCCAACATTGTTGTCTCAAAAAACTTAAACTTGGTAATTGCAAGCTTGTTTTGTTTCTGGACAAATTGAAGCAAAGAGAGAATGGGAGAGAGGGGGAGAGAGAGAGAGAGGCAGCAGCAGGCTGCATTTCATTTGAGTTAACTGTTTTTGTTTTTCTTTTTCTTTTTTTTGCCATTTATCAGAACTTTTGAAATGTTCACTTGGTAAATTCTCGCTTTAAACTAATTTAACGCTAGTGAGCTGACTCGTGGCTTCGTGGCTTCGTTTTGGCCGGCAAGAAAGTGGCCGTGGACTTGGCTAACTGAACCGCTTATCACCTAACCACAATCAGATAAATTTACATAAATTTTATGTACTAAATGCAAGAAAAAAAAAATTAAAAAGGGGCAACAGCCAAGTAAAGCCATTGAATGGGGTGGAAATGGCTAATGCGAAATGGCCAGCAGGTATGCGAAAGGAAACTTGGCCAAGTTTAGACATTTTACTACACATTTTTATTACACACACACACACACACACACACAGGGAGACAGAGAGACAGATAGGCACGAAAACGGAAACGTGCATAAACTGTTAACGGTTTCAACTCTTAACTATTTAAAAATGAGTTCGTTGCTTCGCAACTATCGCAGTTACAGTTAGTTAGTTACTTATACTAGCGTTAAGACTTAAGCTAAGATTTCCACATAATACTAACTTAACATTGTGTGTTTTTGAATGCGTTTTGCAGGTGGCAAGGACGACGATGGCAACAGCATTAAGAGTGGCTCCACCAATGACATGAGCGGTCTGAGCAAGAAGCAGAGAAAAGCGCGAACTGCTTTCACCGATCATCAACTGCAAACGCTGGAAAAGTCCTTCGAACGGCAAAAATATCTCAGTGTCCAGGAGCGACAGGAACTGGCGCATAAGTTAGAACTGAGCGATTGCCAAGTGAAGACCTGGTATCAAAATCGAAGGTGAGTCCAATTTAGCTTTCAAAATGTTCAAATAGTTGTATGTTGTTGAGTAAGTAAGCGAGTATTTCAAAGCTGAATTAAATTCTTTTTTTAAATAAACAACTTTTATTAGTGAATTCTTACGTTTTTTCACAGTACGATTTGTAATAAGACAACATTTTACAGTATTCAAATAAATGTTTTCAAATATGATATAAAAACAAATTGACAATTCTAAAGGGCAAGCCAAAGGCGATTCTTAAGCTTAAATGAAGTTAAAGCCAAACGAGTATTTATTTTATTCTTAAAATATTGACTTTAAACTTGTAATTTTTGTTAAGAATCATGATAATACAATGTATTTTAATAGAATTCCAATATAATAATAATTGCATTTTGGGTATAAAATTATAATATTCACATTAAAAGTGTTTCATAAACAAAGTTTTCTGAGAAATTTTCAAATAATCTCTTCAGTCTTATCTCAATAATTCAGCCAATAATTTTTCACTTAATTCTAAAGGTTTTAACAACAGCTCAAAGTTTAACTATTCATTTTTTCACAACTATTTTTGAATTTAATATTAAAAACTCACGTTTGAACATTTTTTTCTTTTTGTTAACCTTTTGCAGAACGAAGTGGAAGCGTCAAACAGCCGTTGGGCTTGAGCTGCTGGCAGAAGCTGGCAACTTTGCGGCCTTTCAGCGTTTGTACGGCGGATCACCGTATCTGGGAGCCTGGCCGTATGCGGCTGCTGCTGGCGCTGGCGTTGCTGCAGCTGCGGCTCATGGCGGGCCGCCGCATTCGAGCATTGATATATATTATCGGCAGGCAGCGGCAGCAGCTGCAATGCAGAAACCCTTGCCCTACAATCTCTATGCCGGAGTGCCGAGCGTTAGTGTTGGTCCACTGGGCGCTGCAGCTGCACCCTTCTCTCATCTGTCCGCCTCGAGTTCGCTGTCGTCGCTTAGCAGCTACTATCAGAGTGCAGCGGCGGCTGCAGCAGCAGCCAATGGTGGTGCGGCGGGTGGTGGTGGTGGTGGTGGTGGTGCAGTGGGTCCACCAGCAGCAACAGCGCCAACAGCTGGCATTGGAATTGTACATAAGCCGCAGCCGTTGGCAAGTGGATCACCGGCTCGTCCGTCGGCATCGAGTCCCGGTCATCCGCCATCGACGCCGAGTCCAACATTGAATCCGGGCAGTCCGCCTGGCCGTTCCGTGGACAGCTCGCAGGCGCAATCCGATGATGAGGATCAGCTGCAGGTGTAAAAAAAACAAAACAAAACAAAAACACAAAAAAATTTGAAGCCATTTTTTTAGCATTTGTTTTCAAAACACAAAATGGCAAAAATTAATGTGTGTGTGTGTGTGTGTGTGTGTGTGTGTGTGTGTAAAGGGGAAGAGGGAGGGGGTGTTTATGTAAATACATGTATGTGTGTAAGTGTGTGTGTGTGATTGTTTATTTATTTATTTGTTTGCTTTAAGTAATTTATTCAATAAAAATCACTAACAACATTTTTTTTTGTGAGGTTAACTTTCAGATTAAGAACGCATTAATATTAATATTTATTTAAAAATGTTGTAAAAATTAGCAGCCAAACAATTAAATCTAATTAATTAATAATTACAAAACATAAAACAACATTGTGCATAGTTAAGCTAACCAAAATATGTATTATTGCAAACGAAAAAAAAAAAATACCATTTTATAGAAATTGCATTTTTTTTTTCTAATAATTTATTCTTCAAGTCTTTTTTTTTTGTGTAGTATATTAGAATAGACGTGCTCGTTCTATATGTATATGTAAATGTAAATGTAATTCAATCCAAAAACAATTTTTTTTTTGTCTAAATAAATATAAAAAAAAATATATACATAAAAAAATAATTAACCGAATGAGCAGCCAATTAAATGTTTGAATGACAGGCGGCAAGAGCAGGATGGCTAAAAGTGGCAACTAGGAAGTATAAGGACTAAGGACTAAGGACTATGATGACGATGACGATGATGATGTGCGGGCCAACCCCTATTGATAATAATTGCATGTAAAATGCATTTAACCGCAATTAGTGCATTTATTAGGCCAAAAAGCTGATGCCAACGACTCGCATATTGAATAACACCAACCGACTAGTTTTGTTGGCCAAAAAAAATAAAAATACAGCTCGAACTGCAACTGCTACAGTTATGGCCATGTCCAGCAGGCTGCATTGCGTGCAACTGGGCCAACATGCAACTGAGCGCTGCAGGCCAGCCCAGGCCAAGGCAAACCTTCAAGTTTAGCTAAGGACACCTGACCGTACGACCGACCGACCGACCGACCGACCAGCTGACCAAGCAACGGGTTAGCGCACACATCGAGCATATTAAGTTGAGCATATGACTTGAGGCAATCAAACAAAAAACTTTAATAAAGAAATAAAAAGTACACGAACTGCAGTTTTTTGTTTATTTTTCTTTGTATTTAATGCAAAATTTTCAGAAAAATAAATAAAATTACTATATAACACATAGTCAATTCATTGAACGTAGTATCAGAGACAAAAAAACGATTTTTTCAATTTATAAAAACAATTTTATAGGAGCAAAAATGTACTTTCAGCTAAAAGTAAAGTTACAATATAAAAAAAATGTTTATATTGATATGCTTTGACCTTAGAGATAATACTTTTGGGTTGGAACACCCATTAAATTCGGTTTCGATTCGGTTTCCAGAAGCTAACAACTTTTGGGAATGTAATGTCTGGGTTATGGTCAAAATATTTTATTAATCAAAAATAGTTTGAGACAATATTTAAAGATATTTTTTTTTTTTTTCTTTACTTTTGTTAATTAAGTCAAACTAAACTTAATGATTTAAGAAATGTTTTTAATTTTTTTCAATGGCCTACAAGATAAACACCATATGAAATCGTATTACAAGGTTTTAAGTAGTGCATTGAGTTAGTCGGTGTGGCGTAAAACGTACTACTGCCATTCTCACCCTAAGCCAAACTTTTATGCACGCTTCTTGGTAGCACAAACACACACACACACACACACACATAGATAGAGAGACTCGCGCGTTTGTCTGTTTTGCGCCTTTGTCGACAAATTGGCCGCAATGTTAATGTTGTTGGTTTAAAACAAAAGCGACGCTTGGTAGGACAATAAATGCAACGGCCGAGAACAGCGTCAGCAGCAATAATAACAATAACAATGCAACTACAATGCCCTAAAGGGGGGAGTTGGGCAACCGTTCATTAAAGACAAATGACATAAAACCTGCACCATGGATGCGCCCTCTCTTTCCTGCCACCCCTCTCTCTCTCTCTCTCTCTCTCTCTTCATCGTCACTCTGCCTCTGTTGGTGGGCACGCTCAATTAAACTTGATCGTTGTCGGTAGCCAAATGTTGCTAATTACTGCAATAGTGCCGGCAATTGGCGAAAGTGCCGGGCAAAAGTGCTCTTAAGTGCAACCAGTGTTGGACAACAACTTATTCGAACAACAAAAAAAAAAAAACAAAACCCAACACACAATTATATTTTAAAACTTCATTCGTTGTTCTTTTGGTTTTATCAATGTAAAAATATTAATGCAAAAAAAAAGATCTATTTCACATTAATTGATCTTGAGTGTTTATAATGCATAGGTTTAGATTATGTTTGGCCAGCTGATCGTCTCAAGGAGTGTCACAGTTTTACTGCTCAGGGTCCTTAGTAAGGCAGGTGGATGGAGAAATTTGGAAGTTGGAACAAAGGTTCTATATCTAAGGTTCAGCTATTCGTTTGTTAAACAAATATTTGTTAATTTTCACCAATTTTTAGTATTGAATTATATATACTGATATTTTATTGTATATTTTGTTGTTTATTTCCTTAGAACTTCTTTGATTTTTGTAGGCTTTCGGTTGAGTGCAAGTTTTGTATAATCTCTATCAATATTTCTAAGGATTTACTTTTAAGGTTTTTTGATGCTTTGACTTGAACGAAACTTTAACAAACAAGTAAGAAGGCTCTAGTCAATAAATCCTAACTAGACGATAAAAGGAACCTAACGCGTACCATGAGTGCTTGCAAGTATGTGTGTACGCGTATACTGCATACTTTACTTAACTTAAATATTCCATATCTCCGGTGTGTATTAACCGATTTCAATAAAAATTTCACAGATTGTCATTATTTTGTTTAATAACTTAAATGCCATCTCAAAGTTTTCCAAATTCAGTATTTTGTTGTTATCGATCCCGTGTGTATATCGGAAACGGGAAGAGTAGTCAAAAATCGAAAACAAACTTGTACTGCCTAGGGATTGCCGAGCTTAAGTTCCAAATCTGGAGTCTCTTGCTCTAGCTGGCTATATCGACTTGACTGTTGATGCTGATCAAGAATATATATACTTTATGAAGTCGAAGAAGCTTCCTTCTGCCTGTTACATACTTTTGCACAAAACCATTAAACCATTTTTTACCCATATTTAATGGGTTCAGGGTATAAATAGTACAAATTGTTAAGTATTAGTATAATTACCTTAAGCAATCAGAATGCAATCAACTACATCTGGACAAAAAATGTGAAGAAAACAAATGATACGAGTAATTGAGTAAATTTCATCCATAAATTAAAGGTGCAAACCAACATGAACGAGAATATATTTTGTAGCAAAGGGGAAAGAGATTGAGGAGCTTATTAACATTGCTGTTTTCGATATAAGCACACACACACACACACACACACCCACACACACACACAATGACACAAACGCACACTACTTTGGTGTTCGTTTGATATGCAAACTTTTGGCATCTGATGGATAGATGGTCGCTTCCCATCCTACACCCGATTCGGTCCCAACATTCCCTTGGGGGAATTGTGACAGTGATTGGGGATTTCGGCTGGCGCATTTATGAAATGAAGCTGAAATGCTCGCATTGGCTGCTTACTGTGCTGTAACATCAATTTGCATGGAAATCATTACAACAACAACAACATCAACAAACAACAACGCCGTGTGTCAAAGTACCCGCTGCGGCACAACACCAATCCCATTTGCATCACCACTTGATTACTCTCCACCAATCAGCCGCCAACGTGCGTTTAAAACCAAAAACGTAATGCTTATAATGAGAAAATATATGGATCGATATGCATGAGATCTGAACGTTAAAAGAGTTTCAAGACTTAAAGTTTAAGCTAATGAAACAATACTTTGTAATTAATAGTATTTGCACTCAAATCAAAAAGAAATTTAGAACACGCAACCGTTCTGACCTCAAGTTGATCAAGTATGATCCAAAATGTTTGGATTCAACTGTAATTTTGCGCTTATGCTTTAAGCGCTCCACATTGTCCGCAATCGGAAAGCATTTACCAGCTAAACACAGGGAATACGAGTAACTGGCAAATTTTGTGGGTGGCAACGAGCCAAAACCGGAACAACGCCCACGATTCAGGATTCCTATCTTTGTTGCAAAAAACCGTAAAGACAGAGCCTCCGAAAATTGCAAACGGAAGAACAAACTCCACACGTTCAAACACGTTCATTCAGGTCGAGCTGCATTTTACTCTGCTGTACATTTAGTTAAATGAAATGTTAACTGAAACGAACAAAAAAAAGAGAATATATTTCAAAAAAAAAATGCAAAATTTATTAAATAAAAAAAAAATGAATGCTTAATTCGTATTTAATTTTGATCAACTTTTTTTTTGTTTGTTTGTTGTTTTTTTGTATTGCATTTCCGCTGACATTTGCCATATGGAACTTATCAACTAGTAGAATTCGTTGGTGAGGTGCGGTTTGTGGATAGGGTTTGGGCGTGTCGGCGTGGGCGGCATTATTAATGATAGTTTTGAATGTGTCGCTTACTGATGCATCTTGTAACAAATGAGCGAGAGAGAGAGAGAGAGAGGGAGGGAGAGAGAGAGCGAAATGATAATCGCTCACCCCGTATAATTTGTCACATTTTGCACATGGTACATATGTATGTATGTACATATGTGTATGTATATATATGTATGTATGTTTTATGTGCAATTGTAATAATGAACACATTTGGCAGCGAACGGAAATTGCGCTTAATTGCCGCCACGAAGCGCAAAGTTGTTTTTTTTTAATAATGATAATAATAATTTGTTCATATTGTTTGTTATTTGATAATTGGACAAATGGTTTTTTTTTTGTTCGAACGCTTTTAATGGTAAATTAAGCTAAGTTAACCTACTTATGAAAGTTTTCTCTATTGATTGAATTTTATCGATATTTATCGATACTTTGATATTGCAAACAGCTAATTTGTTCCAAGTATCATTAGAAAATCAAAAAAGGGTTTGTTTTTAACTTAAAGTTTGATTAAGCTCTTAACCAGCACTTTAAATAGTCGATAAAAAGAAGAAAAAAAACAGAGAGAAGCTATGGCATCTAAAAGTTTCATTATAGCCCTAACTAGAAAGGGTATATAAGTTTCGTTTTGGAAGCAGCTTACAATACATACCAATACACACACATATACATACATACATATGTAGTGAATGAAGCGCAGCAAAACGCCTAAAGGGCGGCACATGCAAATTTTCATTTGTTTGTTTTTTACAGCGATTATATTCAATAATTGTGTGCATTTAGATAAGTTACAAGCCTCGGGGCAGCACACAGCACACAGCCATATTACTACTGGCCAGCACGGCACAGACAATGAATGCCTCAGACATGCTGCTGGCAGCATGGGCAACGCAAGGCAACGCAAGGCAACACTGGCCACTTCAGGCGCCGTCCAAATGGACGCCAGTCACGCCATCGCACCCTCCCCAAACCCAAATCTATCAGAGAGAGCAAGCACTCCTCGACCGATGTGTGTAGGTGTTGAAAGTAACTGCAGGCAGGTGCATCGTCATACAAGTCCCTTCTCTCTACCCTCCATATGCTCTTTTCACTTCGAGCTTCCTTTTGGTCAGCTTTCAGCTTTTCGAAAAAAAAGGGGGTAAAGTTGTTGCCGTTGTAGCCGTCGGCTCTGAAATGTGTCGGAAGTCTTTAGTAAAAGTTAAATAGAAAGCATATAAAAGATTTATTTGCAATTCCCCCGTTATATTTATGCAAATTCTATACACACTCTTTCCCCTCCCCTTACGAACCTCTTACCTTTTAGTTTAGGCTTTTGCGCTTAGTATCTGGCACAAGTCTTGTTATTTATTAATTTCTAGCACAGCCCTGTCTTGGAAACCATTTCAATAAATGTTCCTAAAAGTTAAATTTTTCACTATTTATAGCTTAAACGATCGTTAATGGGGACTTTAAGCTAAGTAAGTTTCAATTTTATTGTAGTTTTCTGTCTTTTCTGCAAAGTATTTAAAGTTTGGCAAAATCAAAATTTCTTTTCTTGTAAATGGTAAAAAAAATTGCATGATTCCGTTAATGTTATTGTAAAGCAATTAGTTTAATAATACATTTATTTTTAAATTATTGTTAAAGTTAATTAATTATTAATTTGAAGTTATTGTCAAATTACGAATATAATTTCATTAAACTGATTTTAATATTTAAATTAAAAACCAATTATTAATATTTAGTAAATTCTTGAAAATTTGTGTAAGCATTTAAAGTTGTAAATGAATAGAAATAAAATATTTATTTGATGTAGATAAGATATATAACAAACATGAAATTTGAGTATTATTTTACAAGTTACATCATGATGTCTTTTATATGTATTTTTATATTTGTAAGCCAGTTCCAGCAAGTAGAATTGCCCGTTTGGCATTTAATCTACGCGCCTTGCTGTGGAAAATGAAAACATTTGTTGCCATTTTCAATCGCAGCGGGAGATTAAAATGCGGAACAAAATACAAAATACCTAGATATATAAAAAAAAAAAAATAATAAATAAAACGCACGAACAAATTATGAAAGCAATCAACGGATACGGAAGCAATTGGGATTTTTGAACTGGGTTTCGGGGCTTAGGTTTAGGTTTGGGTTTGGGTTTGGGTTTGGGCTCGGGGTTTATGTTTTCTTATCAGCGATGTGAATTTGAGCGTCGCTTGAAAAGGCCAACTCAAATCAAGTCGATGGAATGGATGAATTTGTCACATTAGAAGCATTAACCGGGTCGGGCATATGTGAAGGAGCTGATAAGATCCAATGCCGATGCCGATGTTGATGCCGATTGCGATGGTCGAGGCCAATGCAGCAGAAAATCTAAGCGAAAGGGATGGGGCGGGCGGCTGGTTACTACTAGCGTGTTGTTGTTGTTAATGGTGGTGGTGGTGGGGGTTGGTGGTAGCTGTCGTCCGTCCTGTTCCTAATGCAATTTTCTGTTGATGTTGTTGCAGTGTAATTGCCAGGATATTAACAGAGGGGTTGTGTCGTTTGTCGCGTTGTCGACAGCTTAAGCCGGGCATTATGAGCAAATTAAGTGTGAAGTGGCATTTGGGATTTATTTACACACACACGCGCACACACACACACACACACGCACACATGCAGAGAAGAAGAGAGACTAATACAGACACGCAGGCATAAAGTCGACAAGGATGCCAAAGGATCGCTACTCTTAAGCGCTTTACGGACAACAAAAACAACAACAACAACAGCAACAAACAAACAAACAAAAGGCGTGCTACGTTGACACTCGGCTAACAAAAGGTGTCACATGTCAGCCAAAGGCAGCAAAGCGACTCCCAAAAAGCCATATCTACAAAATTTTATTTATTTTTTGCTGCCTGCTTTTCCTTTTTTTCCTTTTCTTGGTTACATTTTTGTGAAAAACAAACTAACAAAACAAATGCGTTGCCTATTGGCCTTGTCAGCGTTCTGCATTTAACCCCAAACACTCCAAGCATCTCTCTCTCTCTCTCTCTCTCTTCCCCTTCACCAAACTTCGCTTCCCCGCCGCTTTCTCGACGGCTTATCATTAACACTTAACGGCTAAGCGAGGGCGGCGGCACGTGCCTGGCGAACGCATCCAGCGATTCATTCAGTCAGGCCAGTTGAGGTTGAGGTTTGAGACGACGACGATGACTTTGACCCTGGGCAGGAAAAATGGGAAACATTTGAAGTATTATTAACCGCAAAATGCTCATAAAGGATCAATTTGTGCGCACACGTGTCCAGGATAATGCCCAGCCAAGCCACTGTTTATGTGTTTTGCTTGGAATGGGTTGGATGGAAGGAGGTGGGGGGCGTGGCAGTGCATCATCATAGTCATCATTGCGACAAAGCGTGAAGTGCACATAAATCAAGGCAACGGCTGCCAAATGGACACTATTATCGATCCCATGTGTGTATCTGTAACGGAAAGAGTTATCGAAAATCGAAAAAATACGGACGGACGGACAGACAGAAGGACATGGCTATATCGACTCGGCTGTTGATGCTGATCAAGAATATATATACTTTATGGGGTCGGAGATGCTTCCTTCTGCCTGTTACATACTTTTGCCACTATATCCATCCATTCTTAATGGGATCAGGGTATAAAAAAAAAATTTTTGTGGCAGAGGGGGCAACTTGCTGCTTTGAGATTCCACTCGTCTTATGTTCTAATGTTTTCGTTTAACAGTATTTTTCAATTAGCTTTTTTCTTTCACTTGTTTCCGTTTGTTTTTGTGCTTTTGCCTGATTGATTGATTTCAAAACGTTTTGCTTTTTATATCCCGACGTGTTGTGTCAATTGAATTTTTGTCGCAATTTCCGTTTTTAACAGTTAGAATTAAGTTAGTGACTTTCTCCAAAGATCTGCATTCTAAATTCAACGCTTCCCCATATCTTTCACTCGTTTCCATTTGTGTTTTTGTGCTTCGTTTCGTTTGTTTGTTTTTTGCGTTTTTCGCCTGAGGTTTTTAATTTCCTGCCGTGAATGTATCAATTGAATTTAGACTCGGTATTTGAGGCAAGTGGCCAAATATCCGCCCAACAAAACGATTTTCTCTTCAATCGGCGAGAAACGGAAAAAAATGCACGAAATTTCCATTCTATAACTTCTTATCTAAAGTCCTTAAGGTAAACCACAACTCAATATATTTTACTTTCGTGAATACCATTTTCCTGTTTAATGTTAAATTGAATATTCCTATTGGTCATTCATTCCTTTGCATTTTACTCTTCTGCTTGTTCTCTTCCAACTGCAAAAGCGGCTGCTGTTAAAATGCAATTAATTAGGCCATGCTTTTCAGTTCAGCTGCAGTGCAAGGCAGCGTCTTTAAGCTATGGCCAGTAAAAGTTTTGAGACCCAGTTTTTACGTTACCGTTTTAAGTGTCCGTTCAGGCCTGGATCATCATTCAACTGACCTGTACAAGCTTAGGCGTCGGTGGCGGGCGGCGCCAACTCACAGCTCACACAGCTCACAACCCCCAAAGAAGAAGAAGAAGAAGAAGAAGAAGAAGTCTCCGTTGCCTTGTCCCACCCACAAATAGTGGTGCAATTTAGTTGAAGTCGCGCCTCTTGGCCAAATTGACTTTAAATTGGCAGTTGGCGCAGCGCATCATAAATCCAAGCGGCACCAAAAGTTCCAGCATTTCCATTTCCATTTATGGAGTCGTTGTAGCGGAAGTATCGCTTGGCCAAAGCCATAGACTGATCCTGGCCGTGGGGCATCGTTGGCGGTCAGCGGCGGCGGTCGCAAATTATCAACAAATTAGACTTTTCGTCGAAGTCATCGCTGGCTGGATTCAGACTCAAAGAGTTGAAGCAGTCATCATTTCATTTGTTTGCATGTCTCGTTGTCATTTCGTTGATTTTGGCGGCGTCTCCTTTGGCCTGCAATTTCTCAAGATCTCATCTCTTTCTCTCTATCTCTCTCTCTCTCTCTCTCTCTTTCAAACACTCTCTTTTAGCATGTTGGTTTTGGTTTTTTTTTTTATAGCTGCCGCCGCTGGTAAAGTGATTTCTTCAACGCTTTGTTAACGCAGAGGATTGATGCAGCTGTCATTAGGCGTTTTCGGCTTAAACGGATCCGCAGCCGAAGTTTGCTAAATGCGTTTTTAACGTGCTTTTAATTGTCAGTTTTGCTTGTGGCTTCCCCACCACACACACACACACACACGCACACACCCTCTCTCAGAGATACGGTTGCTTCAGTTGAGCTGGTTGAGAGCTAATTAAATCAAATTGAAACTAATTAGCATAAATAAATTTACACAAAATCCAATCGCAATATGCCTCGTTACAGGCTTTCACACTTTACGCTTCACTGAATGACGCACAACAGCAACAACAAGAACAACAAGAACAACAACATTGTCGTGACTCTCTCGCTCCTCGTAACCCTCTGACCATACTTCAAGCAGTGACATTTACAAGCGACAACTGTCAAATTGGACAAGTTGCATTTGCAAATAAATAGATTTGGCATGCGTTCAAACGGAAACGGAACTGACGGCAACACAGACACAGCGCCAAAGGACGACGCATTCGAGAAAGTCGCCTTTCATTAGCTGGCAGCATGCGTAAAAGGGTGTTAAAGGGGAGTTGGGGGTACGCTGGGGTGTGCAGGGCTCGGCTGCGGTGGGTATGTTGAAGGTTGAAAGTTGAAAGTGTTATGCTGTGCTTCGACGCTTGCGCTTAAAGTTTTAGGCACAATAAAATTAATTGGATTTGCCAACAGTGCTGCCGGGATTGGATGGTTGGCGTTGATTGCTGGCGTTGTGCTGCTGACAGCGCTGATTGTGTTGATGTTGGTGTTGGTGTTGATGTTGGTGATGCTATTCAACTGCTTCCAACCAAAAACTAATCCAACCGCAAACGCACACTCAGAGAAAGCGATATGCTCTAGAATTAGTATAAGCTTTATAAATCTTTAAAATATATTTATTTTAATTAATTGTGGATTGCCTTTTTTGTTTCTCAAAAATAGTTCGGTAAATTTGGTAAATTTTGATTATATTTTGGCTTAAATCTATATAAATAATAAACTCCCTTTAAGTTAAAAATAATTTTCTGATTAAAAATGTTTGTTTCAAAAACCTTTTTTATTTTGATTCAATTAACTATAATTTTCAATTTGATTTTCTTCATTTTTCTTTTGCTAAACATTTTTATTAATTATTAACTCAAAATACATGCAAAAATAGATCCGGAATATGCATGAGTATTTTTCAGAGTGCATTCAAAAGCAAGTGTTGATTAGACACTGACGTTGCCTTGTTGCAAATATATAAAAAGCGCTGCTCGTCGGCCATACGCGGCGTATGCGCAATGTAAGCTCCGATGCATCCATCTACATCCCGTTCCACAAAATGTCGTTGTATATGCGTGTGTGTTTGTGTGTGTGTACTATTATTTACTGCTTTATTTGCAGTCTTGTCAAAGCAATCAACACAGTCAACTAGTCCACCATTTCGTTAGTCTGTCCGTCAGTCCTACAGTCCGGGCTGGCATGTCCTGCTGGTGGTGGATTTTATTTACTTTATCATGCGAAACCCGAGAAACCAAAAAATGAAAAAAGCCCAACCTGAACCTGAACTGGCCGTGGCTCTGGCTTCAGCTGGCTTTGGTTCTGGCTGCTGTCCTATCCTGTTCTGTTTGTTCGTACATATATCTGGCTGTCTGTCTGCGTTCTGTTCTGTCTGAATGCTCGTTGAGTTTATTTGCAGAATGATTTTTCAATAATTTATGTATGACGTTGTCGACAGCCACAGCTACATCTACAGCCACTTGATTTAATGTGCGGGGTGTTACTTTCAACACCCTCCAATCATAATAATAATAATAACAGAAGCAGCTACAGCAGCAACAACAACAACAACAACATCAACAGCAGCTGTAGTAGTCAATAGTGTGTGTGTGTGTGTGTGTGCGTGTGGGTGTGGGTGTGTTTGTGTTGGTGTGACAATGCAATTATAAATGGTGACAAAATAATTTCCGCTGCGTGATTTTTATGACAGTTGTGCGGCGCATTCTGCTCGAAAGCATTCCACATCCAGAGGCACAAATTAAATAAGTATTAAGTAGTTTATCTGCAACCTCTGACGATCCAATACATTCGACTCCTTCCCTTTTGCTTTTCCCTCCACCAATCCACTGACGAATCCTAACTAAATCACATCCTTTGCTTCAGCACATTTCAAATGCCGATTTAATGAACATAATTGGATGAAAAGAAGAACAAGAAAGAAATAAAATAAAAAATAAAAACAAAAATTAAAGAAACCGTAAGCGAAACCGAAAGAGAGAAACACGTAGAACGAACGTAACATAACATTGCATCAAAATGAAATATGTATAATTTAAGTTCATTCTGATTTCCGGCCTCATCGGGTGCGGGTGTTTTAGGGCTCCTATCCTTACGTGTTGTATCGTATCGTATTAACCAACTCATCATTTCGACGAATGGCGCCGTCAAATGAAATCATAATTTAAAAGGGTGTCCGTGTATGTATGTATACCCTCTCTCTCTCTCGCCCGCTCCCTACCTACTCCCCCAACCTCTGTTGTCCCCCATGCGTTCGTCTCGAGACCATCATCGCGATTTCATAAAAGCTTGTCATTTTGTGCACGCAATCGCATTGCGTTATAATTGGAAATTGAAAATTCTCAGCCATGAACACAAATAAAAATCAAAGAAAAAGAATACAAAACCGAAAACGAAAAAAGAATGAATTAGCGAACTCGAACCTTTGCGATATTCGATCGACCTGGTCTTTGGCTTGAACTTGATATCAAGTCTAAGGTCTCTTAACTATATACGTTTAACTGTACCATTTAATATGCGAAGTGTAATTTACAAGCAGTTCAAGCGCAGTTCAGTTCAAGCTCAATACTTAAACGTAATTATTCCCATAAATGCGAACATATTATTTTCTAATTTAACTCTAATGAATAAGCGATGAAATGTGTATAGTATGTTCCTCTAATGTCTGTCAAGTTGCAGCCATTCCATATTATTTATTAACAACGTCATTGTAGCAACAGCAAAAATACAATAGTTATTGTTTTCGGCACGCAGACCAATTATCCAGAGCCATATTATATATATATATACATATATAAGGTCAATGCTGTGAGCTTAACAAACTTAGATCATAGACAGACATGACCAAAGTATAGAATTGAAACAAAGAAACAAAATTAAATAGCCATCTTCTAATTAATGAATTAGTTTTAAAACAATTAATATTTAAGTATTCAAACTTCAAGCATAATGGTTGTTTCGTTTCGTTTCGTTCGACCTTCAATAACTTGATTTTATAAAAATAATTACATTTTATTAATCGTCTTTTCCGTAATGCTAATTTGAAAGGTTTTCTTCACGTTTTGTGACAATATACCAAAAGACTTTAAATTCTTTTCAACTCAAACCTTGCTGAAACAATTTTACGTACAAGAAAAAAGATTTCTCTATTTCTAACTGTAGTTTTAAAAGATTGTTAATAATCTTTCTCAACTTCTGAATAGTAAAAGCACATCGTGTGGGCACCTTTTCAAAGAGCTCTAATTTGACGAAATTGTCTTCAATAACAAGTCTCAAATTTCGTAATATCTTGAGCTTCGAACATACTTTTCGCAACTGCCTTGTAGATTGCTTATAGCATATCAAATTAAGAGATTATTTCAAGAACATAATCAAAGATATTTCATATAACAAAAACATGTTATAGCTTGTGCTCCATCGAACTTAATCGCAACTTGAAGCTTGTTCAGCAAATTATTTATTATTTTTAGTATCTGATAAAAAAGCGTACTATGTAACAATCGAATTACCATAAGGTTTTAATACTTAGTGTCAAATTGAAATGCGGGCTTCGTCCATTAGTTCGTTTGTCACATTCACATCCTTTGTGCCTTCCACCCAATTGTCAGTGTATGGGGCACGGGTCAGCAGCATTGTCATAATCAAAGTAAAGCCCATTTTTCCCCACCCTCCAACTACACTTCCATCCCCATACCTGAAAAGAAATGCTGACAGCTGTCGGGATTTTTAGCTTTTTATATACCTATTTTTTTTTCGTGTTCTCTTTTCAATTTGAATGTTAAATATAAAAAAAAAAGAAACAAACCTGCAAACACTTGCACCTGACCACAAAAGAATAAAGTCCGGCAAATGGCATTGTTGATGCAGCCGTTACAACTTTATTACAACGCCTTCCCCCCCCCCCCCACCACTCCCCCACCTATCGCACATGTAAAGCGTTAAATCCACCCCATAAGCCAACATACACCCACACCACCCCCAACCCAACACAAAACTCCCCAACCACATCCGCACTTGACGATGGTCGCCTGTCGATGGCGGTCTTTAGGTAGAGTGGGAAGGGGGGGGAGGGGGTGTTGGTGTTGGTGGTGGGTGGGTCAATCCTTTGTTGTTGGCTTTAAGTGAGTTGGCTTTTTATTGGCATATACAGGACAAACCCCTCTTACGAGTGTTGGGCCATAGAGCCGAGAAGGATTTTAATTTACCCTAGGCGTCTATAATTCGAGCCATTAGTGCAATCACATTAGAAACGCTCGACAACCCTTTTCACAATGCCAATGGCATTGACCAAGCCAAGCCAACCAACCAACAACCAGGCTGCAAGCAATTCAAACATATGTACTTAATACACGACACAAAACGAATACCCTTTCTATTTTAACTGAGTAAAAAGTATTTGTAGGTATATAGTAGTTCTTAGTTCATTGTCTTTAAAAAGTAAACAGATGAACAAACTCAAAAAGGTAACTTTAAGATGTGATTATAACAACAGCAAAGGAACCAAAATTCTTATCATCTTTACATACTATGCAATAATTCCATAGTACCTCACGACACATACTCTCTCCCTCTCTCTCTGTTGCTTTTCACCTGCGTGTCTGAGGTTGTAGGTATGAAAATATTATTTCATATGCTGACACTCGCACGTAATTAGGACCCAACGATGACGACAACGTTGTGAACGAGCTTGGAAATGGTAATAGGAATGGGATTGGGTATTGGTTCTATTTTGACTTGGGTGTATGCTTGATTGGTTGACTTTTGAAACGGGACAGAACGGAACGGAACGGAACAGAACGTTAGACAAACCGTCAATAAGGCGGCTAATTAAAAATCAATTGTTGGCCCGCCATTTAATTGGGGTCTTTGTTTTGGAGCGACTATTAATGGCCATAATGGCGAGCTTAGCCAGGCACGTGTCCTGCGCAAATATTGTCGCACACTTTTGGACGACGCTCGACAGAAAGAAGCGGAGCAAAAAAAAAAAAAAAAAGAAGGAAAGCGAAAGCAAATCGTTTGATTTTTTGTGCGTTTATGTTTCATATTTATTTATGGCTTGTCCAACAAATTACGCGCTTCAGTTGCACAAAAAGGCGGCCAACACGTGCCTCCTCTCCTCTCCTGTCCGTCCCGCTCCCAATGCGATTCACAGGGATTGACATTTTCAAAACTGAATGAATCTGCAGTGAGCGGAAAATGGATTTCTAATATTTGCCTTAAAAACATATTACATCAAGTAAAAATAATAATAATAAAAAAATGTTATGTATATTTTCCGTATATCTACAAAAAAATATATGGAAAAATAAGTAACTGTTACTTTGAGCTTAAAATATGCTAGATGCGGACTCGGAACGAGTGGGTGGATGGGTGGGTGGGCGGGTGGGTTGTATGCGGGCCTCAACTTTTCCCGGAGGACGTCCGGGCTTAAAAGTTGAGAAAAATGAAACTTTTATGAGTTGAGTTTCATCTTTTTCTTTCCTTCTTTAGAATCCCAATCCAGCTGCTGCGGGCAATTTTCGTTTCGATTAAACGCTCGAATAGCGTTCGAAGAAAATGGCGCGCATAAATGGCTGGCCAACAACCCAGCCACAGTTGCCAGTTCCCAGTTCCATCAACTGCATTCCCAATCCTCATGCCTGTTTGCGTCGCTTGGACGCTCCAACAGAGTCCAGACCACTATCAAACTCCGACATGTTTAGGGCACGCGCTTTGTTGAGGCTTTTCATGAAGCTAGTCTTGACGGCACCACTGCCAAAGCCGATCTTTCTATGATCCGCACCACCAGCTGCTGCTCCTCGCTGCATTTGACGCCCATCTCCGCCAACCGTTGTTGTATAGAGACGCCGCTTGGCGCGCTTTGCCTGCTTCACCTTCTCAGGATCACTACAAATCGAAGAGAAAGTAGAGTAAGAAATCTAAGCACATATTGAGAATAGTTTATCTTACCGCTCTGTGTAGGTTAGACGATTGGTGGGCGGTTCTGGTTTAGGTGCCGCATGCTTGCCGGCAAATTTACTGGGCGCCTCTTTGAGGCCGAAGCTCTTGGCAAAGTGGCCCATGTGTGCGACGCGCACATTAAAGATGGGCTTTAGTTCCTTGGGAAATGTCGAATAGAACTTCATCCAGGAGACAAAGGCTGCGAAAACCGAAACAGAAACAGAAAAAGAAAGAGAGAGAAAGAGAGTCATGTTAATGCTTTCAGAATTAATTGATGTGTTGGCTTAAGTGCCTGCCTGCCAGTCTCTCTCTCTGTGTGTGTGTGTGTGTGTGTGTGTGTGTGTGTGTGTGTGTGTGTGTGGCATTCATTACAAAATAAATTTGTTAAAATGACAAATGAGCAATGTCAGCAAAGGATTTCTTCTATACGCAACCACCCAATGTATATTTGTTCATTTCGTATCGTTCATTCGTTCGTTTCGTTGCTGTCTCTTTTGTGTTTTGTGTGTGTGTGTTTGTGTGTGTTGTGGGCATGTCCTTGCTAATTACGCAGCACTTATGCCAGGCAATGGCAAATTATACAACAATGATATCAAATTACCACAACGTGCGCTATGCCAAAGCCGCAATTGTCCTTCGAGTGTGATAAGCATCGCACACACACACACACAGAGTGAAAGGCAAAAAGGAGATATGTAAATGTGATGTGAAATTGTGAAATGAAAAATGCTATGAAAACTGAACAAAACACAACGCGAACGCCGAACACAACGACAGCCAGCTGTTGAGAAATGCAAATGGATATAAAATACTTTGAGTACAACAAGCTGCAACAAGAGCTAGACTAGACAGATAGCTCAAGTCATATGGGACCAATCGAAATAACAGGCGAACCAAAACGAAACAATTACCCAACCACAATTTGAAGAGATCTCAATCGACAACAATAATAATTTGAAACAACAATTAGCAAAGCGATATGCATGTACAATATAGAACTTGATATTTCCTTAAAGGATCAACTTTGAACATATAAGTTAATACTAGATACTAAGCAAAACTGTTTAAGTATGTTCAAACAACAAGCCTAGGGAACTTGTCAGCTGGAGCAGGGAAATAGGTTTAATCCTTCATCAAGACAACAACATGGCAATATAGTAAACTTATCTTTTAGTGTACAATTAAAACATATTATCACTTATGGATCTTTAATGAATGTGAAAATGTAAACCTACAAAATTGCATGTTACTACTCATTGGATTATTGACAGATCAAGGTAAATGATTTATGAAATGATCATAGCAAGACTGCAAGAACTATACAATATATATATAAATATGTATGCCTCATAGCCAATCATTTGGTAAGAAAATTTATTGAACTAAATCATGATCTAAGTATTAAAATTGGGATCCTCGACCGCATAAAGCATTCAAATCAAACAATGTCCAAAAAGTGGAGTTGATTAGACGATAAGGCGGGGCAGTTCAGCGTGCAGGGAGTGAAAGCGATTGAGAATACGAGTACAAGTAACATAAAGTAAAAGATGCTGCCTCTGCCCAGGCAATTAAGTGGCAGCAGTCAACGTTTCGTTCCACGTTTCAGCCAACATTTACATCCATCCATCCATCCATCCATCCAACCATCCATCCATCTATCTATCGTTCCATCCGTTCGCTCGTTGTTCTTTCGTCATAAGCTGTGTGGCTGATGTTGGTCCCTTTGTGAGCTGTGGGCGAGTCGAGTCGCGTTGTCTCAAAGTCAAGCCCTTGTCTTTGGGGCTGCTTAATTGCCGCAAATGCGATTACAGTCAAGTGGCAGACATTAAACAAACAAAAAGTATGACGAGCCCGGATGTTTGTAGACGTCTGCAAGCCGGAAGTTGCAAATAAAATAAATGTCATTTGAGTCGACTCGACTCGACTCGACTCGTGTCCAAAACGGGGTGGCAACTTAGAAAGACTAAGAAAGAGAGAGAGAGAGAGAGAGAGAGAGAGATAGTGAAGCCAGTTACACCCAACCACCCACAAACCACAAACCGCACAAAATGGCTTTTCATGCCACATTCTTATCCCTTTCCCCACACACACACACACACACACACACACACACACATTACCATTCCCAAAAATAAAAATCTATTCATTCCCTGCCCGATTGCCATTGTTTAACTTGAGCTGTGGGTGGTGGGAGTGGGTGGTGGGAGTGGATGGAAGTGGGGGGGGTGGGGGCGGTGCTCAGCTAATGCGCCCGACGACGGCTCAGCGGCAAATGCGAACGGATATATTTTATAAAGCGCGCGTGTCCATGCGGTTTCCCTGCTTCTTCTTTTCCATCGTCTTCATTCTTCATGTGTAGGCGTGGCAAATTGTTGTGATTGTTTTTTCTACCCGTATCCCCCCCCCCCCCCCCCCCCTTCCACACGCTGCCACAGCCTTTCGGGTTTCGGATTTTGGGATCGGTTTTCGGCTTAAGGATTTTTGCGGCCTGCGGTTTTTCGCTCATTGTCCACTCTCTGCACTGGATAGTAAGTAGTTAATCATGTGGTAAGGCGAACAAAAATACATATAAAAACGAAGGGGCGGATATAGTTTGATACTTAGCTAATGATTGGAAGAGACACAAAAGCCAAGAAGGGAAGCAAAAGCTTAGTAATACCACAGGGTGATAAATAAGACATATGCTATAGGGATAAATTAAAATAAATTACATAAGTTAAGATTGTTAGAAAAGTAAGCTCTTAAAACCCTATATATATCACTAATGCTAATCGCCACTTATGTCAACATTTACGCTCTTACTTATTTAATGCCCGGAATACTTGCATTTATAAAATTACAGAATATAATTATTAAGAACACTTCTTTGTGATCTTTCGGATCATATGATTTGCTTACTTGTCATGTCTATTAAACAAAGTCTAGGATACAACAAGAATATGGTTAATACTACCGGTCTGATATATTTAGAGTAATTTGGCAGCGGCTCTGTCATGGAAATGATTTAAGATGCAGAATATATACAAATACTTTTTGGCCTGCATTTCGTCTGTGTTGTCAATTGTCTTCCAACACAGAGCAATGCCAAACACACACGACATCTAGTATGTTTATGATAGTCTATGTATTGTTCTTATGTATAAGCTATATTTTTGTTTAAGTTTCATTTAAAACCGTTTCGTAATGTTTGCGTGAAGGAGTTACAAACATCAAAGGATTTTGATAGTTGATAAAGCTTAACAATTGGTTCTACAATTTTCTCTTAAACTTTCACGTTTTCTAGCTAATCATCAGGAATATAAGACCTAAAATGATAAGGTTTACTTTAGTATAACCTCTATATATATAGATATGCATCATGTATACTTCAATTTTACTCAAATTTCTAACATAGCCAAACAACTTATAATTTTAGCACTTAGTGTGCTCAACTAGAACGACTTGAGCAAGTGAATTTCAACTTGAAAATTGTTTCAATTACTCACGCATGCAGCTTTTTCATCTGTTTCTCAAAGGAGGAGTCAGTCTATGTTATCCTGGCGCCCACTAAGGATATATTTATATACATATATAGAGTATCTGCTCAACTCAATTCAACTCTGTTTATCTTTCGTTGTCTTTCTTTATGTTTGTTTTTTGTTAGTTGCCTTCGTGTTGTGCCTTTAAATGCTTTTATCTGCTGCTTTGTACAGTTTTGTTCAAGCGTAATACTTTTTAATGGCTTTTTGATTGGATGCAGCACAGTAACTGCATGTCTCTCTTTCTCTCTCACTCTCTTTCTCTCTCTTTTCCCCCTCTCAGTATGGGTTAGCTTTAACATTCGTTTATTCCTTTGGGTCCGCTTCCTATCTACCGATCTCTCTTTCTCGCTTTCTCTCTGCTTGCCTGTTAAGTTTTTGCCAAGCGGCTTCCTGACTTCTTGATGCTTGACTCGACGCTTAAGTGCAATTTGAGTTTTGCCATTTTTGGTTGTTCAGGCAAAAACTTCTCGTTCTTGTCCTTGTTCTTTTTCTTGCTGTTGTTTATTCCCCCTCTCCAATCATCTTTAACTTTTCATCATTGTTTTTGGCTTGTTTGTTGTTCTTTTCCCATTGTTGTTTTGTTTTCCATTTTGAATATTTCGCATAATTTCCGTTTCCTGTTTGCTCTTCTATGTATACTTATAGTTATACTTGTGTCTCCATTTTTGTCAACCTATGATTCATTTTGATTGTAGTTATTTTTAGTATATTTCAATCATAGCTGCCAACACGCCCCATCTGACCCCCCTTCCACATACATTTACAACCTCTTAGCAACCCCTATCCCATACCTTAACCCTTTTTATTCTGATGTGAGGGAGGCGTTGCGGCAACCTTAGTAACATCTAATTAACTTTATTTTTTTCCCTGCCGCGCTGCAATTACAATTTCAACAGGACATTAACGAGAAAGCACAAAAAAAAAACAAAAAAAACGAGAGAGTAAAAAAGAGATATTGAGAATGAATTACACCGCAAGCAATAATACCCTTTCCTAATCAATGGCCTACAGTTAATAGGTTTATAAGTGGCAACAGTATGCAGGACATTGAAAAAAGGACGAAGGATAACGATAGCTGTTCACTTCCATCACACACACACACACACACACCAACACTAGCAAAGAGATAGCAAAGAGGTGGGCGGGTTGAAATGGGGCGGAGTCGGAGGCTATTCGACACGCAATCAAAATTAACTTCAAATATGAAATAATTTTTTCGTGTTTTTAACGCCAGCAGCGGTTGCCAGCGTACCAGTGGGCGGCGGTGGTAAGGGGGGCGTGGCGCGAACGTCCAACTTATAATTGGAAAAACAGATACAGCAAATTTCTCTGTGTATATAGTATATCCTTTGTGCTTTTTCTCTTTTGCTCTCACTCTTTTTCTTTTTATGCCCTCAACGCATTAAAAATGGGTATAAAGGGTATAATGGTTTTGTGCAAAAGTATGTAACAGACAGAGGGAAGCATCTCCGACCCCATAAAGTATATATATTCATGATCAGCATCAACAGCCAAGTCGATATAGCCATATTCGTTTCGGTCCTATGAGAGCTTAAGACTTCACATTTGGAATATAAGCTCATAGGTTTGTATCAAATTATTGATATCTCTTCCCGTTTCCGATATACACATGTTATCGATTACTTTATATATATACGTGCAAGCTCTTACGCGATGAGTACGGATTTCAGGGTATATCCTAGTCGGTATTTCTTGACTAGAGCCTTCATGTTTTTTTTTTCATTTTTTTTCTCTTTTTAACAAAACAGAACAGCAAAAATTGTGTTGTAAAAAAGTCATAATTACAAAGTTAATGTCCTTTGGTGAAAGGATTTAATTGCTAGTTACGTTACGATTGGGTTAAGGTGTGAGAGGGTCAACTGGACATTGTCATGGGAACCAAAACTCACCCTTGCGCGACTTGTCGTGCAGTTCGCGATCGTCCTCGAGCAACGACTGAAACTTGTGCTGCAAATTCGATGCTGCCTCCTGAACGGTTCGTGCCTCCGAATCCCGCGGCAATAGAGCCTCCAAATAACTATGCATATCGCCCTGCTGTATTCGTATCCGCTTATTCTCCAGATGACGCACATACTGTGCCTCGCTCGGCGCCAGAAAGAGTACAGCGCGTCCTCGACGTCCCGCACGTGCCGTTCGACCCACGCGATGCACAAAGTCTGCTGTGGTTTGGGGCGGTGTATATTGCACCACCAGCTTAATGTCGGGCACATCAATGCCACGGCCAACGACATCGGTGGCCAGCAGTACACAGCTGGGACAATCGCGAAAGCCACGAAATACACCCTGACGCTCCGTTTGTGTCAAGGAACCATTAAGTCTGTTGACGAAAAAATGAGAAGTTAAGTTAAAAAATGGTATAATGCAAGTAAACTTTAATAGCGATGATATTGAGTTCCTAAAAGATAAAACTCCAAGGGAAACTAAAGAACTTATTGATAAATCTGGTGTAAGAAGATCTTCATTTTTAAGTTCTCCGTTTTCATACAGACGAACGGACAGATGATAGAATGAACATATGAATCAAGAATTTGGAATCTATATAAGGAGTTAGCTCAAAATATTCTAGCTTTGTAACTTCAAGTTTGCCAAAATTTCATTTGAGAGAAATTTTAATCATTTTTATAAACTAATTTTGTATTTTTCACTTATTTGTTTAAATGCTTCGAATAAACACAAAAGTTGCATCTAACTAATTTTCTCACTTGACTAATCCACTTGGTGGGGATTAAAGGTGAAAGCAGAAAATAAGCATAGACAGGTCCGTCTATCAATCTAACTAAACTAAACCTTCTTATCTTAGGTATTAAAATGTTCAATAACAAAAGTAGAATCAGAATCAGAACAAAATATGAAAATATCTGCAGCTTTGCTTACTTGAAAAAGCGCAGTCCCTGCAGCAAGGGCGTATCGCCATCGTCATCATTCGATGATTCGTCCTGCTCCTGTTTTTCGTCATCCTCGTCAAGGACGCGACGTGTGAGTGCTTCATTGAGCATATCATGATGGAAGTTCACCATTTCTGTGGTGCTCATAAACACAATGGCCTTGAATTGTTTGGGATTAGCAGCCAGCTCCTTGGCAAGCAATGCCGCAATGGTAACCAGTCGCAGTTTGGCCGGCACAACGACATAGCTGAGCTGGAGATTCTCTGGAATGCTTAGCACACCTGTCACATCTTCCAGATACTCGCCCAGGCCGTCGTCCTGTTGCGCCTCAATGGTGTCCTTGTCATAGCCATTGGTGCCTTTGAGAGCTGCATTCGCTGCCTCATCGCTGTTATCGATGTAGAGTGGATCCTTTAGTGTCAACCCGGCCAGCTGCTGAACTTGGGCAGTCAATGTGGCGCTAAGCAACAGACGCTGCATAGCAACGGGTGGTTGCTGCTGCTCCTGATCCTTCTGTAGCGCCAACTCTTCGGCACGGTGCTTGTCAATGGCCTCAACCAACTGTTTGACATCACGCTCATAGCCCAGTTCAAGCAGACGATCTGCCTCGTCGAGGACTAGAAACTGCAGCTTTGATAGCTTAAAGTTGGCCGTGTGCAACAGATGATCCACCAAACGACCAGGTGTGCCCAGCAGCACATTGATGCCTTTGCGCAAGCGTGCCTTCTCGCTCTTGCGACTCTCGCCACCCAGCAGTGCACCCGGCACAATCCACGTGTATGGCTTGACTAGCTTCTGGAACAATTCGTATGTCTGTAGCGCCAGTTCACGTGTCGGAACAATGACAAGCGCCAGGACGCCGTCGGTGCGTTTGATGCGTGGCAGCTGCGACTGCAGACGATCCACCATTGGAAGCGCATAGGCTAGAGTCTTGCCGGAGCCGGTCTGTGAGCGGACGAGCACATCTTTGCCGGCCAGCACATGTGGTATGGTCCTCTGTTGCACTGTCGTCAGTTGGTTAATGCTCAGCAGATCCAATAGATTCTTAACCGCATGAGCATGAATACCCAGACTCTCGACCTTGCCACCAGCGAATATTGTCTCCGTGACCGGCTTAACAGTACGCTGTCCAAGTTGCTTCAGTGCCGCCACATCGCTCTGATCGAAAAGTCCAATTTTCTTGGTGCGAAATTTGTTCACAGCTGGAGCAGGTTTCTTTGGCTTTTCGTTGGTTGGTGTCTTCTCCTCAGGAGTAGCCGTAGCATCTGCTATTGTACCATCTGTTTGCTCTTCTCGCTTACGACGACGCTCCTCTTCCATCTGTGCTTTGAACAGATCACCTGCACGTGGCTGCTGGTTAGGATTGTTTCGCTGTCCCTTTCCATGTACTTTAAGTGCTTCCCTTAGCTCCTCCTTACTAAAAACGCCCGTTGCTTTCTTGGACTTGCGAGCATCCCTGGCTGTCTGTGCCTTCTTTTCTGGCTTGCGCTTGACAGTGTCATCCACGAATACATTAAACATCATATCATCAATTGGCTTTTCATTGGATGAGTTTTTAATGGGCTGTTCCGCATTCTTTGGCACGCTTACATTTAAAATTAAATCGCTGCCGGATGCAGGCGCTGTTGGTGTGGATGTGGATGTTGGTGTGCTCTTGGCGCTTGGTGCTGCACGACGGCGCATAACAAGTGCTTTAACTTTAGGTTTTTCCATATTAAATTGAAAATCAAATCCTGAGGCGGCAGCACGTTTTTGCTTTCTATTTAATGGTTTTGTTGTTGAAGCTGTCGCCTATCAAAAGCATGAAAATTAAGTGTTTCATTTTACTTGTTGCATATTATCACTTACCTGCTTGATTGGTTTTTCCACCGGATTGTTGTAGACGTTAAATGTTATATTATCATCCATTTTTGCGCATTTGTGTGTGCACTTAAATTTGTAAATAGAAAAACGTGCGCGGTTGTTGCTTCTTCTTGCCACACAATGGTAAACAGCTGTCGCGCAAGTAGTACACGCAAGCAGTGCAAATAGTTCAGTACTCGAAAACGCCGTAGCAAGTGGCAACGCTGGGCAGTGTGCACAGCACGTTGACAGTGTGGAAAAATACGCAACCCGCGCGCTATTTAAATTGGAATAAAGAATTTTAAGCGAATAAAAAATAAACAATTAATGTTATTTTTGATAATAATTGATTAAATATATTGCAGAAACTTTAATAAATATTTAGACATTAAAGTAGTACAGCTTATTGGCCTGTTCTATATGCTTACAACAAGTTCTTGATTACATCAATAGACAAAAAAATTGTTATGCCATGCATTATTTTTATTTAAGTGCGTTAGTGTGTGTGTGTGTATGTCGTGGGTATTTTCTTAAGATGGGTGGGTCATGTGTACTTTCAGCTAACCCCAACTGCGACCTCCGTTAAAGTCAACAACAGTCCCATTAATGATGTTAAACGATGTCTCCGCTTCAGGTTCGGTTTCGGGATCTGGTTCTGGTACTGGTTCTGGTTGTGGTTCTTGTTGCCCAAAGTCAAAGTGAGTTGTATTTTGAAGCTGGCCGGCCAAAGCTGCTGCGATTGTCAGATCCTTTATTTTGCCAACATCATCATAATCAAAAACATCAACGTCATCGTCGCCCAACTCCATATGCATGATGCAATGTACTGCCATCGGCATTAAAACCATCCCATCCCCGCCTGGTGTTGGCTGGCAGGCAACATACGTTAACTATGCGGTCACGTAATATTCTCGCTGTCGCTTTTGGCACTTCTCCCGCGCAATATAGCACAACGCAATGGTTATAAGTAGGATAATGGTCGCACCCATGCCGATGCTGACCCACATTATTTCCTCATTGATGCCAACATATGAGCGACCTGCAACAACAAAGAGCATCATCATGTATCAATTAAATTCTCGTTTGTCCAACTGTTGGCAAGGCCACAAATGAACTTTTGTGTAAAATTGCACTAAAATCAATAAAGAAATTTTAAATGTAATTAAAAGCCAAAAATAAAGATAACGTTTCGATGCATTGCGAATAATGGCTAATCAGTTATGGCGGCTGCTGCTGCTGCTCACCGATGTAAAATTGATGTACATAAGTGTCAAAAAGTCGATTACGTACCATTGTAAACATGATTGGAGTAGCCGGCTTTACCGGCAACGCGACCCGCTGGCATTTTAAATACTTTTTCAATGTATTTCCTTGGTTCCAAACAAAACTTTTTCCAAAGCGCAATAAATAACAAAGGGGAAATGTAAAATGTGCGTTTTTGTCTTCGCTTTTTGGCCGCTGTGCCAGAAAAGTTTTTATTTTTTTTTTACGCCTTGTTGGATGCACTTGTTTAATTACAATTTATGTTCAGTTGCATTGCGGCCTTGGCTGGATTTTGTATTATTTTTTTGCTGCCAGACTGGTGCATTGAATCTGAAAATAAATGCATTGTTTCAATTAGCTAGTGAACAAATAAACAAAATTTAATTCAAGTTAAAGCAGTGTCTTATTCAAATTCAAATGATTTGTGCGCATTGCATGCACACGTTTGCCAACACTTATCGAACAGCTGTTTTTTGTGTGTCATCAAAATTAAAACAAGTTTGCTTTGTGGCTCGCAGTGAGTTATTTATTTATTGGGTTTTATAACCAGCATTTACGCTGCCATTTAAGCAATTTGTGCTACGAAATGGATTCGCAGGATACAACAGACCATAAAAAGGATGTTGTAGCTATGGAAGCGCCGGTGGAACAAACGATGCTACAACTAAGCATGGCCGCGCCAATAGCAACAACAAAAGCCGGCTACGACTTAGTGTCTGGCAAACAGCTGTGCGACTTTTGCTCTACAAAATGCTGCACCTGTGGCTGCCGTAAGTCCTTTGCCCGCTTTTCGTAACATTAGTCTTGTGTGAGCATGTGTGTGTGTGTGTTTGTGTTTGTGTAGTATATGCTTGGCCAACAGTCTGCAGTCTTGTTCGAACGTTGTATCTGACATTTCACAAACGCATTTCGGTTTATCAGTGCCTGAATCATCAGCCAATTTCGTTGTACACACACACACACACACAAATATAACGCTAAATGGGGGAAAAGGAGCGAAAAGAATGTTACTTGTGTGCAATTGCTCTCTCTTAGGTATTTGTTAAAGTTTTTAACCCACATATTTTGTAGCAAAGTCAAATAAAAATCAAGTCGATGGCAGCATTGCCATTCCAAACCGATCAACGGTTTAAAATGTACAGTTGTAAGGAGACTGGTCGCTAAAATCTAGATTGTCTGAACACTTTTAACAGAGTATTGCATAGTTCAACTTCAAGGGAAAGCAAATTACGCAAATATTAATAAATCATGCATATATGTATATATGTGACTTGTATGTTTTGAGAGTCCAGCAATGCAATTTTACACAATTATGGCAATTAAAATCACTGAGAGATCCTTTTCAACATTTCCACACATACATATATGTATATATATATGTGAACATGGAAATGTGCTTTGCTTAACTGGCAGGTGCCGTTTTTTTCCTCGAACAACTCATTGGTATGCGCTGTGTGTGTTTGCTGTAAAATCCATATGCGATGATAGATTAAAGTTCCACGCAAACGCCTCGTTGCCTTCCCAAAGCACACAAACTGCACAAAAACGCCAGCAACGACCACACCACACCACATCACACCTCACCACACTCTTTCTAACATTCGCCTATCCACACTTTTTGTGTTAGGCTGACCCTCCAAACACACACCAGCCAAAACAGGATGCGATGTTGCTGCTGATGCTGTTGATTCATTTGCTACTTTTGCTGCTGCTGCATATTAGTAACTGCAATTGAAATGCTCTGAAGGCCGTTTCGGTGTTAGAGGGCTTTTTCGGCTTTTCGGGCAGTGTTTGGTCTAAATAGACACAGCATGAATTATTCAAAGAATCCAAATAAATTTTTTTTTTGTTTTTGTGGCCGTAGAAAAACAAAGTTTTGGATGCAATGAATGATAAGACGAAATCGTTTTGTCTTTTTGCTTTGAAAGCTTCCACTTTAGATTACGTTTTACTGTGCATTAAAGTGCAGTCGAGCTTGGCCTTCACATCTCTCTCTCTCTCTGCAGTGTTGTGTGCATACCATGCTTAATCTTGATATGTGCATTAAACTATAAATTAGATATTTGCTAATTCATTCGCAAAACTTTTCAATGTACATTTGTTTGTGTTTTAAGCCAACTTCTTTTATGCTAAGTCATCCAAATGGCAGCGTTAAACAATTTATTATCTTATACATTGACCTTTATCCTGAATTTACAGTTAACATTTTACAATTTCTTTTAAATTGAATTATGTGCACAATGGTTATGCAAATGTACATAAATTATTCTTATGCAGACTTAGATTTCAAAATATATGTCTCAACTTGTTTAAAATTGCATATTGGCTTTGCAGTCTTTCAAATTTATGTTTGCTGTCTCTTCATTTATATATATATATATATGTGTGTGTGTGTGTGTGTGTGTGTGTGTAGGTTCTTCCAGCCGTAAGTCAATTGTAAATCCTGCAATTTATTTAAATCTTGAGCTTAAGCTGACATAAAATAATATGCTTAAGTCACAAGCTGCCTTCAACTTCAACAAGCTAGCAATATATTCTAGTTAAATTAAATAAATACAAAATATTATAACAGTTGTGTAAAAATGACTTGAAAATGTTCTATATTTTTGCTCACTGTATATATATATAACTGTATTTATTTATATCCCGCAGATTTTTCAAGTATTAAAGGTCTATTTAAAAAGTTCTTGGCACCTGTAAGCATCTGTAAAAAATCGCATTTAACATCAAATCAACATTTTAAGTTATCAAATTAATTATTTTGTGAGTTAAATATGTTAGATATTAGCTTTTTATATATGTATATATTTTTACATATTTTTGTTGTTTATATTTCACATGTTCATTTAATAGACTAAATTTAATTGAAATAATTGAAATTTATTTATGTTCTTTCTTTTTTGAATTTCGTCAAACAACAATGAAAGCGAATTGTGCATGTGTGCCATGTGGATCCGTTAAAATATGTCTTTACTGTAATTGATATTTAGTGTAATAATCGGGTTTAGAACTCGCCTTCAAAGTTCTCATCTAATGCGGTCGTCGCGCAATAATTTCTACGAATGATAAACAAAAAAAAAAAAAATTAAAGGGCAACACTTTCTGATAAATGCAAGCTGTCGAGGCGACTTTAAAGTCATTTTGATGGCAACAGTTGCAACAACAGCAACAACAAGTACATCAGTATGCATTCCCAACTAACAATAGCCTCCTCAACAATTGCAGCTCAACTGGAGGCTGAACCCATACGAGACAATGTGCAACTGTGGAACTTTCAAGTGCGCAGTCGAGAGATTGATTGGAGACGCTACGTTCAACCACTGGACACTGGAGTACGCGGAGATGCTGTCTATCTGGACAGGCATTCGGATTTCGTGAGCAATCATCGACGTTCAGTTAGTGGGAATAACAAACGTGAGCTACTCGTCTGCCACGACATGATGGGCAACTATCTGGCCGATCGGTGAGTGAGTGTCATACATCGATTAGTCTTTTATAATTATGTTCACGTATTTTTCACGTCTTGGCAGGCACTTTCAGAGCTCGGAAAAGTTCGATGACTATCGTTTCATGCATTGGTCTGCTGTGGATTATTTCTGCTACTTCAGTCATCAGTATGTGACAATTCCACCCAGTGGCTGGCTTAATGCCGCCCATCGACATGGCGTGCCCGTTCTAGGCACCTACATTGTCGAGGGCACAGCAGGCAGTCGGCTGTTGCACGAGGTACTCGCCAGCGTTGAGAGTGTTCAACGTACAGTTGCGGCACTCACACGGCTATGCCGCCACTTCAACTTTGAGGGCTGGCTGGTCAATGTGGAATGTTCGGTTCGTGCCGAGTGCATGCCAAATCTATAGTAAGTATACATTCATACTGTTCATCTCTGTTGTTGTACTTGTTATCATGTCTACCGTTGTTCCATTGTTCATTAAGCTTTTCAATATTTTTAATTGCATTTCTGCTCTTTGGTGGTGAAGTTATTGTGCCCATTGAGAATAGTTAAAAAGTTATAATGAAAATATAATGGTCTAATGGTGCAAAAAGTATATTCGTTTTTAATCAGCATCAACTGCCAAGTCTATATAGCCATGTTCGTCTGTATGAACGAGTCGATCTCAGAGACGATGAAAGCTAGCGACTCAAGAAAGTACAAGATTGTTTAAAATTTTCGATAACTCTTCTCGTTTTCGATATCAATATAATCTTGAATGGAGTAAACTTGTAAATTGCGTTTGAAACTATAGACAAAATAATGCAATATTGTGATATATGGAACCTTGAAGTTAAGTCAACTATGTATGATAGTCACACATATACTTGCAAGCAAGTTTTTCTCGACTGAACCCTTTTAACTTGTTTTAATTTGGCATCAGCATCGTTTGTATATATTTCATATTTTATGGCTACCAACTTTAATAAGACTATTAATGACTTTATCCAACTCTTCTCATTGTACTTAACAGTCTTTTTGTGGAGCAATTGCGTCTTGCCACAGAAAGGCAAGTGCCGCATGGACATGTCATTTGGTACGATAGTGTCATCGACAACGGCGAACTATCCTGGCAGAATGAGTTAAACGAACGCAATGTGAAATTCTTTCGGGCCAGTCATGGCACGCTGATCAACTACAGCTGGACAGATCGCAGCCTGGAGACCAACGAGGCTAGCATACGAAAAGAGCAGGCAGCTCCACATCATCTCTTCCTGGGCCTCGATGTTTTTGGACGCGGACAGGTGGGACGATTTCAGAGCGCCCAAACGCTAGCAAGGATTGCCAAACGTGGCTTCTCGGCGGGCATCTTTGCGCCTGCCTGGTGCTTTGAGACACTGCAACAGTATGGCTACAATATACGCAAAGCCGACGGCGATGAATCGCTGAATGCCGCCTTTCTTGCCCGTAACGAGAGGTGGTGGGCACGCCTCTGGGAATACTTGGGCACACATCCGTATCGTTCGCTGCCCTTCTACACGGACTTTTGTGTGGGCTCGGGTCGTGGCAGCTACGAGTGCGGTGTCAGGGATTCAGGAACGCGACCCTTCTTCAACTTGGCACGTCAGGCCCTGCAGCCATCGGTGCCGCTGGGTAACAATGCGGAGCATAGCTTTGACACGGCCTATGCCGGCGGCTGTGCCCTGCGCATTACAAACTATGAACGTGCCTTTCGGCTGTTCCTTACCGAATTCGAGTTGCCGCTGGGCGTGCTCCTCCTGAGCTATGCCTACAAGCTTGATGCAGCTGGCAGCGAGCTGGAGGAGCACACATTGGATGTGGTGCTCAGATGTTGCCCGCCTCGACGACCCATGCAGGAAGTGTATGTGTTTTGTGGCGCCTACAGCGAACACATTCTCACACCGGGTCTCTGCTACATCTCGCCGCTAGCTGGCGCATTGCCAATGGGCGTGGCTCACTCACAGTTGCCGCCGGAACAGGGTGCTCTTGGCGAGAACTGGCGTGTACGCTACTATCTGGCTAAGTTCGATGGACCCGTGCAGCTACTGGACATTGGCCTTAAGTGTCGTCGTTCCCAAATCTCCACGGCAAGCGCTCACTTTGGCGCCATCTATGTGAACAGCCTGCAACTTAAAGTTTGGGATGCAGTGCACTTAACGCAAAAAGCCGACATTCCAGCTTATGGCAGACAACTGTGGAGTCAGCAAACCACGACAACAACTAGACAATAAAATGCTGTAATTCAAACACACGCAAAAACAATTCGACTTTGTTATACATATAAAATTGCCTTTAAAGAGTTAAGTTAAAGTAGAGTCGATTTTGATTTTGTTACAAGCTGAGGGATACATTCAGTTGACAGAAGGTAGCATATAAAATGTTTATTTTTTATATTATTATAGAATAGTAGTAGGCCATAAGTGCATATTTTTTGTTATATTATTTGTTTGTCTAAGGATTATCTTTTTTATTTAATAATGAACTTTAATCACAATTACCCCAAAAAATATTCTAAAATCATTTGCAACTTTAAAAATAATCTTGCCAGCAATCAATATTTGCATGTTAGCCTAAAGTAAAAGGTTTTAAATAACTATTTATTTAAATATATGTAAATCAACTTTCGGCCCTTTGTAAAATAGTATCATATTGTTTTCATGGAAAACATTTTATTATTGCTGCTCATTAATTTCTAGAATTTTTTTGTTTGTTTGTGAAAAAACTTTGTAACAATCAAATTAAGATGTTTGCCAGGGAAGCTCTGTGCGGCAAGCATTTCCTTTGCATTATTTCACTTTCCTGTACTTATTACTCAATTCTCTTTCCCTGTTGCGAAAAAAAGAACACTCGCACAGTTTTCTTCTTGGTTTTTTGAGCTGTGCAATTTGTTTGAAGCCTTTTGGTGATTCTCACCATCATTTATCAGGATGCCAAAACTTTCAACCGACTCTCAACTCTTGTCGTCCTTTTATAGTCTTTTCTGGTACGCACACTCACACACACACATATATATATATATATATAAATATATGTGTCTGCTATCTACTCACAAGAGGAAAGAAGGAATGAGGACAAGTTCATTTTAATGCTCGGCCAAAACGTCAGTTAGTTAGGCCACTTGACCATTAGTCAACATCACATGCATCTCCACGTGCCGGGCGGCTTATATAATTTTTTAAGGCAAATCGGTTTGTTCTCGCCAAAAACTTGGACAATTTCAAAGAACACCCTAAACATTCAACTTGGCCAAAACTCTCAGACAATAGAGCACCATGCCACAAACGGAGTAAAATAGCCACTTCTGAAACGTTATCTGCATGTTGTGCAGCTTCAGCAGTGTTGCCGTTGCTGTTTGCCACATGCATGTTTATTGTGCTACCAATGCATTGCAAACTGTTATTTGTGTATATATCTCTCCCACATTTTTTGTGTCAGCTCATAAGTATTTATGAATTTATTTAAATTCTGCAATTTGTATTGCATATTTCGTTATAGTACTTCTGTTCATGACATTTTGTTTAAATTTGCATATGAATTTTAATCGCCTGCTGTTACTGCTGTTGTTGTTGTTGTTGTTAAGTGTGTGTGAATTTGGCCTACCATTTTTATCGGAGCTCCTGGGTCAGCAATAGCAGCAATAGAACAAGTGCCACCAACGCCTTTTTTTTTGTTACTCATGCTTTGCCGCAGTTGACAGCGCTGCAACATTTTATGACAGCATTGCATCTGCAGCAAAATTTCAGTAATATATATATCCTTTATTCTCTTGTTACACACTCACACACTATGTGTGTGACTGACATATATGGCTTATAAGTGCCTCTCGACCATTTGTTCAGTCATTGCACATGACATTATTACGTACTTGGTTAGCTGGAAAAATCTCAGACTGCATATTAACTGCACTTCTAGTTAAAAAAAATAATTCATACCACAATACATATGTAAGTTGTTAAGCAGTCAAGTTACATTTCCATTGAATTTCATTTCATTCATCTTGTCTGACATCAACGACGGCTTGAGAAGCAGCGACTTGGACGCTGGCGAATAAGAATCAAATTTGAAATTGAGACCTTGTTGAAAAGGGTATAAACTTTTTAAAATATAAAACAAATTGCAATTATAAAAATATATAAAACAAAGAATTTACAACGCGAGAAAAATTATTTTAAATTGATAAGAAATAAAATATATTCTATGCTGCCTAGAAAATCACAATTTAGTTAAATAAATTCAAAAAACAGTAAGGAATTTAAACATTGCATAACTAATGTCAGCAAACGACAGTTTATTTCTGCTTTGCACCTAGAAGCAGAATTCTGCGAATACGGAAAAGAAGCTAACGAGATGAATTTCGTTAGAATTTTCTAACCAGATAACACATTTGCAAAGTGTCTAAAAACTTTTGCTCAAGTTTGTTTCTCACAAATTATAAAGCCCAAAACACCAATTTTAAATGTTTTCATGTCCTTATTTGACTTTTATGTACGTACAAGGAATATGTAAAAATGATGTAATTCATTTAAGTTTGAATTTGTATGTTCTTCAAAGATTCAAAGATTTTTATGATGAGATTTTTATATCCGCATGCACTTAACACTAAACAGCTAAGATTAATGAAGGATAAAAGCTGTTTTTCATTTTTTTTTGCTTTATTTTGTGTGTGTTTTTTTATTGAAAGCGACTTTTAGTGCCGCACTTTGCGCACTTTTGTTGCAGTTGACATCATTACTACATGCATAACAGCATCTGAGGGCGAAGTGCATCCTACAATGGAATGCCACCACAAATACCCTTTCCTTCTTACTAAGTCTTTGTTCACACACACAAAAAGCAGAAGCTGTTAAAATACTTACTGACTAATAATATAGAAAATATCAACTATTAATTTTTTTAAAGACAGATCTTTGTTTCTTAAAGGTAAATTTAGTTTCTTAAAATAAAAAAGCGAGCTGCCTAAATACATATATTATATACACTTATTTTTTATTTTATTTTTTTTTGTTGTTTAGTGTAGGCATAGTGTTTTGTTTGTCCTTTTTTCCCCATTTTGTTTTCTCTCTGACATTTTTTGTGCGCTTTTATTATACTATGTTTAGTTTAGTTTTGTGTGTGGCCTTCCTCGTAGAACTTTCGCTGCGCTTTAACTTTTGGTCTGCGCGACAAAACACAGCTTTGCAGCGTGCTGATGCGGAAGCGTGAATGCAGAACCCCATTTCAACAGTGTGGTGGTGCTGTTGTGCTGTTGTGCAGTGGTGCGTTTGTTGCTACTGGCCCTACTCGCAATGAAAAGGGCTGACTTCCGGAAGCTTTGGGCTCTCATAATCATTAGCATTAGCCCGGCCTAAGCTAGACTATTAGATTTATGTTGTCAGTGTTTCTCTCTCTCTGTCTCTCTCTCTGTCTCTCTCTCTCACCGTTTACAAACAATAACAACGAATAGTTGGGCAATGTTATTTCGTTCTATCTACAGTTGAGAGCTATTTGAAATCAGCTTTATCGCATCAGCCTCCAAATACATCAAATGTATGCGATTTAGAGCAAACCGCTGGGCGCAGTTAGCCAGCCCATCGACCCATCTGACGTAGTTGAATGTTATAAATTTATTAGAGTTTTTTTGCAGCTCTAAATCATGTGGTAGCAAGAAATGCAACAAAAACAGCAGCAGCAACTCGATTGGAATTTAAGTTGACCCAATTTTATGGGTTTTTGTGGCCGGACAATGTGACAAGCCCTTGGCCTGGGATTTGATTTGCATTTATTGTATGCATGTGCATCTGTGTGTGTGTGTGTGTGTGTGTGTTATGCAAATTAGTTGTTAACAAAGAGTAAATTTCTTAACTGGCAGCCACAAACACTTAAAAACCACTGACAGTTAATTTCTCCATATAAATATGTGTTGTTAGCCTCAATCCTAAATAAAATCAAACCAAATTCAATAAAACTAAAATTCTATAAATAATTTAAATCGGAATAACGCGCTTTCGTTAACTGCTGTCCATTTTAATACCATATCAAAACATGACTGATTAAAATATCAAATAAATATGTAAATTAAGTATATGGCTGAAGGTTTACAGGAGCCAAAAAGTTTCAACTATGAACTGAGAAAAGAGAACGACAAACAAAAGAAGAAGAAGAAGAAAGGGGTTCAAGAGAGATTTGCAGTGATTAACAACTAGGTCTTAAGCACAAAAAGCTAAAAGGGAAAAGAAAAAAAAAACTGAACTTAGGGCAACTAAAAAGTACACTGCGACAAACCTTTGCAGAACTTGCTGTCAACTGCGAACAGACCAGATAAAGAGAATTCACTTGCACTTTTGCGCAGTGTAATATATGCAACACACAATTAGTGAGAATGAAAGCATGCAAAACATGACAGAAGACAATCAACTAGTAAAAGCAATGCTAACACACAAATATCCATCAAACTTGCAGCTAGTATATATAGCCATAATATAGCATACAGACCAGCAGCAACTGTTTTACGCAACTTTTCTAATAAGCAGAGAAGAGCAGGAAAGCAGCAGCTTGCATAAACATAAATAATAATAAAGCCGGCCATAAATGTCAGAGGAATGTCCACAGCAACAATTGTTTAAATGTTTCGTTTAGTACGAAACATTAATTGGCCAACTTTGCCAGCAAAGAGTTAGCACTGCGTAAAGTAAAATTCAATTGCGTAAAGCTGTTGAGGCTTGATTCAAATTGAATTTGGCTGCAATTTTAATTGGCCTTAATCTGCATTTCATTTAGCCATTCATTCATTTAATACCCTTAATCCATTGAAACTGGCTAAAAAGGGTATAATGGCTTAGTGCAAAAGTATGTTACAGACAGCAGCACAGAAGCAACGCAAAGAATATACATTCCTGATCATCATCAGCATCATCAGTCGAGACGATATGGCCATGTTCGCTCGTCCTAAGCCCTAGGCAGAACAAGTTTATTTCTGATTATCGATAACTCCTTCCATTTTCGACGCGTGATCGAAATCGGTTGTGAAGCACCAACAAAAAAATATGTTAGATTGGAGTTAAGCTTTCAAGTATTGGTGCAATGCATGTAATGCAGTCATGGCTTTATATGTTAGGCTTAGGTTTCAGTGTATCTCCAAGTCGAGCTTACTTGAGCATTCATTAATTTTATTTGTTTGTGGCTTTCGATGTAAAATCAATTTAAATCAAGTGCAATGCACGCACAGAAAATGCAAGGGTTGATAACGTTCGGTTTTTGTGAGTGTGAGTGTGTGTGTGCGTGTGTGGACAGTTTTGCCTTTGTTCTTAACCCGTTGCCATGGTGCATCATTATGACAAACTAATGAGTTTCCGTCCGTCCATTGCGTCCGTCTGTCCAGTCCAGCTACCAATAGTCCCATCATCCATCCTTTCCACTCTCTCTCTCTCTCTCCCGCTCTCCCTCTTTCCCTCTCTGTTTCCTTTTTCGCATAAATTAAAGTCAACTCTTGGTCGAACGCCTTAATTGTAAATATGTAAGCTATGTAAACTGCAAACAGCAAACAATTAGGTTGAATATTGCGGTTTACGTCACGGACAGAAATAAAGCCGCGACATAATTGTGGTCAAGCGTCAATCCACTGTCCCGCCCTTTCCTGACCTATCCAGTTCAGGAGCACATAATATACAAATTAAATAGTTGTTGATTTGTTTAAGCTTTGTGCGGTTCTATTTGTTAAATACTTAATGATGCTTAATCAGCTTAACTAACTTTAGTAATTAGCAATTATCTATGATTCAATTTTTAATTTTTGAGCTGTTTTTTTGTATGTGTATATAGATTAAAATGTTTTATTCTTAACATTTAAATGCAAATCCCTTTTTGGCCTCCCAAAAAAAACAATAAACCAAACTTAACTTTGGGCCTTGAGTGAGTCAATCTTCAAGTTCAACAAAAGAAGGAAGAGCATAAATAGTAAAATCTATTAGCAAAATCACTTTCGTCATTCAAAAGCACATATCAATTACGCCGTAACAAACCACATAAAAAAAAAAAGAAGTAGAGTATATGAATACTAAATCACACATCGAGTTTTTCTCATATTTCATTTGTCAGAGGGGAGGGGAGGGGATGGTTTTTCGTGTATTTAATTGTTGAGGCTGTTCTCACATGCCTTGCGGCGCCTCATAACTTTTCCACTTGGCCGGCAGGCCATTGAAAAGCAACAACAACAATAAAAGAAACCACAAGCTCAGCTGACGCTTAAATATGTTAGGCGATTTTAACATTTTTTGCATTTCTTTTTTCTTGTGTGCTTGTGGTTTGTATACCCTTTATTCGTACATGGAAAATGGAAAAATGTGATGTGCAACAAATCAAAATTGTTATGAGAATGAGATATTTAAAATGTATTTTATTAAATGTTATTTATGCTATAAATCTCTCATTTGACACACAATCATACACAACATGTTAACTGCCATACACTTCTACAGAGTATGTGTTAGTCGTGGACATTCTTAAATGCTGTCATTGTTTTTGGATTTTGTTACATTGTGGCTTTGGCGTTGGGCAAAAGTGGCAAAAGTATTCTTCAAGGACGTTCAAATGGCCAAAAACAAATTCTCCCTCTTTTTTGACATCGCTTTTCCATCACATTCATTACATAAATATATCTTTGTATATATACACGTATAATATTTTCTTGGTGTGACGGATATTCGTCATTATTTGCGCCTGTCTATTTCGTGCTTAAGGGCTGCAAAAACGAAATCCTCTCCGAACAGGCTCCTGACAGCTTACCGCCAATATTTATATATATAGTTTGTGATGCTCAATTGTTTGGTATCCGGTTGCCAATCAGTTTAGCATATACAATGTGCCCCAAAAATGTGGCAAGCAAGCAACAGGCAAGCAAACTTCAAGTGCTTTACGTATGCGCAATAAATCATGAAACTTGCAATTTAATGGCCACTAAACAATTTTGTAGGCTGTGCCTTAAAGTAGAACTGATTTTGGCAACTCTTCAGTCTATTTATCTATCTATCTATCTTTCTTTGTTTATGTGTTGTATCTGACAATAACAATAACAAATTTTGTAGCGCTCATCACTCAGAGTTTTCTAAGGAGATCAAGTTCCAAATGAGAATATGGTAAATGGGGTCAATTTATCAACAACAAACTGTAGAGATTAGAAAATGGGCTAAGTTAGCATTGAATGTGAAGAAGTGTGATTGAGGGCTATTGAAAAGTAAAAGTATCATTTCTATAAGCTTGACTCACATTTCTTTGATGATTATCTTAATATCGGTTGACTAAGTATAACATTGTGTGTAGAACACAGTATATTCGATGCAAAAGAAACAATTTTATCCTTTTGCAGTGCATTAGTATCATAAGGTGAATAAGTTTGAACTAAACATGGAGGAAATTTTAATCGCAAAAGTTTGAAACTTACTTCTGGAGAGTTTTTTGTCCAAGCGTATGCAGATTTAGAAATCGGTTTACACCAACACAATGTAAAAGGGGTTCAGGTTGCATTATATTAAAACGAGTGCAGTTGAATCAAACACACAGTTTGAGCGGCACTTTGACGTCAGTGAAAATGGTTTTGTTGTTGTTGTTGTTGCTGCTGCTATTGTCCTTTGCCGTCATTTGATATGGTTTTATTGTCAAAGAAAAAAGGAAATAAGCCAAGTTTGCCTGCGCGAAAATTTGCGCTGTCAGCGACGTCAACGTCTTCCGTTTATATTTCCTGTTTGCCCGTCAGCCGGTCTGTGCTGTGCTGACTTACTTTGATGACGGGCGACTTCAACAAACATAAAGTGGCAAAGAGTCAACTCTCACACACACACATACATATATATATATGTTTATACACACACACACTCACATACGCACATACAAAAACCCATACACAAGAAGACACGCTTATGAGCACAGGGTCGGATTCAGTTCAAGGCTAATAAATTATTCACTAATCGAAGCTCATTAAAATGACAACATAATACAACATTTTCATGTAGCTGATTAAACTCTTGTTTTAGTGGGTAAGTAATAATAGTTACGGAATATTGTTTGATATAATAGTTATAAACTGGAAATGCAATATTAATCTAGATTTCAAACCATTACTTAAAAGATATTGCATTTGATAATTGATTGAGTTTTAAGGAAGTTATGACTTCAGAAAGTTAGGACTCATCTTCAAATTTAATTTTTTTTGGATAGAGTTACATTTTTATCATGAATTTAGAGTGGAAACTATTTTATAAACTGAAAATACAGTATTAATATAAATGCACGTTCGCGTCACGCACCCGCTTTATTACTCTATTCCGCTCCAGGCAACCCACACAAATACACACACAGCTTATTATACATAATGTGTATGTTGTTGTTTACGACTCCTACGCACTTTCCCATAATGGAAAACTATAAGTTTTGTTCCCTTTTTTTGCGACTTATGTTGAAGTTTTTGTCTCTCTGTCTCTGCGAACTTTCTTTTCTGGCTGCGCCTAAAAGATGCCCTAAATAAGTGCTTATAATAGCGTCATGGCTTACAACGCATCCCCTAACCACTTCCTATACTTGTTTTTTTGCTGTTACATTTCATTCATTGTCTGCTTAGGCTCATAAGTTGTGGGCATGGTATGCGGCAGACGATATCAATTGGAGTTACATTTGTAGCCCGGCATATGCAAAGCAAAAGTCAAATAAATCAAACTGTCGGCCACAAACATAGAAGAACGTTAAATGGAGCTGGCAACGGGACTAAAACTTGACACAATCGCTATAACATGCCAGGCCAGGCCAGGCCAGGCAAGGCAAGGCAAGCTCTGTGGTAGACCTGGCCCCAGTCTGACAAGCAGATTGGTCAAGGTTCTGCCTGAGGTCGAGTTACAACTGATGAAGCCCTTGGCCCAACATGATTCCAATGTGTGTTTTTTTGATGCGTGAAGCATGTTTCATGTCTTTAATGTTGGACGCAATGCGACAACGGATGTAACCGATTTCATGGTGGAGCTCACACCCGTAAAAAGGGTGGGCACAGGATGCGGTCAGTCAGTCAGCCGGATGTTGGGCCGGAAACTGCAGGTGCATTATGAGCAATAATATGAAAGTTCTATTCAAATCAAAGTACAGATTTAGTTATTTGAAAATGTATGAATTTATCTCTCTCACTCTCGCTTTCGCCCTCTTTCTCTGTCTATCTATAGGCAAGAGATTGCAAAAGTTATAACACAGATTGGTACCTCAAGGACGATTCATCCAAATCCTTATGCTTGCTGTCACTTGAGACATGCTGCTTTTGTCCATCCCATGACATCGTCCAACGCTTATCCGTCTTGTCATTCATTCAACGAGCTCCTAAAATAAACTTGGCGCCAGTTGGCAGCTGCCAGTCAAACACACACAAATACACCACAAGCAGAACAATCACCACAAGACAAACACACACAAACCAGACACACTATTGCAACTCTTGCGTGTCAGTTTAAATTTATAAAAAACTTATCTGGCGCCCCGCAAAGTTGACTGCTTAGTTGCATTGTCTATGTTAAACAGTTTAAGCGTCTACAATCAAAAAAATCAATACGAGCAAATACTAGATGGTTTATCTGTATTAAAAAAACTATTCCATGTAACGAATCTCAAGAGGCAGGAAACTTCGTTATAGAGAAAAAACGTAATATAGAATAGGTTTTGTATTGAATCAAGTTGCAGTGTTCTGGAAATGAATTTTTAATACAGAAAACACTTTGCAACTTGAATACTATATATTATATAGAGTTGCTATTTAACTTTACTTACTAAGTAATAAGCAAAGTTGAATTTTTTTTTATATTTTAACACGATAGGTTTTGTTCATGGTCATGGTATATTAACTTGTCTTGCCACCAAACGTTAAGGTGGAAATTTTGCTGAATAATTGTCATAATTGTTTATTATTTTTATACTCAAACTTTTCTCTCAGTGCACAACGCAGTCGCAACGATGCACAGTCGTTTTAGTTATTGGCAATGGCAAAATTACAAAAATTTTGCCATCTGCTCCTCGCTGACCGCTTGCCATTAAACCTGTGCCCCATTTTTCCTCCCGCCTTTGGCAGAACATCTTTTAGGCAGCCTGCTGTTTGTTGTTGTAATTTCATTGTTGTGTTTTGTTTCTGTGTGTGTTTCCCTTTCAGCTGTTGGCAACCTGCACGCTGCGTTTTAATTAACTATTTCTATATGTACATGTGCATGTGTGTGTGTTTGTTTGTTTGTATGAGTGTGTTTGTGTCTGTGCGTTTGTATGAGTGTATGTGTGTGTGTGTGTGTGTGTGTGTGTGTGTATATTTGGAAATGCAGCGATGCATTTTCGTGTCCCATTGGGTCGATGTTGTTGTTGTCTTTGTAACTGCAGTCAATTTAGATACGCAAACATCGTTTATTCTGCGCCCAAAATATATTTATGGTCCATTTGCTTAAATTTATTATAACACACACGTTAATTGGCATGGCAGCTGCAAGGAATTACATTATCTGCTGAATGCAGGCTATACTAATGGAATTTAATGGAATCGATTGCTTAAATTGATTTTATTAAATGATATATGTCTCAAAAAGAGTTTTTTATTAAGCTATAAATCTTTTATATTTGATATGTCTGCAGAACAAGTTAAGTATTTTTTGGGCCAAGTCAAATAAGTTGTAAAGAATGCAATAAATATTTTCAAGAATTAGTTTTATGACATTATGTTACTATGGAACTAAGAATTCGAACCAACAAGTTTAAGAAGCTTTTAAAACATTGGCAGCTGCAAGTTATTCAAAGCTTTTTAAATAAATAAATCCATTTAATCTGCTTTTTAAGAAAGTTACAAAAGTAATTTCATTTCTGAGCTACTATTAATTGTGCCGCTAAAAAGTATGCAACTAAAAATAAACTTTCTAATAATTTTGTTTACAGAACCGACAACTGAAACTTTTTCTATGCAATTAGCAGTGAAATGACTCGTAAAGGTCAAATGGAAGTACAGAAAAAAAAACTCAGTGGGCACGTCAAGTTTAAAGTTTATATGGTTGCCACACACACACACAAAACTAACTAATTGCTAACTGTGCTGCAGTTCAAGATGAAATACGCCGCAAGTCAGTGCGAGGGGGAATGCGAAAAGAAAAAGTAAGTTGTCATGCTTTGTTACATGCTGTATAGTTGCAAGACACTCTAGGAGTATCCGGATCGTATCCAAGGCAAACAAAACTAAACCAAGCAAGCGAAGAATATGCAATGAGATGGGTAAGAATACACCATATGATACTATTCAGATGGGCGTGACTCTGAACTCATCACGCTACTATAAGCAACTGCAAATGTGCGTGTTTGCTTACTTGCTTACTTGTTTGCCATTTTGTTTGTATTTGCAGTGAGCCGAAAGCATTCTGACCCGACCCACTGGCTCAAACAATAATAATATCCTTAACACACAGTCAACACATTAATAGTTTTCTACCACAACAAGCCACAAGATAGCCCAGTGTGAACGAAACAACTTACTCAGAAGATCTATGAAGTAAGCTTAGAAATAAGACAAAGGATGAACTAAGTAACCAATGGCTGAATTATGCTTGCGTCAGTCCGGATATAAATGAAAATATTTCGATCTGATTGTAGCGCAAAGTAATATCTAACTTCTACAATTGATACAATTAAAAAAGATTGGTTAATTGCTTTTCTTAAATTATGTATAACACATTGAAAAAATTTTTAACTAACTATTTAAATGTTTGATCATAAAACATAAATTTCTTTAGAAATTTGAATTTAATGTATTTGTGTTGAAATTGCTTTAAGTAGTTGTTCACACAAATAAATAATTAATAATTATGTTATAATGATTATAAATATTAATAACAAATTAGTGTAGAGCTGGTCCGTAGGGAATAATAGTCTCAAATAGTCAAGGTCCAACTGGGCAACAATGCTCAGAAAGTTCGCACACTTGTTTACACTTACATAATAGATTGGGCAACAACAAATGTTGTGTTGTGAAATGGAGCGTTTTATTTGCTCGAATCATCATTTGGCAAAAGGCAAATTGAAAACGCGTCGCAGCGTTATCAATACATAAACAAATACATATCATATCGATAAAGACACAGATGTATCGGTTTTCATTCAGCTTAATAGCTTGAATAGGCATTGCCATTTAATCATATGACAAAGTCGAGCCAACTGCCGACATTGTCTTGCAGACACTCTTACGACCTTCTACCTACGCCTTTAGCTTTCGCAGTGGTGAAATCACGAACAAAATTTTATTTATTTTTCGTCCTCTTCCCTTATTTTTTGCAAAGGCATCGTTTGCTGACAGGCCCAAGGCATTTTGTTGGAAATTTGCGTACCCTTGCCAAAAGTATTTTAAACTTGCTTTTAAATGCAAAACGCGTTGAGTGAGAAATTCGTGACCTTCATACATACTATGCATACTATGCAGATGCCAACTACTACTTGATAAAATAAAATGAAATAATAATTTGAAATTTAAAAATAAGATAGAATTAATCGGCACTCTTCATTCTGAATTCCTTACACATTCACATAGGAGCAAATATGCATAACTAGTGTTGCATATCTTTGGGGGCAAAGCAATTGACCAATTGACTAAAACGGAAAGGAAGGGGAAGCTATTTCGCGCAATTCACATGAAAAATGTAATGCAAAGCTGTAATTTTATTGTATCTAAGAAAATAATTTTACCGGAATATGGAAAGCTAGTTATTGGATTGCAAAAATCCAATATTTTAATTGAGAAAACTTAAATTCAATTTAGCAGTTAAATAATGATTTAAAAATAAATATTCAAGCTATGTTTCCAAAGCTTTGTTATGCAAATGACATTCAGTTTACGTGTAAAAAATAATTGTTACTTCTACAATTAATGATTTAAGTAGCTTCGAATTGTCTGTTTGCAAGGGTTACAACATTGTAAACAGCAACATTCTGTGCTTACTGCATGTAAGTATAGAAGATAATCTCCACCCATTAACATTTGAGAGCTCAACTAACACTTTTGCCCCGTTAAGCTTACGTTTCCGGTTTAACGCCATTGTGTTGCTTAAGCCATTCCGCTTTCGTTCTCTCTGTCTGTCTGTCTGTCTATCTCTCTCTCGCTCTCTCGCTCTCTCTCTCTCTCTTTCTCTATGGCCATGGGAAACGTCGCTTAAGTCTTAATAGTCCTATTCGCGAACTTTTTTTTTTTTTGCTTCAGTTTAGTAAACGTGTTCATTTTGAGATACCCTGCGACTAAGGAATAACTTAAATGAGAATTTTATTTTATTAACCCAGCTCTCAAAGTCTTAATGAGTCAAATATGTGGACAAACTCGTTTAAAACAGGGTCATACCCTTTAAGTAATAAAGACACGTAGCAACAAACACTTTGAAACTATTTAAAAGGTATATGTCAGTTATTGTTGTTGTTTTAGTTGTTTGGACATTGGGCGTGCCGCGAACTCGTTTCAAATACTGCTGCGGCAGCTGAATGCTTTGCACATTAATGCAAAAGCCGCATGCTTTTATATGATGTCACTTTCTCGATCCGCCTCATTCTCCTTCTCCTCCTCCTCCTCTCTCTCCGGCACCTTGTAACACCCCTGAAGCCACTAATTCAGCCGCTTTTCCTAAGCTAAGCTACGTCTCAAGTGGTGTCGCCTTTTGCAAAGGATGTTGCCCGTAGGCCAACAACGGATTGCATCCTGCCAATGCCCGTCTGTTGCTGTTCTTATTTTTGCTGTTGCCGTCCTTATTGTTGCTGTCGATGTTTTGCACTGTTGTTTAGTTTGCATTATCTGACGGGTTTCTGCACAGCTGGCGCTGAAAGGCGTAATCGTAATATCTTTTCTGTGTGTTGCTTTGTGCGGTTGCCTATTGTTAATCGTGTTTACAGAGCTGTTAAGCTGCCAGGTGATAGAAACATACACCCCAACTCTGCACACCTCCCCCTTCTACCACTCACCTCTGTTTTGCCAATCCCATTTTTTTTTTTTTTTTTTTGTTATTATCTTAACTTGAGATGAGAAATTAAATAATGCAAGGCTAGAGAAAATGCCACAGTATCTTTCACGTTTTCCATTGGCTTATCAGCTTGCAAACCGATTCTAGTAAAACTTTATGTTTGTTGGTTTGTGTCTTTGACAACTGGAACAAGTGTACTAAGCTTAACCAAACTTATTTCCAACCAGCAACATATATTAATGAATTTAAACGAGTGGCAAGCAACAATAAAGCCACAAAATGTTAAAAGCTAAACTTAAGCATGAGCTGCCAACGCTCACATTATATCATTTGACAGTTGCAACAAGCAAAGCAACTTTCTATTTGTTGTACAAAATTGTGGGCACGTGTTTTTGCATGTAAGTTGAGTTGCTGTTGCAGCATCCTTTTCCTTTTTTGGCTGCCTAATTACACCTATGAAAATGTACCAACACACAAATGACAGAAGTGATTCAATTAGCGGGCAACTCGAGCGCAGCTGTTGTTGCTCATACGCCCATTGGGACAGGGACAGGGACAGGAATAGACAGGACAGTAGGAGACAGGAAAGTAAAGGAAAGGACAGTTAGACTTGTCAAGACAAGAGAGAAGACACAATTAAGCACTTCTCACGGGCAACAGCTGCAGCATAAAGTACTGCTTAAGTCGGCTGCTGTTGCTGCTGCCAAAAATGTTAACTACAAAAATCCAAATTATGTTCATGCATATTTCAAGCGCTTAATGAATTTATAAGACTTTTCCCCCATCACTTTCACAACCCTGTCTTCATCGTCCCTATCATCTGTCTTCAAAACAAATCACAGTCGAGCCAAACAAGTGGAAAAGTTTCTCTGTGTGTGGTTGAGGCTGCTGAGAGCTGAAAGCAAAATGGCAGTAAGGAGCTTACTCAACGGGGACCTCTTTCTGCTTGTTTATGTCGTTGTTGTTGTTGTTGTTGCTGCAGTGTGCCTGTTGCTTTGCATATGTTGCCCTAATTTTAGGGGCGCTGCATATATGTTCAGTCTACTTTCGTGACTCCATTAAGAGCGAAAGTGATTATGCCATGCACTAAGAGCATCATACACATAGAGAAAAATATGTGAAAACTCACCAAATGCAGTTTACTTTGTTTATTTGTAAATTTGAGGGTTTTAAGGAATTACTTCTCTTAAAAAGGATTATGGGTTAGCAACACAAAGTTACATTTCTTAAAAGAATGTAGATTATGACAATGTCTCTTTTTGATTAATTCAATAATATGTTGTTTCAGTTCATCTTTTTTTCACTTAAGTACAAATTTCTATTTATTGTTGAGCGAACTTTTTCTTAGTGTAGCCCTTTAGCAATCCAGTTTCAGAGAGAATGGCCTTTCAGATTACACATAATTCATAATAAGGCTTAAACTGTATTACATTAACTGAAAACATAATATTTGTGGTGAGAATTACCAAATGGAAATAATCTAAATAATAAATCAATTAATTGTTTCTATTCCGTTCAAAACATAACTATTAAATGCATACTTAATGCGATTTTGTTCTCGTTAAACCAATTAAGAATGCGTTTAAGCCCAAACTAATAGACCACAAAGTTAGCCTAATTTGTCTCAAGGGCAGTAAAAAGCTAGATTATATTATAAGACTGCGTTTATGTTCGCAATATCAACTTTGAGTGCAGCAATTAAAAATAAATCACTTTTGGCAATAATAATAATGGCTGGAAACAAATACATGGGCATAAATTTGTAAGAGGATAAATAAAAAACACTTTTCTTGGTCACTTAAAAATATATAATAAATATTGCAATGATTGCAAGAATTGTTGGGAACAGCAAAGCTGGCTTAACTTTTTTTTAAATGCAAGGTTCTTTGAATTGCAATTTAAGGACAAACAAAAATAGCCAACACTAACTAGAAGCCTGTCAGGTTAAGTGATGTTAAAAACACTCTAGAGATTATTCAGAATTTTACCGTTATTCCTTGTGAGAAATGAAGATAAAGGGCCAAGAATCGCAGTTGCTTTGTCCAAGTGCAAATGCAACTCTCGCTGCTGGTCATAAACTGTGAGAAGCTGTGAAAAAGAAATGCGAACAGTCAAGAATAGTCGAGACGAGACGAAGCCCGGACACAGTTCGGTAACAAACGCTATAAATCTAACGATAATTTGATGCGCGACGTTTAACGACGCTTTTGCGACCGCTTTGCACCCTTGCACCGCCACTTTCAGTTGGGGGTCAATGATCTCATCATGCAGTCAGCAATGAGCAACGTTTCGTATTTACTTAAGCTGACTCTTAAGCCAATTAAAATTAAGAGAAGTGCCACAAGATAAAAACTGTTGCTCACAGCGGTTTAGCTTTGTGGGTGGACTTGTTGGTTGGTTGTGGCTGTGAGTCTCGAAATTATTGATGGCATCCTTTCTTTACGCAATTGCTTTTTATACCTTGAACCCATTAAAAATGGGTAAAAAGGGTATAATGGTTTTGTGCAGTAGTATGTAACAGGCAGAACGAAGTATCTCCGACCCCATAAAGTATATATATTCTTGACCAGCATCAACAGCCGAGTCGATATAGCCATGTCCGTCTGTCTGTGTGTTTGTATGAAAGCGTCGATCCCAAAGACTATGAGAGCTAGAGACTCCAGATTTGGAACTTAAGCTTGCTTAATCCCTAGGCAGTACAAGTTTGTTTTCGATTTTCGATAACTCATCCCGTTTCCGATATACACATGGGATCGATAACAACAAAATATTGAATTTGGAAAACTTTGAGATAGCATTTGAATAAATAAACAAAATAATGACAATCTGTGCAATTTTTATTCAAATCGGTTGTGAAACGCCGGAGATATGGATTATTGAATTTGAGTATGCAGTATGCAGTATGCGCGTACACCACACACACACACACACTTGGAAGAACTGGTTCAGGGTATCGCCTAGTCGGGATTTCTCGACTAGAGCCTTCTTACTTGTTTCTATTGTTATTTTGCCGTCATTTGCCGTTATTAGAAACCAGGTTGGCGCCAGAGTTAAATTTCTGTATATTATGGATTCAGTGAGTGCATTATTTGCATGCTTATCATATGCTTCACTGATTCTGGCTGATTTGGCAAACAGACAAACCGACAACACTAACGGAGCCAATCAGTCGTACATTGCTGTTGATTATGGTGCTGCTGTTAATATAAAAGTTCGCCAACAATTGCATTGCTGACAAACGCACCTGACAGCGAGGCACCCTGGGAACAGCTGGAACGCTGACAAGGCAAATCGTTTGAAATAAATATATGCGATGGCATCAAGACTGCAAATAGTGGAGGGGTAAATGGCATATTGATCAAGCGCGGCAGTTGCAACAACTGAGCTTCATGCGGCACTCAAGGATTCGCTCGTATTTAGTGCCAGGGACCAAGTTTGGCCATAAAAAAAAAGAAGAAAGAAAGAAAAGAAATCGCCCAACAACAAATAAGTATTATATATATATAAAACACAAAATTAGACAGAGAGTCAACAAAAAGGCGAACATAAAATGAAAGATTCATGTTATTGTCATTGAAGAGAAGTATTTATGAGCCATATACTTTTGATTTGTATTTTATTTTAGGCAATTTTTTCTTCTTTTTTTTGTCGCTATTTCAAGCGATGCAAACTGAGCGATTCCAAGGACTTGCAGATAATTAATAAATTATAAATCAGGGCACGCGACACACGGTAGGCGTTCGTGCATAGGCCTTAAAAATGACAGGACTCAAACATATCCCATGACGAGATGACGATAAGCAAAGAACGGTTAAGTTTGGAAAGAGTAGACTTTTATGTTGCTGGTTAATTTTGCTTTAGCACATCGAAAGCATCGAACAAATAAGGTGTCAAGTAATGACAGTTGAAAGTGACAACTAAATACTCACGTCAAGTGATTTCTTTCCAATTTCTTAAGCACCAGCACTCCAGATGTAATCACTTGTTTCCAAAAGTGTCAAATATTTATTTAATTTTGCTCAAGGGACTCACTAACAAGTGCGTTTTTGGCATCTATTTTTTTTGAATTTTGCAACTGATTTATATATATATATTTTCAAAAGATTTGTTCGTTCGCACTGAAAACAGGACGCAGAACACTGGACGCAGGACGCAGGACAACACTGACAACCAGCCACTGGGCGAGACAAAAGCAAACTGAATCTCAAGTTCAGCCGCTGTTGATGCTGCACCAAATCCCGAAGCCTGCCGTAACATTCACGATGTCAGCCGAATCGAAGCGTCGACCGTTGAATGTTGTTAGTTGCTAGTAGCATAGTAAGTGTTTCGTTCGTTTTGCTACTGCCACAAAATTGAAATTGCGTTAGATGATATAAAAACCTTTTGTATTTTTGCAGGTCCTCTACGCAATTGAAATAACAAAAGCTTACAACCAGCATTAACTGTCTCAACAACTAATATCACAAATGTCAGTTAAGTGTTGCACTTACAGTTAAAAAGTTACTTTGAACCTGTTGTTTTTTATTTGATTTATAGCTCGATTGGTTCTGAAGTAGTTGCACAGTTGTCACAGTAACAGATTTATCATTCCGAATCTCTTTAAGGCATTTGTTTCTCATCCTTCGGTTATGCCGTCAACTTAATCAACTGCCAAAGTTTGGCAATAGCTTATTCCATCATTTTGATGTTGTCTAAATGTTGGAAAGACTTTTCAAGCAAGAAGACTTTGATATTTCTCTTACTGTTGTTGTTGTTTTTGTTGATTAGATATAATTTGTAATCATTTCTTTATATTTAAGCAAATTCTGCCCTCATTTGCTTTAAATGAAAATGTTTTAGCACAGCCAACACACATGTTTCAGCGCCGAATTCAGCATGCGGCAGCTTTGCTCTGTGGTTCATGCAACAGGGCATACATAAGTACATACTATATGCGTAATTTTGGAAAGAGGTGTTGTGTTGGCGGCCACAAGATGACCCAAATAGCACAAAACCTACTTATGACTTGTATGAGTGCAAAAGTTTTTATAATCAAATGAAAACATTATTTTTGTGCACATATCTGTCTGGTAACTAGTTTAAATGTTTCTATGAGTTTTCATTAAATAAAACTCTTTAGTGTCTGTTAAATTTTAGTTTGCAATAAAATGTTTGTCAACAACTAGTAAAACCAATGCAATTTCGCAACTAATACGTTTTTGTGTTATTAAAAGCAAACAAACACACTGGCTGTGTGTATATTCAATAACAGTTTGAGAGTGACTGGCACTCCGAATTGATTGTCATGCAGTACAAATAGTTAACAGTGTTACCTGTCTGCTCTGTTTCTACACACAAACAATGTTATACATGTATCGCATTCACTTATTGTTTTTGGCCACACGTTGCGCTATTGCCAAAAAGCCCGACAAAAAAAAAAAAACAAAAAACTTAAAAGCAAAAACAGAGCAAAATACAAATAAAATGAAGAAGCGTAAACGCAAAAAAAAAACAACTTTTAATTGGCGGCTCAAGTGACGTTCAACAGTTTCGCTAACATTTCTATGACTTTCTTTCCGCAAAAATAAAAATACAAATAAAAATACAAATAAAAATACAAATAAAAATACAAATAAAGTGACACCCACAGCCACAGTTAGCATACAAATGAACGAACAACTCGAACGCGCTCATCATTGCGTTGCCAAGATCTCAGTTTACCCCCCTCTAAGCCCACTGCAACACTCCACCATTTGGCCAGTCGATCAGTCGACAGACAGTTGATCGTTTTTGGCCAGTTCAACAGTCGAGCAATTGAGCTTCTGGTCAACTAAACAATAAACGAAAATTTCGAATTGGCGCGCTTATGCAAAGCGAACGAAAGAAAACGAAAGAAATGCACAAATTATGTATAGAGTATGTGAAAGAAGGCAACAATCGTAAAAAGCAATTAAACATTTAACGAGCAAATATTTATAATAATTATTGTTGTAAAATCGTTGCTAGCTGCCCCATGCAATTGGGCCAAGTCAAGCCCACGAGAAACAGGTGAAGCAGACCAAAAACAGACACAGGCAAAAATATACAAAAAAATATGTATTTAAAATAGTAATTAAGTAATTTTGGCCACAACAACAACAAAAATTATATAATAATGCTCGCTTATGTCTGTTGTCGGTTTTTTTTTTCCTTTGTTTACTTCTTATTATTATTGTTTTTCTGCCTTTTCACTCTTACCTACACATGCTTCAACTTTTTTTTTGCGGCAATTTCTATTTGATTTTTCACTGCGTAAACATTGTAACATTTGCTTGAAGCGTGTCCGACAATATTAACTGCTGTGAAATTTTAGACTTTTTTTAGCGTGGGCGTGAGAAGCAACAATGACGCGATCATTATTATAGCTATCAGAAAGCCAAAATGGCAAAAATATTTAATAAGCCAATCTGAAAATTAATTTGCAATAAAGCGGAGTCAGTCGTCTCAGTCGAATAAATTTATATCCGCTTCTTTAGATATATACTATATTAAAATTTATTTTCATAGCCATTAGTATTTGCTATGCGTTTTCAGGCATTTTGAACTTCAAACTCGCTAGTTATAGTGCAGAGTTGCCGTATAGTTTTCATTTAAATTATTTGTAGCCCGCTAAGATGCCGCGAACAGTGCAGGACAATGGCTTACAGCACTGCTTTATATAACGTTTATGGTGCAAGCAGTACTGAAATTTTCGTCAGTCTCCTGCTTTGCACTGCTTGCACATCGCTTGCTTGTTATTATTTTTGACAGTTTTAAATTGAATTTGTGTTCAAAAATCCGATTGTCATTTGTTGTTGATAAAAACATAACATTGAGTTATTCCCAAAATTTGAAGTATACAAATTAAATGCAAACATACAAATTGCCATACAAGTTTGCAGCATTCTAGACATTATGGCGAAGCAAAATGTTACATATCTAAATACCAATTCCAAACCTAGCGCATCAATTGGCCTTCCAACAACTGGTTTGCCATATGAACGGAAACCCTGGCAGCGATTCGATTTGCCGCTTTGCATCCAATCGGGTCTCTTTCAGGACTGGGGTCAGTACTACAATCGCAGGCATCTTAAAAAAACGGCAATCGAGTGTTTCACACGCGCAGTCACCGTTTGCGTGACTGAAGGCGAATATGCATGCTGTTCAAGGGCAACAGGCTGCCTAGCACTTTCAGAGGATGCGTGCAAGAAAACATACGAGTCACTGGCTAAGCGCAGCCAATGCTGGCGATCCGTTGCACAATCGGAGCTGGCATTGGAAGATGCCGAGAAAGCTTACAAAGGTATGAAGCAGGAGGGCATCTTGAAGGTGAGCGTTGCGGAGAATAAATGCGATGCTCTGCTCGATTGTAATCGCTTCGAGGATAATCTAGTCGAACTCCATATAACGGCGCGTAACTTTCAAGGAGAATCGATCAAGGATCGGTTTTGGTTACGCAAAAATCGCGTGAGTTACTTGAATTATCTTTATATATGTTTCCGGTGCTTGGACAGTTTCGCATTCTCCATTTACAGGCAATCGCTGTGCTCGAAGATACGCTGGGCTATGGCTTGCATCGCTTTCTGCTGGACAATGAAGCATTGATTACAGACAAGTCGCGAGGGCTATTCCGCGAGCGTACCTCCGCTCCAAATGGTCCACGACCGCTGTGGCAGCAGCTAAACGACAAAACGAGTCAGTGTGACGTGGAAAGCGTGATCGATAAGGAAAAACCCTTGCTGTCACCGATAGAGAGAGCGCGACGAAGGGTGAGCGAAAGGGTCTACAACTATCATTATCTAGGCAGAAGCGCAACCGATGCGACCCTGATGCGTAGAATGCAAAGTGACAAGGAATTTTTCAATCCACTGTTGCGCGAAACGACACCCTTCTTATCAGAGCTAGTCAAAGACAGGTACACGGTTGTCAAAAATTTTATGGTACGGTTGTCTTTTGTCTATCAAACACACTTGATTGAACTATCTTTAACTTCTTTCTCTGTAGAACATGTTGCATACGCGCTGTCCGCTGTACAGCGGAAAACGGGCATGCCGTGATGGACAGATCTGTTACAGGAACCGCGAGAACTACCTGTTTCGCGTGGCGTACGCGACCCGAAGTGATTGCCACAAAATGCTGAAAGTGGTGAGAAAGCGGCGGCAGGAGGGCAACATCGATCGACTGACTAACTACATTGAATACATTATGAGAACCCAAATTGAACTTAAGACACAACGTACGCTGCCCTGGAAGTGGGAGTTTATCACCGAGGTGTACAACCTTGTGGGCTTGGCATATGTCGACCGATGTGCAGTGCCGCGGACGAATGATTTCTTTAAAAATACTGCGCTGATCTACTGGCTGCCCAAGGATCGGTTTAAGGACATGAAAACTGAGTTCGGGGGTCGCAATATCTACGCAGAAATTGATCGAGATGAGGAGCGAAGCAATCGGGCAGCGTAAGTTTGGTCTGTATAGAAATTCGATAGGCTTAAGTAAATATTCACTCTCGCTGAACTTGCAGAAAAAAACTTGAACAACTTGAAGAGCGTTTACTTCACTCCCGTTATGCCATCGAGAGAACCTATTTGCTCTTTGAAATGGCTCGCTGTCACTTTAAGGAGGGTCGCACCGACAAATCCATGACCTTGGCGCACAGAGCTGTTCGCGGTATGCATAGAAACGTTCCTTGACACTATTAATGACTTATTATTTACAGAAGCGCAGAAATGCAACAGCATCGTTTGGCGTTTTAATGCCACCTTTATGATCTGCCAGTCGCATGCGGCATTCAATCATTTTAAGCGGCTCAGTCAATCGCTAATTAAGGCCATGAAGCTGGCCCAGAGACTTAAGTCACCCAAACTGATAGCATTTCTGGAGCTGTGCACAACAGTCAACAACTATGAGGTGGAACAACGCAGGCGACACTTTGATATTACTATGCGCAAGGTTCGACGGCGCAAAATGAATCAATCAATGGTCTTTAGTGATCATTCAAGTGATGCTTCCGACTTATCTAGTCCAGTATGAACTGCTTGCGCAAAACGTGAACTGCTTGGCAGCAGTAGCAGCAGCTGCAACAGTAGATGACCAACTGTTATAGTTGCTGCTGCTGTTGATCTATACAAAATCTGATTGGAAATTTTCTTTTACATTTTTGATTTTTTTTTCTTTCGCTTACGTTTTTATTGATGTTGTTGGCTTTTGTTTTTCTATGTTAGCAATAAATAAGTATTAATTAACAGGCATTTAGCATTAACAATTCATTAACAATTATAATAAATTAACAATCAGCTGATGTCGGTTCAATAGTTAAATGCTGCTGCGCTGTCGCAAATGCAAGCGGCGACGTCGTTGTTGCTGCTGTTGCTGCAACTGTTGGTTAACCCCAATGCCATTAGCAATGTCATCAACAGTTTCGCGGCTTGGTGGTTCATTGCTGCTGCTGCTGCTGACGCTTGTTATGGTGTTGTTATTGTTGTTGTTGCCACTGCTGCTGCTGTTGTTGTTATTGTTTATATTGCTGATGGGCTTAGCAGCGCTTTCATTGCTATTAGCAGGTGACAACTCCTGGGCCAGCTGCAGCTCTTCATCGTCTTTGTTATCTTCTGCTGCATCATCATCACCATTATCACCATCATCATCATCATCATCATCGTCATCGGCATCATCGTGATCAGTCTCTGCTTCCACTTCACCTTCCTGCTCCGTCTCCGTCTCCGCCTCCTCTTCTTTTTCAGCGTCATCGTTTTCTTCTTCTACAACTGCCTCGGCATTATCTTCTTCTGCTTCTTCTTCGTCATCTACATTCACTTCATTGTCACTGTCGTCTGCCATTTGCACAATTTCAGCTACTGTTGCTGTTGCTGTTGCTCCGACAGTTGTTGTTGTTGTTGTTGCTGTTATTGTTTCTTCTTTCACCTCTTGAGGTTGCTCCTGCTCTTCCTTCTCCTTTGGCCGCTCATCGCTCGCTTCCACTTCATCCTCTGGCTTAGGTGTATTTGTCGTAGTTGTTGTTGCTATTGGCGCCTGGTTTGCTTGCATTGAATTTGTAATTGTTTCAATTACTTCGTTTTGCTGCAGCTCGCTCTCGCCAACATTGTCATCAGCGCCAGTCTCCTCCTTCTCTTTGTCTTCCTTCTCCATTACCAGCTGCTGCACCTCCGCATTGTCAACATTATCACCATCACCATCAGCAACAGCAACATCATCGGCATCGGCATCGGCATCGTCAGTCGTTGACTCCACGAGCTCTTGATCTCCTGCCATAAGCATTTCACTTTCAATTGGCAGTGGCTCCGAATCGTTTTCGGTTTCGGTTTCGATTTCGGCAAGCTCTGTCTGCTGCTGCTGCTGTTGCTGTTGCTGTTGCTGTTGTTGTTCCTTCTCCTCTGCCTGCTCGCCCTCGAGCATCTCGGCATAGTCATACTCGGGCGTATCCCTATCATCCTCGTCAACTTGAGAATCGCTGGTTGGCAGCACAGGATGACCGTTCTTATCCACATACTGCACACCATCGAGACCCATGCGCATGCACTGGAAATGCATCTCGAAGAGATCTGTCGTTGCCAATCGCACAACAAAGTCCATGCACATGTTCAGATTGTTGCCAACCAATGCCACATCTGTCATCTGGACGCACATGGCCATTGGGACGCCCATCATGACTGGTATGCAGAAGGGTGATGGATTTCGCACTGAGATTCCATATTTGGCCGAGGGGCGCTCATTTAGATACACCTCCAGCTTTGCCTCCTCCAGCTGTGGCACGAACGTTATATTGGCGCAAACTGCAAGATCACAGCCGTAATAAAACAAAGAAAGCAAATAAATTAGAGTAAGACAGAATCACACAGTAAAAGAGAGAGAGAGAGAGAGAGAGAGAGAGAGAAGTAGAAAGAGTGTCTGAATGAATGAAAGTCGCGGGTGGAAGTTGCAATTGAATTCGGAATTGGAATCCAAGCAAACGAACAACAGCAGCTTCAAGCGACAAACATGCTAAAGAAAAAAAAAAAAAAACAAACGCCAACGATTTGTGGCATTTTGATTGGCAAATGCAACCATGTCATGTGAGGTTGGCAACAATTTATTGTTGTTGTTGTTGTTGTTGTTGCTGCTGCTGTCTGTCTGTCATTGCAACAATTTTTGCTGTTAAACAACGAACAACAAAAATTTCGACACTTAAATCACCCCAAGACAACTGGACAACTGGATTACTAGTTCAGTGTGTGCGGAGACAAAACGATTTCAATTCCGATTCCTTTTCCAACTTTTAACTACATTGATACTGTTTGAATCAATAGTTTTATTGATTTTTAGTCAAATTTTCTAATATAAAAAAACAAATTTCTTAAAGTGAAAAAAACATTTTCTTAATGGCCAAACTATTTCTTAAAATTTGACGTATAGGAAAACAATTTATTTTAAAATGTTTTTTTTTTATCTAGCAGTCATAAATAATAACAATTAAGGGAAAGGAAACCCTTTCGAAAAAGAATTCTCGATTACTTAAAGCCATTTTTGAATTTGTTTTCTCTAGCGTAGCATCAGATATTTACCTTTCTGATCGAATTTGTATTGATCGACCTTGAGGCCGGCACAGCAACCGCAGATTTTTCCTTGACACTCGCACGGCTGGCCAAAGGTGGACCAAATGGAGCCCTTCTCAGAGTACTTGGCACTGGCCAAGTTGCGTCCGCGCGACACGCTCACCGTCGGCGGCAGATAGGGTGTGTGTGATTTTAGTTCGTAGAATATTAGGCCATTGCTGTAGCTGCGTGCCACAGTTGGAGACGCGACGCAAACGGCGCAAACGAACGCAAACAGCGCAGTTGTGGGCAACATAATGTAAGTAAAGCGGTTACAGTTTCAAATGCACTGGCAATATTATCCTTATCCTTTGAAAACTTATCACACTTCTTCACAAAACAACAATAAAAAAATATAATAAAAATAAATAACTATTGGCGTATTTATATATATTTTATTCACTCACTTCACGCGTCGCCTTTTATTTAACAAGACGCGTGTTTTTTTTTCCTTTCTATTTGTTTTTTTGTTTTTTTTTTTTATTATTTGTTTGTCGCACTTATCAACCGCTCGCTCGCGATGAGAATTAAATATTAAAACGCTGAACGCGCCGAGCGTTTGCTTAAAAATGAAATGGAAACTGCGAACGGTGGCAGCAAGCACAGCCGGCAGCGGCAATGGCAGCAGCAGCGACGTCAACGTTGGCAGCAACAGCAACAACAATAGCAACTGTTGCTGCTGTTTATATTTATTGCGAGCAAACTCTTTTATACTCTAAAAAGAAGAAAAAAGAAACGTTTGCAAATGTTATTATTAAAAATATTATTATTATTATTATTATTAAAAACTAACCACGCTAAAAGGCAAATCAATTATTGGTATTTTAGGTTTTGTGTTCAAACTAAAGTGGCAAATAAATAAATTTAAAAGAGTTTCAATATTGTTGCTATGAGACTAAATAAACTTTTCGCTTAAAGTTTGAATAGAAATCATTTTTAATGTGCTTGCTGTATTATTTAAATAGTTCTTTTGTTATTTATAAAATTTCAATATTTATCAAACTAATAACATTTTTAATTGCAGTTTAATAACTTATAGATTCTACAACATCTACTTAAAATCAACATTATTAAATGTTAAAATCAATCACTAGTAGTAACAGTTATTGTATTATAAATCAATAAAGAAGTTATTTCTGCTGCAATTTAACTAAATTGCTGCTGAATAGTTTGTCTCCAGTTTTCAAGTAAGAGAGTATCTGAATAACAATGGTATAAAACGAATAAAACGTTCGCTTTCGTGTTATCAGAGCGCTGCAATCGTTGAAGTTGCTGCCAACGTTGACGCTAACTGCGCTGTCAGCTGCGCAGCTGTTGTTTTTTGGCTCTGGGCTCTTGGCTGTTGCCGCTTTTATCGTTTTTATACCCTGATCCCATTAAAAATGGGAAAAAAGGGTATCATGAAGTTGTGCAAAAGTATGTAACAGGCAGAAGGAAGCATCTCCGACCCCATAAAGTATATATATTCTTTATCAGCATCAACAGTCGAGTCGATATAGCCATGTCCGTCTGTCCAGTCTGTCCGTCTGTCCGTCTGTCCGTCTGTCCGTCTGTCCGTCTGTCCGTCTGTATGTATGAACGCGTCGATCTCAGAGACTATAAGAGCTAGAGACTCCAGATTTCGAACTTAAGCTCGCCTAATCCCTAGGCAGTACAAGTTTGTTTTCGATTTTCGATAACTCATCCCGTTTTCGATATACACATGTGATCGATAACAATAAAATCTTGAATTTGAAAAAACTTTAAATGGCATTTTAATTATTAATCAAAATAATAACAATCTGTGAAATTTTTATTAAAATCGGTTAAGAAACACCGGAGATATGGAACCTTGAAGTTTAGTATGCACTACACAGTATGGTCGTACACACACGCACAAATACTTGCAAGCACTGACTGTACGCGTAAAATATAGGGATCAGGGTATCGTCTAGTCGGGATTTCTCGACTAGAGCCTTCTTACTTGTTTATTGTAGTAGTTGTTGTTGCTGTTGACGTTGCTGCTGTCGTTGTTTATTTGTCTTCTTAGCTGCTGTTGCTGTTAACTGTTGCTGTTGCTGCTGCTGGTGCTGCTGCTGCTTGGCTTTGTTGCTTGTTGCGTGTACCGCGTTGGGTCGGTTGACAGTGACAAGAAAATTGCGCCGGTCGTGACTCGCTGGGAAAGCCAACACCAACAACAATAACAAAAATGTTGCTGCCACTTCAACCTCTGCTGTTGCCACTACTGCTGCTGCTTCAACATTGTTGTTGTTGTTGTTGTTATTGTTTTGTTGTTATTGTTGCTGCTGTTATGCAAAGCATGGCACTTGGGTAAGGTCAGGTCGCTTAGGGGTTCTTCACATCGAACTCCCACCCAACCAAGCAACCAACCAAACAACTAACAGAAAATCAACAAGAAAGAAAAAAACAGTTAAAACGAGTAAAAAGCCAAACAACTAGTTGTTGGTAAAAGCGGGTGATTTGTGGGCAAGCTGTTGGTCGTTTACATTGCTGATTTATCAATGGAAAGCAACGCCATTGTTCGAGGCCACATTTAACGCTGGCTATTTTTGCCACAGTCAACTAGCCAATAAGCCAAACAGTCAGTCAGACGGCCAGACGGCCAGACGGCCAAAAGGGTCTTCACACACTCAATCGCATTAAGCGCAACGCCCGCGATTGCATAATAAGTCAAACTCATTGCCCCCAGCCAACCTGTGCCCAGGCCACCTTTTGGGCTATCAAGCAGGCACACTGAGAGAAATCCAACATATACAAAAAGTGCAACAAAGCCAAGGGAAATTAACATTTTAAGCTAGAAAAAATATTTCACAGAATAAAACTGGACAAATAACTATTTTACACTTACCGGTAAGTCTTAGAAACATAAAAAAAAGACAACTTTACTTTTTAAGCAATCCTTTACCTTTGATTTATAACTTTTGATTTTAAAAATATATATTTAATTCATGATAATTATAAATAAGCTTCATATTTTACCGCTATTTGTCGAACATGTTGTACTTTTTCTCACAGTGTACCGGCAATCTTGTTAAGCGTTAAGGGGGAAGAGTCAAGTCGAGACGAGACGTTTGGAAAATGGAAATAAAAAAAAAAATTGTCAACGTTGTCAAGAGCTGCGACAATTAACGCTAATTCGACGCCGTCATCGTCAGACGTTGCGCCTGCGCCAATTGCTTGGAATTTATGGTATTAAGTATGGATAAGGGGAGAAAGGGGAATAGTAATCATTGGTGCAATGCGCCCGTTTATGTAATGAGCATCGTTGGTGTTGATGTTGCTGTTGTCGTTGTTGTTGTTGTTGTGGTTGGCCATTGTCATAAACTGTAGACGCGCCGCATCGCTTATTAGACATTTTTATTCAGTTTTGAGTTTTCAGTATTCGTAACTCATTTTTCATCACTGAAAATGACAATTTTGTATTACGGACTCTTTATTTTGAATATTCGACGCTTCAGCTCTGTGTTATGGGACGTCTTGTCATTAGCTACAACTTACCAACAATTGAGCAGGTGAATTGCGGGACAGTTGCGCCTCAGCTGCCTCAATTGGGTCAAGTGATGAACGCGTAACGCAGTCGAGAGCCGCTTAAAAGCACTTGCAGTCCCTTCCAAAAAATCCAAAAGAAAAAAAAACAATTCACAGCTTAATATTAATGATACTCAGTTTGTCATAGCCTACATTTGTAAAATGGCTTACACACTTATCAAATATGCCTTTAAAGTGTATCCGATCAATCATATAATGTGAACTTATTCCCAAGATGATAAAGAACACATATTAACAGCTGCTGTTGATTATGTGTATAAAAAGTAAATGCAGCCGAGGAATTCATTATTTAAAATAACTTTTTGCATGAGAATAAGGTTTTTGGATACAAACCAGAACAGTTTAGCTGAATTCTATTAAAAACAAGATGATAAAATCTGTCATAGTTTTGCATTAAATAAACACGAAACTACGAAACATAACTCCATATTTTATGATCAATATATTAAGTTTGACTAAAACGGCATCGTTTATTATCTAAACTCGCAAATTTGTTAAGATTGACAAGTAGATATGTCTCACCAATACTTGTTGCTGTAGTTGTTGTTGTTCGCATAAATCTGTAACGATATTCGCTTCCTCGAGCCGTGCAGATATGCGATATAAATCATCATTGGCATCCATACTAGCATAACCAACCAAACCAAAATGTAACTCCAAATGTATGTAACGGATCAAAGCCGTTGCCAGTTAAAGTTTGTTAGTTTTAGTTTGCCACACAACTGGTTTATGCCTGTCCAGTCCAGCAGGCAACTGGCCCACACTAAAAACAAAGGCAACAACATCAAACTCAATTCCAGACCGGCCACTTGGCCTTTTTGAAACCAAAACCATTATAATCGACAAGTGATATTTTAAGAGATAGATAATTGACTATTTCATACCGCTTTTTTTTATTTGTTTTTATTAAATGATTAAAAAAATATACAAATATTATCAATGAAAGATAAATGGTTAAATAAAATAAATAGACAGATAGATAAATAACAAATAAAAGTTATATTCAAAGTTTTTTCCATCGAGATTTCTTTAAATGATTCAAATCGATTACAGATTTCTCATATTCTCTTTCTCCATTTTCTTTTTTTTTTGCCAATTATATAACCATAAGGTAAAAAGGTCCATAAATATGTCTTCAAAAGTGTTTTGCAGATCAGTTTAAGCTTATTTCCCACTATAAATATATTTGATCTCCTTCTCTTTTAGCCACCCGTTCGGTGCACTGGCTTATAGGGTATTCAAATGTTGCATGCTAACATGCCATCAAGTTGACGAGAGTTGCACATAGTAGTATTATGGGTGCGAGTGTTGTGCGTGGATTAGAGTGACCATTTGGCACTGCTGGCTGCTTGCAACCAGTTCACCCGCTGCTTTTGTGCGTGCACTTCCGTTTTCCGGCTGTCGCCGGTTAGGTTAAGGCCCAGATGCAACTGGCAATGGCAATGGAAACTGGCAACTAGAAAACTGGATCATGAAAACTAGCCAAGTGGAAACTATATAAAAATGCGAACAACCTTTGAGCGAAGCAACAAACGTTAAGCGACCAGCAGAATGGTAACGACAAGGCAACTCGGGCTGCTCCTTTTGCTTCTTTTCTTCTTCGCCAGCGTTGGCATTGAAGCCCAGCAGTTGGCTTACGCGCGTGACCAGCGCTCGCTTTATGGCCCACCAGAATTGGGTTGGAACACCGTTGGTGGCTTTAGTCCTCTTGGACTGGGTCACATGACCAAGGATGAGCTGCTGACGCTGCTGGAGGCCTGGCAGGAGGTTGAAGCTGAGACACCGGCTCCAACGCCAAAGCCAACAAAGCGGCCGCCACGCCCTCGTCCAAGGCCAACGCAGAGACCTACACCTGCACCTACAACACCACCACCACCACCGCCGCCACCACCACCACCCCCAGCACCACCGGCGCCGCCAGCACCACAGCCCCCAGGTCCAGCACCTGAACCCGGCGCACCCGTCAACGTCCAGCTGCCCGCTTTTGTGCCCATTCAGCTCTCGGCCATGTTCACTCAACCCCAGGCAGTTGCAGCTGGAGCTGGAGCAGAAGTTGGAGCTGGTGTCGGACCCGGAGCACTTGATGCTGCAGCCATGGATGCTGGCCAGGATATGATTGCCCAGTCAAATGAGAACGCCGCATCTGCCCGATTTTTCCGCTTCATGCGTACGCCCCAGGCTCAGACACAGCCTCAGGCTCAGACTCAGGCTCAGGTAAGAGCTCGTTTTGGCCAGCCGCAGCAAGTGGTTCGGAATACATTGGAAAGTGTCGATGCTGGCATTGCACCACTCGCTAATCTTGTTCAGGCCAAATCAGCCACTACATTTGCCAGAGCCATATCGAATCCAGTCTCGCCTCCGTTGGTGTTGGCTCCAAGACCTCCAGTTCCACCCAGGTAAATATTTAAGGCTTTTGATTCAGGAAATTCTATATTCGAAATTCTCATATTTATTATGTTAAGATTTGTTGGGCCACCAATACCCTACATGGGCAGTGCACCTGGACGGCTTGAGCTGGTGCCCTCATCCCACATTATTGGCGACTGGCGCGAATAAACCAAAAACCAAAAACAAGGCGATATTATTTTTATAGCTTTTTTTTTTGGTAGTCATGTATAGTGCGAGTATATAATAAATATAATCTATACATTAAAAACGTCTTAAGTGCATTTATAATAATGTCTATCTCCCTCTTATTCGTGTTGTGCCATCTCGTTCGAGCTCATGTTAAGAGCTTGCCTTTCACTCCGATTCGTTTGCTTAAGCCGGATATTTGTCAAGTTTGGTTTAAAACTTTCTAAGCTGTCTAGTAAAACAATTACTTAATTTTGCACTATAACTTATTTGTAAGACATTTAAAAGTTTAGTAAGTCTGGTTTCTTATCAAAAAAGCTGTTAAAGCAGATGCATAAGAACTGTGTCGGAAATGGATTTACAGCTTTAAAGCTTTAAAGGAATAACAACAAAAGCTACTGCCAGAAGCTTCAGGAGTAAAAGCAAGCGCAAGCTTTACCCGTAAAAGCTTTAGTAAGCTTAGGCTTAAGCAAAAGCTCTAATAGCTTTAACGGAACTTACTGTTGCGTCGCTCTGTAAGTCGTTTAACAACTTGTTGTTAACGGGATGCTTGTGGACTCAACTCGAGTTCGTTGCAAATTCAAATTCATTCGTCAACAGACTCTCGTGCGATTCGGTTCAGCTTCAGTCCCTACCAGGCAGCAGCTCAAGCAACAGCAGCATCAGTGGCAGTGACAGTCAGTCATAAAAACAGACAGACAGTCAAAGTCAAAGTGATTTGAACGTTAAGAACAACGCGCCACGACCGCGTATCAACAAACGGTTCAAATTTAAAAATAATAAGTGCAAGTGTGTGCGTTGATTGTTATTTTTAATTTTTTTTTTTTCGCTGTGCCAAAGCCAAAAGTTGTTTGCATTTCACTTGGCAATTGTGCTAAGCAAATTGCCCAAGACGAAAGCCGGAAAGTCGAAAGAAAAAAAAAATTTTGAATTACCACGTCTTGTGTTGCGGAACGGGGGCAGAACCCATCAATCTCCCACTGGTGCCTAGCTTATTTTTTTTGGGCCTTCTAACAATCAACTACTAGCTACCTGGGATTAACTGTGTCGCATAATCCGCAAATAGCAACAACAACAGCAACACTAAAAGCAACCAACAACAAAAGAGAATAATAAAAAAAAAGGTGAGTATAAGGACAAAAGTTGAAAAGAGAATAACTCAATTATTAAGATTCAAATATAATTTAATTGAGTGGGCGCTTTAAGTGCTTGCACACATTTTGAATGCTGCGAGTGTGCATAGTTCGAAAATAATGTTTTTAAATTGAAATCAACATTTTTATGTTGGTTTTACTTCAAAAAAAAAGCTTCGGAACACTTACAAGGAACAGTTTGCATATTTTTTCTCTTTCAATTATTTCTATTTTAAAAGTCGATTTTGTCATGTATGAAAAAACGTTTGATGAAATATAAAATAAATTTTGAATGCTCTTGAAATGAAATATAAAACATGCTTAGTTTTAAGTATACGTATTACATACTTATAAAATTTTTATATTTATTTTTAAGCATTCTACTCGGTATAAACCAAAATTCTCGAGAAAAAAAATACCAATAAAAATAACCTCAGCTTCTGTAAAAATAAAAGCTGTTGTGTGCTGCGTGGGTTTCCGCTTCATAAGGCTGGCTGAAGTATCAACAAAGCCATAAACGTAAGGAGTTACGACTGCTGTGGCTATAACTGATGCTGTAACTGTTACGGTAACTGTAACTGTAACTGTAACTGTTGCTATTGCGTTTGATGTTACATTAAAAGTCCAACTGTCGTTTGGCCAAACAATTTTCAACCAATTTTACTTAATTGCCTTCGCAGATAATAAATCATTTTCTTTTGCCCGTTCAACCGTTCACACAAACCCCTCCCCCACTCACAACTGAGCACAGTGAGCGATGAGAATATTTTTTTTTAGCTAAAGGGGTGAAGGGGAGAATGAGAGAGGTAGAGGCAGCTAGCAGCCCTATAGCTTAGATTGTGGCCTTAGATGCTGGTTGTTCGTTTCATTTTTATATATTTTGTTGTGACGTTATCTGTTTTTGCTAATTAACTTGGTTGCTTGTCACCACGCGCTCAGCGAGAGAGACAAAGAGATAGAAAGAGATAGAGACAGATAGAGAGAGAGAGAGAGAGAGAGAGAGAAAAGAGTTAGCGAAAAGTTGAATGATACGTTTTGAGTCAAAAATCTCATTAAAATGCTCCTTTATAGTCATTGAAAAACCCCTCTTCCATACATAAAAGATAAGGGGTGGGGGTAAGGAAAAAGATGAAGCTGTCAACAACCAACGACAATTACTTAGAGGCAGTGAGCGTTGCTACTAGTAGTTGCTAATATGTATTTGTTGTAGTTACATTTTCGTTGACTTTTCATGCGCAAAGAGTTTTCCACTTAGCCAAATAGTTATTTGCACGTTTAGCGCTTCCGAGAGAGAACATTCGACAGCAGCAGGAGCAACATTAACCAGGCAAAATGGTAACAAGCATTCAAAACGCAAACAACGGTAGCAACGGAAAACTAACAGGTTGGCTAACAAGGCGTGTGTGGAATTTAAAGAAAGTTCTTCGTTGGAACTAAATGTTTGTTTTGTGGCTGTCAGATTTGCAACGCGCGCGCGTGTGTGTGTGTGTGTGTGTGAATGAGAGGAAGAAAGAAGGCAACACATACATATAGACATACATACTATATGGTTTTTCATGCTTGCTTGGCAATAATTGCGGTGTGAAATGCATTTTGGTTTCGCAAAGAAAACACAAAATATTAAAACATAAATATGTATATGTATATGTATATGTATTTGCATACGCATATGAAATTGTTTGCAAAAACCCGAAAACACAAAAATCATTTAGGAACAAACATAAACAAATGCCGTCAAAGGGAATTTGAAAATGGAAAATGCCCATAAATAATTTGCAAAGCCACAAATCGAATGTGAACAAGACAATGTTATATGACCTTGAGTAAATGAATATTTAACATTCAATCAAGCTGCTTAAAGTTATCATGCAATTCATATCGAGTGCTTTGTGTTCTTTGCAACTCACGATAAGTTATTGGGCAAAAATAGAAGATATATATGTATATAGAAGGAACAATTAGTAATTATATCATTTTGCTTATGGTCATGCTTGCACGATTCGGAGCTTTATTAAATCACAGCCATATTACGATATACCAAAGCCTTCTTATGCTGCACCAAGGAAGACAATAAGCATTAAACTTTTTGTTAAACCTGAAAAAGATTTGTTCTTTTCTTTCTGGCAACAACAAAATAAATGTATTTGCGCTCAGTATCGTATTATATCCATAACTATTCTCATACTTATTAGAACGAAAGAAAACACAAGTAAGAAAGAATAAGCTATCTTCTGCATTTAGAGAATATATTTTATCTTTCTATTTTTTTAATAATAACGAAAATATGACATTTATTAACTATCTCCTACTAACATATTCAAAAAGCTAAGCTATCTTCTGCATGCCGAATATTATATACGCTTAAAAGCCGTTCTATTTTAACTACGGGCTTAATTAAAAGTATGAAGTGTTTGAGTATATTTCAGTTATTTATTTTAATTTAACAATCGGAAGCCACATTTTAGTGAATTGTTTTCAAACAACTTAACATAAAGTTGAACTATGTTTTAAATTTTTCACAAATAAAGCACAATTAAATTAAAAGTATGTTAAATGTTTAAAAATACATACTATGTATGTAAAAAAGTTCTAACACGTGTTGGGATACTTTCAAGTGACGGCATTTGTCCTTGGTATTAACCATGAAGTTGCCATCACTACTAATGGCCTCCACAGTCAAGGTTCTTTTTGCCAAAATCCTTGCCAGTTTCGTTCAGTTTGTCGTTCGTTGGCTTGTTGGCTCGTTGGTTTGTTCGGGGCGTGTCGTTGTCACTTTACCATTAATTGAAATATGTAATTATAATTGCATTTTCATGGCAAAAAAAAAGTTCAGGTAAATGAACATATTCCATGACCCCCATCCCGTTCCCAATCGATGACACATACAATTTGGATGAAATTTTGCGGCAAGAGCGAAACGAATATAAAAAAATTTGAATTAAATAACAACTAAAACGAGGGGGGGGGGGGTGGTGGAGGTACTATGATGAGTCGGCTAGCTGAGTTGTTGCTGTTTCTGTTGGCTGGTGCTCGAACCGGTTAGGTCAACAGCTTTTGGACAGAATGTGGCCCATAATTCACTTGGCTGCCATCGAGTTGGCCAAAATGGATCAACAACATTATAGCAAAGACGGAGGAGGAGCAGGAGGTTTAAGCACGAAAACTAACTAATGTCGACGGCTATCTAAGTATGTACAATACACATGTGTGTGTGTGAGTGTGTGTGCGTGTGTGTGTGTGTGTACAGCTTGAACAACAACTAATGGCCAACTGTTTTTGTTAGTGTGTGTGTGTTTGTGTGTGTGTGTGTGAGTGTCTGTGAGATTGTTATGGGTGTGTGACAGGCGGCTGTCATTTGTAATGCTCTGCGTGCTACAAGATACAAAAAGTATCATGTCTCGCAACAATAACTCACACACGAACAACATAAACAATGTGACGCCTGCACATTTGCAAACTTAAAAGAATTCCATACATTGACACAGTCTCACACACACACACGTGCAAACATGCAGACACTTAAAAAAATGAATGTAGCCTAGATTTGAGAAAATCACAATGGCACCTTTCCGAAAATGAATTGATGTGATTCGTAGAACTGCAACGGTAGAGAATATATTTTATTTTTCTATTGCTTTAATAAAAACGAAAATATGACATTTAATAACTATTTCCTACTAACATATTCAACAGATAGGAGAATAAGGATGATTTTTGATATTTCTGAGTGCATATAAAACTATTGCTGCTCTTGCTGGCGTTTTTGTGTTGCTGTCTAGCGAGGAGCACAATACTCATACATTTTTTAAATAAATGTTAACAAACACTTTGCATGACTTTGGCAAACGCATTTGATGCAGATGAGCTATACACACACACCCAAACACACATATACAAATGTATTTATATCTATTCGTATACTTGTAAAGACTTATTCTCGCTGATATTGCTTTTTGAAGAGAGACTTAAATGCGCGCGTCAAAAGCCCAAGAAGGCAACTGCACTCGAACTAACAACCTGTCGCTACAGCACAGTGTCTATATGTGTGTGTGTGTGTGTGTGTGTGTGTGTGTATCTACTCACTTATGCTGCAAGACAAAATAGTTTATAGTTGATACACCTATTCATGCCACTTCATTTGCGTATGCACGCGACTTGCCTTTGAAATATGCAACACTTTTTTTGCTTATGCCTGCATTATTCATTCATTTATCCGAATGGTAAGCTCCAATTCTCGAGTGCTTGATTAAATGTGTATATAGTATAGCAATAGAATATTATGATACAACATATTCAGCCTAACTGTAACTTTTCTTATGTGTTCACACAAAATGAATCGAATAATATAGTTTCTCGACCATTAAAGGATATAAAATCTTAGCAAATTACAGAGAAAATTAAAAGAAAATAACATTTATTATTTTTGACTTGTGAGCAAAATTTAACGTATTCATAATATTGAAAGCTTTCAAAAACAGAAGATAACTTATTTTGATTATGCCAGCTATTTAGTTATATAACACAAGAAAGAAACACATTATTTGTTTGTTCTGATGTTGAGTTTCGTACTTTTAGCTGATATTAAGCAATTTTTCATCAATCGTTTAGAAAGGACTAAAATTTTCAAGTTACTTTAACAGAGAGCTATGATTAAGCAATGCTCTTATTTGTCTTGGCATTTTTATCACTTTGCAGGCACAAAGTGAACTTATGAAGGATACTCTGCATATTAAATGTACAAGCAACATCAATTAAACACTTATACTCTTACTACAGAGACAACAACACTAAACCAAATACTTTTACACAGCAAAATACACAGTTCGTACATACTATATATAAACATAAATATTTGATAAGTGAAATACTCGTCAGAAGAGGTCAGCGGTCAACTGGCAGTTAGTTCAACTAGTTCCACTTTCTCATCCATTCGCCCACACTAAACAATTCAACACGAAACACTATCTCTCTCTCTTAAAGGGAACATTGTCAAATGGCCGTTTTTTAAGGGGGCACTTAAAGAGTAAGAGAGAGTGGGAGAGAGAGAAAGAAATACAGCAAAATAGAAAAAATGCTGGCCAATTGGGCTGGAGTGCGCTCAAAAAGGCACCTTAATACAAAGTACTTTTGAGTTATATTTGCAACTGTGCAAAAGTGCATTTTTACATAATATAAACGTATTACTGTTTTGCTAGTTTTTTGCTTTGTAAATCATTCGTTGATTCACTTATGTCACTTTGCCAGTTCTAACAGGCTTTTACTGTTCTTTCTCTTTCGAGTCTTATTGTGCATTTAAAGTTGAATATATATACGTATATACGTATATATATACATTTTATTTTTTTCAAAGGAACTTCAGCTTGACATTCTTTATTTAATTTAAGTTTTAGAGCAAAAGATTTTCTGATGATGAAAAAAATAAATCTAATTTGCATACACTTTCAGAAATAGCAATTTGATTGAGCGTTTTACAATTGCTCTCAAACTTTAAACAGAATAATAAAAATGCTTTTAAGCATTTAATATCGAGGCGGCTTCTTGGCCAACCAAACGCATTGAGTTTTCGCTGAAAACAGTTGTATTTAGCTAAGAAATTAAAACATTTTTATACGCAATTTATATAAATAAACGTATTTAGATACATTTTCAATTGAATGCAAAAGTTATTCGAGAATATATATATTCAAAGAACTGTGATAAGCAAGCAATAAGAATAAACTATAATCGTATCGAGTATCCTTAGTAACATTTTTAATTTATGGCATAACTTTAGTACGCTTCAATAGTTCGTTCTTAGCCATACACATATAAAACCTTTCCTTAGGCCTTTTTAAACTGTGAAAATGAAAGATAGCTGAATGATGGTTAGCAAATGATAAGCTTTGTGTTAAATCTGCAAAAAGGTAAAATTGTATGTACATACATTATAAATGTAATCTGCTAAGAATTCTTTATATTTTAGTATCTTAAATATATATATATACGTGTGTGTGTGTGTGTGTTCGCATGCCTCAAGCAAAATGTTATTTAACCAACCAAAATGGTTTGTTGGGTTTGTTGTGTTGTTTTTGAGCATGCTTAATTTGACGCAATATTGCCCTTTTTCATATTCATTTTCATTTTCGCTTGTTGTTGCTGTTTGTGTGTGTGTGTGTGTGTGTGTGTGTGTGTGTGTGTGTGTGTGTGTGTGTGTTTTTTTGTGTTCGCTCTTTCTTTAATTACACTTTTAGTTCTTGCTGGTAGAGTGCCCGTTAAAGCAGCAGCTGGAGCTGTTAGCCAGGTTGCCTGGCTTGCCCAAATATTTTACGCTCGAAGTGGCAGCAACAGCAACAACAATTGCAAAGTTAAGTGAGCTTGCAAGCAACTGCGGCACTCAAACAGGGCCAATAACGTGCCCAACTACAAATACGTACATACGCACACTTACAATAACACAGAGGCAGTAAAAAGCCGCTGGCAAGAGTGGCCATGAAACGGAATGCCTATATGTATTTGCTGGCACATACGCTAGCACAAGGACCCACATCTCTCGGATTTCTACATCTACATATGCACATACACATACACACACATATAAAGAGACGGATATTGGTAACACAGCAGCAGACGCACCGCAAAAATATCATTTACGTTTCACAATTGTATAAGGATAATGTTGTTGTTGTTCTTTTTCTGTATCTTCTGGTTTTTTCTTCTATTTTTTGCAGTGTGACTTTTTAATTGCATTTTTTATACCCTGATCCCATTAAAAATGGGGAAAAAAGGGTGTAATGAATTTGTGCAAAAGTATGTAACAGGCAGAAGGAAGCATCTTCGACCTTATAAAGTATATATATTCTTGACCAGCATCAACAGTCGAGTCGATATAGTCATGTCCGTCTGTCTGTGTGTTTGTATGAAAGCGTCGATCCCAAAGACTATGAGAGCTAGAGACTCCAGATTTGGAACTTAAGCTCGCCTAATCCTTAGGCAGTAAAAGTTTGTTTTCGATTTTCGATAACTCATCCCGTTTCCGATATACACATGGGATCGATAACAACAAAATCTTGAATTTGAAAAAATTTGAGATGGCATTGGAATTATTAATCAAAATAATAACAATCTGTGAAATTTTTAAAATCGGTTTAGAAACACCGGAGATATGGAACCTTGAAGTTGAGTATGCAGTATGCAGTATGGTCGTACACCACACACACACACACACTTGGAAGAACTGGATCAGGGTATCGCCTAGTCGGGATTTCTCGACTAGAGCCTTCTTACTTGTTTTTTTTAATATTTGCTTGCATACTTCTGCATACTCATGTGTAATGCTTTGTGTGTGTGTGTGTGTGTGTGTGTGTTTATGGTTTTTATTTACCAGATGCATTTCAGATAGTCAGCTTATTAGCTTTGCACTCCTGTTTCTACCTTCAATAATCCGGTCACTAAAGGTATATTAATTAATTGACCATTAATTATTGAATCGCATTGCAAGTGTTTCAACATTTTATAACAGGCACAATAAAGGTTAAAGGTAGTTACCAATAATTATCCGATGACATAGGTTTTTTATTCTTTTTATTGGATTATTTCGATTTTTGATTGAGTTTTTAATGAGTGCAAATAAATTTCATAAATTAAGAAGCTAAAAAAGATGCTTAAACTTAAACCGCAAGAATCTGTCTTATATAGTACATACATATGAACATTGTTCATATGAGTATCTATTCTCACACTCAAACTGAAGCTACATTAGTTGGTTGTTAATGTTTTTGTTTGCTTTCACTATCTCGACTCTCTCTCCCTCTCTCTCACACTCTTTCCGGCGTGTAGTTTTGAACAATGGTGCGAATTGAATTCAGCCTCATACCTTTTGTGTGTTGGAGTGGCACGTGGCACGAAGTATATATATGTGCATGTGTCGAAGTAGTATTGAGGCTGATTGTGTGTGTGTGTGCAACAAAATCAAAAACAAAATCAAGGCTCTGCAAACATCAACTAGCAATCTGCTTGCTTGCTTGTTTGTAACAACTTTCAATGCGTACTTTGCCAAGTTGCAAGTCAGCCAGCAGTATAATATTTGGTGGGTTTTGCGGGCAGTGTGACGCAAACTGCATTGATTGCCTGACTGGCCTCAGGGGTGGGAAAAGGACATGAACCCCTACGCGTATGCCTTGCTTGGCTCTGAGTGGTTTCAACGGGCTTTCAACTGCCTCAAATGAATTTCATCTTGTGTACAATGCACCTATTGTTTAATATCCCTGATGAGCTACTCCAGCTCCTCATCGCCCACACCCACGGCCACGTCCCGCCATGCCTTGACGGCGTTTAAAGCTTGCAATGTTGTCATTTCTCCCTTTCCTTGTTCAATTTTTTCTATTTTTGTTTTTTTTTGTTTAATGTTGGTTGAGCAACAGCACTCAGGTGTATCTGTTTGGCAACATCATTACATGAAGTAGCTGCTGCTGTTGCTGTTGCTGCTGCTGCAGAATAATTTACGATTGTGTGTGCGAATGGGGGCGTGTTGGCCCCTGAGGTCCCAGTGCAACAATAACTGACCCAGCTGCTGTGTTGCATCCGAACCAATAATTCCGGTCAGATGCAATATGATGTAAATCAATAACAATAGCGTCTCTAACAACTATTGTTCAAGTTTTGGTCCAAGCAATACCTCTGAAAGGTACCAGGCTCAATTTCAAATCTGTTTAACTTGGCTCTAATGGAAAGTTACATAAAGTATGTGTGTTTCTTTGTACCTATGCAGCAGGGCAGATAGTTCCACATACATGTAATTAGTTGTAATTAACTTGTTTAGATTTTTAGTAACTATTTTCGCTTGAATTCCATATTGCTGTTGTTGCAGACCACATTGCTGGCAAAAAGATCTTATGCTATTTGGCTTCAATAATCTCAAGAATATATATTTAAATTCAATGCTCAAAGGTATTATGATTCACATTTATGTCCGATTTATTAACAAATAATTATGAAGGTGCCCAGAAAGGCGCGATAATGTACGAAAAGGGTATTTACTAAGCAGAAAGCTAAGTTAATTTCACTTGATACAAATGAATTTATTACAGGGCATTGCGTTAGTCGATCAATTGCAACTTTTGGCACGTGCACAATATATTTAAGTTTATTTTACGGCTCGCCCAGAGCCATAGATAAGGCAAAATAAGACAACCATCTAAGGGGAGTTTAAACATATTCAAAAATGACTTCCATTGAGCAAGGAGCAGCGGAAACTGGAGATCTGTCGATGGGGGGTGATGAGGGAGGTGTTAGTGGCCTGAGGACAGAACGCCAAGTGAACAGTCGGCGACAGCCGTCGAATGAATAAATGGAGAGGCCGCACAAGCCATAAAGCTCTCTCTCTCTCTCTCTCTCTCTTTCTCTCCTTCATACCCAGGGGGCAGACGCACAAAACCGGCCATAGCAAACACAAGCTGACTGGTAAGGGTGTACGGGGTTAGGGGGTAGGAGGATGGATAGAGGAAGCGCGAGTGTTCGGTTCAGTTCAGCTGGAGCGTAATGTTGTCTATTTAAGGAATTGCCTGGTTTTTTTTTATTGCTTTTTTTCACACACACACAGAGAGAGAGAGAGAGAGAAAGAGAGACAGCAATACAAAGATGTAAATACGTATACGCAATGTTGATATAAAGTATACACACTGTATACAAACTGTTGCTAGCAAGCTTGTATGGCGTATACAAAGTGTATGCGTGCATTTTCCTATATGCATCTGTGTGTGAGTTAACACTTGAAGTATGCGCCATAAGTGTCAAAAAGTGTACGCTCTAAAACGCTCTTGGCACTCAGGCACCCACCAACACTGGTCCTCAAGGTCGCTAGTGTGCTAAACAATGTCGATGTGAGGCCCCAGAGCAACATAGAACACAGCAACAAGCTGTTGATATTGAATTACAAACCAACGAATGAAAATTTATAGCATTTGTTACCTATAACGCGAGTTGTGTTTCCGTTTCATACTCCGCTCGAACGATAATGTCCAATAGATTAAAATATATTTCTTACTTTTATTATAATAACTTTTGATATAATCACTAAACATTATCTTCAATTACACTAATAAGCAAAAGATTTGCGTTCGATATTTTTGATAATGCCAAACTTATAGATCCTTCCGACATATACTACAAAGTTAACAAAGTAAAAAGCTCAGAACCGGGTCCAACTATGCATTAATCCGTCAATTGACAGAAACATATCTCTGTAGGGTATAACAATGTACAACAAGCAACAAGATAAGCCATCTGACATATGTCAATTAATGTTTAATAATTGAGAGGCTGAATGTCGCATTTAAATTTGCACATTGTAACAGAACAGGTATTGAAGGGTTGGCAGGGGGTTTTCAATGGAATGAAGTATAATTTTTGGTTTGCCGGCAATTGGCCGTTTTAAATTACTGATCATGTTGATGGGCATTAAACATAACCACATCAATTAAACTGCCCAAATGATGTAGTTGGAATATTTTGAAACGAGTTAAAGTATAACTATGAAATCCTAATAAATAGAGTATTGGGATTATACATGTTTAAATACCAATAATGAATGGCAAAGGGTGTTTAATCGTCGGATTGCTGACTTTAGTTTTAGCTTTAGCTTTCATGTCGAGTTTCAGTGTACGTGATTTGGGAATTATGGGTGAGGAGTCGGTCAATCAGTTATGCTGATGTTTGCATAATTAACAATTTGTAAATTCATTTAACCGCAATTATTATTACTTGTTGTTGTCTCTCTGTTTGTTTGTTTGTTTGTGTTGCTGCTGCTGTTGCTGCTGTTGATGTTTGGTTATTGTTTAAAATTGACAATAATAAAGCGGAAGCATAAATAACATGAATAATGCACAAGCTTTAATATTCATTTAATTAAAATGGCCCAAAAACAATCTAGAATTGAGCTTAAGCTTGTCAAATGCGAATCAGAATCGATCTCAATAGCATTTTATATTCTATTAAGTCTTCATTGCACAGTCCTCTCTACAAATAGCTTGCTTAGTTTAACTAATTGCCTTAGATTGGCTATTCAATGTTGGTTGAATTGAAACTAATACCATAAAGATTGAAATGCTTTTCGTATTTTATTTCTTTGAACTTATTTTGCTTGCTTACAATTTTGATTGCATAAGACAGAACTTTGTTAAGTTCTTGGCATGTTGTTTTTTATTACAATCAAAAGGAATTACAATAAGCAAAACTCAACAACATTATTTCTGTTAAATCACGTAAAACTACGTCAGCAACAGCTTTATGTCAGTATAAATAACGTACATATTTTTTTTATTATCCTGTAACAGTTTTTGGATTTGTCTTCAGGCATATGAAATCGGATTTGACAGCTGCCTAAAAGTCAAAGAACGTTTATAGCATAGCATCGTTTGAGTCATAACTGACTGCACAAGCCACAACTTAAATGTAAGGCAATTGTAATCCGTATGCAAGTTAATTGTTCTTGATCGCAATTGAATGTGCTTTTTAAGTTCTTGGAAAGTTTTTTTCTGACTTCTGGTTGATGTTGTGTTTATTATTCATTTCCAAGTACTAGTTTACTATTATTGCTGCTGTTGAGAACGTTTATATATATATAAACATCATCGTATATAAATGAATAAGTGTATAAATACATTTTTGTATTGATTTTTCATTATTTATATTTAATAATAAATATATTAACACCTTTAGCCCTTTAAAGCAGCACAACAAAAAACAGACCTCTCTCTCTCACTCTCTCTCTCTCGCTCTCTCGCTCTCTCGCTCTCTCTTGTGTTGTTTCATCTCAACGAAGTTTGAAAACAAGTCAAGTGTTGGGCAATAATTGAGTTACATGTAACTGGGAAAATTGTTGCTCAGTTGGCTGACTCAAAGAAAAATTCAATTAAAATAACGCATCCTGCAAAAATATGAAAGGTTGGAAACTGTTCATGGCTACAAGCACTAACTGATTACATTATGCATAGTTGTGTGTCTGTATATTGATTTAAAATTGGCTACAGGGTATTTCTGTTAGGTAAACACCCTGTTGTTGCAGCCGTTTTGGTTTGTTTTCATTTTAATTTTTTTAATTTGCGTTTTCTACCGAAAAAAGCTGGTTACAAAGTTTCTCTCTTCCTCTCTCTCTCTCTCTCTTTTGATACACACATTTCCGCTGGCTAAATGTCAGCCATTTTGTTTTAGTTGTTACGAGATTGCCCACCCCCATCCCATCCCCCACCTCCCTCCTCTCCGCCAACACTGCCCAAACGCTGCTCGCAAAAATATATTGAAAATTTATTTATAGTCAAATACGGTACACTGCACCTGTTTGCTGCGGGTAGACGTTGTTATTGTATTGTTGTCAACACTCTTTTATGTATGCGTGTGTGTGTGTGTGTGTGTGTGTGTGTGTGTGTATGATTATATATATATATATATGTATATATGAGGTGTTAATATGATTGAGTGTTTGAACTTAACTTTGGTGCTGGCATCTTCATTCTCTTCGTAGTTGTCGTCGTTGTGGCCATTGTGGCCATAACCAGCTGGCAAGCAGACGTGTTTTGTACCCTTTTATAGGTTACATAACGGGACACAGGACAAACGAGGCATCATCATCATCACATCAGCATCGAACGTCTATACCCCATACATACTATTAGCTATATCCAATTGATTATAAACAATACATCTTTTGTCATGCATGTGTGTGTGTGTGTGTGTGTGTGTGTGTGTAGGTGTAGTGTGTTTGTGTGCCATGTAGTACAATGTTGACCTCTACTTATCGAATAACGTAAATTGTTTGCATGAGTTAGTTGGAACGGATAAAACTTAACAAAAGGTCCCCTTCTACCAAACCCGTTACATAATAATCTCAAATTTGTATACATTGTGTGCTTGAATCGAGTTACATGACATGATTATTATTAATATGTCTGCAACTTGGTATGCCACAAAATTAAGTGAATTGCTATATTGTATTCGGATAGGGGTTTCCTATTACATTTCTTTCCCATTGCTTTCCCATGTTAATGAATAACTAAATCAAATCTTATAATTTAAATAAGTTCATAAATTATTTAAAGTATTTCGGGTTGTGAAAAAGAAGTTTTATAGAGATATGGAACATTGAAGTGAAGTATGCAGTATGCACACACACATACTTACAAGCACTGACTGTACGCGTTTGGTATAGGTCTTCGGGTACTTCCTAAACGGGTCTTGAGGAGTTTTTTTTCCAAATTTTAAATGAGATGAAAAAAATGATAAATTAAAAATAAAAATGTTTGGAATGTTCGATTATAAAAACAAAATTTGTATTATTTTAAATTCTTTATATTTTCGATTTTGGGAAAGATTTCATTTCGTACAACCAAAAGGAAGTCTTTAGTGTAACTTTAAATCGTGCAGTAATAATGTTAAAGCATTTGCCACTTTGTTGTTGTTGCTTTGGTCTTTTGGCCATGCTTAAATTGTATTAAAGCCAGCTGTTTCTTTCGGTAGCATCTTTGTTTTTGTTCTTGCTGTCTAAGCATCGACACAACAACAAAAAATTACCAGATAACTGCCAGACGCGCTGCCAGTGCCAGGGCAATCACTGTCAACACACACACACACACACGCACACACACAAAAACAGAAGACGGGGACGAGGGTTTTTGTGTTTTGCCTTTTGCAGCATTGCTTTTGGTTTTTTGTATTTGGTTTTGCCTTTGCCTTTGCCTTGGAGCCAGTTTATTTGTATGCACTTCGATATATATATATATATATTTAGCATACGTTTCAATTCACTTCACTTGACACACACACGCACACACACACACATACACATACACATACGATGGTATGCGCACCTGTAACGCCCTCTGGCGGCAGGCATTCGCATGAAAACATTGCTTTGTATTATTTTATCTGGCATTTTTCGACTATAGTATGTGTATGTTGTATGTTGCCTTTGCTTTCGGCTCGTTATTCAATCTAAATGTCGGCATGTGTGTGTGTGTGTATTATTTATGTGTGGGTGCGCGTGTTGAGGCAAATTACTCGTGTGAAGTGCGCACTTCAAGATGAAATAGCCAAGCAACTGACACGCCAACAACTCACTTCACATCCCTCATGCACATCAATTAAACTCTATGTATGTATGTGTGTATGTGTACATACATCAACACACACACACACACACATTCATAATTGTGAGTTTCCTTTTCCTAATTTGCTCAACGCAACTTTCTTGCCAAAACCTTGCGCCACATCTCATCTCATCTTAGCTTCTCACCTCTCAATTTCACATTTTTACCAACTTGAATCTCTTTTGGTTTCTTGTCTTCCTGTACCGGAACAAAAAAAAAACACAAAAAAAACGGACGAAAGATACGGAAGCACACGTTGAAAATAAAGCCAAGCCGTAGCAATCTAAGCAATTTATGTGCGTGGGCGTGTCATAAGCAGGAAGAAAAAAATGTTTCAAAGAAATGCAAAAGATGATAAATGTTTAGCGTCAGTCGTCATCTTGAAATTATTTGCCATATTAATTTGCAGCTGGCACCAAATTGTGCTGCAATTTCATGCTTACACTCACATTTAAAGCGTATACGTATGCATATTAAGCAACAATCTCAAAAAAGTTGAAAAAGCTGCGTGGGGAATAGAGAAGCTTGTTTTCAGTTTAAGTTGCGCAAAAAAGAAAAAACAAAAAGGAAAAATTTAAGTAGACACAAAAGATACAAAAGCTTTTCAAGTCAAATACAAACTTTGTCATTCTAGCAATGATTTCAAGTTAAATACAAATACTTAAGATCAATTATGTTAGATATTTAGGTGTTCTAAAAATTATATCTTTATTTAATTGCCAAATCTTTTTTCTCTTATCCTCTTTTTTATTTTATTGCAAATTGTTAATGAAACTTATTAAGCAATTAACATAGTTTCCAATTAAATTAAACAATAACAAACTCTTAAGCTACATATTTTATTAACATCAAATTGTTTGCAAGAATCATAAATGTGGCCTGAGACTAGTATTCTTAAAGCTTACCAGGTCGAATAAATAGCATCGGCACCTAAGGGGCTTTCGCTTTTCGAGGTTTTCTCTTTTACATCAGAATCAGTAGCTTCTTCCAGTTAAATAGACAAACTTTGATTGCTTCAAATTGGATGATTTTAAGCATTTTGTATTCCAATCTCTCTCTCTCTCTTTCTCTTTCTCTCTGTGTGTGTCTCTTTTATGGTACAAGGTAGATATTTACATGCCGATGTGTTTGTTTTTGTTACATTGCTATCAAATTCTGTCTTGTGAAGTGACACAACCCACCCACCCACACACTCACACACACACACACACATACATATATATGTACTCGGCGACAGTTGATAGATGATGTTGAAAACAAATTTTGCGGCTAGTCGCATTTTAGCGTCGGAATTTAAGCAAAAAGCGTTCGTGCAGTGTAATTTTTGGTTTTTTTTTTATTTTTTATTTTCGGTAAGCGTTTGATTAATAAATATTACAAATTGCCATTAAATTAATTTAGCCACACAACAGTTTCACCTAAAATTTTCAGAGAATTTTAATTAAATTGTGCTAGTTGTGTTTCAATTTAATTTAATATAGCTTCGGAGCGTACAACTGATTATCAGAAAAGGTTGCTGCTGCTGATAAAAACGATATGTGTTGTATGTGATGATGATGTTTGTTGATTGTCAGCAACTTAAGGATACAAAGACTTCAGGCTGGAACTCAACAAAAGCCAGCAAAGAAGCTGCAAAAAAAAAAAAGCAGAAAAGTTGAGAAGAAGGAAAACTCTCAAATCGAAACTAAAAAGAAACGTAACGAACTGAAACGAAACGAAAACCAAAAAAATACAAAGCTTAACAAAAAGTCAAGCGAAGTAAACGGAATTCAAGTCACGACATTTGGACCACATCACCTGAGGGTAAAACGCGTTTAAAATTCAACAAAACAAAAAACAGTAAAAGGCACAAAGTTAGCGCTCCACACCGGACACAGACTCTTCTACATATATATATACATATATAGTATATATATACATCATAGGCACAGCACATTCTTATGCGACAGCAGGGCGGGCGCTCAGTCAAATGTCTTCCCCAAAGGAATGTGACGGTTTTAAGGACCGCTGTGACTCTAACCATTGACCCATTTATAATACCCGAACACAACCACAACAAAATATGCGAGAGTGCGAGCTGAGCTTGTGAGTTACCACATGCAACAGGCTTCTTGGCATTTTAACATATTTCGTCTCTTTTACATTTCTTTATCACATAATTCTGGCATTGCAAATGAAATTCATTACATTTTGGAATCATATATTTATGTAGGCAAAAGGAATTTCAAATTAAATCGTGACTGTGCGCAGATCCATTATAATAATTTATTCGCCATTTTCCTAGTCCATCATTTATATGTATGAACGTATGTGTATGTGTGTGTGTGTGTGTGTGTGAGTTATGTGACAAAATGAAAATAATTAAGTGATGAATGATGAATGATGTTCAAGCTAAAGAATACAAATAACTTATTCAAAACTCTAACACTCGAATGGTTTTAGTCCAAAGATTCAGAGGAAATACATTTAATACATTTACATTGACAAAACAGCAAGACACAATTAGTACATACATAATTCTTATACAAAGATACGAAGTTAACAAATGTAATTGATGTCGTTTTTCAATTAAGAAATGACTTACAAATCTTATTGATGTCCTGTTACAAATGAAAACGCAAATTGCATACTTTATATTATAATATAAGACAGCAATGCCGTACAACTAATTTTGGTAATATGCAATGCATTTGTTTCGATTTAAAACGCGATAGCTAACAACAAAAATCATACACACATATATATATATAGAAAATTGTATCCTAACTGATCTGCATTCCAGTTTTTCAATTAAATCAACAAAAAAAAGGCTGTAGAGTTGTAAAACATTTGCAATTGAATGCAAGTGACAGCTTTTTTAGGGTATTATCTCAGTCGTTCATATGTGTGCGTTATCAGAGGCCATCTCATTGTGTGTGTTTTGTGGTTCTGTCTGTTTGTATGTCTTTCTGTATGTTCTTCTTTCCGTGTTCTTGTTCTTCTTTAAGATGTTGTTTCCGTTTTGGCATTGTTGGCCTTTGGTCTGAAGACGATGCTTATGTAAATGACAGGTGACGCCGTTTATTTGAACTTTTTGAAAGCGCTAACGAAAATATTGCTTGTCACAGCCGCGAATCTTCCTGCTGTTTCAGCGTTCATCTCGTCTCGGACAGTGTGTGTGTGTGTATGAGTGTGTGTGTGTGTGTAAAAGAGACAGAAAGTGAGATGAAAAAATAACAACGACGCATCGTTAGCGCTCTTCATCATTTCATTTCACTGTGGTTGTTGTTGTTGTTTTTTGTTAAAGTTGCTTGTTGTTGTTGTTGTTGTTGCTACTGGCTGAGCATTATTTTCTGCTTCCAATGCCAGTCAGTTTTTTATTAAAAAAAATTCATTATACCCTGCACACTGCGGCCACAATAGCAAAATAATAATAATGCGAAACGCAGGACAGCGCAACAGTATTAAAAAATATGTCTACACATACATACATATACATATACATATACATATACATATATATATATATATATTCGCAATTTCTTTGGCTCAATTCGCCCCTGGAAGCAAGTTGTTTGCCAAGTACGTACGTAAGTAAGTGTTTTCCAAAAACAAAATGTAACAAAACAACAACAAAAACAAAAAACAGTAAAGTAAAAATTGAGTATTATTGGTAAAGCTATTAAAACGTTATTAACTGACAGCCAAGGTCTTCTTCTTCGTCTTTCGTTCTTCACAGCTATTTGAGTAAGCAATTTAACGTGCAAATTGTGTGAAGTGCATTTTAAGCATTTGCTGCAATATTTCGCAAAAATTAACGCGATTCGCTTGCACGCGAATAATTTATAGACTATATAAAAGTTGAAAGTTTTCATATTAAAATATTAATATGTTAGCCAACTAGTTTTGTAGGGTTCGAAAATCTGCAAAACTTTGGCAGTAAGCCAATAAGAATTTTGTTCTCAACATTGTTCTCACTGATCGCAACACTAATTAAAGTCGCATCATTTTTATTGCACTCTGTCTGTCTGTCTGTGTGTCGGGCTATAAACTTTAATGGCAGCAGCAGCTGCAACTAAAAATGCTGCAACGGAAATTGCTTTTCATTTTTTGCTTTCCTTCCAACCAGCCAACCGCAAAGCTGACATCATTTTTTTTTTTTCTTCCTTTTGATATGCGGTTAATTCTGCTGGTTGGTTGCTGAAAATTCAAATTCACGAATTTCGCTGCTTTTACTTTTGCAAAATTGAATTGTATCATTCAACTGAAGTTTAGTTTGTTTTTGTTGTTTTTAGTCGCCAGCTGTGTAAGCGCTTTGAGCAATTTACAACATTTTTTACGTTTACGTTACGACCATATCCCATCAAGCCGCCCCTCCCCCCTTTCCACCCACCCCACCTTGACCACGAATTGGGTTGACCCCATTCAATGCGACGGAGTGTGAACAAAAAAAAAAATTAAATCAATTTTGTGACAATCCTTTGCTAAACATTAAGGGAGTTTTAATTTTAGTTCAACTCAGCGTCGCAAATCCCACAAAAAATGAAAGAAAATAGCGCTTGACTAAATTTCTCAATAACTATTTCACACACAAAACACACTCACACACACACACACACACACACACATGCGTTGTGTTGCCTTTTGTGCTGGCAACTGTTGAGTTATTTAATGTATTGTATAAGGCTCGATGGGGCTGCTTTGTTCGTATTGTGCCGGACTCTGTCCTGCCATTGATAAGCTGTGGCAAATAGTCAGCAGCGGGCAGTTAGAGCCGTACTTGGGATTCGTGAGGCAGCAAGAACTGACTGCCGCCGCATTTGCCAGTAGATTTGTTCAAAAGCTATCGCTGAGAGTTGCCAGCTAGCTGTTGGCTAGTAGCAAAGTGTGGCAAGTGGCATATGGCAAGTGGCAAGGGTGCAATGGTAACGGGATTCAACTCGTTGTTATTGTTATTGTTGTATTTGTTTTGGACCATTTATGTTGCTTGTGCTTCGAACAAAAGCGCCCCAAGCGCTGCCTGCTTGCCATAAAAGTTAAATTGCAATTTCGAAAAGTATTAATGCGACAGCCGTGTGCGAAGGAAGCCGGGACGAGCCAGCGGACGTTAAAGCGAAAAGAAAGAAAGAGTGAAAGCGTAGTAGAAGAAAAAAAAATTTCGAGCCATAGCAAGTTGGCCAACAAAAGAACGCAGACAACACCATGAATAATAATTTACAATGGCAAAAAAAAAGAACGGAACAGAACAGAACAGAACAGAAGAGATGAAAGAAAGAAAAAACACAACAACAAAAAACTACTCGACAAATAGATACCTCTATTTACTTCATCCATTGATATGAGAGCTTAGCCAAGTTGCTTTCCATGAAGTAAGCCTCCTTCAAGCAAGACTTGTGGCGTCTTGCACTTGAGCGCTTTTACAATCAACATCTGTTTTTGTTGCTGTCTCATAGCATTTGTATTGGCCCTCAAGCCAATTGTAATCGAAACTTGTGATTGATATTCAATATGAACAATCAACTCTAAGTGCTTTATAATAAACTGAAATAAGTTGTTTATTCCTCGGAATAAATACAAAATATTATAAAAAAAACCTTAAAAAAAACATGCCTTTAGCTGTTTATTGAAATTAAAACCATATTCAAACCAAAACAATGCACAAAATGTGATTAATAAATAAATGATAGTATTTAAAAACCAAACAAACAAAAAAGAAGAAGCATTTTCTCTGAGTACGAAAGCATTTGCAATTTTTGCCAATTAAAAACAACAGCATTATTAATTGATTTTAAAATTAATTGGAATTGTTGGTAAATTGTTGAGTTTTATTAATTGAAGCCAGAACGTTTTGTTGGTTTTCTCGTTCGCCGAAAATTATACGAAATCGATTGAGATAATTTTATATTTGAGTAGAGTTTTTATCATGAATTTCGAGTGAAAATTATTTTCTGAACTGAACTGGAAATGCAGTATTAATCAAGATGTCAAGCCAAGACTTAAAAGATATTGAAATTGATGATTCGGTTGAGTTTTGAGGACTACGGAAAGTTTTGACCTATTTTGGGTGCAGTTTTATCATGAATTTCGAGTGAAAATCGTTTATATTCAACTCAACTAAACAACAATCAATATTAAATGTAAATAGCTTATTTAAAAAAATTCCATTTGCAACGTAAATTTTGTGCTGTGTATTAGCTTAATTGGGCCAATTTATGTGGATTGAAGTTGTTGTGGTTAAATGCCAAATGTTTCTGCGTGGCTTAGAACTCAAACAATGCATTTCTAATGACAGACACACACACACAAACATACTAACACATTCACAGTGTCAGATAACCACATGTAAACATGCATTGTTGTGGCAGTGAGATATGCAAGAACGAAACATATACTGTTGTTGTCTGTGTACTCGCTGCTCATTAACCAACATCTCCATTTTAATGGAAATGCAAATTGTGCGTAATGCGTCAATTTCGTGGGCGATGAGTGTTTGATTGAGTGGTTGCCTGTGTTCGTTGGTTGTGGGCGTGGGTGTGGGTATGGGTGTGGCATTTAATGTTTATGTGAGGCGTAAGTGCATGCAGCTGCCATATTGCTGGCGGCCACACAAACACACACACATACACACACACACACACACAAACTTACACAGCAATCATTTGACCATGGCCTTGTGCAGTGGCCCTGATGGCGTATACGTAACATCTGTGTGTGTTTGTGTATAGCATTGAAAACAATTTAGTACAATTTGAGTCATAAATGCATTTCTTCCTCCCAACAAAAACGTTGCATCCATGTATATATGTTTGTGTGTGTGTGTGTGTGTGTGTTCGTGTTCGTGTTCGTGTTAAGCAAACATTTAACCTGTTGATAAATGAATGTATTGAATTGTACACATTTTTAAGAGCGTAAAATGCAGTCAAAGTATTTATTGATTACAAATCCGCACAGCTTAACATCAAGCTAATTATTAAGTAGAAGGATTTTAGTCGAGCTTTAGAGCTCTTGTTAAGAGTGCTCTTCTCTCAATAAAATATCCATTTCATGTACATAGCTCCTTGGTGAACGATTACTTTGTGTATGTTTGCTGGCGATGCCTGCAATTCTTATCGAATGTGCAAAACGAACGAACATTTTCAACATTCGAACAGAATTCAGCAGTTTGTTCTTTTTGCACATTCTATTCTATAGCTGCGTTGCTTTTTGATTTATAATGCAGCTGCCTTGAGCTAAATCAAACTGAGAACCAACTCGCATATTCTCAAACAAGAGCACTCTTTTAAAAATTGATTAAGTGTCAATTTGATTGTATAATGCTCGAAAAAATCAATGTGCGTTAACTTCCTAGATTCGTATGTTTAATGTGCGCAGCTTTTAACAACATTGATTGCGTGCTGAGCATTAAAAAGAGCGACAACAACAAGAGCTAATGCTGTGACATCGCTATAGTAATGTATATATATATATATATAGATTAACACTGTATACAAGCTACACACATATAATACATAAGTAAGTACGAATGGGTATGGGTATGTACTAAATTGAATTGGGTTCAATAAAAGTTGCAAGCACCTTCCAAATTTCGATTTAAACGAATCGACAAGGCAAGGCAACAAGCAACAAATAAAATACAAAATAAAAAAAACCAGGCAATCACGCAGCTACGCCCCATACACACACACACACCCGCACACATATACACTCCCACTCGAAATACCAATACAAAAATAATGTATTTAAAGCTTATACGAACTAGCCTAATACACTTAACATTCTCAATGTTGCAATGTTGCAGTTTGATTAAAAGTAATGTGGCAAAAAGGATAATAAGTTAAACCTGAATTAGCTATAAAGAGATTACGAAAATAAAATACATAGGCAAGTGTGTATGCTCTGCATGTAAAGAGTATAAGGAATGTAAGGAGGAAAAAGAAGCTGAAGAAAAAGTCAACGAGGCACGTTTTGATTTGAAAAGAGTTCAAATTTTATGGGCAGGCCGATGGAATTAAATATTGCTTACAGCACAGCTGGGATATCTTCCTAAATACCCATACAATAAATATGTACATATGTGCTTATCACTTATGTAGAAGTAGCAAATTTACTGCGGGTATGGGACAACATGCGAAATAGGTCCATCACAGCTAGTCAATGTCAAAAATATATGTACGCAAACATACATACATACATACATGCATACAAACAAGCATACAGGCATTATGGCAATGCATATTCATGTATGACAATGCTTTGGTTGCATGTCGATAGTTGCAACTTGTTGTTCCTGACTCGCAGGCAGGTACAAGTTTCTCTGCTTTAAAGCTTATGCAGCGTACAAAATAACAAATCACAAATAATAAATAATAAAAGTGCATAAAACGAGAATTCTGTTCAAGGCCAAGTGTATGTGAAATGAAAATAAAATGTGAAGTAATCAGGGCGCATGTGATTTGCATAATTTGTAATGTGAAATTTCCGCTAACATGGCGCTCATTTGCTGTACACATACGCATACCCAGGCAGCCCATCCCCATCTCTCTCTTTCTCTCACTCTCTCTCTCTCTCGCTCTTACTGTGTGCGTAAAACGGTTGCGCTTGGATAACTGTTTAATATGCATAAACTTGGTGAACGCAACCCCTCAAATTTTTGGCTGCTGTATGCTTCTGTTCCGGCCAAAGCCAAAAACCCTGTCCTGGATGGCTCCAGGCGCCGTTCCAGAAGAGGAAAGGCTGTACGCGACAGGAACTGACTGCTGTTTTTGGCCTAATTGGCTGCCACTGAGCAACGCTGAAGAACTTTTTGGTTAAAGGTTTTTTTTTTTATCTTGTCTTTCACTTTAACGACTCTTTATTATTGTTGATTGAGCTGAAAGTTTATGAATTTAAGCACTTCTATATTGTTTTATTGGCATCACGAAACTTAAGACTAAGAAAAGTGGCCAAAAGAGAATCTGCTAAACAATAGTTTTTCACTGATGCTGAGCAATACAAATGCCATAAGAGACACAAATTAAGATAATGTCATAAATAATTGAACGCATTTAAATCTTTGACTTCTGATTCTTTTCATTTTCCATTCTGGATTATTGTTTTTTTCTTTACGACTTTAAGATTAAACCTGAGTATCTATTAGTTTCTTACGACACATAAGTCATTTATGATGAATTTTAAGATGCCTTCTTATAGCATTTACATAATATTATATTCCAGATACATAAAACGCTCAAGTTGTAGTATATTCGAAGGGGTTTAAGTCAACATTGACGTGCTGGACGTAAATCCACATAAATGCACTGACAGAAAGCTTCTAAGACTTTTAATTGAATTTTAATTCACTTCTCACTTCACTTATTTAATTGCAAAAGTTAACTTAACCATCTATTAAGGTTTTTTAATCCAATAGAACATATCTCCTGCTATCAGTTTTCAATATTGTAGCTAACTGGTTTTTTCTCTAAGTGTACCTGTTACCTTTGTTATGGGCCAACTCTGCGCTGAGCGCTACTTGAAAGCTACTTGAAAGCGGCACCCACTTAAACATAATTATTGTTGCCTTTGAGAAAACCCTAAACAAACAAACACACACACACACACACACACACAGAAACAAAGCCAGCCAGATGGATACAGAGAGAGAAAGAGAGAGAGAGAGAGAGCGACTTTTTATGGGACACAGGCTGTAATTTTAAAAGATACAAAAACAAACAAAATTTCAACGCGCCTGTTTTATATTCAAAGCGCTTGGACTGACATTTTATTTCATCTGATTTTTACACATGAATTAATAACAACAAAAAAAACTAAAAGCGAAAGCACTCATTAAAACTCATCACAGCCACTCACAACACAACGTAATGATCACGTAGACTTATCAAAGCTTAGTGTTTTTTTTTTCTCTTGCTTTTCGGGTCGCTTGTTGTAGTTTCTTTTTATTTTTTATTTATTTAAACATATTTATTCTGCTCGTCTGTTCCACATTGCGTATGAGTAATGTGTGTGTTTGTGTGTGTGTGTGTGTGTGTGTTTGTGTGTGTGTGTGTGTGTATGAGTAATGTGTTTGTGTGTGTGTGAGCAAAAATGTTAGCCAGTTAGAAAATTTGCATTTGCAGCCTCCGCAACACAATGAACAACAGGCTAATTTGCATGGGACGAAGGGCCGGGTGGGTGGATGGGTGGTTGGTTTGTCCTTCTACATATTTTATGCTCCTTGCAACCTTCCCACAAGTTTACGTGATTATGTGCGTGTGTATTGTAAGCTTTGTGGTTGAGTTTTTTACGGTGCTGCAAAAAAATTTGTATATTATTTGTGGTTTGCATACTTTTTTTGGGTGCGTTACTTAACTTACATTCTGAATATGTTATAAATGCCCATTCGCTAGTGTATGTGTGTGTGTGCGTGTGTGTACTTTTTCTGGTTTGGAACCATAAAACGAGTTTTACTCTTCAGTTCGGTTTTTTTTTCGGTCCGGTCTTTTGTGGTTTTCACGTTTGGCGCGCTATAAGCCTGTCTGTGGCGGCCAGCGATTCAAGCAGCGGCAGCGAACGTTTTCCTGCAGCGGCCCAAAAGCTCCAATGAGAGTTTCATGCGTGCAATTAAGAGGTTGTGCCTGAAGGGTCCGCAGTCCGCAATCATCTGCGCAGCAGCAGCTTCAGCAACTTTGGCAAACGCACATTTCATTTGCATACTTTGCGGCGGCTGCCGAAATTGATTTAAACTGGCAGAACGCACACACACAGACACACATAGACACACGCACACGGAGAAAAGTTACGACCGCTACGGTCTAAAAATAACACGAGACCACTTAACCTGAAGCACAGTCCGCACTCACACAAACACACTTTGCCACGTTCGCAACGTTAAAACGAAGCAAAATGTGCGACTGTTGTTGTAGATAAAAAGCTTTAGCTGAAACTTAATGAACGCATGTTAAATTCATTTGTACACACTTTAACAACAAAAAAAAAAAATACAAATGTCACTTTTGGACAAACTTATTTTGCCATTTCCTCTCTGTCCCTGCTTATCACTTTGTCTTTTACGCATAAAACGCGCCTAAAAGTCGGCAACGTGCAGAATGTCGAGGCAAAAAAACATTTGAACTTCTTTATTATCACTCAAATTGCCAGGCACAAAAGGACGAGCTAAAGTTTTCTTTTATTACTGTAAAGTCAAGAAGAAAAACAGCAGTAACGACAACTGGAATTTATCTTATTACCAACTGGCGCCATACAGCTCCACATGTTTGTCATAAGTTGTCTCTGACTTGTGACAAATGCTTTCTTCATGTTTTATACATATATAATATGTATGTATATGTATTTAAGCCTCAGCTCAGGGAGAAAAATAGTCAGGCCAATCAATTTGAGTATTGAAATCCAAGCAAACTCACAAACACTTAACTATACTTAACTAATTGTGCCTAAGTTAGATGCCTAATGTACCGCTTACAGTTTTTCTTTGGAATGTCTTAACGGTTTTCTTTGCGTTCTCTATGATATATGCTAGTATTAATCTGGCAATGTATGGAATATTTCTTAAATGCAATGCCTTTGATTTCAATAAAACAAAGCTATGTTGAAATCAAATGTAATCCAAATTCTAAGTGCGTTCCCATAAGAAATTCTCTTATAAATTTTGTCTGTATTAATTTATTAATAATTATAATAAGTGATTCCAAACTACATAAACATTTGCCTAACTAGTTTGTGTCTGTTGGTTTTGCGAGTATATATATATGTATATATATATATATATATATATAAATATATAATATGTTTCATAAATGTTATGCATTAATTTAACGTTGTAATTTCTTTGTGGCAGCATTGACAGCCTTACTCTAATTTCACTTACACTGTCTATGCCCATTCCCATTACCATTCGCATTCCCAGTGTTCATTCGTAATTCTCGTGCAAAAGTCCCAGTGCTTATTGTTCCTATGTCTCTCTGACTGTCTCCGGATGGCTGCCTGTTGACGCAGTTGTCAAGGCAATCAACTTTATTACCCGCAGCGCACATGTGTGTGTCATCGCCTCTTCTTTATTTCATTCACAAGCACCACTTACATACCCTTACTGTTTCGGTAAATGTATACGACGAGCTTATGATTATATAAATATCCTGTAGGTTAAACAAAAAGTATTCAACAGCTTTAATCAAAATGCTAACATTTACTATTAACGCTAACAGGGTATAGTCAAGTCAATCAACTTAATGTTAAAGCATTATCTACGGTCCTTGTTGCCGCAATCGTAATCAGTTTTCGTTTCTACAATGGTTGTGTGTTTCTATTATATATTTATTTCTCCGACATTTCACAGCTTCAAGGCGCATTGCCTGCCGTGTGGCAACAGTTGTGAGCAGCTGAAACAGCAGCAACAAAACCAGATCCAGAGATGGCTGCCACATTAAAATGCACATTAAAATCATTAGCTAAAATCAAACCGTACTCGTGGACGACAGTTGCTGGGGCAGCAGTCCAACAACTTTGGGCAACTTAAACCTTTTAGCTGCCAACAAGATATACTCTTTATGCGAATTATTCAATACAATACATAAAAGGCCGAAAATATATTTTATTTTATTTTATTTAGCTTCTATGGAGCTATAATTTATGTTTACGTCAAGGTCTTCCCGTCTTCAGATGTATACTATATATCGATTAATCCTCATTTATTCAATCACTTATAAGTTTTTATGCTATGAAATGCGTTCATTTGCTCCATGGTAGACTGGGCTAATGGCTAACCCGACGCTTAAACTCATTTCCCAGTGCTTTTGTGTGTGTGTTGTATTTGGGCAATAAAGTAAACTCAATAATTCTGGTTACTTAATGCCATGGGGGGTCGTATCATCATCAACATCAACAGGTAGATCCCAAAAGTATGCATCTGTTTCTGTGCGTGTGTTTGTGTGTGTGTGTGTGCTTGCGCATGTTCTGTGTGTCCTTGCTTCGTCCTGCTTTGAAAAAATAAAATAACACATATTTGTGCTTGTGTGTTGTAATGTTTGTGCTTCTGCTTCTGTTACTCTCAACGCATAAGGCATCAACCAGTTTTCTCATTGTCTAGAGTGAGAGAGAGAGAGAGAGAGAGAGAGAGAGCGACAATGAGAGTGAGAGTGCGAGTGAGAGCGGCGGTGCAAATCAGAGAAAGGTTAATTTGCAATTATGTTTTATGGAATAAGTGCGTGTAAGTGAGCATAAGTACTTGTGAGTGCTTTTGAGTGCTGCTGAGTGCTTACTTTTGACTCTCTTGTGTATGCTCTCACTCTCTCTCTCTCTCTGTCTCTCTCTGCTTGGCTCTTAATCCAGGCTTGGCCAAGCATTAATTGCATTATTGCATTTGTATTGAGTCAATTAGTATTTAACTGGCTTAAGAAATGAAGAATTCAATTCAAGTATTTTTTTTTGTTAAATAAACATTTTTTTAATACTTATATTTATTTGCTTGTTATATTTTTCGTTTGTTTGTGATTGTCTTGCCAATTCAACTGCTGGTTTTTTTTATTTTTGCTTTGCTTGCACAAATGAAACTGTCAACAGCATAAAGTTATTGCCCCACGGTGGCAGCTTTCGCTTGTTTGTTGCCGCTGTTTGGCGGCTACTCCCTTCGAGCTCGTGGCAGTTTCTTAAAAAGCAAGCAAGCAAAAATAAAGAAAGAAAAAAAAGTACGGAAACAAAGACAAGATTCCTACATTCTAACGAAACAAATTCAAATAAGGCAAAGTTTTTCGTTTTCATATTTTGATGCCTGCGAGCGATTGAAGGTAGCAAGTCCAAGGGTAAATAGAAATATATATACTCGCAACCAACTTGAGAGCAAACATTTTTTCCACTAGAATAATCATAGCCGGAAATTGGGAATTGGTGATTAGGTACAGTATTAACTTTACTAAAAGCAAACCCAAACTGTTGGACAGATTATAGACAGTTGCTTTCGTTGTATGCGTTACACATTACATAACAATATTATAATAAACATTTTTTTTTTCAAGTGCATCAAAAATGATTTTCTCTTTTGCAATTTACTTCATTTTTACTGCATACATTTACATTTATTTTTTTTACGATTTTCAATGAATATTCTTTTTATAGCTTCATTTGAATTGATTTCCCACGATACAAATCTTGCCAAGACTTAAATAGCTCGATTTTAAAGTACATAACTTTATGATTTTATTGGCTTAACTTTATATTGGATTTTTTTAAAGAAAAGGTTGCTCTAAGAATAGCTCCTTATCATCTCCATTGGGCCAAATTCTATGCCTACTGACCGTTTGTTTTATTGCTTTTTTACTTTTGCTTTCAATTTCAATTTAATTTTTTGTGTTTTCTCTATTCGCTTTTCTTTCTTTTCTTTTTTTTTTTTGTTTGAACACCTGTGTTGCGGTTGTTTTTGATTTGCATTTTAATGTTATTGTTCTTGTTCTCAATTGTCTCAGTTGTTGCCTGTTGTTGTTATTGTTTGCCGCTGTTGTCTTGGACAAACTTTGGCAACTGCCTTTGCTCCATTTTTATTTGCATATGAAAATTGCCAAATTGCCGCTTGTTTTTTTTTCACTTCTTTGATTGAGATATCTTGGTTATTGGGATTACGGCATGCGAAGCTTTATTGCGCCATAAAATATTTGAAAAGTTTATGCGCTTATCCAAAAAATTAAAGCACGCAAACACAGCAAGCTAATTAATGAAAATCATAATGAATAGTATTATCTGGAATTTTGCTTATCAGCTTTTCAGCATATTTCTAGATAAATTTGAAGTGTGTGAAGGAAGGATTGCAGGATGCACGTGTGTCAGCTAATCAGCATGTCCTTGACAAAACACTTCCGCGAAAAGTCAAGTATGTTTCATATGTATGTATGTACGATGTGTGTGTATATAAGATGTAGAATGATAACTGACAGTTACAGAGATAGATTTGAAGATGATATAAAGTTATACTTAAGTTAACGTGTTCAAACATATAGTGGCTTAACAATGATCACAAATATATATCCCTTATAGGTTTGAATATGTTTCCTTAAGTATATTTAACTTTTATAGCTAATATATATAATGTAATCCACGTAAGACACGTTTCAATAAATAGCTCAAAATCACATCAAAGTTGTCAAACAAGTTTATTAATTAAGCAAAACTTTTAAGAAATATATATATATTCAAGAATGAAATATATAAATGCAAAAAGGTTTTTATGTTTTACGCTTACGACCACGACCGGCGTTACTTGGCTTCTTGGCCGTAGTGGCAGGTTTCACATAGGTTTTTGAAACGTTTTTAGCCTTGTTGGGTATGTCAATCCCGGCGCCAGCTAAGTTCTCCTTGCGACCCTTTGTATTCTCGGCTGAAAGGGTATAGCCAGGCTTAACGCCGGTTTTCAAAACCATTTTTGGCTGACTAGCCGCCTTTGGAGGATTGTCCTTAGTGTCTATGGGCTTCGAAAATTTCGGATCTGGTTTAGGGATCGCCTGAGTTTTGCCCGATTCGCGTAGCTTGTAGTTGGGAGCGGTGTTGCAGAAACGCTCGTGCGGCAAACGCAAACCATATTTTGGAACTGGTTTCAATGGCTTTGCATTTGTCTTCTCCGCCATTTTGTGCAACTGAGTGGTACTTGGCGGCTGGGTAAAATTCATTCCCGGTGACGTTTGCGTGGCCAGACGAACATCTTCCAAATCAATTTGTTCCTTGTTGGCATGTTTCGAAAGCACTTTGGCTTCAGTCAACATAGTGCACACATAGCCTGAAAAAAACAAACAATAAGTTATACAGTAAGTAAGCTTCTTTTCCGATAACTTTCCCGATTAACTATGGTACTCAGGTAAAAAGAATTATATTGCATTTGGTTTCTCGTGATGCTTAAGTGCATAACAACAGTTTTAAATCAAAATTGGTCGAAGTAAGATCTTCAATTGCACAAACTTCAGCTTCCCTTAGAAACTTTAACATTGAATATTGATCATCCATGAAAATCACTAGAAATATCCAAGATTGAAATCTTACTACGCCTGCATACATTCACAAACACATATATACATGCATACATACATTAATACGTACATACATACATACATGCATTCATACATACGTACATATACGCAAACATACATACATACATGCATACATACATACGTACATACATACGTACAAACATACTTACATACATACATTCGCACATACATTCATACATACGTACATACATGCATTCGCACATACATACATACATACGTACGTACATACATACATAGAAGATTCTAGCATTTTCGATTAAAGCCTTCTAACTTGTCTTCTTACAAGGTATTAACGGCAGAAGCTAGAGTGATAGCACACGGGTAGATAGCCTACAGCTAATGCAGCTACCAAGAATATAAAATAGTAATATTTCACACACACATGTACACACAGATCAAAGTCCCGTTGTGTATGCACACGCTGAACACATTACAATATAAATATAGATATTAATTAAGCGTTTCTGGGAAACAGAAACAGTTTGTCGGTTAAAAGAATGCAAATCGAGTGAGTTTGTTAATTTTAACCAGTATTTTTTGTAAAGCAGCAATAAAAAACTTAAAAAAAAAAGAAAAGCACACACGCACACACAAGCCACGTGTTTCATTTTTTTTTGCATTTGCCGTTTCTTTTTACTTACTATTCGTGAACTCGAGCAGTTGGTTAACTACGCGTGGTTCGTACTCCTTGATGCTGGCCTCTTTGAGAATGGCCTGAACAACATGTGCATCTTTGGGTAAACGCTTTCCGTCGTTGGGTTTATAATTACCTTTTTGGGGCGATTCCTTACTGAACTTGGACAACATGATGTAAATGACAAACTGCGCGGCAAGCTTATTGTAAGTGTGTTTGCGACTGACAACCAAAAAAATACCTTACCAAAAAAAAATGTACTAAAAAGTGTCATTGAGCGAGTTGGCAGCTCTTCTGTTCAAACAAAACTCTTGCTCTTAATAATGTGCATAATATACATATTAAATAGTACTTAAAAATTATATAAGTAATAAGTTTTTAACAAGTGCTTAGTTTTGTTTGTAATAAGTTATGCTAAAACCTTTCACTTAATTTTTTGCCATTCAGCGGAAAGCGCAAATATTTTTTGTATACATAAAAACACACATTCATACACATGCAATGTACATATGTATGTAAGTAACATACATACAAAATATACATGCCTTAAAAATGTATGTAAGTAACTAATAGAGTTAAAATCATTACCAGCTATTGTATGTGTGTGTGTGCGAAAACTTTTCACTTAATATGCTTAAATGAATTCAAAGTTGCAAAACAATATTAAAATGTTTTACAACAATTACGAAACTTTTCATGTCGATAATAGTAAACTTTTACGAAACAAAACCCAACTAGCAAAAACTAGTTAAATCCAATTAGTAACAATAATGCTTAAATCGAGTGTGTGCAATTGGATGAATAAACCAACTCGAATATTGCGTCACAGTTTTCACATTGTACAGACCTAATAGCGGGGCAGAAAGGGTTGTACAAGTTGGTATTATAATAATCTCAGACATTGCAAACTATTTTTCTATATTTTCATGGTTAAAGTTTAATTTATGGTAATTAAACAAATTATCGATGGGTGGCTGCACGGCAAGCAGAATATATCGAAAGCGAATCGCGAAATGCAACCGTGAAAATTATGCAAATTGCATTGTGTCATTTGCTGATTGCTATATGTCATAGTCAGAGTTATTCTGCATAAGATTGATATCTTTCTCTCTGCTTACATATAGACATACTTGACATTAAGACATACTACATTTATTGTATAGTATATGAAGTATACGTCTTATTTGAGATAAATGTTCATTTGTGTGTGTGCGTTTGGCAGTGATTTCTATTGATTGCTTTTCCTATTGTTGGTGGATGTGGTGGTGCTGGTCGTTGTGGTGCTGGTGGTATTTGGCACCATTTGAATTACGTTGTCGCGGTTGAAATGCAATTTAATCAAAATTTAAATGTCCTTGGCAAACTAATCGAAATTATAGAGTGCACACAATTTGCATGAGAATAGAAAGCGATGCGATTAGTCAAGAAGTTGTCGAGTGTTCGGCTAGGTAGACAAGGTTAGCAGGGCGAGAAGACATCGAAGCAAACAGAAGAAAATGATCGAAGTGTCAAGGAGAAGAAAATATTAAAGCACTAGCAACACCAGCACCAGCAATTGTCATCCCAATTTTTTTAACGCTTCAACAGAAAATCCATTAAAATGCACTTCAATTGCTCCATCGCCACATTGTGAACGGATGGTGAAAGAGAGAGAGAGCGAGAGAAAGAGAAAGATGTACTTGAACACACGCAGCCGAAATGCGAATGCTAACTGGCAGGACAAACGAAAGGTGGCAAGGACAACCAAATGTGCAGACTTAGTATTGGGCCCATCTGTCCAGCCAAACGATAGAGAAGACGGGTGGGGTGGCGTGCCGTTTTGCTGTGTTGGAAAAAGGGACCCAAGCAACGGAAATCACTGAATTCAGTTTGAGCAATTTCCTGTTTTTGAGAGGTGCTTAGCAAGCTCAGTGTCCTGCTCGGCCTGCTCGGCCTGCCTGCCTTCCAGGCGTACAAATAAAATGTGCTAAGCACTCAAAAAAAAAAAAGAAATGGAAATTAAATGAACGCACCTCAGATTCAGTTAGGCAAACAGAGAACACAAAAATAACAAGTAAGAAGGCTCTAGTCGAGAAATCCCGACTAGACGATACCCTGATCCCTATACTTTACGCGTACAGTCAGTGCTTGCAAGTATGTGTGCGTGTGTGTACGCACCTACTGCATACTGCATACACAACTTCAATGTCCCATATCTCCGGTGTTTCTTAACCGATTTTAATAAAAATTTCACAGATTGTCATTATTTTGCTCATTACTTCAAATGCCATCTCAAAGTTTTCAAAATTCAAGATTTTGTTGTTATCGATCCCATGTGTATATCGAAAACGGGATGAGTTATCGAAAATCGAAAACAAACTTGTACTGCCTAGGGATTAGGCGAGCTTAAGTTCGAAATCTGGATTCTCTAGCTCTTATAGTCTCTGAGATCGACGCGTTCATACATACGGACGGACAGACGGACAGACGGACGGACAGACGGACATGGCTATATCGACTCGGCTGTTGATGCTGATCAATAATATATATTTACTGTATGGGGTCGGAGAAGCTTCCTTCTGCCCGTTACATACTTTTGCACAAAACCATTATACCCTTTTTTCCCATTTTTAATGGGATCAGGGTATAAAAACAGAAGAAAAAACAAAAAAAAAAAGAAACACAAACTTACACACACACACAAAATACAAATTGACAGCGATGCGGAAAAAAGAGCAGAAGAAAATGGTTTTTAGTCGCATGGGCAGTGAAGAAATAAAGTGAGCCATCATAATGTGTAAAGTACGAATAGATACACTCAAAACAACGTTAAAGTGACGAAGAGAACAGCTATCCTATAGAAGACTTAGAGTCAAGATCTTGTGATAACATCTGAAGAGAAGAAAATATAAATATATGTGCCCTTTAAAATTTAAACAATTTTCAACAGCAAGAAAAGTAAGGGAAAGACATAACAACAATCTGTAAAGTTTTTGGCAAGGATAGCTAAAAAATTTACAACAATCTGTAAAGTTTTTGGCAAGGATTTGTGATAAAAAACGCTGACACAGCTAAAAAGAATTATCAGTAAGAAATGTTAACATCTCGCTTAATATATATAGATAAATCGGGAAAAATTAGCTTTATGGTTGAGCAATGATTAAAAGAGTCTTCCTTGCAATTCCCTTTTTGAAGATATTATATTTTTGTCTGTACTTCAAATAGTTCTTATACATTTGTTATTGCTAAAACTCTGTTGCAAATGTCAATGCTATTTTCTTAGTGTATTAGCTAAGTGTCAAACTTCTCTCTCTCTCTCTCTTTCTGTTCACAAATTCCAATTGAATACTCGATTGAAATTGAAATTAATATTCACTTTGAGGATATCAATATATAGCTATACAATTCGCAATAGCTTGGACGGCCGCCACACATGCTCTGGCCGGGATTAGGCTGACGAGCAAGCGACGATGATTGTTATGACAGCCACAGCAGCAGCAGCAGAAAAATCATTCACAACAACAAAAGCAACAAGCATGTTCAATAAAAAGTTGTTGCTGTTGCTTTTGCTGCCTTTGGCGGTAACTTGGCAAAAATCAATAAAAGGAGCAGCCACAAAAATGGCTTAGAAGCCTACATTCATCTATATATACACATACATACACACTTAAGTATATACCCCTAAGCTAAATACATACATACCATCCATATACATTTACATAAGTACAAGGAGACGACTTTAAGTTACCCTACGTACAATTTTAAAGTATTTTTGATTTGAATTCATTGTGCATTTCGCATAAGTATTGAGTTATCGTGGATGTTTACCTTTTCTGTATTTTAATTATAGAATTTGCTATCAAGATTTTTTAGAAAATGGAGGGGAGAAGAATTTCAAGAATATATTTGCTATAAAGTTGGAATTGTTTTTCTAAGAATTCGCAATTAGTAGAACGCTTAAGCCAAAACAATTTGGATTTCCTGCAAATAGATTGTTAGGTAAAACAATTAATCCATCAACAAGTAAGAAGAATAATCAAAAAAGGGACTAAGAAATATACCCTGCACAATAAATGAATGATTCGGTTTAAGACATAATTTCTTGAGGTCCTGTGCATTATTTTGCTAGACCGATATGAAATTAAACAATAATATGCAAATTGAATATCTTAATAACAAAAGTTTCCAAGCTCAATCTTTGAATTTGAAACTTTTTACCACTCATGTAAAGTTTGTAACACCGTCTGAAGGGCATACATATAAAATGTTATTAGATTTAATACCTGTTGCATTTATTACGCTGCGAGCAATAAAACCTCTTACGCTTTTTACATATAATTGGTGTAGTGTAGTGTAAGTTAGTGTAGAGTAGTGTAGTGTTGCGTAGAGAAGAGAAGGCAAGGCAAACTTATACGACATAGCTTGCAGCTAAGTTTGATGAAAAGAAGCCAAGGCATTTTTGGGGCCCCAAAACTTTACACAAATTAAGGAAAATCAGTCAAAGCCTGCCCGGAAAACAGAATAGAAGAGGCTGACGAGGCTGTCAAAGCTGGAGAGTTGAAGTTATGGGGTTGAATTTTATCGATTAGTCAGCATCAGTCGACTCAACTGGTCGGTGTGAATTGTGAGTGAAATTGAAGGCGGAATTTGCTGTCACGATATTTTATGACTTGTGTGTGTGTGTGTGTGAAGGGCCACGAAAACTGCTTTTTTCTTCTTTTTTTTTTTAACCGGCTTAACACGAGCATAACACTCAAAGCCAGATTGTTGCTTGCTTTTGGGTTGAGTTTGCGCTTTGGCTTTCTGTTCTGTTCTGTTCTGTTCTGTTGAGTTGTGTTGTGTTGGGTGTGGAGTTATATGTATCCTGGAGCAGGAACAGGGCTAACAGGCGGCGAAATTTGCACAGCATAAAAAGCTGTGCGCTCCAAATGACAGTCGGATTATTTTGGCATTAGGTAAATTAAGACAAGCAAATAGGATTTATAAGGTGGCGCCATATAGCAGAAGGTTGTGAAGCGCCAAAACAAGGAGTCAACACTTTCTTTACCATGCCAAAGAACTAATACCCTTTAAAGGTAATCAGCAAATAATAGTTCAAAGAAAATCTTAGATTAACTTATCTTTTTCAACTTTGCATCCATCTACAATAAGTAAATTAAAAAGAATTTTTTTTTATTTTGTTTGTTTAAAGGATGATTTTGTTGCAATGTTTGGACCTTTTGGTAAGGGTATGGAAAGCGACATTTACGACATCATTTGATTTACTCAAATTGAACTCGTGCTGCCGCCGCCATTTGAAAGGCAAAACAATGTCAAAGTCGAGGTCGAAAGCTATGCAAGATTGTAAACTGACAACAGGCCAAGTAAAATGTGAGCGGACGCAAAGCAAAGTGAAGGAAATAAAACGAAATGGCTTTCGTGTTATAGAAATAGAAATGAATTTCCAATGAGTATAATAAAAGCAATCATCATAATAATATTGTCATAATGAGTTTAAGGATAAATCAAGTTAAATTTACTTGGTGCTCAAGCAGAAACTTATTCAACTGGACGCCCTAAACAATTAATTCTTACTTGACGCGTCAGTTGAACAGAGAGAAAAATAGAAAGAGAGAGAGAGAGAGAGAGAGAGAGAGAGAGAGAGACTTAAGTTGAAAGGGTTTTTAGTTAGCTAAGTTTCAAACATTAGCAAAGACACAAATGTCATTCACTGCGAGTTGATGTAATAACTTATGCGAATGCTAAAACTACTTAACTAATTACACTATTTGGATGTTTTTTTTTTATTGTATGTATGAACTTTATTCTAGTGCACATTTCGTTCGTGCACAATAGAATTAAGCTGCTTGGCAGCGGCACTTTTCGCTAATGAGTTTAGCGTTAATTGAAAAAAAAATAAAAACGAAAACAAACTTTGGGGAGAAGAATGCGAAAACAATAGCTAAAAATAAAGCTGCAGCTGTCGTCTGTCCGTCTTGCCTCATCGTCAGCATGCTTAAAACAACAACAATATTAAGAATACCAATGCAAACAACAACAATAGCAATAGCAATAGCAACAGCAATAAAGAGTTGCTGCACTCGAGACTGAGAGATAAACGAAAAACTTTTACCGCTTATAGCATCAAACTTGCAGGCAAACTTGTCATCCACCGCGAGACCCATGAAAACCGCCTGTCTCTCAGTTAGTCAAGTCAGTCAGTTTGTAAGTCAGTAAGTGAGTTAGTCAGTCAGTTAGTGAGTTAGTCGGCTCTTAGCTCATTACAGACGCCCCAGACAACGGAAAAGTTTGACTAATCTATGGTTTTATATTGAGCAAGCAAGCAGCCGATACAAAACCCATTAGAGGACCATTTCCCTCAAAACCCAGCCCTTTTTTTATACCCCTTCAATTCCAACGTACAACATGCCCTCCGGATGCGCACGCTTAGGCCCCAACGTCCGGTGCCCGTATTTAACCCCATTGCCCCCAACAGTGCCTGCTGCCAAGCACCTCTAGGCTGGCAAGCACTTCCGGGCCATACCGGTACGGTGATGTGTCCGAGTTCGAGTCCTTGCCTGGGTCCGGGCTTAAGTCTGGCAATGAAATGGGTGGTTTCCTTTTAATGCGGTTGCCCTGTTGGTGCGTTGATGAGTTTCAAATTGCTGCTGTCGTCACAGTTTATTTATTTCTCTATAATATTTGCCAAACATTTGACACTTTTTGTTCTGTGTGTGCGTTTTTTTTTGGGGTTTGCTTTTATTTTATGATATTTTTATTTGGGTTCGCTTGCAATTGAAATCAATGAATTTTTGTTGAAGAGATTCACAATCATTTGCACTCATTCGCACTCAATTCGTTAACTGTTTTTTTTCTTTCTTCGTCATTCTTTTCAATTGTCAAAATTTCTGTTGCAAACATTCGCTGACAGAGCACTTGAACTTTTGTCAAGAGGGAGCCGGAAGCCGGGAGCCGGGAGACGTGAGACGTGAGAGGGGTATTGCCTGACTCTCGACCTCGACACTTGCTGCAAGACTTTTTTTTCGCACAGGCCGACAATGAACGAATACACAAACACACACACACACACACACACAAACGCAAACCTATACATACATAGCTGCCACTCAAGTGTGGAGCCATTTGTAGCGCAATCACGTGCCAGCAATCACGCAGAATCATTGCGCCATCACTTATTTACACTCACACACACACATATAAAGAGACACTCGCACATAGGCATATACAACTTACGCACACACACACACACACACACACGGACATATGCTTAAAGACAGCTCTCTGCAGGAAACAAGACGTGACAAATGTCGTCTACTTTATGCGAAATCAGCAAATTAGCAAAGTTCTATTAATACTAGTCCACTCACTCTATATAAATATATATATAAATCGGAAAACGTTAGATTGCTGCTAATTGTAATTAACACTTTTTGCCTTTTAATACAATATACAAATGTTGAAACATTATTTCTTCAATGAGAACCACAGAATGTTCCCCATTTCTTACTTATTTTCAAAATAGTTGAAGAAAGATTATTAAAAATTCGATTGTTGATATACCAAATATATATATATATATATATTTATTTATTATATTTAAATCAGTATTTAATGATTAAAAAAAAATAAGAAAGCCATTTTTAAAAGTCTAAATAATGCACAATCAACTTTAAACTTAAATTAAGTGAATATTTAACTTTAGGAAAAACATCTTTATATTGTGAAGTTTAAATGAATTACATGCTATTTTTCAGTTGCCTTATTACTAAATGAACATACACACACGCACACACATATGTTATATATATACTTAATGTGACAGAAATTCACCTTTTATTTTAGCATTAACGTGTTGTTTAAGAGACGAGCCAACAAATTATTTGTGACATGATACTGTCGTTCAATTTAGATTTATAGACAAATTCATTGTCCTTGTTTTATGTCATGTACTTAAAAACATATTTCGTGTTGTCTACCCGGTTAGACTCACGCACACACACACGCGCACATTTGCTCACGCACATACACACACAAGCACACATATACGCAGTCCAAGGGGCTTATTGGTGCTTTTTATATCACTTTGCCACCGTTTGTTTATCGCACTAGCTAACATTGCCTACTTTTAGGCTTGCTTTATTAATGTGATGGAAAATTTGTCATTTATCCTAATAATGTTTGTTGTTCACAGTTATTATTCACAGTTTTGTTAGCTAAAATTGGTTTTGTTGCCACATTTGTTATGGCTAACCCACTGTTTTTGTGACGCCACTCGATTGGTCAAACTGTTACTGGTGGAGACAAAAAGAAAAGAAATCCTCAATGACTACGCCATTTGTCACCATAGACATATGTTAAAGACTCCTCTCGCATTGCCACACTCATACATATTGATAGCAATGTATAAATATAATTAATAACACAATAAGCGAAGGAATGCCAATTATTTAATGCCAATAAAGTCACAATCAGTGAATTGATTCAGTTACTCCACTTGAATCAAATGTAAACCTAGATTAAATATGCTTACTTTGGCATTTCACATACTGAAATCAATTATAATTAAACACTTAAAGCTTGTAGTGTCGATTTATATATTTATTCAATAAACAAACTCGCAATCTATTTACATTGAGTTACATTATAATTGAAATTCAATGTAATAAAATTGCATTTCAATTGAATTAAAATACAAAATAGAAAGCCTTCAAGCTTTTATTTATAACACATATTTTTGAATAGATCCATTATTGTCCAACTAATGTGGGAATTAATAAACTCGACTGGAGTTGATTTCATTTGTAATTTGTAATTAAAAAAAAAAGTGTGCATTTAAATTGAATGTTGAAAGTTTTGCAACAGTTTTGTCAGTGTAATTACTTTGTTTCCCATTCAATTGAATATTGACATTAAATGTAATACATTTAATTGATATAAACGACAACACAAACAAGCCGCCAAAAAATACACAAAATGCACAAAATAAACCAAGTCAACATTGTCGGACTGGCATTGCCTGATTGGCCTCCACTCCTGTCAACATATTTATCCCCAAAAATGAACCGAATCGGTAAGAAGATAACTTTGTTACGTGTTCGTATTTCGGGGTTTGCTTTTGCGTTGAATGCCGCCAACACAGTTGGTTAATTAAACCATTTGAAAGCTGATTGCGTTTGCATTTCGGTATTCGTTGTTCGTTTTGTTGCTACCGTTTTCAGATAAATCAAATTTAAATGTTTCGAGTGGAACTCAAATGCCGAGTCGACTAAAAGAGAGTGTGATAGAGGGGGTGGAGTGAGAGGGTGAGAAGGGGGGAAACGATAAATGAGACGATAGAAATAAAAACGAAATCATTAGGGCGGCTCATTTGGTTGCAGACGCTTTCAGGCAGAGGAAATGAGCCTGACTTTTGTTAGTGTTGTAATGTCATTTAAATTATAATAAATACGTTGTGTGTTCGTGTGTGTGTTTGTGTTTGTGACACGTTTTATCGAACAGGGCCAAACTGAACAGTTATTATACTTAATGAATAATTTACTAACAAGCAGCCCCAAAATTCCAAATATACTTTCGCAATCTACTTATAAAGTATATCTAGGATTTTGTTGTTGTTGTTGTTGTTGTTGTGCACGTGTTTGTGAATGCTTCACTGTGTTAGTTTGTGTAATGCTTAACGTTATCAGACCTTCAGAACTTACATCTTTAAGCCACAGACGTTGGGGAAGTTGGGTTGTAAAATAAACTAAAGCATTCTTTTGTTTTTTAAACAGTCAAAGCTTTAATGGCAAACACTTGATAACAAAGCTACATATGTGTATGTTTGTTTGTTTGTGATCTTTCGAAGTACTTAAAAAGCGTACAATTAACCACAAGTAGTGGTGCCAAGCCCTTTAACATTATGCAAATGAAGCTACAATTTGTTAATAACTCAAGTTAACAAATCGTTTCACTTCAAAGCATTACATTCAATTCTGTTCAAGGAAATGCACATTATGGCTTCTAATTACTATTATTTTTATTATTAAACGACGCAACCTTAAAGTGGAAGTTAAATTAAGCAAGAACTCAAACATTTTTTGCTGCTCCAAACACTTTTGTTTTGATGTGACAGTTGCACAATGTCTGTTTGTTGCCATGTTTCTTGATTATATTGCTGAATTTTAGTTTATATCTTTTTTATGGCTTTCTTTTTATATGCACGGTAGGGGTATCAGGTACTCAAGATATCTGATCTTTAGTATGCCTATGATTTATTTCCCTCTCTCCTACTCTCTCTTCTTCACTCTCAATCTTTTAGGTTGATCCCTCTGTGGAAAACTTTTGGCAATAAACCTTAACTCACGCACATGGCAGTAAATTTGTGTTAGTGTGTTTGTGTGTGTTTGTGGTGGATTTCGATTTTGTGTATCCCAAAAAAGAAATTTAAATGAGATTTACGTGAGACTGTTGATTTGTTGCTGTTGTGTGTGTGCGGTGTGTGTGTGCGCGGTGTGTGTGTCTGGGCTAACTGTGCGTATGTGTGCTTTTCGCTGACACCGCGTATATGTGGTTATGTGGTTGTGTCTGTCTCTCTGTGTTGGTGTTGTGGCTAGCTAATTACATTGCTGCGCACTTTAATGCTGATTAAGTGACGCATTTTCCTCACCACTTTTGCACGAAACTTTAGCGAGCATCAAGCATTGAGTGAAACGCGGCAAATCGTCAGTCAGATACTATTAATACTGCTCATTATATTCATTTCGGTAAATGGATAAGTCAGCACAAAATACACAGCACGTGTTCACTAAAATTGTGTGTGTGTGTGTGTGTGTGTGTGCAAGTGTCGAACATCAATAGAAGTGAAGGCCTGCTGGCGCCAGCACAGAAATGAACACAACAACAACAGCTAAGCCCAGTAGACACATTAAGCTAACGTGACGACGCATCGTCACAAACATTCACATATCCGCACACACTACACACACACAAACACGTGTCTCTTATCCCAAAGAGGGAAACGAAAATATGCAGAATCTTTTCTACCGTATACTAATTGAAAGTGCAGTCGACTATGAAGCACTTTGGAAAAACACAAAAAAAAAAAAACAAATTTCTTCAAAGGTCCCACGAATATCTTCCAAACAATTTCTAGGCCAAAATCAATTTTTTTCGGTTGCTCTTGGTTTCAAATCTCTTGCTTGATGAAGGCAAAAGATTTTGATAAGCGCTAAACGTCCAAAATAATTTAAAAAAAAGAAAACCTATACATATATAAATACAATGGAAAGTAATTTTGTTAATGGATACATTGTGTTGTTTTTGCTCATTAAACAGAAAATACATTTGGATTGACACTAAAAGTTTAAAGTGTTTCATATAATAAACAAATATTCTATTATTTTATTCATCGTACTTTGACCTGAGGTGTGGCTGTACTTTAATTTGTCCAGTTTTAACATGAATTGTTACAAGTTGAATTTGAATCGAGTGCAGTTTTAAGATCAAGCAAAAATAATTTTATTCGTTATCAAACTATTAATACACGTTGTTTGTTGATAACAGGGTATTTGCTAGTCTTGTATATATTTTTTTTAAATTTCATTCTCCTTTTTAACTTACTTTATTTACTTTGTGCGTATGCTCATTACTCTCGACTTAAGCGTACTCCTAAAAGTATGCAATTTTTATTTATTTATCTAGAGTTCCTCACTATTTAATGTGGGTTTTTCCGTTTTTTCCGAGGAACGCTCTTCTGACTATAAAAGAGAACTAGATACTTGAAAGTCGGTTGGTTTTCTTCAGCGTTCTAATTGCTAGGGTATATTTAAGTCAAGCTCTTTTGATGCTCACAATATTGCTTGCCTTTATTTATTTTAGTTAATTGCCAGCAACTGCGTTCGGATTCGGGTTTTAAATAGACTTATTTTTAAGCTTAAACACTTGCTGAGATTGTTGGCAAAACAAAACGAAAAAAAAACAAGCTTAAAATAAAAGAGTTTTTATCAAGTTGAGAGCTCCTAAGTATCTTATTAAAGCTTAACAGCTAACACTTTAGCTCAAACTTATAACTGTAAAAGTATTGATCGCAACAAAATGAAAGGAGAATGAAATGTGACCACAGAAAAGTTTTTGAGGCAAAGAGCTCAGCTGTTTCGAACTTTTGCGGCACATTTTAATTAAACGAAAAGTTTGTGGCCACCTGATTATTATTGTTATTAATGTTAATGTTACTTGTGATTTATTTTCATTTGCAGCATTAAAGATGCGTCGCTCCTCGTTTACGCCCGTGTTCAATTTGAGCACCCAAGAGCCATTGATAGTTGTCGAGGAGTCGCATGCTCCCGAGGATGGTGACGATCTGGAAGGAGCTGCCGGTGGCTGCGATCCGAGCGCCACACGTCGCACGAACAGCGATGCCTCCGAGCCGGACTCGCCGGTCAATCCGTATCTGTTGTGCCCCTTTCCCGACATGCAGCAGCGACGCAAGCACTCGCTGCCCTCGCTTCAGATCACCGAGGGCATTACTGCTAGCCAGGTGCGTCGCTTGTCCGAGGTCGGTGGCGAGACGGGTGGCATTAGTCCCAAGGAGGTTGAGTTTTTGGCCACGCTCTCCCAGAAGGCCAATCCGAATGCAGGCGGACGTCGTCACTCTGTGGTCACAATATCGGCGGTGCCCCCAACGCTATTCGGACGCAATCGTCGCGAGTCAATTTCCGCTGTTTCGTTCAGGTAAATGACATTGTTATGCACACAGCGAGTGGATAAGTGGTGAGGGTGGTGGGGGGAGGGGAAGGGGGCCTTGAAAATTGTCATAACCACTTTAGTAACCATAATTGGTAGTTTTGTGTGCCATTAACAATGAAATCACACACACACACACACACACAAACACAAAATCAGTAATAGCACAAGCAACAGGAACCAAACCAAAGCAAACCAAACCGAACCGAACAGAATCAACCACAAGCATCGCATAGCATAATTGTTGGAGGAAAAGGACATGGCATGGCATTGCGGCAGGACACGGCTTCTTTGACTCTCGCCTAATTGTATTGCGCCACCGGCTGCCTGTTCAATGCTTTTGTGCTGTGGCAGCAACAAATCTTTGATATCCTGCCACAATGTCACTCGCTTTTACTACCACTCAGCCAGCCTAATGACATTGTAATGAAACTCTCTCTCGCTCTGTCTCTTTCAATCTTAATGTATGAATTGGGGATGGTTGTCGACACAAAAATAATACAAAGGTCGACACTTATTTCGAGACTTTTATTGAGATGATTTCTATTGAATTGACTCATCAATGCAAGTTACATATCTATTAAGGATTATACAACATATACTTACACATGAGTGTTCATATATATCTATAAGTATATACTATCTAGTTAACTCTTCCTAAACGATTCCACTAAAAATGATTTGATCTTGAGTTAAATGACAATACAAAGCATTGGCAGTCAGCACAATACCTATAAATATTCTAGCTTATGTGTTCGTTCCGATGCTATAGCTATAGTAGTTCGGTAGTTTTTAGTTGAAAGGGTGGGTGGGTAACAAACATTCACACAATCTATAACATTTTGTTTGTCTTCTCTTGTCATTAACAGTGGCAGTCGTCGTGGCAGCGCCATCGCTGGACCACCGTTGACGGATCATCGCGGCAGCGTTCACAACTTGCAGCTGGACATTATGGATGGCATTGTGCGCAAGACGCAGCGCAGCGGCAGCGGCGTCTGGACAGCACCAGTGCTCCAGGAGGCGGACAGCAATGTGCCCGTCCAGACATAAGCGATTTAAAGCGACAGCGACAAAGGCGAGGCGATGACAAAACTTAAAACTAAAACTTACAAGTAACAACAACAAACAATGTGAAAGGCGAGCGCGAAACGGAAAATGGTTGAAATATTATTGACAAGCAAACTGGACACACACACACACACACACACACACACACACACACACAAAAGACACGAGCAGGTTTTTTTTTTTTGTTAACATTTTCCGTTTTTATTTATTTTCACATACGAGTACGCGCCCCTTCCCTTAACACTGCACCCTCGCGCACCCTTGCGCTCATCCATTCTCTCATTTTTGTGCTGCGAAAACGCATCAAAAATAATAAACAAGCAAACCGCAATTGCGCAAAACGAAAATCAAAAAATACAAAAAAAATAAAAAATTGTTGAATGTAACAATTCTGACAAAGAAAGAGAGAGAGAGAGAGATAAGAACAGTAAAACAAAGTGGAGAGAGCGAGCAAGTTGAAGGATATTACCGCAGGGGAATTCGAAGGAATCTACAGAGATGAACACACACACACACACACAAGAAAAGAGAAAAAAAGGCAAAAACGATAGAGCAAAATTAAAAATAACCTCAACTGACAGACACTCTATATACAATGTTCAATGTTCCACACCACAATCAATTAAACTCAAGTGTGAAAAACGATTAAGCCAAATTAATTGCTTTTTTGTTTGTAACAACTAAATATTGACTGCAGGATAAAGTTTCAACAAAAACCGCTGAAAAACACAGCTGATTTCATTTGGTTTTTTGAATGCACACCAGCAACTCTGTGCGCGCGTGTGTGTGTGTGTGTGTGTGCCACACATTCCGTACTTCCCTTGTGATGCACAAACATCAATTTAACTGTTTGAGAGTGTGGTAAAAACAACAACAATAGCAACAACAACATCAAAACAAAGAACACTTTTCAACAACAGAAACGAATACGAAACCGAACACAAAAGTCGAATATCGAAATCAATTAATATATATGAACGCAGTCACACGCAATTGTATTTTAAATATATCAATTTAATTTGAAATTTAATTTTGCCAAACTAATAGAAATGTTTAAATGAATATTTTTGTTTATGACCTTAATTGTTTTTGCATTTTAATTGCCATCACTCGCTGCAGACGCTGCACAATTTATAATTGTTTTCCGCTAATTGCATTCATTTGGCTTCACGCTAAGCAAATAAACTGTCGCTTACAACGTTAGCGAGCTGCATTCCACGACAAAATACACTAAGAAAAATACATATGACTATTTTTAATGAATTGTCAATTGAATCCTCTTTTCGTACCAAATATGATTTTTTTTTTTTTTTTAAATTTCTTTGCTATAACGTTTAAGGTTTTTTCTATTTCGAAAACGCCTGATTAAATAATTCAAACGTTCCCAAGGCCAATTTTGTATGCCAAATGTTCATGAATTTGCATCTAGACTTGAAACTTTTACAAATAAATAGTGAATGCAGCCTTGAGACAAAAAACTTCAAGGACATCATCTGTCAAGAGCACCGAACACGCACACACGCACACACGAACACAAACACATACGAACACATACACACACACGAACACGCACTTAGTTAGCACACACACACACACACATGCAAGGTTGTTGCATTATATGGTGAAACACATGTGGCGTATGAGTAATGTTGCACACAGCTTCAATGCCAATGCCAACCGAACTGAACCGTACCGCACCGCACTGAACCGCACCAAACAAACCAAACCAATGTCAATGGGAAAGTTCGCTCCTTTAGCTCGAATTGTTCGCCTCATTTGCAACCCAATAATGCAAATCGAAATGTGATGCATGGTTAATTAAAATTGTGTAATGCTTGTTTGTATTGCTCACCGATCTGTTTATTTGTGTGTGTGTGTGTGATAGTATTTAATTTATGTTATCTATGTATTTCAATCTGTTTTCACAGTGCGCAGTGTGTGTGTGTGTGTGTGTGTGTGTGTGTGTGTGTGTAAGTGACCCTTTACTCAATGTTTTCTCGTAACTGAATGTTGATTACGCGCAGCTCTCTGAAATTCTTGACAAGTGTTTCCATTTGGCAATCAGTTAATGTTTCTGTTTTGCTAAGCTTTCGTACAACTCTTTGCCACACAAAAACCTTTTAAGTATTTAGGGGTTACATTAATATAAAACTGTTTTTTTTTTCATTCAGTATTTTCATGGTATTTAATTAAGTTAATGATTTTCACAACAAAAGATCATTTGGAAAAATCAGGGTAAAAACCAATCAATGTTTAATACCTTTATCGTAGTCTTGAAACCCATTACAAAATTAGGAATTGATAAAATTAGTTTAAACAATACTGCATATGTATACTTATTGTTGACTAGACAACCCTGAGAAGACCTACAAAAGAAATACCCAACGAACACAAACTTGAACACCTAAATAATTGTATTTATTGTATCAACAAAACAAATCCTTAAAAAGCATCTCTCTCTCTTTCTGTGTGTGTCTCTATCTTTGTCTTCCCTTTCGTTCTGACGTGCCCACAATAAAAAAAACCTAGATAAGAAAACACTTGCAGTAATTTTGTTGTACTACCTTGAGGTGTTTGCTTTAATTCCAAAAATAACAAAGCTTATGAAAAAAAATGAAATGAAAAAGCATAACGAAAGCTACAAAATGGACAAATGGAATAGTAAGCAAATCAATTAGCAATTCTGTTTTGCACACACACAAAAACAAAATGCTAATCTTTTTACTTAATAATCTTAATAATAATAACAAAATAGAAACTAATAATAATAATAATAATAATAATATTGAAAGAAAGAATGTTTGAAGGAAGGAAGTTTGTTATTGTTTAAAATTGAGCATATTTGAGCATTGTGAATGAAACCACAAATGCAAACAAAAACAAAAAAACGAGAGTTAAAATGTACCATGTACCTAAACAAAACGTAAGAAAACAAAATGAAGAAGCAAATGCCAAGGAAAAAGAATGAAAGGAGGAAAAACGTGTAACTTAAAGCTAAAACTTGAACTAAAATTTACACCTACACGACATAACATACACATATATATATATATATATATATATATAAAGATAAGAGAATTGGCAAGCTGCAAAACTAAGAAGAAGAAAAAACAAGCAAAAAACAATCAAATCAAATTATCAAATTATTCGATATCGATATCGAATCAATCAAGCAATCAAATACCCGATCAATCAATCAATCAATCAGTCAGTCAGTTTAGCCAGTTAGTCCGTCAGTCCTCAGATCAATAAGCCACATACTTATATATACATATGTATGTATGTGTTAAAGGACATTGAACTCGGCTTGCTGTCCAGCCCAGCCCAGCAGGACAGCAAGCGTTAGTTCGACCCCAATACATCAATCATCAATCTTCAAGAAAAAATATAATTCAATTGCACAACCGATTCGCAAATGATTTTTTTTATATATTCTTAATTATTCTAAGTCTTGATGTTGTATTCATAACATATAACTCGAAAAACATTTCTACAAAAATAAAAAATCATGTCTCAAGCATTAGAAGTTTAGTTTGTACATACACAAATGCCTCTTAGTCCCGCCAAACGACAAAAAGAAAAACCTCTCTACCTAACTTAAACCAAAAACCAAAGGGTACAAAATAAAAACAAAAACTAGTCCTATTTTTCACATAGCGATTTAACTAGAATTCAATCTTAACATTGTATGTGTGTGTACTTAATTAGCAAAATTTACACACACACACATATATATACATATATATATATATATATATATATCTATATGTTAATCGGGACTCCTAAGCCAAACGAAAAAGAGCCCATCATATTTTTGAATTGATAAAATGTCGCTGGACGACGAAAAAAACAAAAAAAATATTGAAAAAATAAAAGATATTTAAATCCAATTTTCTTATTAATCAGTATACAAACATACTTGCATAACAAATACGTTAACATTCATATCCACACACACACACACACACACATATATATACTACTAATACACACACAAGTGCAAAAATGCGTACTACAAAAAAAAATACCTTAAAAAGCATAATCAAAGGATAATCAGCAAGGAACGAGCGCTTGATAAGAGATTATATATTATATTGATATTCTATAGAATTTGTAGAGATATATATATACATAATTGATACATTATATACATATGTATGTATATATATATATACAAAATATATAAAACATAAAAATAAACCTGTTGTCACAACGCAAGAGCAATCAATGTTTCAATTTATTAAATGTTACAAGAATGTTTTAACTATATATATATATGTATATATATATAGTATATATATACAAACACAGATATATAGTTTAATATAATTATGTAATGAGAGTGTAACTAACCGACTAACAAACATAAAGTAAAGGAAACATACTAGAGTTACTCGTAGCTGTGTATTTTAGTCGTCAAATGTTAGTCCAAGCAGAATGCAAGATTTAAATTATTCAAAGAAAGAACAAAATAAAAACCAAAAAACCCAAAAAACAATCAAGCGTAAACATAACAAGAAAAAACACACGAAGCAAAAAACGTAAAGAAAAAAGAAAAAAAAAACATATTGAGAATTTTTGTTGTTAGTTTTTTCTCTTGTGTTTTTCGTCGTCGTCGTCAGTTATACATAAATTATAAATATATATATATATATATATATTAACATATATCTATATATGAATGTGAGTTTTTTGTCTTTAGCGTTTAGCAAAATGTACTAAACTATTACGTTTGAGAATATTCGTATTTTAAATATTTAATAAATATATATATATATATACAACAATAAAATGAATATATATATGTATATATATATGTTTATTGAATAACAGACAAGCAAAATTACACATTAAATTACTAATTATAACGATTATAACTTATATTATATGTAAGCGAGTGCCGCTTGCGATGGCGTCTACACACACCTTACATTAATAAAGAAAACGATTTCCTTATATTAAAAATAAAAATTACAAAAATACAAAAAACAAAATCTTACATTTTTCTTATTTTTCTTTTAAGATTGCGTTGCGTATACGCAACGTTAATGGGGCAAACTTTTAAGCTAAAAGCTCAAATGGAAAGCTTTTGTGTCAGTTCCTTAAAGTTTGACAAAAGCTTGCAGCTTAAAGCTTAAACAATAACTGTACTTAGTTTTAGCATTGCCAGCATCAAAAGCTTTTCAAGCTGCATTCAAGCTTCACACATAGATGGCGCTGTCAATTGACATTTAACGCTTGATCTGATTTGCCAAAAAACATATGTACCTCATCCCTGTTGTTGTTGTTGTCCAAAAACAGCAACATGTCTGCAGATAGTCTATAACAACAAGTTGCAGTCATGCTCCACAACACTCAATTTACAACTAAGCCAAATTATCTGATTAATATGTGTGATAGGGCACGGCGAGGCACGGCATTTAAGCTTGTTGTTGTTATAATCGGGGATTTTTTTTTTTCGAGCACCAAGTGCATCTCTCGACCTTGGATATCAAACTTTTATTCGAAATGTTTTGGAAATAGTACTAGAGAAATGTTTAAAACCAAAACTTATCAGATTAAGCATTTTTAAAAATTATTTTAAGATATTCATAGCTGTAATTAATTATTAGATATATAATAGAAGTCATATATAGAAATATATTAAAATATATATTTCGATAACTTAATTCTGGCAACTCCCTAGAAGCCCTCCCTTCGAAGAGTTCAAGTCTGGCAACTCCCTAGAATCTCCCTTCGAATAGCTCAAGTCTTGCAACTCTCTAGAATCTCCCTTCGAATAGTTTTAGCTGTATTTTTTAGGAATTTTATTGCAATCTTAAACTGTTGTTGTTTCTTAAGTGAAAATCGCATATGTTTTGACTTGAATTAGCGACCCTGGAAATGAAGCAAAGCGAAGCAAAGCCAGCTGCTTCTAGCACATTTTATTATGTGACTTTCTTTGTGTTCCCCAGATGTAAATACCTACATACCTCTACATACATTAATATTCCAATGTTCATACATGTTTATTTGTATGCAACATTATACACTTGACCAGTTTCAGTGTGTGTGTGTGTGTGGATTTGTTGTTAACGGGTCACGCGTCATTCGAGCGACCTTCGGCCCTGGTCATAATTTATTATTCTGCAAGATTTCTCAGTTTAATTGTTGATACTTAAATCATACAAAATTGTGTTGCAGCTTTCAACTTTTGTAGATGCTTAAAGTATGTATGTATGTATAAAAAGTGTGTGTGTGTGTGTGTGTGTGTGTGTGGAGCACCTTCTGTTTTTTAATTGCTTGCTAAATACCTTTTTAATGGAAAAGTGACGGGTTTTACTCACCTGATTCCAATTGCTGAATGCGCGCAAATTGTTTGTTCTGTGTGTTTTGTTTTGTTTCTGAATAATTCGTAACCGTTGGTGATGTCACTGGACTGTCCACTGGCGATTGCAACTGGATTTGTTGCCTTCCACACACACACACACACAAACAGACAAATATATGTATACATTGACGCTACAATGAAACGGATTCTGGTCAAGTTGTAGCCAATATGCCCGTTCAGCTTATCTATCTACATATATGTTTATACAAGTCGATGCTGACATTGTTCATCGAATATTACATACCCTAACATAGCGAAATTTAGTTGCGGACTTTATGTTTTTGTCAATGATTTCTTGAGAATTATTCTTGATGTTTCTCAACGCGATTTTCTTGAAGACATTTTAATAGAATTATGTTGCAAGTTGATGGATAAAAATAAATTTCAATATTTTTACTATTTTTAATTGGTATTATACATTCTTGTAGTTCTTGTTAGTTTTTTTTTTATAACACATTCTTAATGAAAAAATGTTAATACCCATTCAAGGTGCGTAATGAATATTTAAATATTCAAGTACATGCCAATAACGATTATTTGAATAACGGCCCATTATCAGGTATGCACAGACACACACATACAAATGCCCACACACACATATACACATACAAATATATATATATATATATATATGATGTTCGTCAGCAAATTTATACATCATTGTAGGATTTACGCGTCATGAGACTAAGTGATCTTACCCAAACCTCCCTCTCCCCCTTTTACCCCTTCCAAACACTTTTGACAACTCCAAGCAACCTGTTGCAGTCGTGTCAGAGTTCAAGCCAACGCGCATGCAGTTCGCAACGAACATGTTGCAAGCTGGCGCTCAACCGGCGATTGTTTTGAAATATGATAGACCCTAACCGAAACTAACTACAGGCACGATACTACATATATATATATATATATATATACATATATAATACACATAAAGCACAAAGTACTATCTTTGTCAAGGCAATCATCAAATTTGATTTGTGTCTTTTTCTCTTCGTTGTTGGAGAGCGTAATTTACTTAAGCTTGCTCCAAATAAAGTAAATTCAATTTTATATCAGACAGAAAATCGTAAATGTACAATATAGTATGTATATAGTATCAGAGCAGCAACAATTGCGAATCACAAGGGAAAAAGAAGGCAACAAAGCATAGAAAAAACAAAGGAATTTAGTATGTTTTACATTAAGACAATCAAAACTCAACAAGTTGAATGAATCAAATGTGTCAATTAGAGGCAGAGACAGAGGCAGAGGCAGAGGCTGCAGTGCAACAGCAACAATTGTCAAAAATAATAACACAACATGCAACATGTTGAATGGAACATCCGACTTAAGCGATTCGCCACAGAGCCGCTGTCGAATGATGCAAAATCAAAGGGGGAAACCGTTTTGCAATTTCGAAATTAATTAATTAAAAAATTTAAATAATTGAACAAATGTTCATGAATATTTCCCATATATAAATCTACTTTAAAGGATTTTTTTAAGATCTATCTTATCATATCATTGATCATTATTGAAAAAATCTGTTAAATATATTTATTCAACAAATTCACCTAAGCAAAATCTTTGCTTTCACTTAACCTTAAGTTTTTTGAGATTTGTTTTCAAAAAAAGTTGTAAAATATTTGTTGGCTTGGCTATAGAATGTCAAGGTTATTTATTTAAGACTTTTATGCTAATTTGACGTTGTATTTTAATATATAAATAGTTTCTATGCAAATCAAGCGAAATCTTTGTTTTTGATCAGTTGATTCTATTCTAGCTCTATTACGATTTTGTTCAAACTTGTAGGAAATTTTTTCTGAGCTCTAACGAATGTTTTTGTAAATTTTGGAACAAATTGACCAATTCCATAATAACGATAAATGTTGGTTCAGTTGGTATGAAGTACGATATAACAAAAATAACTCCAAAGTCTTCAGTATTTTTGGTTTACTCTATTTATCTATCTAACTATCTATCTATGTATCTATCTATCTATCTGTCTATCTATCTATCTATCTGTCTATCTATCTATCTAAAATCTATCTTTCTATCTATCTATCTTAATATATATCTATCTATTTATATATCTACCTACATCTATATATCTATCTATCTGTCTAACTATCAATCTATTTATCTACATATTTCAATCTATTTAATAATACATTATATTAATATTATACAATTTGTAATAAATCTTCATTAAATCAAATTCAAAACAAGAATTTGTTCTTTTATTTGCACTGTAAGCTTTGTTCTCCTCCTCCCCACCTCCCCTCGTCAACCACACGCCCCTCAATGTTTCAAGCCCAGCTTGAACACTGTTCACTTGGCCTACCCTGTTGGGTTCGACGCCTCTGTTTCGACGCAACCAACGACCAACCGAGGGCCAACTGCTGTTTGTTGTTGTCGCAGTGGACGCCGTTACCTACTACTGTTGATGTTGTTAGTGTTATTGTTGTTGTTGGCGGCAACATGTTGCGAGGCCGTCACAACGCGTCGCGTTCTGTGTGCTGCTGCTGCTGCTGCGTTGTCCGGAGGTTCCACTTGGTTGGCGTTGTGGCCAGCGCATCAGTCGCTCTCGGAGCGTTGTCGTGAACGGTTAACTAACGCGGCAAAGCAAAGCCAAAAGCAACGTGTAAACAGCGTCGCCGTCTCTCCAGTGTTGGGAGTCCCATTTGTAAACTCATAAATACAAAATATTTAACCAAAAAAAAGTAAAGCGCACAAATTTGCGAAACAAACAAAATCAAAAGTAAATTTTCAAACCAAACGAACAGTTTTATTACAATGTGCAACTAAGCCCGGCAAAATCATATCAATTGCTTTCTTGTTGTTCTTTTTTTTTTTTTTTAGCTGTGAGTGTTAATTAATAGTTGTATTTTTTTACAGTGTCAGTAATTTTTTTGGATAAAAAAAAGTTGTGTGAAAAATCAAAAATAAATATTTAAATCAAAGAAACACAAAATAAAATGCGAAACAATATTACAAAAAAAAAAAAAAAACTACTTTAAAATTAGTATTTTATATAAATTAAATCAAAAAAAACGAGCAGCAGCAGCAAAGCACAAAAAGAAAAAATAAAAAACCAACCAAAAATGAAAATCACGAAAATATTTTTTAGTTTAAGGCGAAATTGAGCATAGGAAAGAAAGCGTCGCAGAATATGCTAGCAAACATTAACACTGTTGTTGTTGTTAGTTGTTGTAAGTTGTTGTAAGTTGTTGTTGTTATTGTTGTTAGTGCTGGCGGCTTTCGCCACTTTACGTTCAACTTCCTTTTTAGCCATGGGGCCAACGTGGAAAACCAGTCTTGTTCGCAACATAGACATAGAGCAGAGACCGAGACAGAGACAGAGAGAGAGAGAGAGAGAGAGAGAGCGACAGAGAGAGAGAGAGAGAGAGAAAAAGACCCAGACCCAGACCCAAACCCAGAGTCAGAGTTTCGAGGCTTGAAAAAAGCAAGTTTCGACTTTGGATTTTTATTGAACCAAACCAAAACCGAACCAAACCGAAAAGAGTGAAGAAAAACGTAAACAAAACGCGCCGCGTTTCAAAAATTGTGCTCTGTTTTTTTCCATCCTTCCTCTGTGTGTGTGTGTATGTGTGTGTGTGTGTCAGAATAAACAAAAGCGGAAGCAAATGATTTGCAAATCTGCAGCAAGTTTTGCACCCAAGGTGAAAGCTGAACAACAATAAAAACAAACAGAAACACAGAGACAGAAACAGAAAGAGAGAGAGAGAGAGAGAGAGTGAGAGAGACGAATCCCATGTTGAATATCGCCTGTTTTGTCCGGAGAATGTTGGCTTAGAATTGGGCTCTTGGCCTTATGATAAATGGATGGCTGTTTAGGCCAGCGAGCCGTAAATCATTTTTTGCTTATATTTTTTTTTTGGCTATGACAATTTTGCACAAAGAATTATTTATTCTACTCAACCAAAAATGCGAAAGTTTGTGTGCCACACACACACACACACACACAAAGTACAACTGTGCAACAAAAAACTGATTTCTTTTAAAATTTGAGTTTTATTTAACAAAAAACAAAAAGTTTTCAAAGTTGAAGATCAAGTTAAGCTTCACGAGCTTAGGAGAAGGAGGAGGTGAAGGTGGTGGAGGGGTAACCATGGTATAGAATATGCCGGTCGAAGCTCTCTTTACCTGTCACTTTGTCATATTTATAGTTATACACACATACATACAAACATATGCAGATGTGGATGAAATCAGTCGACGAGACTCGCGACTCGCGACTCGGTTAGAAAGCCAATGAACAAGTTTTATTGTCGTCGTCGATGTTGTTGTTGTTGTTGTTGTTAGTGTTGTTGCTATTGTTGGAGTGCGCAACTAATTTTCTAATTTGACGACGACATCGTTGTTGTTGTCGTTGTTGTTGTTGCTGTTGCCGATCGTCGTTGAGCGTGGCATTAAAGTAACAACAACTAATCCAACTAATCGCATAAAGAAAAGGAACTTAACGAAGCTTTGCGATCAGCACACACACACACACTTACACATACATTGAGTGGGTGGGGCGAACATGTTTGATGATGAAGAAGAAGAGATCGATTCCAATGATCTGGCATATTCGGCGGTGTGATTAATCGTTGTATGAATCCAAGAGAAAAGAACAGCCGGTTAATTGGAAGACAAGAAGAAGATGCAGAAGAAGAAGAAGAACTAGCCAAGACAAAATAAATATGTACGAGTTGCTGCAAGCTAAACCAAAATGCCAAGTTAATAGATTAGATGCAAAGCGAGTGGGAGAGAGAGAGCAAGGAGCTACTCACAAACGATCAACATCATCATCATCATAATGATGTTGTGTGTGTGTGTGTGTGTATGTTTAACTGTGAAACAAAACGAAAGAGCATGCAAAGCAAATGGCTCGAAAGACACCAACAACGGCAAAACGGCGCAGGCAGCTTCAAGCAAGCAAGAAAGAAAGGTGAAAAGAGGCAAAGAGACGACAGGTTGGATGTATGAATGTGTGTACATAGATGAGTATTATGATGATGACGATGACGGCGAACAAGACGAGCCCAACAACAAGCAGAAGAAGAAGAAGAAGACGCGCGCGCTCACTCTCTCGCTCTCGCTCTCGCTCACGCTCACGCTCTCTCTCTCTCGTTCTCGTTCTCTTTGCTTGTTTGAATGTCTATTTACATACATATTTATGTGTGATACCTGTTTGTCCACACACACACAAACACACACACATACATAAACAGTTTGAGCGCTGTATAGAATAACTAAGCAGCGACTGCGACGCAGTCGACCCGATTTCAAACAACAAAAACAACAACAAAAACTTGCTCATAAGAACTAAAGCAAAGTGCTAAGAAACTCTGGCAAAAATGTATTAATTATTATAATAATAACAATATAAAATGCAAGATGTAGGAAGCAACAAAAACAACAACAACAAAAGCAGAATAAAAAACAACAAAAATATTCTTTCATATTTTTATTTGTTTTTTTCTTTTTTGCGTAGCAATCGAAACTGGTTCCATATCGAAACCACAATAACAAATCTAAAGATTTTCTGAACAACCTATAAAGAATAAATTTATATATATATGTACGAATGTATGTGTATATGTATGCATATACCTTATACATATGTATGTACGTTTTGCTTGAAATTAGCATAAGTTTTACGGTAGAGTTGCCGGCTAAAACAACAAAAATGAGCCACACCTGCATAATTTGTGTGATTTCCAACACTGCTATTTGTCGTGGATCCCCACACACACTCAGACACGCACACGCACACAAAATCAAAGAAACGAAAAGAAATGAAAGAAACAAAAAAAACAAAAGACTTCAACGTCAGGCAACATACTTACTTTTGTACTTACGTGTCGCTTGCTTGCGTCGACTGAGACGCCGGCAGCGCACAATCAGACCTCGCGACGTCGCGTCGCTGCTTTAGTTGCTTTTCAAAGGCGCGCCGTCGCAGTTGCCGTAAGTCTGTTAACAACAACAACACCAACAACCAAAGCAAGAGAAGAATTTCTCTCACTCTTTCGCTCTTTTTGTGTGTGAGTGTGTGTGTGTGTGTGAGCGAAACGCGCGCGCTTAAGTCTCAAATTTTCGTTTCGCGCTGTTTTTTGATATTTTTTTTGTTTTCACGTTTTGTTTTTGTAGAAATTGTGCGTGTGTGTGTGTGTGTGTGCATGTACATTTTTGGCTTCATAATTGTGTATGTATACTGCTGCTGCTGCTGCTGCTCTGTTTGTCTACCTGTTGAATACTCCGATTACCATTTCAACTCGAACAACTCCTTTTGCGACCTGGACTTTATGGCACTGACCTGTCCTGACCCGTGACCCGTTGCGGCAGGCTTTACCAACATTTGCATGTGCAACTTGTTTAGTACATACATCTGTGTCATACATGCTCGCTCTCTTGCGCGCGCTCTTATACTCTCTCCGTCTCTCTCTCTCTCTCTCTCTCTCTCTCTATCGGTCGTAATGCGCCGGCGCAGCCAGCGACAAACATTGGATTACAAGTAGCAAAAATACGAATAACAAACAGCAACAACAACAACACTAAGAAGAAGAAGCAGTTACAAACGGCTTCTTTTTTTTTGTTGACAGGTAAGCGAAAAATCTATAAACCCATTTTACATGTCCACACACACACACACATACACGCACACAATCGCAACACGAGATTTGCTTTTTGCAATTTCCGTTTTTTTTTTCGATTTTTGAATTGAATATCGAGTAATATTACGAGGCTCCGTTACGACCCTTCTCAAATCAAGCTCAAAACATCCCTCCCTCAACCCTCCTCCTGAATCCATTTATGTCAAATGCCTTTGCAAGTTGTCCACAGCGACAGATAATATACATACAAACATACATACATACATACATACATACATACATACATACATATACATATAATGTCACTTTGCCAATGGTTTCCTTCTTCATCTTCCCCCATCTCCCTATAACCCACCTCCCCATCCCACCCCCCCCCCCCCACACACACACGCGATAAAATGATTTTTCACTTTTGCCAATGGAATAACGGTAATCAAGCTGCCTTAGCAGAAAAAAAGACTTCACTTCACATCAGCTCCATCAGTTTTATAGTTTTCATTAATATGACGAATACAATATCAAATAAATGAAAAAAATAAAAAATATTACAAGTATTGGATCATAATTAAAAATTCGAATAATGGTTAAAAGTATTTGAAATTAACTTGAAAGTCATATGTAATAAATGATTAATACAAAAAAAAAATTTAATACCTGGGAAAGCCTTAAAGCTATGGCTTATGTAAATATCCCATTATTCACTTTCTAATATCTTTAAGACATTAAAAAATTAAGATAAGTTAGATTTAATTGTGATTCGATGAATATTCATAAAGCTTGAGCAAGTTATTATTTTTAATTTTTTGACTTTTCTTAATAATTAGCTAAAATGCCATCAGGGTTACAAAAATTGCAGGGTATACAAATTTATGCAAATTTTAGTTAACTATTAAATTAAATGCATTTGTTTTATTTTTTATTATTTAAATATGAATAAGATCATAGAACTAACATTTTATTTGTTTTGTGATTTAAGAAAAAAAGTGTTTTTGGAATATCTCATTAAAGTATTGAAAATGTTAATTTTTAATGGAAAAAACAAATGTTTAACTCAATATTACTCACAACGGGTTTATTTGAATGAAAATTGTAAGGTGTACGGCAACTGTAACCAACAACCTAACTTTGAGAAAACATCGATTTGAAAAGGTTTTCGAATCGCGCCAACATAAAAAGGTTTCTAGCACAATGTTTCTTAAATATTTTGATGCATTTTGAAGTTTTTGAAAAGATTTTTTTCAACACTAAAAACTAAAACTGTTGCTTGACTAGTTTTTGTTTATTGCTGCAGGGTATGTTGAGAGTCGTATCGAATCGAATATTTTTGTGCGTTATAAATTTCTTTTCCCTTTTCTTTTGTTTTTGTGTTGTTGGCTTGTTTGTGTGTGTGTGTGTTGTTGGTAACAAGCAAGCAAGTTTCCCCAATGCCAATCACACTGGCCCCAGAGCTGTGGCTGCGACTGCGGCTGCGACTTCAGAATTCAACTGCTTTTCTCTCTTCGCTTCTCACTTCAACTTCAACTTCGTCTCCCTTTGTGCTCATCAGTAACTTCTTCCTTCTCTTTCTTTTTCTTGTTGTTGTTGTTGTTGTTGTTGTTTTTGTTGTTGTTAGCTGCTGGTGCAGTTTTGTGCGCTTTTCAGTTTTTCCACTTTAGATGTCTAAACGATTTTCCTTTAGTGTCTGTCGTCTTCGTCTCAACATCTTCGTCATTCAATTCCCTACTCTCCCTCTCTCTCTCTCTCTTTCTCTCGTTCTTTAGTTTTTATTCGCTTTTGCCCTTCGATGGTTCCCATTCCATGTGTTCTGTCCCATTGCCTGTTGGCATCGCAAGGAATTGGAAAGATCTAACAAGATTTTTCTTTGAGCAACCGTTAAGAGCCCAGAATCCAGAATCCAGCATCCAGCATCCAGCATCCAGCAAATGCCCTCAAAACCTGCCTCTTTTGATTCGACCCCCATCTAATTTTTGCCTTCTCCTCCCATCTCCCCTCTCAATTGTTGCTGTTGTCAGCTGTAATGTGTGCGTGCGTGTGTGTGTGTGTGTGTGTGTGTGTGAGTTTAAGGTTTGAGTGTGAGTGTGCCGCTGATTAAATTGTTTGGGGAACTTTCGTTTATAATTTGATGTGGTATCTCTCTCCCTCTATCTTACTCTCTCTCTCTCTCTCTCTCTATCTGTGGTGTCATCTGTCCGCCATCTCCATCTCAATCTTCATCTCTATCTCTCTCTCTCTCTCTCTCTCTCTCTCTCTCTCTCTCACTCTCCCTCTCTCTCTTTCTCTCTATCTTTCTCTCTCTCTGCTTTTCAACTCATCTATCAGGTCCGTCTCTTCCCCATTGTCTTGGTCTCAAACTTTGGTTTTTGGTTCTAGCAAAACTAAAGCGTATTTAGTTTTGTTCACTTATCTTCTTGTTCTTCTTCTTCTTTTTCTTCGTTTCCTTGCTCTTCTTCTTTATCAAGTGCTCAGTGTTCAGCAATTAAGCGGCATTTATCTTGTTCAAATTTGCTGCAAGTCCGTCCGTCCGTTCGTCCCTCCGCTTATCACAACGCCAAACAGATGTCATACACACACACACACACATATATATACACGCATAGCCAATATAACTGTAATCAAAGATCAAATATGCGGTGGCAAGTGCAAATAGTGTTAATCACAGTTAAACTTCGACTTAAACAGTTTTTTTTAATTCCCTTGAACCTTAAATTTATTTCCTGTCTTACAACTTGACAATCTTTCGATCTAATGAGAGGTTTTTTAAATGTTTAGATTCTTAAATATATTTGTTGTATATTTTTTTTTTCCTAATTCAAGTGCGTGACAAAATTAACAAATTGATTCCTGAACAACTTGCAACAAAGTAGATTTGTGTGCATACTTTTATTATTATTATTATCAGAATGTTTTCTCGAATTGCAGTTCGTAAGCGTAAACTTTAAACAACGGCCTAGACGTTCCTAAGCTGTTGTCAAATTTGCGATTGTTGCAAAACGTGAATTTGACACGTTTTCGCATTTTTCAAGCTTATAATCAGTACTATATGTATATCGTATATCGTATAATCACAAACTGCATGCATGCCAATGCATGTACTCAAAACTGATGATTAACCATTGACACAATGCTCGAAATCAAGTTAGCGGAAGTTGAAAATATTGTAATACTCAATACCAACCATGCACCATGCTGATAATGATGATAACAATGATGCTGATGCTGATGATGATGATTATTTGGACAAAAGCAATTAAAATTCAATTGCTGAATGATAAACGAATAGATGATGTACTTCGAATGCAACTCGTTCGCGTCAAATGAAATCAAATGCAAAGAGACTAAAAGGGAATTGAAGTCAATCTCGTATATACGAAATACCCAAATACCCAAATACACGAATACCATTAACCAAACGTGAAGCAACAACAACAAAATATTGTTATGCAGATTACCTGATGTCGCGTGGGCCACTTGTACAAAATGGTGTGTGAGTAGGTTGGTTGCTTTGGTTGGTGGGTGGTTGGGTGGTTGGTGGGTGGTTGGGTGGGTAAAGGGAGTTGATCAGCGAGCTGCAATTTGTCAACATGACAAATACTGCCACAAAACAGCAAAAACTCAACACACAGATACCATACACAAACACACAAAAAAAAATATATATATATATATAGATAGATAGATAGATAGATGGATGGATGGATGGATGGATGGATAGAAAACCTGGGCTAGTCGTGACTTTTGAGTTGAGCTTAAATGCTTGAATATGCTCGATTGTTGTACATTAAGATTATTGATGAGTGCGCTAAGATGCATTAGCAAATGAGAAAAGCAGTTAAAGAAGACGAAAGACGCAAATGTCCAGAATGTCCAGCTTGAGCGACAAATCAGATCATTAAGGATAACAACAAAGAAGAAATTAAGTCAAACGATAATTGTTTTTTCATTTTAATGATGAGAACAAAAAGAAATGAAAGAAAGACAATATGCAAATATATTTTGCAATTTGCAATGGCAGCGCATATAAAAAAGTTCTTTTTAATACTAATCGAACATACTCGGTTTAAATGTTATTGAATTTTGCAGTTATATAAGTTTAAGGGTACCTCGTTGAAAATTATTCGAGTTATAAACTGTTCAAATCGCATATCTCTAAAATATTATATGTGTGTTTGTTGGCCAGTTAAAATAGGGTTTTGTTGGCAAGAAATGTTCGCTTTCAGTTCGATTTTTATTTCAATAATGTTAATCATTTGAAGCTTGATATCTGAGACGTAAATGCAGTTTGAAGTATATAGTTGATATTGTATAGGGTATTTAGACAGATGGCATAGATATTAGTGTGCAGCTGCGGCAGACATCAGACTGAAGTGGCGCCTCCGCTGATTGGCGCAACGCTGCTAAATGTATGCATGAAAAATGCATTAGAGCCGCCACAGACGACGACGCGAAACAAACAGCGACAGCGACAGATTTAGCAACAGCAGCATCAGAGACAGACAGACGGAGAGTTTATAGTGCGCTTGTTTTCTGACAACATCCTAATGATGACACGCCGCATAAAACAACAGCAACAACAACAAAAACAAAATGCATCATCAGTAGCGGGCGGTATTGAGAGCATCGAGAGCAGCGTATTTCAATTGCCGGTGCTCGATAAGCAACCTACTGGCAAACCAAAACCCGTCGAGGCTGAAGCTTCAAGCTTGAAGCACGAAGCTGAGAATGTGAATGCGAATGTGTCCTCGCCGTTGGCTCAAAGTGTCTGGGGAATGCAAATGCATTAGAGCTAAGCTGGCAACCAAAGAGACTTTACCCAGAAACAATTGTCTGTCTATTCGTTTCTCTCTCTCTCTCTCCCTAACTCTCTCGCTCTCTCTCTCTCTGTGTTTGTGTGTGTGTAAGAGGGGGAATATATATATTAAGCTAATGCAGTGAGTCTTTTGCTATCGGCATAGATAAGTATGGCCCGGTCTTTGTCGTTAGCTCAACAACACTTAAAGTTCCAACATCTAAAAGCGCAACCTGTTTTTGTTTAGTTACACTTAGAGAAACACCACTGTACCAAGCTAGAGAAAACGATTGTAACACAATCTCATCAAAAGTTCGTTACTAAAAGAAAAAATAATCATCCGAATGATAAGCATTTCTTAAAGTAAGAACGGAAATAGTCTCTAAGTACTTATCGACTATCTGTGTGCTATAATTTTGCGTTAAAATGTTTTTGCCTATATCTTACCGTTTGGGCTGTGCGTTGATGATGCGTTCTCGGCTTAAAAACGAACTGTAAGTGATAACGTTCAAGTTGTACTTCATTTTTAAGAGTAAATCAAAGCAATCGACACTTTTATTCTAAGTGTATTTCGCATCACATTCACATCACTCATACGATGCATATCGCATTTGATAGCATGCCACTTTTACTTGTCAACTGTCAACAATTTAAGCACGTGGAAGATAAATGTACATATATGTATATGTATATATATGTATATATTTATATGTGCATATAGATTCGTATATACTTTGGGTATATAGCAAATTTCCCAAGCTTTAAACCAATTCTGTGTTGCTTAAGTTAGTTAGTTGAGAATGCAAATGCTAAATGCTAAAAGCTAACTGCTAAATGTCTCAATCACACTTAAAGATGCAGAGATCCATCGGTTATGCAATCAATTGCCTGTTTATGATAGCTCAATCACTTTGCAAATTGACTGAGTCAACTGTACCTGTCAACGGGTTCTACCCAAAAGCAGTTCGTCATTATTTCTACGAATTGTGTTCAAAACAAAGCAAATCATTTATTTGTTAATTATTTAAAATCACAATATGCGCAATAAAAACCCCAAAAGACAACCAAGACACAGTCCCACTTCCAGTCCCTAGTCAAGTTGATCAGAGTCTTGCGTCTGCAGCTCTAGAACAATATATATATATATATATATCTGTCTGTCTGTCTGTGTATGTATGCATACAAAAAACAGGTCTCGAGTCTTTTCTACGTGTTTTGCGCGCTCAAAGGAAAAAAAAAAAAACTTAATTAGAAACAACAATAAAAGCAGCAGCAGCAGCAACAGCAACGAAAACAAAATTAACTACAATGCGATGCGGGCAACAGCAACAACAAAAAGTTAGTAATCTTAGCTTTGATTTTTAGTTGTTGTTTCCAACATTTATTCTAACACAATCTGCTGAGAGGCAATATATATATATATATATGTGTGTGTGTTGCTGTCGTTAACGAAAATTCTTCTTCCTCTTGCGTCCAGCAATATTGACACGGCATCGTTTTGGACTTGGCAACTCGGCCCTGTCATTTGAATACTTAGTTATGCTAATTCTTTGTAGTCTTTTTTAATTGTTGGTTTCGCTCAAAACTTTGGCACGACACACAAAACTGAGTAATCATAAATCGGCAACTGTTTTGCGTGCAATCTGCTGATTTCAAAAAAGCAATTCGAAGAAAAATTCTTTAAAATAAAATAAGCTTACTTCATTTAAGTTGTTTTCAATGCGCAGTATCGTTTTTAAAACCTTTTCACAATTCATTTTAGGTGTTGTCAGCAGCTAACACTTCAATGTTGACCAATTAAAGCAATCAGCATTCGAGCAGCGCCCAAAATTTGAAAACAAATACCTAATCGCGTTCGAGTGTCAAACGCACGAATCGAATATTCAAACAAATATCGAATGCGCTTTGCCTTTTCGTGCTATTTTGTTGCAATTTGTAATTGAATATTCACATGGTCACGTAATTGCCATTGGCTCTAAACGAACGAACGAACGTACGGTGGAAAAGCTGAACTACGATTCGGTTTCGGATTGCTAGTCAAAAAACTGAAAATGTTGAAAAAACCCTTGCGCAAGTTTTTTTTAATGAATGAGCTGACATTTTGTTGGCCAGCAGTTGCAAAGTTCAATATGGGTTTGCATCAGTTTACACACAATTTACAAAAGTATTCCCCTCGTCCCCCTTCCACGACCGCCCATCGTCGACCAATTGCAACAAGGCCAAATCAAAAGTAACCTAACTGAAAGTTAGTTAACAAAAAAAGTTTTTTTTTCATTCACTGCACAGCTGCACAGATAGCCAACTTATAGACATAATCATACAGGACAAATGAGTAAACACACACACACACACACACACACGCACACGGTATACTTGTATAAATAAATAACACAAACACACAAAACTAAACTTTATGGAAATTTTGGAACGCAAAAAATATCAAACAAGTGCATAAATGTATGCAAAGTACATAAAAGTACAACATTCCTCTTACTACCTGGAGCAGCGTTAGCTTGTCCTTGTTTTGGTCCTTGGTCCTTGTCTTGTGTTTTGGCCTTTGCCTCTCGTTCCTGGTTCCTTGTTTTGTAGCTGCTGGTCGCCAAATAAAAGTCGATCATAAATATTTGCCTAACAACAAAGCGCAGCAAACTTAAATTAGCAGCCGAAAATAAAGACAGCGCACACTGTCGCACAGTGGAACAAAGCACGAATTTGTGGAACGAAATCGAAAGACTTGTAAAAGTTGCCAGTTTGTGTCACATTTACCACCAATTGAACGGTAACGAAAAACCAAAATAATAATCAAAGAAACTTATTAAATTATATGCAAAGTGTTTAAAAATGATTTTGATAACTTTTCTGCGCACTGTGCGGCCTCCGAAGTCGAGCAATAAAATGAAAATAAGCGAGAAAACAGCATCAGCATAAGGAGAAGCAAGCCAGGCAAGACCATCTTGGTCTTTAAGATGATGAGAATGAGAACTTAGCACGAAACGAGCCAAGAACCAAGAACCAAGCATCAAAGCTCTGAGCCCTTAGCTCCAGCCAAAGTTGTATGAAGATATTTGTTACAGTCAGTGCACCTTGAAATTGTTCTGTGCCAAGCAATGGTCACACTGGTGCTGTTTCAAAGCGACACGGAGAGTAAGAGCAGGGAGCGGTTCGGTTGCGCGGAGTCGATGTCAGGTTAGGTCGTACAGACAATGCGAATGCCCTCCTGGCAAGCACAACTACCAACCATAATCGTCTCTCCAGTCTAAGTTTATTGCAACTATATTACCAACTAGAGCATTCAGCATCTTCTAAGTTTGCGGATTTCAATAGTAATTGGTTTCAATTTTCAATTTTTTTGTATACACTCAAGGAAAAATAAAGCGAATAAAATTTAAGTAGTATTTATTCAAATAATAATTTTTAATAATAATAATATTTATTTGTAAATTTTTATTACTTTTGATTAATGTGTGATTTATTAAAGTAAGTAATAAATTATTATTGAATATTAATATAGATTTTTGTTGAATTTATAAGTATTGAAAAGGAAACATTTTTAGATGTTGTTAAATCTTGTTTAAATAAATAAATAGATATAAATGGTATGATTTTTGTTAAATATAAGTTTTAAGTATTATTTTTTCGATGGAATCTTCTTTAAGGTTTTATAAAGAACCAATCAAAAACTCTTCAGTTAACATAAGAAATCGTTAATACTAATGTGCTTAAGATTTGCAGAGTATTTAAAAAGTCATGGATAAAAATATCATTTGTCACTTTGGCACTTGCAGTGTTGGTTTATATATTTCTCTTCTGTTGTTATTATTTTATTTATTTACCTTTTTTTGTTTTTTTGTTGTTGTTTGGTTGAACTGTTCAAAAATCTTTTATAGTCATATCCTGCTGCCTGCCAGTTAACCAAACAGCCAGCTGGTGCCTGCCTGCCAGTTTCCCTGCCTGTTTGTCTGTTGGCCTCTTTGCATTGCTTTTGTTGTTGTTGGTGGTTCGGAGCTGAGTGCCAGAGACAGATTATCATCAGTGGGCCCAACTTTATTAGTGTCATTAGATGCAGTCAAAGCGCACAGCCAAGCATCACAAAACACAAAAAACAATTCGCAATTCGTCTAGCTCTCGCAATCGCTCTCTTTCTCTCTCTCTTTCAGTTTTTGTTGTTGTTGTTGTTGTTTTCTTTCACAGTCTTGACTGTTCTAGCTGTCTTTCTCTGTCTGTGTCTCGGTTTGTCTGTTTCGAGTGTCTCTTGCCTTTTCTTTTTTTGTTGTTTGAATGACTAACTGCAAATTAGTAGCTACTTCTGGCAATTTATCGTGCATTGTATGGCGGCCTGTTGGCCAGCTCATTATGAATACTAGACAGAGAGAGAGAGAGACTCAGACTGAGACTTCTAGCTTCAATGGATAGTGTATGGTAGGGTGGAGAGGTGTGCTGAGCTGCTGCTGATGCTGCCAAGTAGTACTCGCATGGCATGGTGCGTTTCTTTTGTGTGTGTATGTGTATGTGTGTGTGTGTGTGTGTGTGTGTGTGTTTGAGTATTTCATAAATTTTGTATGCTCGTTACTTTTGGCTATGAAATGGCAAAGGTATGAGCCACAAACAGTGCCATTATTACATGTTGCTGCAGCTGCTCAAAGTTGTTGTTGGAGCTTGTGATGGAGTGCAGCTTCGTTTCCACGGTTTCCGATGTTTTCAGTCAAAGTTTGCCATACGCGATGCACTTAGAAAAAAATCAATCAAGATGCACGAGAGTTTTCAAGATTTAAATGCATCTCTAAGATTAAGGATTTTCCTCATGAGTTTCCCTATTTGTAGTAAAATAAGATCAGGTTTAAAAAAATTATAAATGCATTAGTACATAAAAATATTCAAAAGTATTCAAACAAATCTCAAAAAACAATGTAAAAAGATTTATTTGTTTTTTTTTTAACTTAATATAATTAATTGAAATGTATATCAAGTATTTAAAGGTGTTCTTGAATTTCATTAATTATAATGAATTCTTGTACATATGATTTGTTCGTAGTGTATCAACTTTTTTGGTGTGTGACTGTATAGTCTGTATGTGTGTGTTTGTGTGTGTGTGTGTGTGTGTGTTTGTGCTTGCTATGGCAACCTAATTTTACGGTTTACGTTCAGTTTTAATGGGCTTGGGAGCAAACGCTGTCGACGTCGACGCCGCATCGAGTCGCATCGCAGCAGCACCAGCAGCAGCAGCATCCTCATCAACAAACAACGTATGTGTGTGTGTGTGTGTGTTTGTATGTGTATAGGTAGGTAGGTAGGTAGATAAATTATAGCATCAGCAAGCGCCGCTCAAGCTCATCAACATCAGCAGCAGCAGCAACAAAAATGAGAGCCGCCAACTAGTTTGAATGCCATCCCCTCGCAATCACCCCTCTCATCACCCTTTACACTCTATGACTTTACACTTTATCCTACCTCCGCACCTGCATCCCCCGCCAAACTTCGCCACCCCCCTTCAAAGTCTCCTCCTACTATTTGCTGGCACTTCCTAGCTCCCTTTGCACAAAACGCTCTCAAAACAATTGTTTCTTGTTTATAGCTCGAGGCGCTATTTTAAATTTAGCTCTCTTCAGCTGCTGTTGCTGCTGCTGCGGCGCTTTTTTCGTTTCGGTTCCATGATGGCTTTTTTGTTTTGTTTTTGGTTTGGGTTTGGGTTTGCTAAGGTTAGGTTTCATTTTTTGTCTTTTTTTTTTCTTCATTCCATTTTATATATTACATGTATGTATATATTGCAGTGTTTGTGTGTATGTATGTGTGTATGTATGTGTGTATGTATGTATGTATGTATGAATGTTAGTTATTTGCCATTGTTTTCGCATAACTATTTAATAACATAACAGTATCCCAATGGGGCTCATTAGCTGTTAAAAGATCTGATTGCAAACGGTCAAAAGGTCACACGTAGGACATTGTGATAATAAAATATATTCAACCTAAAATAAAAATAAATAGTTAACATTGATTGTTGCACATTTAAGTCCTCCCAACAGACAAAAGAAACAAAACGTATTGAAAAGTTTTTCATGTTTCCTTTTATATATGTTATATATTAAAGAATATTTTTTTATAATGTTATCTTTACGACATAAACAAAGTAAATAACAATTTTTATCAACATATAAATATTTAAAGCTAGAAAACGTATTGGATTTTTTTTTTTGCATCATTTTATTTGATCAAACTCAAATTTGTATTATTAGAAATTTGACAGCTTTTCATTAGTTATAAATAATAAGTTATATTGGTTTTACAATTATGAGATCTTAGTAATAGAAGCAAAAAAAGACTAAAGACTACCCCATAAACAAACTGTGTTAAGATATCGTATTTTTCCGATCATGAAGAACAGTTGAACAACAACAGAAAGCCAAGACAGATGCCAATCAGCACAATGTCACATCGAAGCCTATGTGTTATTATGATGTCTAAGCTATATTATTGTAAAGTTTTATTAAAATCTCTTCAGTTTTTCTAACAATCTTTCAGTATTTGACTAGAGAGACTGTAGAGACATTCAATAGTCAACATTGGCAAAAAGCCTTTCTCTACTCACTGTTTAGTTTAATGTTTAGCTCTGATGCTACGAGCATTTTATTGCGATTGCTTTTAGTTCACCCCCCCCCCCCCCACCAACGCCTCCACCACTGCCATCATCTTTGAACGTTATTGTTGTTGTTGCCGCTTGCTGGGCACATTAATCGTCCGTTTAGTATTCATAGTAAACGCTCGCGGTGCCCAAAATGAAATTAACGCCAAGCAAAATGCTAAACGTCAAACTTTTATATGATGTACAAAATAGTGGCTATACCCTGTAAAGAAGAACAAACAAATAAGGCATATGACTTTTGTGAATAACAAATAAAAGAAAACGAAACTAGAAGCAGTAGTTAAATAGTTGAATCTTTCTCTCTTTGATCATCTAATCGCTTTTGTGCTCTTTACATATTTGATAACAGGGTATTTACTTATCTAGCACATTCGAATTGTCTATGTTTTTGGTATTTTTGGATGCCAAAATCAAATGCAATTAATTAATCCCAACGCTCAAAGCTTTTGTAATACATATGTATGTATGTACTACATATGTTGTTTGTATGTACTAAGAAAAAAAAAAGAATTGAACATCATTGAATTGCGAATGGCAAACAAATTTTTGGCCATTGCTTTGTTCGCGCAAATCGTTGCTTGAAAGAGTAAGCCAAATTGTTGTTTTGTTTCGTTTGGCTTGACTTGACATTTGATCAAATTTTGTTTCTACTTATTACCTGTTGGCATGCAATAAAAAAATATGAATAGAATGACGTAAAGCGGTAGGAGTAGGAAGAGGTGGAGGTGGAGGAAGAGGTGGAGGAAGAGGTGGAGGAGGTGAAGGAGGAAGAGAAGAGCACCCATAAAGCTATTTTGGACGTTGATCACAAATGTCATGACAACAACAAAGGCATAAATTGCTCATATATATATAGCAACAACAAGTCACAAAAAATATGAAGAAGCGACTTTAACGCTCTTAAAACGCTGCCTCATACACACACTCACACATACATATACACACCAAAAGACACACACACGAACTTAAAGGCAATGAGACAGCGACGGAGTGAAAATGATTTCCGTTTCCTGTTCATTAAATTGTCCAAAAAGAAAGCGCAAGGGACTACAACAAACAAATAAACATACATACATACAAACAAACAAACATACATACAAACATACACACAAACATACATACAAACAAGCATACACTGATGGTTACACAAATAGTATGGGTTCAAAATAGAATACTTTGGTTTTTAGTACTGAAACTTATATACTGTTTCTATATTTTCTGATATATTTTAACTTTTTTAAAGGCTCTAATAATGCTACGACGAAAGTTTGTTTGAGTTAAATATGAGATTCATAGATTAAGAACTACAAGATTTAACTATTCTGTAAGCTTAGAATCCATCTTCAGCTTTAAGTATTTGTATATGAAATTATCAAATTAGTTTTTGTAGCATAGATTCAATAAGTATTTGCACTATTTGCATGACCTGTGCTGTATCTGATCTAACAATTGTTAAATTTTAAGCCATGAATACCAAATGGCTAATAAAACTGAACACTCTTCGCTTTAGGCCAACAAGCGAAAGCCAAAAACTAAGACGCTTCATTTCATATTTATTTTTTTTCTTCTGTTTCTTATTTGGCTATTGTTACAAAATTTTAACTCCCGCTCTAACGCTCTCTCTCTCTTCTTCTTCTTGTGCGAAAATTCGCATATGCTTACAGAAACACACACACATATGCACATACACACTGGGAAAGAAAAAAACTTTAGCCCCGCTATAATGTATTCAAAAGATATCGCACTGCTAGCCACAGATACAACTTGAGATTCTCGCCAAGTTTCAAGTTTGTTGTTTTTGCTTTCTGCTTTGCTGCCTTTTGCCTTTTGCCTGTTGCTTTTTTGCCTTTTAGCCACACACATACACACACACACATACATAGATTATTGTCGCGTCGTCACTTCCCCAACTCCGTTCCACCCAAGTCCCCCCCCCCCCCCCCCTCCTACGCACCACTTTCCACTCACGCACACAGAAAAGTGAATGACCCTTTTATCGTGTTTTTTTTTTTTGGTTTTTGATTTTGTGTGCTTATTTTGTACAACGATTATAATGCTCGAATTCATATATACATATATATATATATATATAAGTGTAAGTGGAGATGGCCTGTAACTGTTACCATGGTCAAAATACGCTAATCTATTCAAAAAACTAGAGTTCCAGCACAGTTAGATAGTTCGAATATCATTGCTACCGTTGTGGCCGGCCTTCAATGTTTTTTTCTATGGCTTCTGATGTTGTTTTCAATTGCGAATCGAAGTCGTTTTCGAAATCGAAACCCAGAAACACTAGGCTACGCCAAGTGTTGCAAATTTGTTCTTGCTGCCAGCAAGAAATCGACAAGCAATATATATTTATATATACGTGTACATATTATTTTCTGCATTTTTAGCAAAGTCATTGCTCAAATCTCAAGTGCGTTTCGTACTAGAAATTTTTGATAGCAAATTGCATAATACTAATGTTAAGTAAGCTAAAAAGCATAAAATCCAACTAAAAAGTAAATTTTTGTATCCCTGTCTTCAAGTAAAAACTTTTCCCATGCCCGAAATGATTAATAACATAAACTAATAGCAATAGTTTTGTTTGACTTAAGTTAAGGCGCGATAAGATAAATAAATGCTGACCTTGCCACAGTTGCACAGCTGCTATTGAAATACGTCGAGTCATCGACGCAAGGACTTTTGTTAAGCATATTAGAACACTTCATTTGCTCTCTTAGATCATTTAAACAAACGAGCAGCTGTTTTCATTTTCATGGGGTGGGGGAGTGACAGTGTGCAAAAAGGACCAAAAAACAAAAAAAAAACAACAACAGTTAGCACAAAGCCTGTTTGCAGCTCGGTCTCCGCTTTTACCCCGCACACACATTGGAACGTTAAGATAAAGTAAATATGCGAACGTGACTGGAAATTATAAAATTTACACGAATTTTCTACGCTTGTTTACTTCGTTTCGGGTGCAAAGTTTAGTTTAGTTCGAAATTAGTCGATCAATATTTGAACATTCTCTCATTTATGGTGTTTTTTTTTTTTTTATTTTTGTTTTCAAGTGCCGCAAAATGGCAGCAAAAATCAAAATAAACCACAGCACAACTCGCATAGCATCACATTCTTTTAAGCACGAATGAACAAAGTAAATAAATACTAGTATGAACGATATTGGAATGTGTCTAAATTATTTGCGAATATTTTTAACCCAAGCAACACGTAGAAAAATGCAATCAAATATTTATATATATACATATATATATATAACACAAAAATCAAAGGGAAATATAAATGACATTTTAATAACCAATGAAGAAGCAAAGTTTGGTCAACTTGGTAGTTAAGTAATATAATATCGCTATATATTTGTTTAATTAAATATGATACGTAATGTGAGAAGAGTTTTCTTTTTCTATCTATAATTTGAGCCAACAAAAAGCTATATGTGTTTTCTTTTGTTTGCCCTTTTGCCTTCACTGCTACCTACTAGAAAAAAGCTTTGGGATCCGGGTTCAAATTGCGGGTTGTGTCATTTTGATAGTTAATAACTTTATACTCTTGACAGACGGTTCAATGGAAATGGGTAGGAATAAATAAATTAAGCATATCAATAATATGACGGTGCTGGATCATGTGATGAGGTTGGATTTTTTTTTTGTTATTTATATTATTTTTTATGAAATTGTTTTTATTACCTTCGCTTCTCGTGACTAGCGCCGTTTGGTGATGATCATGATGATGATGCGATTTAATACACTGCAAATGTTACAAAGCATCTTAGTTAAGACATTGAACATTAACAAAAGCAAACAAATCATCATATCTAAAAAACACAAAAAAAAAAACACAAATTAGCATTATTCAGCGTTAGAGTAACTGGAATTGGTATATACGTTTTGTTTGTTTAATTTTTCTGGTTTGAGGTCTTGTTATATAGGTAGATTTCCAATGAATTCGATTATAGCGAGGACAAATTGATGTTTTGCTTGTTGTTTTGTTTTGTTATTGGCGTCATGATTAATTGAATGCATCATCATCATCATCATAGAATGGGAATTTTTGATCATCAAATCATATTAAACAGCTGCAGGAGTTGCAACAACCGTAACTAATTGCATTTTCGAGGCATTTTTCATCCTCTCGCTCCCACTCTCTCTCTTCTCTCTCTCTCTCTCTTTCTCTCTTTGTCTATTGCACAATCGCAAATTTCAATTTTGATTGGATTTTATTAAAATGAGCAGCGTGTACATACATATGTATGTGCAGATTGTTTTGTTTTGTTTGAGTTTCTATTTTGCCAGAGGAAAACAAACAAACAAACAAGCAAGCAAACAAACATCATTTCATCATTTCATTTTGGTTTCTAGTCGCAATTATTTGCATATGTTTAAATTGTTTCGATGCGAATTCTTTGAAGTTCATCAGACTATTATACGAAAATTCACTTTAGTTTTGTGGGAGTGTTTCGGTTCCGCATGGAGGCGTTACTGTAGTTCAGATTATCTGGCAGCTTCTACTTCTTCTGCTTCTTATTTCCCTTGTTCAGGGTGTGTCGGCCTGTCGAATCTTAACAGGCAGAAAAAGCAGCAGCAGCAATAACATCAACATCAGCAGTGGCAGTAACAATAGCAGCAGCAGCAGCAGCAACAACTGACAACAGACAACAGATAGACAGCGGCAACACTTCATTTCAGTCTGCTGTCAGTCCATCAGTTCATCATTTGCTTTGCTTGACTTTCACTTTGACGCGTTTTTCCTCAATGCGCTCACTAATTTTCCGGATGCAGCTCGTTCTGTTTTCTGTTCATTTCGTTTCTTTCTTTTCCATCAGAGTGTTGGATTTTTTTATTTTGGGTGTTGGTTTTTCATTTGCCCGCATCATTGCAACTTCCTTGTTAGGCGAAGTTTTCCTGCCTCTTCCACTCTCTCTCTCTTACTCCCATGAGCCGGCAAATAATAATGCCAATGACCTTTGACCATTGTACAACAATAGACAGTATTGGTTTTGATTTTATGACTTTCGATGTTCTGGAAAAAACTAAATTGTTATTGAAAACGAAATTATATAAAAATACTAACAAAGAATTCTTTGTTTTAAATCAATTTGAAATTGCTTTGAATTTGTTTCACTTTTTCGTTGAATCCATTGAAAAAAGGCTTAAAAGGGTATAATGGTTCTGTGCAAAAGTATGTCATATGGAGAAGGAAGCATCTCCGATCCCATTGAGTATATATATTCTTGATCAGCAGCCAAATCGATATAGCCATGAGACTCCAGTTTTGGTGTCTATTTCATGTGAATAATATTGGCATTTAAATGCAGTTTATGACAGTAACAGTAGCAGTGTATATATATATATATATATATATGTATCATAAGGAACCTTAATAACACAATGAGTTTTATTTACTCAACAACAGAGTTGCATTTCACTTTAAAATTTCTCTCTAGTTTTTCACTCTCATTTTGTGTTTTTGTTCCATCAATTATCAATGAGTAATAAAAAGGAAAAGAACCAAAACGAGACATTCATTAAATGACACTTAAACCATTATTATTGTTATTATTATGATTGGTTACTATTATAATTATGATTATTGTCGTTGCCATTTCGTATCGTTTCGTTTTGACTTCTCTCTCTCTCTCTCTCTCTTTTGCTCTTACTTATTGAGTTTTTGGCTTTTTGTGTCGTTTGGGTCGTCCGTGGTTCGACTAATCTGCTTGCTGTTCCACTGATTTGATTGTGATTAATGGTCTGACCCAGTGCCTCCGGTCCCCGGTGACGATCTGGTCATTTCCTCAACCCCACCTCCATCTTCATCACCATCTCTCCATATCTCCCTCTTTCTCTTTTCGCTTTTCGCATTTGAATCTATTATTTCGATTTCCTGCAGCATATCAAATGATTTTTCCTCACACACACACACTCACACACACACACAACCCACTGCCGTTTCGTGTGTTCTCCACTGTGCATTCCCTTGACTGGCTTTTAATTTATAGTCCGCCGTCACATATCACATGACATATGCCATATACTAAGTGTGTATATTCGATATATATATATTCATGTATATATATACAACAATCGGGAGAGTATGGGAAGGGGCGGAGGTGCGCTCGACTTACCCAGCTGTATACTGTGTAAAAACAAAGAAGGGCACTCAAAGCCATTCGATGCCAAACAACTCCTAAGCCATCCCTCTCCCCCGATTTGGCACCCGCTACCGTTCGTCAACCTCAAACCAAAGTCAGCACAAACTCAAAGGGTTGGCAGCCATCAATGCCCGTCAATCGGTCAGTTAGTCCATCAGTCGGACACCATGTGGGAATGTGTATGCGTGTGTGTGTGTGTGTGTGTGTGTTTGTCATGTTGGAAAGGCGTGAAGTGCCGGGAGGGGGGGGGGGGGAGGGGGTTGTATAGTTCAAAAGGTCCCGCGCACCTGATGAACTAACTTACCCCGCAAGGCACACACACACACACAGACACACAAGCAAAGTATAGCCTAGCAAATTGAGTGGTACAGAAAAAGGGATAATCGTGCCGAAGAGCCCCAAAGGGTTTTTTTGCCTTTCCTCTTTGCATGTTTTGTTTGTTTGTTTGTACATGTGTGAGAACAACAGCAACAACAACTACAACAACAACAACAACAGTTGGCAGCAAACAAGGCAAAACATGAACGAACAAATCGAAGATTTCGTTACGAAATGTTTTTGTAAAGCTCTAAAAGGCATGCTTAATACATACCCAAAGGCTTAGTATTTAGAAAGATCTCAAACTCAAAGGCGACTCTTAAATACCAGAAATTATAGTAAAACTAAGCATTAAAATAAATAATTATTCAAAAAGATCTTAAAGAAAACTGATCAAAATAAAGTAACATTTCTTATCATGTATAATTATTTATTTAAATATTGATTGCCATAGCTAAGCACCATTAAACACTAATTTCGCATATTTAATGTATTTATGCCTGCTCCCTGCAATATTTTCATATACCCTTCCTTTGTTAGGGTATGTCAAAACGGCAGTGTCAATGAGGTACAAAGAAGCAGAAGGGATTTCTGCGCTGTTGGCGGCTTTGGGGTCCCAAAAATTGAATTCGAAGCCGTAAAGCGGCACACACAAACACCTGTAACAAATACAACCACACAACAACAACAACAACAAGCAGCAGCAACAGCAACAAAAGCTTGCAAAAGAACACGATGTGAAATACAATAAAAATGTTTGCCATTGTCGCAGAGTTGTGCAAAACTGAACAACGACAACAAACAACAGTCAGAATTGAGAAGGGAGAATCGAAAGCCATTTCATGTCCGAAGTTCATATCAGTATCCGTATCCGAATCCAAAATTTCCGTGTTAGTCCCGTATCAGTATTCAATTGGCCTTGTCCATGGAGTGGGTGGGAAGGTTTGGTTTATCGGTGGTGGTGGGTGGGGTGAGAGAGTAGGGTAGGTTAGGGGTTATGGTTGTAAATTGTATAACAACAGAATGGCTGGGAAATTTACCTGTAATGTGATTTGCTGCTTTTGCAAATGTAATAAATAAATAAATAAATGAAAATGTTACCCAATTGATTTATGATGCTTGCTGTTTGTTACTCTGTTTGGCTGTTGCTGTTGTTGTTGTTTCGTTTGTTCGTTGCTGCTGTTGCATGACTTAGTAGTACGTAAAGTATGTAACATATATATTGGTATAAACACATCTCGCTCTTTGAGCCAAAGTATCAAAATATCAGAATATATATATATATACTCAGCACTTTGCAGAAACAAACAAAAAAAATCTGCAGTACAATGCAAAAAATTTTTATATAAACTTCACCCATTAACACAAATTGTGGCCCTCATTATACACACACACACACACAAACATACGGTTAATTGGTGTTGCTGTTGTTGTTGTTGTGGCGAGTCAATGATGCGAGTATTTAACCCAAATAACATACATATACGAACACCTATATCCATATGTATGTGGCAAGAAAAGACGCACAGCTCAAGTCACATGACCGCGGCAAAAAGTGGGCGAATAGGAATAAGTCGTGACTGAAAGCATAAAAAAAAGAATAATCGCTAAACACAAAGCCGCAAAACACAGCTAGCAAAGAAAGCCACAAAAAACACACACACACACATATATATATATATATATATATATGTATATGACGAGATGGCAAAGTTGCTACTAACATCAGCAGCCAGCAACAAAGCCCGGCAAAAGTATAAAGTTAAATGCGGCGCCCCCAAAAAGCCATTTTACCTGTTATGTTATTTTTTTTCTACATTTTCTTACTTGTTGTATACCCTATAGCCATTAAGTTGAGCTAAAATTATTCAACCCACGGATAAAGTTATATCCATGAGTAAAAGATAAACTTTATCTCCCTCTTTTTGTGGCATTTCTAATGATTTTTATGTTAATTTCGTTTAAATATTTTGCACTGAGTCATTGTTAATTGATTTATAGCTGTTGACAAAATATATATATATATATATATATATATATGTAATTAACGTATATAAGCCCGTTCTAAGAGTTTTGAAACCAAAACAAACTAAAAAAAAATAAGATATTATTATTATATTTAATATCTGAATATTACTTTTTGCTCTTTTACATTTAATTGCCGGGTATCTCTTGAGTCAAGCACACTCAACTGAAGAACATTTTGTATTTATCTTCTTCTCTATTTTTTTTTTGTTGCTGCTAGTATTTTGGTATATTTTTTTTTTCGAACGAAAAGCCATTGAATTTGTAGCACAATTTGTCACACGCAAATGGCGCAGAGCTCGCAAATGAAAGCACATTCAAGTTAGCCGCAAAGCAAAGCCGGTCAAAAGAAGAAGAGCAACAAAACTTTAAAAGAAATTTTGCTGACTCGGTAGGTCGTTTGGTCTGTTTGGTCTGTTTGGCCCATTGGCCATTGGCAATGACAAAGTCAAACTTAAACTCAAACCACGACCTCGAAGAAAGTCTTCATTTATAGTACATATATATGTATTTAAGAGCTAAGAAAAAAACGTAAGAAAATATTTATTTATATGCGCAATAGCAGAAAAACTGCATTCAGTTTCATTTGCAGTTACTCTTATCATATTTCGTTGTGTCTGTGTCTCTCTGTATGTGTGTGTGTTTGTGTGTGTGTTTTAAATGGGTTAAAATAAATCAAAAATGTAGGTTATATAAAAATCGCTAAGAATATTTGCCACCATTTTAAATTCCCAGGCAATTTCATAACTTTTTCGATGAGCACTTAAAAGAAAAAGCGCCCAAAGATTGCCCATAAATACTTTTCTAATGCTTTGCAGGGGTGTGGAGGAGGGGGGTATCGTGGTGGTGGCGCAAATTCAAATTTCATACTTTTAAGTATATTTCATGTTATTATTTTTTATTCATTTTCTTTGTCGTTTTTGTTGTGGGGTTTTTTTTGCTTTTTTTTTTTTGTTCTTTATCATAATTCTCATTTCTGACATAATGCGCACCTGATGCCGTCAACGGCTGCATGGCAAATTGGCCGACACTTTGGGATGTTGTCTTGGCACCATCAACACCAAACCCTCCCTAGCCACATGCGCACCACTCGCACACACACACACACACCACAAGCCCCCACCCCACATCACAATTTCCCATCAACGGTTTTCAGCGTGCACATTAGCGCGGCTTTAAGAAGGCACGCGCAATAAATCCAGCTCAAAATGATTTTCGGGCAGGGGGTGGGGTTGGGTGGAGGTGTGATATGTCTAAGGCCACATGATTGGCTCTCCCTTCCCCAAACCTCACCCCCTCGCCACCCCAATAGCGTCTCTCTCTCTCTCTCTCTCTCTAATGCCACTCATCCCTGGCTGCACATTTCAATTTCAAGTTATGATGACGTCCAAAATGGCGCTACCAATTTCCGCATACCCTCCAATACTCCCTCCCAGTCTTCGATAGCATACGCCCTATAATGAAAATGGACAGGTGCGTCAAGGGCCCATAACAAGCTGCTGCTGCTCCTTGGTTCGACACTTTTCTCATGTTTTTCTCCAACTCTCAGTTGCGGGTCTGTTTTGGCATTTTTTTTGGTGTTTTTTGTGTGGTAAGCACATTGCGGCGACTTTGCCACTGGGCCATTCATGGTAATAATGATTTAACCAGAATTGAAATTTTCAATTTCAGTTTTTTCCCAGCGCTGGCAAATTCAAATTTGTTGCAAATCAACTTTGATTTCCTTGAAATTATCTATAGGAAACTTTTCTTAACTTTTTCATAAATAACACATGGAGTATCTTCTGATCAATGCAAAAGAAATTGAAAGCTTGAAAGTTTTTATATAGTATACACTAAATGCGTATTTTAACACTTTTCTTAACTTTTCTTTATAAAAAAAAGCATATTGAATAAAAAAGATTCAAAAGGGAAATGCTTAAAAATTGTTAAAGCAAGCCCTTAATAAATATAAAACAATTAACTTTTGAGCGTAAGGTAGAAGATTTTGGGAATAAGTATTTAAGTTAAAAAGTTGATAGTGAACAAAAGAATTCTCCACTCAACTTTATTGCGAGTTATAGCTAAGATACTGTCTGTACTTGTTTCAATTTCAAGCTGTTCAATTCACCAAACAAAGTATAAGTAGATGATTTTAACATTTGATTTTAGTTGATTTGCAGAACTTTAGAACTTTAGTTATGGCATAACTTGATATCATCTATCTTTAGTTCAATATCTCAACGGACTTATTCATGTTTTGATTGTTTGTATTTTGTATTTTACACTGTTGTTGTTACAGCATGCTTTGCACATACTTTCTTGTTGCTGTTTCTCAGTTTTTTCCACATCCCTCGAGTAAGTTGACGGTGTGCGTGTGTGCTGAGCTTTTGGTGTGTGAAAACAGGTTTCACTGATTTTCAATTTCAATTGTCTTTTTTTTTAGGTTCAGCAAAGAAAAAACCCACACACACACACACACACACACACACGCAGAAACAAAAAGAGATAAAGAGACTTTTTTCGATGATGATGATGACGATGATGATAATGTGAATGAAATAGAGAGCAAGATAGTATGCGTGTGTGTGTGTGTGTGTGTGTGTCTATTTGTGCCATTTTTATTTGCGCACATTAGCAATTTCTTTTGTTGACTATTGTCGCAGGTCGCTCAGTTGTGGTCTACCTCTCCCGTTTCCCTTCCACTTCTCGGCAGCCACAACTTACCACACCCTTCCGACAACCGTTTAACGCCAGCCATCTCATTCGCACACCATTGTCACTCCCTCTCTCTCTCTCTCGCTCTTCAGTGTAGGCTTTTGTTTGGTCTCAGTGGGCTGATTTTCCACTTGAATGCGAGCAGGAGTGCCAAACCACCCACTCAACCGACACTCTTCGCACCCCCCCCCCCCTACACACACACACACACACACACACATACACAGTCAATAACAACATCATTATCACATTATGATCTTTTGCCAGCCATTGTATTTGATTGTAGCTCATTTCTTTTAATACTACATTATTATTATTATTTTGGATTTTGATTTTCGCTTTCGCTGTCTTCCATCTTGTTGCGTGCATTTTATTTGTGCTTTAATTTAATGTTCTTCTATTTCTTTTCTTTTCGTTTCGTTTCTTTTTTTCTTTTCATCGTGGCTCTTGCGTTTTTTCTTAAGATTTGGGTGCGGTAATTCTTGTCGAGAGGAGCTTTTGTTAAATAAATACGTCATTTATGTTGTTGTTGTTGTCCATTGTGTGTGTAATGCCTAATGGTGTGATAATGGTTTGGAATGAACATAGTACTCAGATTTAGTATTACTTGGAATCAACGATTAGAGCTAAAGAAATCGTGATCAACTTAAAGATACTCATCTTAGTGTATACGCGATAATATCACTCATACACATACCAGACGTGATACAGTTTATTCAAATATATACTAAATATAGATTTTCATTGCAAGGTTATATACATTTAGCACAATTAAACAAATTGTATTTAATTTGAGCATTCATTAATTCAAGTATCTTATTTTCTTCTCTTTCTCATTGCAGGATTGTGGACAAACTTAAATTGTAATGGCAATCCACCAACAACAAAGTGCATAATATTCTTATTATTCTTCTTCTTCCTTTTTTTGTTAGCTGTGTGTGTGTGTGTGCGTGTGTGTGTGTGCACACACAGACATAACATACCAACAACATACACATAAAGTGCAATATTAATTTTAATTTTTGAGTGCTGATAAAAAAAAGTTGACGACATCGCCACCGCCCGCAAAGGCAAAACGGCAAAAGTTCACATAAAACGGCAAAAAGTTTTTCAATTATTGTAAAAAGTGTTAAAAAGCGGCGACCGAGCCAAAGAGTGAGACCAAAACATGGCCCTGACCGGGAAAGAGATAGTTAAATAGACAGAGAAAAAGACAGCGAGAGAAAGAAAGAGAGAAAGAGAGAGAGAAGTGCTAGCAAACGAGCAAGTTGCTGACTGCAATACAATCGCTAGAAGAGAAAAGGAGAACGAAGCAAAGATATCATAAAAACTTGTGTAAAACGGAGAAAACTGTTTTCAACATAAATAAATGAAAAAGAAATTAAATATAGTCTATTTTTGTAATTAATTTGTGTTGCAAGAAAATAATAATCGAAATTTAATATCGTTTTAATCAAAGCAGCGATTGAAGGCAGATCAAGTGAAGTAAAAGCGTTGAAAAGTATTTGAAAAGTGTCGCAAAGTTGACAAGCAAGCAAACAAAAATACACACATATATAAGAAATAACAATTAAAACAATACAAACAGAAAGTAAAGAAGCAGAACAAGCAAACACACAACTGAGAAGTGGCCAAAGACAACGCCAAAATGAATCCGAGGCCCGTGGGCATTGGATTCGGATGCGGCCGTAAACCACCCAACAATGCCAAGATGCGTTCCCGTTGGCCGCCACCATCAGCGGCAACAGCATCATCAGCAACATTTTTGTCACCCACACTAACAACAGCAACAGCAACAGCAACAACGACAACGGCAACGGCAATGGGAGCAGCAATAACAACAACAACAACACGATTTAGACAACAACAACAACAACAACAAGAGAAAGTACAACATCACAGGAGCAGCAATCATTGGAGCAGTACTCGCCCACAAATGAGCAACCTTTTCGTCCTTCTACTGGCATTGATAGCCATCAATAATTTGAACAGCTTCGTGACACCAGCAACAGCAACATTGCTCGGAGAGTCGAGACTACGACAGAATCCAACAGGTGCGTGTTCAACTTAAAAGATCTTTACTACTATATAAAAATTATTATGATTATAGTTTTGCTGAAACTATTTTTCGAAAGTTGATGAAACGAATTGTTCATAAGGTTCTTGAGTCTTAAATTAAATATATATTTATTATGCTAATACTAATAAAATAATAATAAAAATTTGCGAATTTCATTGAATGAAAATATCTTTATAATACAGAAAGTTCTACAAATAAAACACATATTTTGCATAGCAAAACACAACAATAAACCCATTTAGTTAAATAAGTTTAACACTGATTAGAAGTCAAAGAAATTTGTGTTTTACCTTAGTTTCCCTCTCTTTTTTGTAACTGATCTAACATTAAGCATTAGGAAACCTTTGCGAATTTCATTTCATCGGAATCCACAAAAAAAAAATTGCCAATTGCAAACGTGTCAGACAATGCGATTCAATTGATTAACATTAACATTTCACACCCCAAAAAGCAGCAGTTTGCCACCCTCCAACCCCTTATCTTGCTCTCCCCTTCGCCTTGCTTATCTTATGGGTGTGTGCGAATGTGTTGAATGTGTTGTGCTATAAATAATTTTTGTGGCTATCTACAAACATCAGAAAACAAACAACTAAAGCTTGTTCTTGTAGATTTTTTTTTATGCAATGTTTAAAAAAAAAATGCCTTAAGAATCATTAAAATACATCTTATTTATCGATATATCATGCCATAAAAATTATTCATATACATTTTACTTATCATAATTTAATTTGTTTTTTTAACCCACAAACAAAAGCTATAAGTTTTGGAATCTTTCTGTGGTGAAATGAACAAAGTAACAGAAGTAAAGAAATGAACATTTAACAGATCTTTTATTATTATTTAATTTGATCAGTTGTCATATATATACACATACACACACACACACATATATACATTTGATGTATACATAAAAATGATACAAAAAATAAACGGAGCAAATCTGATAAACTTTATACTTGATGGCAAATTGATTATGCCTTGCAAGAGTGCACAAGAAACAAGCAATAAAATTTAACTCACACACACACGCACATACACGCACACACACAGATATAAATATATATATATATATTTAGGCAAGGGATCTTTATAAGTGCGGCAAGTTTTTTTTTTTTTATTTTGTTACTTTGTTGCTCCTCTCCCTTATGATTTGGTTTGGTTGTCATTGCTGCTGTTTTATTTATTTTATTTTTATTTACTTTTTTTAGTGTTCTTTTTATTGTTGCTTGCTGCCTCGAAATTATGAATCAGGAAGTCTTAATAAGTGCAATTTCAAGTCGTTAGTCACATAGAGAGCACTCGGCACGTCTTCGGCATGTACTGTGTGTGTGTGTGTGTGTGTATGTGTGGCGAGACTGGCTACACTACATTTAGTTTAAGTATATGTACTTGCCACATACGTACGTACATACATGAGAATATATGTACATATATATATATGTATACGGGGGTGTCGTCGTCGTGTTGCAGTTGCCGTTGATTTTAATTAAGTGAAACATTTAATGTGCGCCACAGATTTGTGTTTCGCGCCCTTGATGACGGCATGGGCACGGTCGGGGTGGAATGATTGACTTGTGTTTTCGATATGTGTGTATCACGTTGGTGGGGGAAGGGTATAGTTAGTTGGTTGTATTGTCAGGGGCAACAACTGTGAAAGAGAGAAAGCATAACATGTACCGATCAAATTGCTTTAAGTGGATCTCTTAAACAAAGAACTGTTGTACATGCGCATACACAGCGAGCAAATGTGTAGAGAAATTCAAATAAAATTCAAATAAAATTTATTTGAGGTGAGTATTAACTTAGTTGCAAAGAGAACTAAAACAAAGTAATAAAAACCTAAAAAAAATAATTTTTAAAATTCAAAATGAATAAGAAAACCAGATTTAAATCAATTTCAAACCGTTTTTTGGTCCAGTTACTCAAAAAAAAACTTACTTAAGATAAATGGCTAATAAAAGTAAGGAAAATAATTGTACTTTATGTGGAAAAGCGTTTTAATTAGATGTTTGATTTTAATCCATTTATTTTGTTAGTGGAAGAATAAATTTTTATTTAAATGTTTTTTTTATATGCACAATTTTGATTAATTTTAACTCAAATTCCTTTTTTGTGATACATTATGTGAAATTGTTTACTGTGTACTTAAGTATGTGCAAGACAATCAATTGGTAAGCGCCTGATTTGAATTCTATTCATAATTATCTTAGCTTTATAGCTGACTTTTCAGTTTTGTTTCAGTTGTGTTTTGTTGTTGTTGCTTCAGCTTAACCGCTGGCTAGCCAAATGCAAGAGTCCAGAATGCATTCAGTCAGTCAGTCAGTCAGTCAGTCAGTCAGTCATGTGAGAAAACAGCTTGACAAACAACCAGTCTGCACCTTTCTCTCTCTCTCTCTCGCTCTGTCGTAACCCTTTCTGTAGTGTTTTTCTCTGCATTCTTGTTGCTGTTGTTGTTGTTGTTGTTGCTGTTGCTATTGCTGCTACTCCGGCAACAATCAAAGAGCAACACAAAGTCATTTAATGCAATTTGCTGATTGCGCTCTATGCCATTATTATAGTTGACTCGCCCTTTCCCCCCCCTTCCGCAGCAAAGCTTTCTCGCTGTACCTTTTTTGACATTTGAACAGAGGGTGTTGAACACAAACCTGCACCATGCACCATGCACCATGCGCTCCCACTCTTACTAGCCATGCGTCTCACTCTGGTACACACACACACACACACACACACAAACATGACATGTTGCATGGGTGGCTGGCGCCAAAGAGCAGCAGGCAAAAGAAGATGAAATGACTTTAATGACATTTAATAAACAGCACAACAACAACAACAAAGCACACAAAGAGAGATAGGGAGAGAGAGAGAGATAGATGGAGAGAGAAAGAGAATAACCGAGATGAGAAAAGACAATCGGATTTGTAAGCAGACAATGAGACAGTCTGGCAACCGGATTCAAATTCCAGTTTCAATATAACACAGACACAGGGGGGGGGGCAACGGCGCGGTGGAGGAATGCAACTGCTTCTGCTTCTGCTGCTGCTTTATGTTGCTGCTACTGCTGCAGCATCACTGCAGGTCGCATCAATATCAATGTGCTAGTTACAGACTGACACCCATTCAATCCAACAACAACAACAACAACAACAAAAGCAACTGCGACTGGTTTTATTCACACTATTTATGATGCTGTCTCATAATGTTGCTAACATATCTTTCATACATACGCGCACACACAGACACACACAAGCATACACACACACAAACACACTCGTATACGATGTACATACATAATCATACTTCTAGACATATAAAATGACAATTTGCTAGTCAGAAATGTCGCATAAATGTCATTCACTTTTAAATGAAACACTTTGAGAGCTCAATTTCAACTTTACCCTCAGTTTCTTCGATGTGAAGAGACATGTTAAACATCATTTTGTTGTTTATAGTATATATTCTTAAATTCCATAGAAACATAAGAAATATGCTTGATCATTTGTTGCTTTCTATGATACTTGGCTAAATGCAATAGATTTCATTAAAATTCTAGCTTTATTTAAATCGTAAAATTTGACTTCTTGTTAACTTCCGCTTATTAACTCTTCAAAAAGAGATTAAGTGAAAAAATCCAAGTGTAATTAACTAAATACACATCTACTTAAGTAGATTCGCTGAATGACTCATTGCTTTTTTTGTATAGCAACAAAATTGAAAATATTTTGTATTTTTTAAAATTTTTTCTTTCTTTTGTTTTGCGTGAAGCACTTAAAAACTAAAGAAAGCTCGACATGCTTTGATGCACACTGACAAGAAGAAGACCCTATTAATTGTGGGCGAAGGGGCGTGGCGTTGACGTTGCCACACAACTAATTTACCATAATTTAGTAAGACGTTTATTTTCTTCTTCTTCCTTGCCTTTTTTTTTTTTTTTTTTGCATGTCAACGACATTTAAACGTGTACATAAACATACATATTTAATGTTTGTAGTCATTTGTGGAGGTTCAAAAAAACCAAAGAAAAAATTAACACTTTGGGAACATGTTTTGTAGATTGAAAAGTATCGAATGTTTTTGGCTTCATGATTTTTTGGGTTCGCTTTTGAATTTTGTATTAGGTGTTAAGAACAATTTTGTATTTTCTTTCTCAATATGCATTATGTAATATGTTATATTATTATATGCTTGAAAAGCCTTTTTTGGTTTTTGGTGCCGTTTTGCCGCTTTTTGGCCTTTAATCGCCAAAGCAGCGGCAACAACGGCAGCAGCAGCAGCAGCAACGGTAACGGCAACGGCATCAACAACATAAGCAACATAAGCATCATTGCAACTGCAACAACCAAAAACCACAGCAGCATCATCAGCCAAAAGCCATCGGCATTGCCTTCAGCTTTGGCTTTTCTACTTCTTCAACACACACAAACACAAACACACACACATTGACACAAAGGCATTGGGCAGTGGGTGGCTTGGGGTTTTGCTCTTGCTGGTGACCACAAAGTTAATTGCACTGTGCATACGTATATATGCGTCTTTGTATGTGTGTGTGTGTGTGTGAGTGTGTGTGTATGTGTGTATAAGCTTTGTAGTTGCTGCCTTTTGCGACCGCTCGTCCGTTGCGGGCAAATAACTTTGCTAATACTTTGACCGAGTCAACAACTTTTATGAGAGCTTTGAGCGCAACTTTCGCTGCGGTTTTTGCAGGCTACTTACGCTACGCACACACACACACACACACACACACACAGACATATACAAGCACAGCAGTTAACATGAAACGCAAATTGCCTTTGCCAATAAATCTAGAGGAGAAGGAAACACATCTCAAAAAGATATTCAATAAATAGTTTTAGGTTTGCAAAATATTTGTTTTCTGAATGGTCAGCGATTGAAATTCAAAGTTTAAAGCAATTGCAACTTGTATGGGTGGAAAAAATCTTTAGCTTCGTTGCGAAGACTACGATTAGATTACCTGTGTGTTTGTACGTGTGTGTCAACAGCGTCGCAAAATTACAAACAGTGCAACAAGGCGGCCAAAACCAGTTTTAACTGCATTTCAAACAGCAACAATAACAACTTGCTGCATGTTCCACACACAAAGACACATATCACACACACACACACACACACACACTTATAACAAGTTGGCATCCACACACGTTGCTCTTGCACTCTGTTGCTGTTGACGTCGCTGCCGACGTTGCTGTTGACATCAGCGACGTTAAGCTTTGCGCTTCGTTGGCTCCTTGCTGCTCCGTCCCTTCCCTCCCTTCCACTACTCCACCAATTCACACTGATTGCCATTGCTCTGCTCTTGGGCTAGAGCCGGCCGGTTGCTGTTGTTGTTTGTTTGTTTGTTTGTTTCGTCTCTCTCTCTCTCTCTCTCTCTTTGTGTGTGTGTGCTTCGTATCGTTAGCTTGCTGTTTGTAGCCAACGGATTCGGTTCGTTGATGATCTGTTTGTTGTAGGTGTGTGTGTGTGTGTGTATGTGTGTATAGAGTTGTGGGATGGTGTGTGAAGTGTGGAGGGAGGGTTAGGTGAGGGGGTAATGTCAGCAATACATACATACAGACATAGGTCGACTTTGGTCACATGTTTTGCCTTTTGCTCTCTCTCTCTCTCCCTCTCTCTTTGTATCTCTGTCTCGTTCGGTCTGTCTCAGATTTCCTTTGCTCCCTTGACGTTGTCTCGTGTTGTGCTGTTCGCTTGATCGGCAAAGGTATTTTCTTGCTTTATTTTGCTTCATTGTTGTTGCTGTTGTTGTTAGTGTTGTTGTTGTTAGTTGTTGTTTGCCGTCGCTCGCTCGTTTTGCTATAAAAAATATTTTGTTTCTCGTTGTTGTTGTTGTCGGCATTTCTTTATTGCCTCTTTGTGTGCGCGTTGTGGTTGTTGTTTTTAGTTGTTTTCCGTTTTTCGTTTCGTTTCGTTTTGTTTTGCTGTTGTTGTTGTTGTTATTATTATTGTTGTTGTTCACTTCTCGTTCAGCATTCGGTGCCTGGCACCGGCGATCACCGTTTCAAGCTGCGTCAACTCAGCCAGCCAGACAGACACACAGGCAGACATACAGACAGACAGCCAGGCAGGCAGTTAGTCAAGCAACAACAACAATAACAACAACCACAAAAACCAAAACAACAATATTCACAGTGCATGTGCACCGCAAGAGACACACAAACACACCACACTTGATCAATTTGAGAGCTGGCTTGACTGAATGATACTCTGCATTAAGTACTGAAACGAATATTAACTAGTTGGCGGGGGGTTAACCTTATTCTAATGATTTAAATGAAATTTATAATGCAAAAAACGAAAAATTAATCTCTTGTTTTTTAATATTTCTTTACATGAATTGTTAATGATGTCAGATTGTCAGCGCAAAATTAATTATTTCTATACATAAGCACAATAATTGAAATGTTATTTCATACACAATTGATTTTTTAATTTTAAGTGCAGCATTCATATTTAATTTAATGACATTATTTCAATTTACGTTTAACTATGCTATTGTTGTGGATTATGCAGTTAAGTACAAATTGAATCAATCAAAATCGAGTAAAAATAAGTAAACACTCATAGAGATTTGAATACATTATTTGTTTTTTGTGTTGGATAGATAATTATTGAATTTATTTTCTCAAGATTTGCATTTATTTATTTTTATTGCTTTCAAATAATTATTTATTTAGCTCAAGCTAATGGCAACGACGAGCATTTAATTGCTGCTTTTGAAATATTTAAATACAACATTATTTTGAAACATTTTGCATGTTGAAAAAATGTATGTAAATTATTTTATTGCTCCAACATTGAGTTGAAAACTTTTCATTCGCCCCAATGTCAAATAAACTTTTGGTATATATTTTTTATATTGTTTTAACATCTGATTACAAAAATAGTTACTACTCATATTTGACATTCCTTGTGTCATGTATTTATTTTAGTTTTAAATTTCAAATAAAAACAAATTTATTTAACACAATTATTTGTATTGTTTACAGTGGTTGAAAAAACACTTTGCACTTTATTTTTGCCGTTATGGTTGTATTGCATTTTGATTGCTGTTAAAGTTTTATTTTTTTTTATTTTTTTCATTTTGACATACATAGAGATTTGAGGTTTGGATTTTGAATATCGGATTGTGTATCAGTTTGCTTGAAGCTTGAGTGTTAAATAAAATATGAATGCGAGATCAAAATGAGAGATATTATTTCAATTTAGATAATAAATACAATTTAAAACGTCAAACTGCAGTTGTGTGTCACACACAAAAGGTTAAAGCCTTACCTCGCCACAACTAAGCTGTTTTTAAGCCAAATGTCAAAATGTTTCAAAAGAAAATAAAAGCACTCACCTTAAAGTCCAGAGATTTGCATAGTTAAAGCGTACGCATCTATGCCCATTAAATATACCCTACAAAACATGAAAAAAAAAGCTGAGAAAGTAATCGTAAAACACTGATAGAACAATTACCTTTGAGTGCAAATAAATTATAATAATAAAAATGTAATACTCTACTTACCTTTAAGTCGTTCAATGTTGTCTGCCAAGCTAGTTGGAGAGTCTTTGAGGAGCTTTGTTAACATATATTTTAAGCTGCAGCTTACGTGGCGTATGCGCAATGCGTTTTTCTTACCGACAAATGCAAGTAATTTGTAATTCTGTTTTCGACTTAGGCTGACTGTGGCCAATTTATTATGTACAAACAAAAATAGATGATATTTAATATATTTCGATTTGTGTATTTGTTTCTTATACACACACACACACGCACATAAGGAATGGAAATGTGTGTGTGTGTGTTAGTTCTTATACACAATATAATTTCCTGTTTCTGTACGCATACAATCAAAGTAAAAGCAACAGGAACAAGAGTCATGCATTATAAATGTTTAAGTAGCCGCCGCACCTCCATCAACTACATCTAAATACATATATGACATACTGACTGTACATACATATACACACACACACACATATATATATATATATATAGAGATATATCATGCGTTCAATGCAAAATCACATTTCATAGACTTCGACTCAAAGTCGCAGTCAGTGAGAGAGAGAGAGAGAGAGAGAGAGATAGAAAGAGAGAGAGAAAGGGGTGAAGCGGAATAGTTTTTCATATATTATCCCTCACTTTTTTATACAATGTGTACATATATATTTAACTGGTAATTACTTTGAGCGCAGTAGATAAAACTGTCATGGCACAAAACTCTTGCTCTCTCTCTCTCTCTCTCTCTCTCTCTCTCTCTTTCCTTCTCTTTCGCTCTCTGTCACTCTCTGTGTAGCTTTTTTTTAACTCCTCTCGTACCATCAAGTGAATAAGCCATTTTCGTTCTATGCTGCGTATACGGAATATGCGCTTTAAAAACGAATATTTAATGCAATCTAACTGTGCTTTCGAATGTTGTCACCAGTCGCTGTTTGTATGTTACACTTAATTGTTTGTTTAATAATTAATCACTTACACACACACACACACACGCACACGCGAAAAGCTTGACATTGGTAACGAACACGGCCATCAGCGTCAATATCAAACTTTTGATTAGCGTCTCAGCATTCACAAAACCATTTATACATTCAAACAATGTACAAATTGTAGAAAAACAATTCACATTTCCAATATACAACTCAATATATATATATATAGTATAAACTCAATATGCTGATGAAGCGATCGAAAAAAAACGTTTTTCAACTTATATATGAACGAATGTAAATATCTGTTCACTAATAAGTAAACTTTGCATATACAAAAAATATTAAACTGAGAGAATCTCGAAAAACATCAAAATCTTTTATTTGTTCATTAAAAATAAGGTTAAAATAATTTGAAAAAAATGTATTTGTGTTTGTACGTAATATATAAATATTCTTTTTAAGCTCAAACATATTTACAATCTAATATTTGTTTGCATCAATATGATGTTTAATGTGTATCTGTAAAATATAAAAATAATCCGAATTATGAAATATTTTTGAAGAATTCTGATATAAGAATACAACTAAAACCAATAAGCGCCAAGTACAGAAAATTCGTATTTATTAATTTTATTTTTTTGCTCTCTTGGCAAATATTTTAATAGTCTTTGTCGATAATGTTAAAATAGCAAATAACATATAATAATATTCAAATTACGTTTCTATATATATTTATATATATATATATTAATTTTTTTCTTTTTGGTACTAGGCTAATAGAGGCTTTTGCTCTTGTTGTGATTATTTTGGTGCGGCTCTTTGTTGCCAATTTTTTTAGTGGCACAGACTCTCTGCATTCAATGTGAACATATTTCACACACAATAGAATTGCCACACGATTTCAGTGCTACTGCTGCAACTATAAGCTGCATGCCGCATTCTGTTGCTGTTGCTGCTGTTGCTCAACAGTATTAAGGTTTAAAATATTCTCTTTTTGGCTGTGCAAATATTTTCACAAAACGGAATTAAATCGATTTTGTTCGCTGGTTCGCCCCGCAGTTAATTTTTTTTTGGTTTTTGTTCTTCTTTTTACATACTACTATATTGGGCCTTTTGTTGTTATTGTATTTTGGCTGGCTCACTCGCTTGTGTCTATGCGTATGAGTGTGTGTGTGTGTGTTGTTATTATTTTTTAATCAATTATTAAAGTGTGCAATGAAAATGGCCCGACAAATGCATTTATTGTGAAATGGTGAAGCAATTTTAAGCAATTTCCATTCATTATCATTCATTCTCATCGTGATGCGACATTCATTTAATAATAATAAAACGAGACAACAACAGCAGCAAAAAAAAAACAAACCTGAACTAACCTAATAAGCGTTTCCGTTTTTTGTGTATAAGCTATTCCTATATATATATATATATATGTGTGGAAGCAGCTATCAATTGCATTATGAAAATTCATGCCGCACACCTGTGGCACTAAATTATACCCGCACCCCTCTCCCCCACCCCACCCAACCCCACCAACGTGCCACAGGGGACTTGCACTACGCACTATGCAATAAAATAATATGTTCTGTGTCTGGCATTTCATTTCGTTGCATGTCAATTTATTTGGCGACCATAATGCATTTATTCATCGAGACACACAAAGGCAACAAGCAAATTAATTGAATGGCACTATATATATATATATATTCCATCTTTCTTGTTTTATGTGCGCTTCTGGCAGCAATAAAACAAAAAATAACAACAAAATAACATAACACAATGACGTCGCTTGCCAGTTGGCCCGTGATTTTTTACGTGTATGTGTTTATGTGTGTGTGTGTGTGTGTGTGTGTGTGTGTAACCAAAAAGAAATACATGAACGAGCCTCCAACAACAGCTGCAACAGTCAAAGTAATATTCGCATATTTTTTTATACATTTTTACCCCCCAAAAGAAAAAAAAGTTCTCAATTGCTTTAACTAGTTTCAAAGAGCATTAACTGCTTATTGTATATGTACATATGTACGTATATTCGCAGAACAAGTTGGAATTGTTGGTAAATGCATTGCCGCTTCGGCTTTGTTGCAAAAAAGCTTTCAACATTCACCAAAAACAAAAACAAAAAAAAAACTGAGCTTAAATGTAATATTGAATTAGTAGCGTTGACTGATTGCTTTTTCCCCGCACTCAAAAAACACGGTAAAGGGCACAAAGTGGACTCTGGTCTTGTCGCATATCAACTGTAAATTGTTGATGGAGCTCACATTGCAACATTGCAACATTGCAACAAGAAATCGATTGGCCATAAAAGTCATATCAGGAACACAACTGACTGAAAAAATGCAATCAGCTTATTATTATTTTGTTTAAGTGCACTTCAAGTAAAAGTCGAAGATTATGTTTTATTGAAAATGCAATGAAATGGAATTTTAAAATTCTGATTTTTCGTTGAAAATCTACAACAAATTTGAAAAACTTTCACATTTATTCATTTAAATCAAAATACTGTGAAATGCACTTTCCTCTCTCTCTCTCTCTCTCTCTCTCACTCTCTCTTACTCTCTCTCTCTCTTTTGTATGTACAGCCAACCAATTGTGCAATAGAATAATGCAAATAGTTAGATTTAGTGTAAATTGCATAAAGCAAATGCTTTAAATTGCTTTTGAACAACGCCAACGCACGCCTTGCTGCCTGTTTGGCATGTTCGAATCCATAATTGGAGTAGTTGGCCAGCAACTACTGCAATATTTAAGCATACACTTATTTAGGCCCAGTTATGTGTATCTGGATTTGACCGTCAATGGTCTAAAGTTGTCAGCGGCATTTGCACATAAAACCGGAACACCACAACAAGCTTAAAGACCACACACATAATAAGCTTATACATATATTTATGCGGGTGTGTGTGTGTGTGTGTGTGAATCTTAAAACTTGTGGTGATGGCAGCGAAGTAAGCAATAACGAACAGGCTTGAACCCTGATTAAATACCAGAATTAGAAGCAGTTAAGTTGCAGTCATCGTCTTTTTTAACAGAAATGCATTCAATTTTTATAACACACACGCACACGAATTTTACCCTTTGCCAAACATTAAACATTAATCAAATAGTTGATAATTATCTTGTGTCGACTGCTAAGCAATAATATCCCTTTTGGACTTTGTGTTTCTGCATCAGAACTTTACATGGAAGAATAAATATGAGTCTTCTGTACATTTTGTGGCTTAAAACTTTATTTGGCTGCAGTTATTACAAAGTTATTCAAATGTTTCAAGCAATAAACTATTTGGATACGGAAATGGAAATCGAACTGAAATCAAATCAAATCAAATCAAATCAAATCGAATCGAATAAGTTTCAATTGCCTTCAGGGTACGTCTGACTTTGAAATATATTTGCTACACTGCAAAGCAATTCATTTGCATTCTGTTAGCTGTTAAGCTGTCATATTTACTTACTTTGTTGTAATGCGCAAATAGCAACGCTACAAATACTCATACGCAACGTTGACAGGCGAGAAAAACAATGCGCAGGGATAAATGTGGACGTTATTGTTGTTGCTGCTACTGATGCTGCTGCTTCTGCTAGTGTTGTTGACACCCGCTTATAATTTGTGGCAGATGAGAGGCTGTCAGTTAGCGACATTGCAGCAGAGAGAGTCAACTTGCCTCAACAACAACAACTGGCGACACCTTTCATATCGCCTTTTGTCAGTGTCATTTTTCTCAAATACGCGGAAATTGCACAAAAGAAGATACAAGAATTAGATTTTATACAAAACTTTTTAATCACTTGCATTCAATTTTTGTTTCGTATTGTTGTTGTTCCGTTGCTTTTCAAAAATGGCTGCCAAGCTTATGTGAAAAGTTTGTCAGTGTGATTTGAACGGATTTTGCTCCTTATAAAAACTTTCTGTTTGATGTTAACGAACAAGCAAAAAAGCTTAACACTAACGATAATCCCAATATTGAATAACAATCGATGCAAGCACAAACTAATCTCAAGTATATATCGCTTGTCTAAAGGTGATATTTATTGCTTGTTAAACTGTCTCATTTTGTGAAGCTTAAGCACAAGTTTCGCATTGTTGAAGGCGCTGCAACTGTGTCAAGACATTTCAACTGAGGCGAGAGCACATAAATAATTGCCAGATGCCGGGCTTATCATAGCTCTGTGTCATATTTAATGAAAACTGTGGCATGATTCCAAAGCTAACTTGAGTTATGAACAAATGTTAATTCGCTAATGGCTAATGGGAATTAAAACATTCATGATCGTTAGGAAAATTCAGCTTTTATGTTTTAAGGTTTTTGCTAAGTTTTCTTACAAGCAAAATGCACAAATTAGAGAAAACTGCATGGTATTTGCAGTTATATCACGTATACGTATAATTATCAGCGGCTTAACTTTGTATTGAGATTTTTGTTGCAATGGAATTTTAATTAAGTTTGTTACTTAAAAACAAGTGTCATGGCATCCATACAATAACAAAATTATAAACATAATTAATTTGCTAACATTTTAGTTTAATTAAAATATTTCAACATGTCGTTACGATAACGATAAAGATCTCTTTTGTAGGGTATTTATGTTGTGTGTGAACAGAAACGGTTTGTTTTTAAACTCTTCTCTCTCTTTCTCTCGCTCATTGGTTTTTTTTTTGGTGTCATGGCATCCATACAATAACAAAATTATAAACATAATTAATTTGCTAACATTTTAGTTTAATTAAAATATTTCAACATGTCGTTACGATAACGATAAAGATCTCTTTTGTAGGGTATTTATGTTGTGTGTGAACAGAAACGGTTTGTTTTTAAACTCTTCTCTCTCTTTCTCTCGCTCATTGGTTTTTTTTTTTGGCCATGAGATTTTTAATGTTGGTTCCTGCCTCGATTCACTCGCCCTCGCTTGAACAGTTACTTTACCTAACAACCAATTCTATTTTTGTTTTGCTGGAAAACACTTATAAATTAACTTTTTTTCTTCTTCTTCTTCTTTGTTCCCATTGTCGTGACATTTGTTGTTGTTGTTGTTGTTGTTGCTGCCGAGATTTTTATGGCACTGGCAGCTGCAGCTGCTGACCGGCTGACCAGCTGGATGCCGTACTCCTCATTAAGGTCCACTCACAGTGCAGACTGCTCACAAAAATGTCCACTCGAATGGCGTTTAGCGCGCAATTATGAGTTCGTTTTGTTGCTTGTTTGCTGCTGCTGCTGCTGTTGCTGCTACGTGCAACCAACTGCCCCATTTACCGCCAAATGAAGGAAAAATGTCAGCGTGAAAAGCGAAAAAAGAAAAACAAAAAAAAAACGCAAAAACAAATAGAGATAGAGATAGGAAAGAAAGATTCTCGCTTTAATTGGTGTGTGGCTCAGTTTATATTTAATTGTTGTTGCTGTCCACTTAAACTTTAAAGAGATGGAAAGGCGAGATCTGGATAAGAGGGTTGAGATCTCAGCGTATAAGTTAAGGTAAGGTTAGATTAGGTAAGGGTATTTGCCGAGTGGCAGAAGGTTTGAATGGTTGGGTTTGGCATTCTGTCTGCCACGCCGTAGGCATTGGCGCGTAAAAAAGCTGACTTAATGACTCTGCATCTGAGTACGAAAGAGCACCAAAAAAAAAAAAAAACAAGCTAAAAAAATAATAGAAAAAAAACTCCAACGCCGAAATACACATACAGCAAAGAGAGAGAGGAAGAGAGAAACAAATTAAAAATGGCTTTTAAACTCAAATGAAATTTATGTTGAAACTTGCTGCTTGGGCTGCTTAGTGCTTCATTTGTGTGCGTGTGCAACAGTGAGAGTGAAAGAGAGGGGGGAGGAAGCGAGAGAGAAAAGCGATGTGGCTGCTGCTTACATTTTAATGACGCCTGGCTCACTTTTCACTTTTCACACTCTCCAAATGTCAACCAAGAATGGACGCTGCTTCCGCCAAACAATTTCTCATTTCTCCGTCCGCCGTTCTTAAGCTGTGAAAAATTGTTTACTGACATTGACGAAGATTCCAATTCGTATTCCATGTATTTCACGTATATTCCAATATGCCTATTGTGTGTTTGACCTTTTCAACTCAACTCGACTCGAATCGACTCGACTTTAACTGCCATTGTCATTAAACGTCGAGAGCGAAAAGTCATTTTGTTGGCCCAAATGTAATCAACAATCGCACTGGGCTATTCCATTTGTTAATTGATTAACATCTCTCTTTCCATTTACATGCAATATATATATATATTTTTAGAATTCTAACTCATTGCGAATTCAAGTTTTATAACTCATCCTCTCGTATCTAACTGACATATCAATTATATATAGATAAACTATTGCTTGTGTTAATATATACAAAATGAATAGAAAAAAAAAAATATATATATATAGAGACACTGGTTTCGCTTGGCAACTGTCATCGCAGTTGATCGTTTTCGAATTGATATTCATTGACAGCAGCTCTGGTATATACATATATGTATATATATAATAATATTTGTATATATGGAAGTGCAGTTGTGCCCGTTATAAGTCGATCCGATCTGAGGTTCAACTCAATTAACGAAGAGAAAGATCAAAAATGAATTAAACGAAATACAAGGGATAATCAGATGGCTTCAGATGGCAGTTCCAATAGCTTGATTTGATCGTTTGAAAATTGAATACCTAATCGATAGGTGTAACAAATTTTGGATATATTTCGAGGATTCGATTACATTAACATTGTCTAATCACTGTTTATACAAACTGCACAAATTCATTTGGCATTATTATATATGCAGCGACATGGTTGAGTGAAGAATAACAACAAACACACACAAATCTGTCTGTTGTGGACTTTCGGTTCTGAGTACTTAGTGCCAAAAACAATAATAACAACTACACAAACACACAGATAGAGCATAAATGTTCAATTTGGCAGCAACAAGCGAAAATAACAACAACAACAACAAGAACAAAACACGCGCGCACAAACGGCAACAGCTGCAACATGTGCAACATGGCGCATACGTAATCACTATTGACCAACTGATTGTCCAATCTATCCATCTGTCTGAATGTTAGTTTTGTTTGTGCTTCGATTCTGATTGACTACATGACCAACTGTATGTGACCAAGAGCAGGGCCATTGCCACGCCCCCACACTCCCACACCACATTCATTTCTGCACCCGCTGACTGACGACAGCGACCCTTTTAATTAAACACCAGCCGCAGATCTGCCACTGAAATAAAATCAAATCGCTAGCAACGAGTATTAGCGGTGGATGGAAAGGGCTGCCTGATAGGGGATCAAGGGTGGAGAGGAGTGGGTGGTAAAGTGGTGGAGTCGCATGTTGCTAACTGCCAGTGACAGCTGCAAAGACGAATGTTTTGGGGGGGCGACGCATTGTGTATGCATATTGTGTAACGCCTATTAATTAGGCTAACAAAATGAGATTGGCCTGTGGGCGTTTTGACCCGCCAATGTTTATAACTGCCCGCTTAACCGTTTTGGCCGCCAATTGTTTTGCCCAACTTCACATACCATAAAGTACAATATAAGAATCAAAAATAAAAATTAAAAAATTGTTCGTTTTGGCAAAGAGTTTTGAACATTTGACTATTTGTTATGGTAGTTGCAGTTGGTTTGTTAGCTTGTTGCAATGCTTTCCTAACTTTGGGGGCTGTTCAACCCCAATTGACCACAAATAACAGCTGGTGCGTGACATTGCAATTGTTATCGTCAGTCAGTCAATCAGTCAGTCAGTCAGTCAGTCAGCCAATGCTGTGTGTCGAGTTGCGAATGGTAACAAATACCATTTAACCATTAAATATGCCCACATCAATGTATTAATGCATTGAATGAACTTCAACTGCATGCATTTCAATAACGTTTTGTCTAACCAACCTCCTTTCCTTAACGAATTATTAGCTTTTTTTGGCTTGAGTTTGTGCTGTTAAGCCAAACTGATCCAGATACAAATGTATATGTTTAAATGCTGTTCAATCTTTTAGCTTGCTGAATTGTTAAATTTTGTTGTGTTTTATTTTCTTTTACAAAGACGAAAAGATGAGATAATCTTCAGCAGCTTTACATTGGGGAGTCTTTTAAAACTATTTTATATTTTTTTGCCTATTTTTGTTTTTGTTTTTTTGTTACTTTATTTTACTTTGGCTTATGGTTTGTTCAAAACGTTTTCAGATTAAATAAGTAAGCTCTGTAAGCTGTCCGTTGATAAAGGCTTTACTGTATCTATTGTCTGTATGTGTGTGTGTGTGTGTGTGTGTGTGTGTGTGTGCGCGTGTGTTTGTTTATGTTTTTTCCGTTGCGCATATTAAAAATTGTGTTTGATGTTTAATAATAAAATGTTCTCATAGTTAAATATTTCAGAACTTTTTAAAGTGTTCAATAAATTGGAATCATGTATTAATATTTTCGAGTACGATTCATTCTTTTATCACCTTTGTTGTCTAGTCACGCACACGATATTACGTGTTTGTGTGTGTGTGTGTGTTTATGTTAATGTTTTATGCGTGCGATTTTCGTGTTAATAATAATTGACATGATCATTGATAGTTGTTGTTATTGTTGTTTGCTCTATTTAGGTTAAAATGCTTTACCATGAACCCCTCCCCCCCCTCGCTTCCACCAAAAGCGGGTCATTACACTTATTGACCACTTTATTTGTTAAATACAAATATTATACGCACAAAGTTTATTAATTTACAAATTGCTATACTTAACAGCACGAACACAGAGAGTAAGAGTGAGAGTGAAAGAGAGAGAGAGAGAGAGAAAGAAGAGGCGTGCTTGCTGCCAACTAAAACACAATTTACTGCGTATATATATATATACATATAGACTGCATATTTATATACGAAATATTTGGCATAATTTGAAAATTTACCAAAATGTTTATTATTGCAGTCGGAAAAAAGGTCAGGGCGGGGCGAAGGCACAAACCAAACTCATTTATAAACAAGTCTTAGTGTGTGTGTGTGTGTGTGTGTGTGTGTGTGCGTGTGTGTGGCTAAAACATGAACGTTTTCATTAAGCTGTTGGTTTGGTTCTGGCTAATTTTTGCCCTAAACCCCAATTGAAACTTTGTTGCTCTTCAACAATTGATGTTTACTCGTTGCTTGCTTGAGGCATGCAACATTTCATTAGCCTTTTTTGATAGGGGGCAAGGGTATTCTTTTTAAACTGACCAAGTAGTAAGGCGACCTGTGGTACCTCCGAAAAAAGATGGATATTTTTTGTATTTTTTTTTAAAATGAAAGCGTAACTCAATTATTTGAGTGCACCTCGACTAATTGAATCGCCATTCGGCGTACCACCCCCCCCCCCCTGTCATTCCCTTGCCCCATCAGTCGCTCGGTTTGCCTAACAGACTTCACTGATAGCTCAATAAAAAAAACAAGGGGGAGGTGGAAGAGGTGGAGTAGCTGCTGCTTCTGCTTCTCTCTACAATTAAATTATCGAAGTCGAATGTCAGTGAAGTAACCCCTCCCTCCCTTCCACGATGCCTACCTCACTTCCCAACACAGCAGGCATTGTATGGAAATACAATTAAAAATCAAAGAAGTGTATGTGTGTTTGTGTGTGTGTGTGTGTGCAGGCGTGCAGGCGAGAGAGAAAAAACTGAAAGAAATAAGGAAATAAAGCTCTTACTCGATACGATACGAAAAACTGAAAATTGAAAAGTCATAGTTGAAATGCTGGACAGTCAGTCCCGAAAGGGACTAGACTGGATGGGGATGGTTAAGGGATGGAAGACAAGGGACGAGGCAGGCAGTTATGTGTTCATTAGGAGCGTCAATCAACGCTTGCAAATGGTCCAAAACGGAACAACAACGGCTAATAGCAGCAACAACAACGAATGACAGACAGACAGACAGACCGAACGACCGACCGACCGATAGCAACACTCGGCATGAATGCTCTCTCCAACTGTGATTGACTCGATACTTTTTTGTACTTTTGTAATATCAATGTGTATGTGTGTGTGTGTGTGTGGCAGAGACTCGCAACAACCTGAAAGCTTTACAGTTTTAATTAACAAGCCAAAAAGCTACAAAGGTTTCAGAGTATTGACCAAATCCGATTGTAATTACACACAGCCGGATAATATCGATAGCTTTCCCAAAAATAATGTGTGTGAGTGTGTGTATGTGTGTGTGTGAATAGCTTAAATAAACTAAAGCACAATTTGAAAACGAATACATTTAGTCAACTTCTTAGAAGTAAATGTTAGAAAGTAGAAATAAGCAAATATAAAAAAAAGATTTTGATGTGCTTTTTTCAACCAATAAAACTTTTAGCGGCTTAAATAACTAAATGCAAATAATTAAATATTTACAATGTCCATTGAAATTTCACTCTCTCTCTGTTGGGTTCCTTAAATGTTTGGTTAGCAAACCTAATTGCTGCTAATCTATTTAATTAATGACAGAAACTAAACTCAAACCTAGTCTTTTTTTTTTGGTTTTTGGATGGCAGTGTTGTATTTTTGAACAAGCTCTCAATAAATTTAATTGACACATTCAATTGTGCGTGTGTGTGTATGTGTGTATGAAAATGTTGAAACTTAAATGCCTCTCTTGTGATAATGTGTGTGTGTGCCGGGAGGGTGTTGTGTTTGCTCAGGTGTGTGTGTAAATATTTAAGTGTTGTCGTTGTAGTCGCCGTCGCCGTCGTTGTCGTCTGTTTGGCAATTGGTTCTTAGACAACGAAGATAAACAGAGCAAAAGAGATAGCGAGATAAAGAGAGAGAGAGAGTGAGAGAGATTGAGAGAGAGGGGGTATCAATGACTTGCGGCCACGGCTCAATAAACATAGCAAAGGGTGGCACAGGGACGAGGGGTGATTGGGTAATCAGGCGGCGCGGGGTATTCAACTGTGCAGCTGGTGGCTTTTGCGGTTTTCGTTTGCTTATTTAAGTGCCTGATGTTTAGATGCAACAGCAAGAACGTTAGCATGAACTTATAGATGGAGAAGATGGAGAGGGAGACGGAGAGGGTTCGGAAGGATGGGCCATAAAATAAATCTGGCAAGAGGCACTTTTGAATGCAAGGCAAAATAGAAGGGAAGTGGCCAGAAGTTTGGCCAAAAACTGCTGCTGCTGCTTGCCAAGATTTAAGCCAAATGCATTGCCATTCAAATTGGCCAACAACACAAACAGTACAATAAGACATAAATTTACACACACACACACACTATTTACATATTATACATATGTATTTAAGCATAAGCAAATATATATATATATACAAAATAAAATAAGTTTTGTCATCGTTGACTTTGAAAACAAATTGCAATTTGATGTCAAATGTTTGTGGCAAGTGGGAGAAAATTGTAAAATGTTGCAAATGGATTAGTAAATGAGTAAATGAGCTAAATAAACATAATTATCAACAATAACAACAGCAACAACAACATCAAACAGCAGTCAGCAATTTGTATAGTCAAAGAGCATCATTTCAATTAACAAAATCATTGCGGCCAATTAGAGAAAGCAAACAAATAGCAACAGCAACAACAACAACAACAACAACAACAATCTGTAAATGTCGTGTAATTCAAGAAATTGTTTGCTCCCTCTCTCTCTCTCACTTGCACTCTCGCCATCATAACCCTTGCCGCCACCCCACCACCTTTTATCCAATGAACAAGCCAGCAATCGTGAACTCTTTCAACAATTTCATTAATGAAGCCGGCAGCGACGCGCGACGCTCAAAATAAATTATGTTAAATGCAAAAATTATTTTGCTTGTGCCAGCAGACAAGTTGACTTTTACCCACTTGCATCTGTATCTGTATATGTATCTGTATCTGTATCTGTATATGTATATGTATATGTATCTGTATATGTATATGTATATGTATATGTATATGTATATGTATATGTATATGTATATGTATATGTATATGTATATGTATATGTATATGTATCTTTATCTTTATCTGAAAATGTATCTGTATCTGTATCTGTATCGGTATCTGTATCTGTATCTGTATCTGTATCTGTATCTGTATCGGTATCTGTATCTGTATCAGTATCTGTATCTGTATCTGTATCTGTAGCCGTCTCTCAAGCTGTTGCTGTAAGCGTAAACGAGTATATTATTGATTCTTATGCATCTGTTTTCAGTCTTCGATCAGTACTAACCCTCAACAACTTAATCCAATAACTACAATGTTTAAATTGTGCTAACATAGTCATATCTAACGTGCACAGTGCAACCAAATGTTATACTAATATCAATTAATAAAACCCACTGTGCTTAAGTGTCGACTGCTGTACTTGAAGTGAAATTCAAGTGCAACAAACAACTGTGAGCGGGAAGTGAGAAGAGAAAGCACGGCAAGAATATATATATACACTTTGCTACAAAAAGCTTGAAGCATATTCAAAACAAATATGGCTATTATTAAAAAGCCATTAAAAATCTGTTTCAAACTGCTGGCATTTTAAAAGTTCTGCTTGTTGTTACAACGTTTCAATGTAGTAGTGTAGAAAAAGTGTCGACTGAAGCAGAAGAAGAAGAAGAAGAAGAAGAAGAAGAAGAAGAAGAGACCCGCCGTTAAACCGTTGAAGCAGAGGCAGCAATCGACAGCGAACCAAAATATACAACGGATGACAACTGATGCTGGCGGTGGCGACGGCGACCAATGCGGTTTGTGAGGCATTGAAACCAATTAACGAACAATCAACTCCGGGCAACCGCAAAATTCAAAATGTTCAGCCAGTGGCCAGTGGCCAGTGGCCTGCGGCAGCTATATACATATTAACACAGATATATACACAGCACGCATACACATATATATATGCGTATATATGTGTTAAGTAAGCACATATCGTAGTAGATGAGCAGACCAAATATATATATGTATATATATATATATTTATATGTATGAAGTAGGTATGCATATAATTTGAAATAAAATGTGCACAATTTATGCTTGCCACTCGAAATGAGAAAGTTTTACAAGCACATTAAGTATGTGGCAATAATATGTGTATGAACCATATGTAATTTATATATATATATGTGTGTGTGTTTCAACTCTTGGACATTTTAAATCTCTGCGCGACAAGCGTGTGCAAATTGTTCCAGCATTCAGCCTTACCCTACAAACATTTAAAGTATTGTGGAACAAATGTTCAAAATGTCTCTAATTAAAGCAAACTTGTAACACAATACTTGTTGTTGTTGTATGACAACATTATGGTATGGAAAATGTTGGCAATTCTCTTTAGAGAGAGATTAAGTTAAAAATGTTCGTTTAATCTATTGCCACTGTGGCAGAAGCGTATTTAAGCTTCATTATTTTGCCTCTTTTAATATTTATTAATTTGATTTTTTTGCGCTCTTTGTGGCGATTTATGCAAACAATTAAAGATAATTTTTTTATAATGCAGCTTGCAATTTCAGCGAAAAACGAATAAGAAGCAACAAATAAAATAATAAACATTTTAATTAAAATACAATAACATTAATATGCATTGTACAAGATATTGTTATTGTTATTGCAAGCTGGCAATAAATCATTTAATACAAATGTAAAATCAAATTAAATTCAATTGTGCACGAATTGAATTAACAACAACAACAACAACAGCAACTAGCGACAAATAAAAAATATCCCGATTATAAAACAATAATAATAATAATAAGCAATAATAAAATGCAATAAGCTGCAATTAACCAGAATCAATGACATCTGGAAACAAACTAAACAAACACAGCATAAACACTAAACACAAACCGTAGAAGAAACAAGTAAGAAGGCTCTAGTCGAGAAATCCCGACTAGACGATACCCTGATCCCTATACTTTACGCGTACAGTCAGTGTTTGCAAGTATATGTGTTTGTATGTACGCACATACTGCATACACAACTTCAATGTCCCATATGTCCGGTGTTTCTTAGCCGATTTTAATAAAAATTTCACAGATTGTCATTATTTTGTTCATTACTTCAAATGCCATCTCAAAGTTTTCAAAGTTCAAGATTTTGTTGTTATCGATCCCATGTGTATATCGAAAACGGGATGAGTTATCGAAAATCAAAAACAAACTTGTACTGCCTAGGGATTAGGCGAGCTTAAGTTCGAAATCTGGAGTCTCTAGCTCTTATAGTCTCTGAGATCGGTTGGCTCATACATACGGACAGACAGACAGACAGACGGACAGACGGACAGACGGACGGACAGACGGACATGGCTATATCGACTCAGCTGTTGATGCTGATCAAGAATATATATACTTTATAAGGTCGGAGATGCTTCCTTCTGCCTGTTACATACTTTTGCACAAAACCATTATACCCTTTTTTCCCATTTTTAATGGGATCAGGGTATAAAAAGTGTAATGAGAAATGAGCTTTTAATTGATTTAAGTGTGAATTGTGAATTTATTTAGAGTAGCGAGTTGGTCATATTTACTATTGTTACACAAACTATAATATTTATTCATAATTATTATTTATTAATTGATAATAAAAATGGCAGAGACTGTAAAAAAAATGCTTGCATATGACAGCTATATGATAGAGTTGGGCAATCTGCACGATTTGGCCAAAACTGCAACCAAAAAGATATGACCTTGGCCAATGTTTCAGCTCGATAGACTGATCGAAGGATATGGTTATATCGACTCTGTTAGCGATGCTGATCACGAACACATATACATATATACGGTATCGGATATTCTTTCGTCTATGCGTAACACATATCGAAAACAAATTTCAATACCTTTTCACAGATGCCTTTTTGTCCCGGCCAATTAAGTTTGCCAAAGTCAAACAAAAGTGTGAAGCGCATTCAGCTTGTAATTATATTTAAATGAAACTAATAACAAGGGTTGTGCGTTGAGAAGGGGTTCGAGAAGGGGTTGGGTGATGTTGATGTGATTAAACTATTCAAGCATCGTTGCACATAGAATGAGATATTCAAAACGAATGTGATTTAAAAAAAAAAGGAAAGAGAGAATGAGCAAAAAAAGAAAGAGACACACAGCAGCTAACACATCGAAACCATTCAAGTGCAGGTCACAAAATTTAGTTGCAAAAACAAAAGGAGAGAGAAAAAAATAAAACCATATGAAAGAAAAATCTAAGCAGTGAAAAAGTAATTCAAGCTTTCAAATAGGTACAACAACAACAGCAACAACAACAACAAACGAAAGAACGAACGAAAAATGTGTGAATGAACCGCGACGCGGGCGTTGGCAACAACTGAAACAGCGTCAGTGGCAACAGCGACGTCGACAGCACTTGGCGGTCATTGTTCCAATTTCTAACCTTTTTTTTTTTTTTTTATATATATATACATTTTTTGTGTTCAACTCTGGCTCTATGCACACGTATGTCTGTGTGTGTGTGTGTGTGTGGAAGAGATTTTTTCAAGTGTTGTTGTTAATTTGTTTGGCAGTGGCGCGCATTTTTCACAGATACACACACACACACACACACACACGTACCCATAAACCCATACACTTAAGAGAAATGCCGACACCGTGCTTGTGTGTGTGTGTGTGGATGGTAAAATAATAATGGGACAAAAAAAAACCGGCTACAGCAGCGACCAGCCCCGGCTCCCCCCCTCCCCCCCACCTCCTCAAACGGCTGCTAAATGTCTAACCAGTTGTGTCTATGAGCCAAGCGGTTGTTGTTCTTGGTGTTTCTGCTATTTTATGACTCTGGTTTGGTGTTGTGCATAGAAGCCTGAAGCAGCCACAACACCAACAACAACAACAACAACAATCACTGCCACAAAATACAGCAGTTTAAACATTTGTATTCGTGCCTGTGGCTCACATGTCAGGTTGACCAGCCAACAACAACAACAACAACCAGGAAAAAAAAAAGGTTTAAAGTGGCAACAACATGTTGAAGAAAATGCACAAAACGAGAGAAATGGCAATGTACTCAACCCATATGACTTATGCACGAGTAAAATAATATAACTAAATGCCAAAAAGCGTTGCAAGAGGAAGAAGTAAGTCGAAAAATAAAATCACTGCTAAGCACATAACAATTGAGCACAGAATCAAGCTCTAACTGGACTAAAAATATACTCTGCGTCTCTAAGTAATATTTGTTTAAAGTTTTATGGTATTTTTGGTCAAGTTTTACTCAGTTATAGCAAAAACACTAGTTGATTTTAGTAAAGACTTTGAATAATAATTCACTATTTGGTCATATGGGAACAGAGTATAAAAGCTAAAAAGGTAAAAAGGCAAATAGAAAGTTGCACAGCTTAAGCTTAAGCCTTGTTAACTTAAACACTTAATTGTACTTTAAAGTTGTGTATTGAACAAGTCAGTAAAATAAGCGATGAACCAATATTAACCAACTACTACAACAGGTTTTGGGTATTGGATCGTTATAAGATTTGTCAAAATTCGTAGCATTTACATATTTCAAACATAACAATAACTTCTTTTCACGTAGTCAAAAACCTTTTTGTTATTAACTTCAATAAGTTCAATTGTAATGAATGAATCCAAGCGATGTAACGACTTAACTTTCATTGCCGAAGAAAAGTTTCTACATTTTTGTATCTGTTTCCATTCTCAATTTGTTTGTGTTAAAAGCCAAGTGCTAAGCTGCTACATATTAAATAGAATACTACAATCGATAGATATTGCTTCACAAGCTCCAAAATACAAATAGACTTAAGATGTGTGTGTGTGTGTGTGCAGAACGGAGATAAATAGCGCTAAAGATATTTGGATACATTTGCAGAGTCATGCTCTTGCTATCCAGTTTTGTTCAGTCCTTACTATAAAGCCGGCAGTTTAACGCACACACACACACACTACTACTACTACTACTTATACTACATAGATATTGACAGCTGGCGTAGGTCTACAATGAACAGCAGCAGCAGCAGCAGCAAAAGGGAAGCAGAAAACTGGGCTACAACATAAAAACTAAGTGGTAGAAAATGCGTCAAAAATGCTTGTAGTATAACACCAGTAACAACAACAACAACACCAACAACAACAACAGAAGCCGGCAACAACAATGAAAATACATAACATTCTGTTTCGGCTAGACAACAATAACAAAATGAGAAAAAAATAAACATATGAATATGTATGCGTGCGTGTGCGTGTGCTTGCGTGTGTGTGTGTGTGTGTGTGTGTGTGTTGTGTGCATTGAATGAAATTGAAGCTGGAGCATAATTGAGCGCAAAAATTGTTTTTTCTTTTTTTTTTTTTCAACATAAAGCACATAAAAATGTTATTAATTACTCAAAGCGATAAAAAATAATGAAAGTCGAAATGAAACATAAAAGCCACTAACAAATAGATTTTTCGTAACCATAAAATGAAAATACAATTTGTTTCGCTATTAGTTGTGGTTGATGAACAGTTGTGGCCAGTGTTCACTGTAGGTACGCCAAGATTAGCATTTTATGTATAAGCTTAAAGACTTTTTGGGAATAGTACAATAAACAAACACATTAACTTGTCTATAAAATACTTGATTACGAGAACTGTATTAAGTTTATTATTGTCGTTAGCATAAATTAAAACAAACGACTAGACGATACCCTGAACCATATACTTGTGTACGTGTGTGTGTGTGTGTATACGCGCATACTGCATACTGCACACTCAACTTCAATGTTGCATATATCCGATGTTTCTTAACCGATTTCAATAAAACAGATTGTCATTAATTTGCTTATTCATTCCAATGTCTTCTCAAAGTTTTCCAAATTCAAGATTTTGTCGTTATTGATCCCATGTGTATATCGAAAACGGGAAGAATTAGGATTAGGCGAGCTGAAGTTCCAAATCTGGAGTCTATAGCTTTTATAGTCTCTGAGATCGACACAGCACATAACCATTATACCCTTTTTACCCATTTTTAATGGGTTCAGGGTATAAAAATATACATATTTTAAATGACATGTTTTAAATAATCGTTTGTATATTTATGCATATTTGTTTATGTTTATTAGTTAGTTTAAATATTTGATGGCATTTATTCATTGCTCTCTACTTAAATAAATGCTTCTGGCTAAAAACAAATGTTAAAAGCATGCTTTTCTGATAGTTTTTTTTTTTTTAAACATTCAAAGCTATATAATAGTAAATGCTAGCAAGAAAGTAGAGCAAAGAATGTGCAAATGCATTATAAATGATATTAGTGAGCACATAAAAATTAAAACAAAGTTTGGCTTGCACTTTGAATAAAGGACACAACATGAAAACGTAAAATGTTAAAGAATTTATGAACATTTAAAGTACAAACATACATCTGTACTAGTGGTATATATGTATGTATGTATATATATTATTTTGAATTATGGCTGAGTGCTGCTTGTATTTTGATTGCTTACCGTACGAGACCTTGTATAAATATTTATGTGAAAAATCAAATGAATATCAAAGGCAAAATCTATAGAAAGAAAAAAATAACCCCACTCAAAACCCAAAACTCCCTCATAAACAATTTTATTTATGTGTATTTCGTTGTAAATATTTTTAACTCTTTTTTTTGTGTCTTTCATTCAATTTTTTTTGTTTTTGTTTTGTTTTGTTTGTTTTGTTTTACTGTTTTAGAATGTAAAGCAAATATTTGTGCAAATTATTTGCGCACAAGCTGTGCGCAACATGAGCAAGTTTTAGCCAAGTCCACGTCATGGCCACAGCATCGCGTGCCTTTTGCTCTATTGCATTCAATTCAACCAAAACACACACACATGCACACACGCAGACGTTCATACACACATTATCATCACAGCGCAGTTCGTTCAACTTTTCTTCACACCATAGCGTCAAAACGCGTGTTACTCCCGCCTTGCCCTACCCCTTCTGTGTCTTGCACTTAACGTCTTTTGGTTTTAAAGTGTCAATTTTTGTTTCAACTTTTTTTTATCAGCTTCCCTTCCCCTCCCCCCCCCCTCTTGTCGCCTTGCGGATATATACGTACGTATCTATGTATGCACAGCTTTTGATTTGATGTTCATATACGCTAATTCAAATAGATTAATGTGCACCATTTGACATATAAATCTCCCCTACCAAACCTAACTCGCTTTCACCCAGCACCCAATGGGCTTTTGTGTGTGTGTGTGTTTTGTTTATTTATTCCTGGACATGTCGCTAAATGGGTTTTCTTGCTTGCTCAGAAATCAGATCATGGCCAATAAATCAACACTCAATTCGATTTGTGTGCGCCAGGCAAATTGATTTGCCAGCCAAACATAACAGAGCCGAACTTTTCCTTTGACTCAAAATGGTTGCGTTGCCTGTGCTCGAAACGTCGAAACGAGAAGGACGGATGTGTGTTTGTGAATATTTGTACACACATATATTCAGTTTCCGCTGTTGTCCATATCAATTGATGATAATTTTGTTTTTATAGATAAAAGTCATTGACAGCTGCAACAGCAGCAGCAGCAGCATCCACGATGATAAACAAGACGAACATCATGTAAATAACTAGTAGAAAACAGGCTTTTTGTAAATTGGCAGGCGTCGAAACGAGTTGCAACGGAAATTGTTAATTTTCTGCACAGCTTTAATAATATACACATACATACTTAGATAGATAGATATATGGTAAGGCAGGCTGGCAGCTGGAGGCACAGGAGCTGCCTGAATGCAGTTTAACTGGAGTCGAACTGTGTCATACACACGCTGTGGTAGCAAGTGCAAACAGCAGCGGCTTAAGCGATAACCTGAATTGGTTGCCTTGCAGTTAGAAATCACGTATACGCCCTGTTAGCAGCATTCCAAACACGCCTCGATCAATGAGCAAGGCGAAACGATACAGCTATTAGATTATTAGTTAGTATACACTCTTGTGTTTGACTAACAGATACCCTGTTACCTAAGGCATATCAATTCATTCGCACAGCATTTAAATTTCTTTCAAAAGATCAAATTCAATGTGAGATGTAATATTTTCGTATTGAATTCGATGTAATTTGATTTCTCATCAAATTTGAACTGCATGTTAACAATCAGCTAGCTTTCCAGGGTATACAAACATCAAAAAAAAGGCACACTTACAAAAAAAAAACAACAACAAAATCAGAAAAATAGAAAATGTCAATCGGTACATGGCTGGCAATTCAAATGAACACTCGACTGAACGACTCTCGCTTGGTCTCACTTGACTCGGCTGACTTGCTTCACTTGCTCGCATCGTTTGGCCCTGCTCCGTTTTCCTGGCCTTGAACGTGGTCCCCGACTCTCTTTTTCTGTCTCTCTCTCTCTCTCTCTCTCTCTGTCTTTTTGCTCATTCTAATTCTGATTCAGATTCCCAATAAGTGTGTTTAAGTGTGTGTATTGAATCTTATTTACCATTTTTTGCCCACATATATATATATAAATATATATATCTCACTCGCTGTTTTACGCATTTTGGCGCGTTTAATTGAAATTGACATTTGTCGATCATAATTCTGTTTCTTGACACTTGGCTTGCTTATTGGAGTAATTGAATTTCCATCGATACAATCGACCTTCTGTGTGTACGTGTATGTGTGTGTGTGTGTGTGTTTGTTGCATGTGTGTTGTGTATATATCATCATCATCATCGTCGTCGTATAATTCACCAAAAAGCACAAAAACAACTTTGACAAGAGTAGCAAAAATGTTGATTTAATTAGACGTGCACAGCAAGTCAAATTGATATCGAAAATTCGTCAACGTTGTCGCATTTTCTAACACGTACTACTTGACGAGACAACAAAAACAGCAGCAACAACAACAACAACAACAGCAAAAACGTCCAGCCATAACCATACAGAGAAACAGCAAAAGCAACAGCAACAGACACTGACAACAATGATGACAACGACAGCGACAATGACTCTGACAGTCGTTGTATACAACTGGCAACAACAATAACTTAGAATGCTACAGTTTCTCTCTCTCTTTTGTCAATAACATATAGTAGGCTTTTAGTATACCCTTTGTTCAGCACAATACTTGCAATCCATAAGAATTAATTTTAAGTATGCTACACATACAAATATATTAATATTATAAATAAAGATATAAAGTTATTGTTAAGTCAGTGAAAGAATTATAATATTAGATATATTTCAAAGTGTGTACATATGTATACCTAAACTAGTTCTAAAAGGGTTTAAAGAAGTACTCCTTCAATGGTTGACGGAGCACAGACAGAAAGAAGTTGAACTTTTTCTGAATGGCAAAATTCGTTGGGCAGACAGCCGAGATGCCCGATTTGTGTGTGCTGTGAATCATTGGGTATGCTTGGTATTGCAAGACCAACACTTACACACACACACAAACGCATTGACATCAAAAATTGTTCAAGTGGCGGCAATGTCTGCAGAGTTGCCATCCCCATTTACCGTCGTGGCAGCCATTGCGTCTCCGTATTTCTCACATTGTTGATTTGGGTTTTGGGCAGGGAACTGCCGCTCTCTCTCTCTCTCTCTATCTATGTTTTTATCTCTCTGGTCATTCACATCGTTACATGCACCGTGATATCTGGTGTGCTTGTATGTGTTTCGTTCTTCTTTATTTGTTGTGCGTGCAGAAATTTAACAATTGCAGAAATTGAAACTTTTGCTCGCGCCGCTTGCTGTTAAAGTCTCGCACAAAGCACAAGACATAAATATATGAAAATAAAATGTGCACACGTTTGCTTTCGCCTTGTTTTGTTGTTGTTTTTGTTGTTGTTGTTGTTGCAGACAGTTTTCGATGCTTAATATGGCAATGCACTTTGGTTTCTTAATGCGAGCGCCTGGGAGCGCCAACTTAGAGGCATTCAACTTGCGCTTTATTGTTTTATTTCATTTGATTTTATTACATCTATATATATTTATTTCTTAAGTATTATATTTTATTGTCGTCGTTTCGCTTGTCTTCGCATTACGCATACGCCGTGGCAGCCGCAGCTTTGGGGTTTAAAGTTAAACGTAGTTATCTATTCGGTTTTCTTTACTTTCCTTTTTATTGTTTCTTTCTTTCTTAGTTTCTGTTTTCGCTTCTTGGCCCACGTTTGTGGCCGTGCTGGTCTTTATTCTTGTTACATTTTCGCTTTTTGTTTTCACATCATTTGCACACAATTTGCAGTTCATTGTTTTCTTTGTATAAGCCACAGAATGCAATTTAAAGCCAACTCATTTATGGCCAGGCCAGGCATCCTGTTGATCTTACTTAAAAATCGTCTGAGACTTGTTAGCAGAATTATTAGGCCTGGGAATTTTTCGTTTGTTTCTGAAGTGGGGAAATTTCAATATATATATATAATGATTTGAGTGCAAGTTTTATATAATTCCCAAACGATTATTTGTCAAATCTTCTTTCGCTTCTTCTTCTTCTTCATCTTCTTCTGTATTGGCTGTAAGTATTTTACGCTGTTCGTCTCTTTGTTTGTGTTAATCCACTGTTGACATGCAATTTTATTCAATTATCATGATTTAATATGCGCTCCCTTTGCCCCACCACCCAACCACACCACTCCACTCCACTCCACTCCACTCCACTCCACTCCACTCCACTCCACTCCAATCTTTCTCTCACTCTCTCTTAAGACCCATCTAACAATTTTGTTGCCGCTTTTCACACAGCAACATCAACAGCAGCAGCAGAAGTAGCAGCGTGGGAATATTAGCAGGCTGTACACGTATAAAAAAGAAGAGAAAAAAAACCCCCGTGCAATTATTCAATTTGTGGCCGCATCGCATCGCAATCCAACTCAGCATCACTTATACGCCCCGTGAAACAAATAACAATCATGACCCGACTGTCGGCAGTTGACCGACGACTGAATACCCTGCCACTTAATGCAATTGCAATTGCTTGCGTTCAAAATAATCGTTAACTTTCCCTTGGGTTAACCTTTAACTTTTCTCAACACTTTTAAATAACTTTCTTATATACCATATATATCGCTATATCATTCCCATGACAATGGATATAAAATCTTTGCAAACAAATATGTACAAAAATATATATACACATATATATATATATTTAAAAGTTTTGCATGTGCTGGAACTAATTAGTTTGCCACACAACAACAACAACAACAACAACAACAACAACAGCGATAATGAAATTATAGTAAAGCATTGTAAAGCCGACACGCAACGGTAAATGTGAGTGATTGTTGTCGCCATAGCGAGAGTGGCCCGTACATGAGCTTAATAACTAAGCGATGCGTAATGCGGAATTAAAACCAAATTTGCTGGCCAATTAATTGTCCTGCAGCAATTTGCCAAGCTCTTAATAATCGTTTGTGGCTGTTGTTTTTTCACACACACACACACACACACACACACACACACACACGCACACATGTACATATACGTGATTTTCTCGCACCTTTCTCCTTGATTAATGAATAATGACGATTGTGCATTCCAAATTGCATAATCGAAATAACACTTGTTCATAAAACAACAACAACAACAACAACAACAACAAACACCAACTGAATGGCAACATTAAAAACATTTGCTGCACTTTTTTTCTTATTTTTATGATTTGTTTTTTTTTATTATTATTTTTTGTGTGAATAATATCACTTGTGGGGCTTACACACAGTCTTTCCGTCTCTCTGTCTATCTTTCTGTCTTTCTGTCTCTGTCTGTCTCTGCTGAATTGCTCGGGCGTCTCGAAAAGCAACAAAATGTAACATGTCGCCTCTTGGGTTGATATATGTACGCAATTTCTATGCACCAAAGAAATAAACGACAAAATGACACTTTAGGGCGCTCATATTTATGATGTGTGACTGTTTCTCTGTCTCTCTACGTCTGCGACTGTATGTGTGTGTGTGTGTGTGTGTGTGTGTAAAAAATAATTTGGTAGACAAAAATAAATAAACGCAGACAAAGCTGAAAAGGACACTGTAAAGAAGTCAGTGTCAAAGTCGGAGACTAAGGCCAACTATCTAACCAGGGAGTCCCAAAAGCACATCTGCTATGATATGGTATACATATAGCTAAAAATGTTAGTTTCTCTCAAGATACGATTTTTTCTGCAGCATTAAATACATTTTACATTACTTTATGTATTCAGATATGAATGCTTTTATATAAATATAGCTAATTAATTTTTGGAAAAAAAAACTTTACACAATTCCAACAAATTCTTTATAATGAAAAATACTACTAATAGAAATTTCTGCTTACAGTTAATTAAGTTAAGTGAAATTTCATTAGCACTTAGTTTTTAACTGGAAATACGTCAGCTTAAACCATATGATAATGTTTTTTTTTTGATTGGAGTCAGTAAATACAAATGAATAAGTAATATCTGTTTAAACCAACAGCTTTGAATATGTGTGAAAAAGGTTTAGTTTTGTGAGCTGCTTTTGCAACCCTGAATTCAAGTTTGTACGCAACGATGTGCGATGCACATTTGAAAGATTTAGTATCGTATAAAAATGGCAAACACACACACACACACAAAAGTGTGGGTGACAAAGAAGAAGAGCAAGTGGTGCCAGTGGTGCCAGTGGTGCTGTGGTGGTGGTGATGGTGGTGATGGTGGTGGTGATGATGCTTCTGCTGCTGCTGTTGCAAATGTGAAAAAGCAACATGGAAAAACATTGAAGCCAATGCTCTTGACCACTTTCAACCAAATGCAACAACATGTCCGGCTATTTGTGTATATGTATGTATATGTATGTGTGTGTGTGTGTGTGTTTGTGTGTGTGTGTGTGTGTCTAACAGATAGTGCGCCGAAAGCAGCTTAACAACTCAGACTTCCTTCCCAGTTGGCACGCGGGTAAAGTGACTCAATAGCTTTGCTCTGCTCTGTCCAATGCCAATTGCGAGTTTGTCGCTGTCGTCGCCAATCGAATTTCTGTGTCATTCGGCAAATAAGTCGCACCAACTGTCGTCGCTGTGTATCTGTCTGTTTATCTAGCTCTTTGTCTGTGTGTGTGTGTGTGTTGACATTAGTGGGTGATTGGGTGGCTGTATGTGTGTGTGTGTGTGTTTGCTAAGCGGTGCAACACCTTTCCACAAATATTGTCAAACACTGGGCACAAATGGAGTAAAAGACTAAAAGGGAATTGAAATCGAAAACGTCATTGTTAGCCAAATGCTTAAAATAGCTAGCATTATGCTGTTGTCAACATTTATGATAATTTCATTTCAAGCTGATAAACTTCAACAACATGATAAGTGTTAACAGCTCTTAAGATCATTTAAACGTTTGTCAGTTGCATTTCCCTACTTAAGCTTCGAGTTTTTTTTTTTTTTTTCATGCATCTTTGTTTCTTTAATTGAGTTCATTCACTTGTTAAACCCTGTTCGATTCAAATGTGACAAAAAAAAAAAGAAGAGTATCATTAAGCCTAATCCAACACGAATTAAATGCAAATGTGCAATAAATTTCGATTTAAATGTCGTTTCCGGTTTCGCCGTGCATTTTCATTCGCATATTAAACATTCATAGCGAATGGCAAAAAATGTGTTTGCCATTTGCACTTGCCATAAGTATGGCCCAGTCAGTGTGCCTGGTAGGTAGGCCAGTCTAGTTAGACACAAAGTATTCGAGGTGTGAGTAGAGTTGGTATTTGTGAGTCATCTTGACTTTGTTTTCCCACTGAGAGCTATTTCTGGGCGGAGCAGCAGAAGGTTCAGTTTACTTTCAGTGTGCTCAGAATTAAATGGAAATAAAATGCAACCCAGACTTGAGCTATGAAAAAGTAGCATCAAACGTGAAGAGTGCTCTGTGTGTAGATGATACTGCAATGCCACATAAAAGCATTCACACACACACACACACACTCATACGCACACAATACGCATGACAAAGCAAAGAACGAAGAAGAAGATAAGTTTTAAGCAATTCGTTTTAAACGTTTTCCTTCTTTGTGTATATTTACCTTTGGGATTTATGAGATTAGTTGCCGACACGCACATACGAATTTATGTGTGTGTGTGAGTGTGTGTGTGTGTGTGTGTGTGTATTTCTTTGTATGTGTTTGTGTGCATTATCCATATGTTGAGGAAAAACTTGCAACGACTGCAACTGCAATTGAAAGCAGCTCGCAATTGCAAAAAGTGCAACTGCAAAAATGTTTAATACTGCTCAAAGCGTCACACACTGATAGTGGAACCCTCACAAAGTAACAGTCGAAACGAGCAAGAGAGCAGATCACAGTGAGAGAGAGAGAGAGAGAGATAGAGATTGAAAGAGAGAGAGAGAGAGTGAGGATTTAAAGTAAACATTACACAAAAGACAATCGTCGATGTGTTGTGCAACAAAAAGCACACAAGTTTATTTTAAGAGCAACCAAGGCAGCGTTCAGAACGAGAACAGCACCACCACTTGCAACACCCACCAGCGGGCTTGTGGCATACACACACATCGTATATGTGAGAAGCAACTTACTTTTCAATGGGAATCATGCCTAGCATTCTCGACATTGTCATTGTGAAAGCAAAACTCAAATGCATTTAAAAAGAAACAGAATAAAAATGAAAAGAAACAAAGATTGGTTTGTTTACACACACACACACATACACACACACACACACAGAAATATTTATGTGCCATAAGCATTGGCAACTTGTGAACGGTTTTCACATAGAAATTTTCTTTCTAAGCCCAAAGGTGAAGAGTTTATAAGTAGTCGTGTTATAATTTGAAAAATATTTTATTTATCCTTGAAGTTGCCGCTTTGTTTGCAATTCATAAATGTTACAAACTATGAAGAATAAATCATACAAAAATGAGAAATATGTTTGCTTTATTTAATTACAATTGTTATTCTTGTTGTTACTTACTCTCCAAAATGTGCAAAATGTTGTTTTTTGGTAGTTATATGCGTCAGGAATTGTTATAGTTTAACCCAGCAAACTTTGTTCATACAAAAAGTTAAAAACATTATATGCTTGCTGTATTCTTAAGTCTAATGAAAATTTAATTGTCGTAAGACAACCTCTGGCATCTCTCTTATTTTACATATTTGAATTTGCTGTTAGTTTTACGATTGCATAACGTTGGCTAACTCTTTAGCATTAATTAAACATTTCTTTTCTTTTGCTTGCAGGTAACTATTTTCCAACAACTAAGCAACAGACATAAATACGCACATATATATATATATATACTGCAACAACAACGTGTAGAAATATTTATATAAACTGCTTGCTCTTAAACACAACAACTACAAGCACAATTAAAACGAGTGTGTGTGTGTGTGTGTGTGTAAGAGAAAGGTAAGTTTCTAATGTTTATTTTTTATATTTTGCGTCAATTTACCAAGATTGGCAAGTTAATGCCAATGCCATTAGCAATCAATAAAACAAACGACGCTGCACTTTGCAGACCGCCATTTTAATTAGGTGTTCCTGGTGAAAAATTGCACAACATCCTTGCACTGCCACACACCAAAAACAAAAACAAACAAAAAAGAACAGAAGCCCCCAGGGTGACTGCTAATTTTTTTGAGACTTTTAAACGTGACCTGAAATTTACAAAGTCAAAGAGTTGCAGCAACGAAAACTGCATGTATGGATGTCATCTTACTACCAATCTCGCCATTCCTCCCGCCCACCTCTTCCCAGCCCATTTGGTGAATTATCGAACGTGCCACAAGATGCACTGAGTGAGTGACTTGGGCCTGACAGCATTATTAGCAAACGTCAGGGCCACAAAAAATCAACAAACAGGCGACGACAGGCAAATAATTTCATTCTCTTTAAGCTTGTTAAAAACAAAAAAAGAAAGAGCAAGTCTTTGATTAAATAATAATTAGCTTTTAAAACACATATGTATTTGTTGAGCATTACCTTTTGATATTGCAACACGCTCTGCATAAAAACAGAGCAGCTCATTGTCGAACTGAACATTTTCGAAATGGGTTTTTTGAATCATCTAGCGCTCAGAGATTGACTGATATGTGAATGGACATACGGCTATTTGTGTGTATAAATAAACTACAAATTGAATTGACCGAGCGTTGGCAAACACACACAAACACAAACACACACACATACACACACACAAAACATAAATTACAACAGTTTGAGCAACAAAAATTGCTGGACGGCATAAATCTCTCAATCTATCCACAAACTCTGCCGCCTATTTCCTCCCTGTCCCAGACTCAGCCGCTTTGTTTCCCCCAAAGTCTCATCAACCTATCTTTTCGGGTTTGTTTGTGTTTTTAGTTTTTTCTATTCCTTTTTCATTTTATTTTTTTTTGCTGCTGCTGCTGTTGCTTTTTGCGCTATTTATTTTGAGAAATCAAAGTGCACTTTAGACAGTCGGTTGTTGTTATTGTTGTGACCACACAAAACATGGACGTCGAAGTGAATGTGAATCTGGATGTGAATGTGTATGCGTGGTGTAGCATACCATAACAACAAACAAAGCAACACAGCCGAAGCCATACAATTTTATATATTTGAATGTGAAGAATGCCAATAAACAATATTGTGTCTGGCAAATATCAACAACAACAAAACACCTTATCCCAAACCCCAATCTCTCTGGAAACTAATCTATCTATCTAATACTAAATGTTGCTGCAATCGGTAATTAATATGGAAGAAGCGACAGCTGCAAAATGGCCAACAAGAGCTGGCACAATATTCATAGCATACTTATGTGCGTCAGTGTCAAGATAAACTATATTCCGGTTGACAGCTTCCAACGTGTTTATATCCATTGTTATCGTTGCTGTTGTTGTGCTGACAGGTAAGACTGTCATCTATGTGTGTGTGTGTATGTGTGTGTGTGTGTGTATGTGTATTCGTTGCAGAGTAAATTAAAATTCAAAACAATTTTGCCATGACAAATTCCATTTTATGGCATCAAAATTATGCAATAAATATAAACCAAAATCTGTAACTAACAATGTGACAGAACTGCAGATGAGGGATAACGACAGTGGATCCCAATATGTGTATGTGTGTGTGTGTGTGTGTTTTTGTGCTTGTGTGTGGTTGATAAAGTGGGTTGTGATGTGGGTGGTTGGGTGGTGCGGAAAAGGTAGCTGGCAACAAAGAACAACAAAGCGGCGCAAAACAAAAATGGTGCAAAACAACAGTTAAACTACAAACATATGCATAGTCCACCCGCACCACTCCCTCTTTGTCGTTCTCTTTTATGCTGTGTCTCTTACTTGCTGCTCTTGTGTGTGTGCGTGTGTGTGTGTCTAGCATGGCGGTGTGTGGAAGCAGATAACGTTGGCATTACGTCAGGATAACGTTGAAATTACATTTTTCACACAGAAACTGGCAGCGTCGTTTTTCCATGGAGCTAACATGTGTGTGTGTGTGTGTGTGTTTGTGTGTTTGTGTGTCTCGTCTGACACTGACCGGCACACACTCACATGCAAATTTAGTTGCAACAACAACAGAAACACACACACATTTACACTCGTGGCAGTAAAAGTTAAGCCTCGCCGAGCACGCCAACAACAGCGGCCACAAAACAGTTCGCTTGGGAGCAGCAGCAGTAGCAGCAGCAGTAGTAAGAACAGCAGCAGCAATAGTAGTTAGAGCAGCCAGCAGGGAGAAGGAGAGATCCCAAGTTTCCAGCATGTCCATGGCACATCACAATATGCTGGCATTCACAAGCCAGCCAGCTAGTGTCGCCTTGCTTGCTTCACACATAGGAAGTAAGAGTGAGAGGAGAAGAGAAGTCCTTTGCAGTCGCCTTTGGCTTTAGTTTAGTCGACCTGCCAGTGGCATCAGGCATAAGGTGCATATTATTTCCATTATATTCTTGCATATATTTGGCTTCATACATAAACAAAATAGAAGCTGAGGACTACGCCACTGGCAAAGCATTTTGGGCTACCTGCTTCAACAGCAAAATTAAGTTTTCCTTCTCGCATTTTCATTTTCATTTTCATTCTCGTTTCCATTTCTATTTCCATTTGCTAACCTGCATCATGGCAAGCCATAAATGTGCGAATTAAAATATATAAAAAGCAATTTACATTTGTGGCTTACCCAGGCTTTCTTAGCAGGACTCTCATGACAACGCTGCGTAAGTGCAATGTTTTTAAGCTGCTAATGCTGAAGTCGCTGCTGATGCTCAAACTAAATGCTTAATGCATGAGGCTTCCCCAGCACAGCTACAATAACATCAACAACAACAACACGACGTGTGATCGTGAGCCGCCAAGCAAATGAAATTGCTTGCGAGTTTTGTTTAACACAGAAAACACTGACAAAACAACAACAAATAAATGCCTTTTTAAATGCATTTACAGTGTGCACATATTATTTTCATTGTTTGATAAATAGCGAAATGGAGGAGAAGAGCTTATTTATAATCCAAAGCAGATTTTGTATTAAACCCGATCAAATACTATTCACAAAGTCGAAGCTAATTTCATGCAACCCTAAAAGTATGCTTCACTTCATATATTCAAATTGTATCTGAGAGCCACTGGAAATAAAAATTTGAGTGTAAGTAAGTTAAGAGTGCTTGACTAAAACATAACCTAACATATAGGCTTGAGAATTGCTACAAATACTTCAAACACAAGTCACTTTTTGGCTCTTAGCCCAGTATGTCAAATTGCAGAAAGAGCTTGCTAATAATGTTTGAAGGATTCAAAGCCAATTAATTGGAAAAGGTTTGTCGCTTAACATTTGAACACAGCACAAATTTAAATCAATGTGGCGCTCAAAGGTGCACATTTAATGGATTAATTGGTGCTCGTCCTTGCTATAATTCTGAATCGATAAAGAACCTTCGACTTGAGTACATACACACACACACACACGTGCTGAACAGCTCATAAGCTCAAGTCTGGGTCAGGACTTTTAACGCTCGTGCCACAGAAAGAGTTTATCTCTGTTGGGATTCGAACGCACAACGCATAATGAAAACCATTCAAGTGCAATTTCAATTCGATGTTGGACGACTTTGAAAGCCATTTGCGTATGCCTTTGTATCCGCCTCTCCCACGCCTCCTCTCTATGCCTTTCCTTACACAGGCATCCATTTTGCTGTCTGCCTTTTGTGTTGTGAATACACTCAGAAAAAAGTTAATTGAAACGCTTTATATCTCAGAAATCGCTCATCCAAAGAAAGGGAACCCAACATCTTCGCAAACAATAGTGAAATCTTTTTATGATCATTCCAAAAACTGAAACTGAAACTGTTTCCCTAAGTTGAAAAACTGTATATATAAAAAAAAATTGTTTTTAATCAGTTTCTTTTTCAAGTGTATGTGTGTATGTGGATATTGAGACATTCAGCACAAAACTTAAGAGTTTTATGCAATTAATTCGATTAAAAGGTTATCGCAGCATCAGAGCCGCAGGCACTCAAGTGGTAAAGGACCCCGGCAAAGACCTGGTTGGCCTGGCCAATAGCAGCAAGATACGAAAGCAAAGCTGACCGACCAACTCAACTGACCCGCAACTCTTAGCCGTTCCTATTCTGTTTGCCCAACTGACTTTCCGTTGGTTGTCTGCTGCCATGCTGTTCTGAGTACAATGGCTCAATGCTGGATCAAATTATGGCACATCAGCAGTTTGCATTTGAGCTGTGGCTTGAGTTTGCTCATTTGCAAAGCGTTATATGCTTGTGGTTAAAGTTCAGCCCATCGCTGTGGGTCAAAGTTAACGATACGTAGGCCCAGCAGCAACCGCAACATCCAACAACAACATCAACAACAACCGCAACAGCTGCGTCAGCGACAAAAGCAAACCTTTCTCTCAGCTGGAGACGGGCGACGACGGGTTAGGTTCCGAACGGAAGACCCACTTAAAACCCAATCACGTTAGGGCAATGCCAAAGAAATTTAACACGAAAACCGATTATCAACCGCAAATATGGCTATTTTCGTTATAGTATATGAGTAGGAATACCGCTTATCTGGGCACATACCCTTAGACAGAGAGACAGACACAGCTGATGTCTTTCTGTGTGTGTGTGTGTGTGTGTGTGTTTTGTGGGCTTTTAAGCTGCTGTCTCTCTTTGCACTTAACTGTGTGCCCATGCTCTAATTATGCTCACAATTCAATTTTTTTTTATTTGCAGCAATTAGCAGCTGTAGCAGTTGCAGTAGTAGCATCTGCAACCGAATCTTCCTTTCACCCAGTTGAATATATATATATATATATATTACAAGTCGCAGCATTAGCTTACCGTCAAGTCATCGTCTGCGTTTGCGTCTTTGTCTTCGGTTTCTTTGTTTTCCGTTCGTCTTATTTGTGCAGAAAATCTAATATTATCTCTGGTTGCTGCTGCATTGACTGCTTTTGTCTCTCATTGTTGTTGACAGTTTCTGTTGCTGCCATCAATGCTGTTGGGGCATATTGACATTGTTAAAGGATTGCAAAGGTATTGTCAGCTAAAACGATATTCATTATTTTCAATATTTATTTCATCAGCTTAAGTTTCAGCTATAGCAATTTTCAAAATGCAGCACTTTAAGGCGATTATTACACACGATTAAATTAACTGAAGTTTCACATTTCCAAAATTATAATCAAAATCATGCAATTTTGCTCTCGAATATCAATTACATTAAATATTCACATGGCATTTATTTAGTTGCCTGCAGTCCATAGAAATATTTAACTTGTTTGCAAAAATCAACTAAATGAGTTTTTTTTAACTAATTAACTAAACAATTAAACACATTTTCAAATCCAATCAAGTTCAACATTGAATATACAAGATTAATTCATGTTCGCTTCTTTTTATTTATTACTTAGCAAGTTTGTGGAAGAGGTGAAAGCAATTGCAAACCTTTTTAACCTTTTCAAGCTTAGATAACTTGGATCAGACAACAAATACTTGCAGATATGCATACGTTTTGGGCAAACGAGAAAAAAGGAAGGAAAAAAAAGTAATTCTATTTATCGAAATAAACTGAAATTCCCTAAACTCTTGGCTCAACGTGAATTTCAACGTCATTTTGTATCAATTACCTTTTAACAAGTTTCTATGGATACTCGAAATACGTAAAACTTGCATATTAGGTCGAGGGATATACTATGTTATGTATGTGTGTGTGTGTGTGTGTGGGTGGATGTGGGTGTGTTTAGAGGGAGAAGGGGTGGCTTTTCGACGAATTTCGCACGCACATTTAAAATATTTTAGTGCATTTTTACGGCGAACGGAAACGGCAGAAACTTTTATCACGTATTGACGGTTGAATGCCCAGGGCCCAAGAACTCTCGTCTCCTTACCTCAACGCACCCCCCCTCCATCCCTCCAACCCTCTTGGAGCTTACTTGGTTGCATAGGTGTGCAGCAGCAGCAGTTTTCAAGTGCAAAATCGTTCAATAGCAGCGCAAAGTTTAGCCAGAAAAAGCAAAAGAAAAAAATGTTTTGCCGTTTTCAGCTTGACTGCGAATGCGTCCAAAGAAGAAGAGTAATGTTGGTTGCCACCCCCCCCCACCACCACCAACCCTTAACACCCTCCTCCACCCACTATTCGTGTTGCCCTTTCAACCCAGAAACTGGCCGAATGCGCAAAGTTTGCCGCTGCTTAGAGTGCCAAGCGTCCATTAAATGTTGTAACTGTTCTCAATGGTCTTGCTTTTGTTACTGTTGCTGTTGTTGTTATTGTTGTTGTTATTGCATCTTGGATACGGTGTGCATTTGGCCTATTGTGCACCATGCTATACTTAGCCGTTAGTTTGGCCAAAAAGAAAACGTTTATATTAAATGAATTTCGACTAGAAACTGCTCATCACCGTTGAGACGAAAACAGAGACAGCAACAGACAGAGAGAAAAAGAGACAGATAGAGAGACAGAGAAAGTTGCTGCAGAGACTTTGTTTTGTTTGTACGCTTATTGCCACAAAGTATGCTTAACAAAAGTTCCACTAACAAGCACAAACAGACAGAGAGAGAGAGAGAGAGCGAGAGAGAGAGGGAGAGTGGGATAAGAGCAGCGTGTGCAAGGAGTCAACTTGCAGCAGCAATGACAGTCACTTAGTTGGCATTGTTTATTGTTTATATATATATATATAAACTATGCACAGTTGGCAATTACATCAACTAGTTTATTATGTGCCTGATTGACTTAGAGAGAGCTTCTCGAGAAGAAAGCGTCAGAGAGTTGAATAAAGAGGCGAAGAGAGGCAATTGCACGATACCTGCTCAGTTGACACGCAATGGACAGAAAACTTAAGTTTCTTAATTAAATATAGAAACCAAAAAAAAATATATATATAAATAAAAATACATAAAAAACTTTTGCTTGTACTGTTGGGCTAAGAGTTCACAGCGGTTGCCTGCCAATTGTGAATTGAGGCATTTCTTGGGTAATTTAAAGTTTCAGCTGCAGTCAGCAGCATTAAAACTATTGTGTATATGTTTGCTTATATATGTTGTGTGTGTGTGTGTGTGTGTGTTTGTGTGTGAGTGTGAGTGTTTGTTTCATAAACCAGTCAAAAGCAAATGTTTCATGCTTTAAATCAAAACTTATTTTGACATTGCCCACAGGCTGTGCATCTTAAGCCTTTGCTTGGATGTATGTGTGTGTGTGTGTGTGTGTGTTTGTTTGTGTTTGTTTTCGAAAGGACTGAGTCCCATTTTGGGAGACCCTCATTAATTGCAACAGATTTTGTTTACTTCAGCAAACCAGCGCAAACATTTAATGGCAGCTGTAGCTTTATTAATTTACTTGTTATCGCACCCCTAAAAAAAGGGATCATTAAATTTACCCCAAAATATAAACAAACATACAACATAACAGCTTACAATGCCCCATGAACATGAGCTTAAATAAAGTCTTAAATAATACTACTATATATATATATATATTTGGATTTTAATAGGAAAATAATTATCTTAAGATTTTTGCTATTAAATTTCCCAAACTAATGCAATAAAAGTTATTTGATGTTGAGCATAATTGCGATTTTCGACAGATTTCCGAGATGTAGCTTACATTGTTCATAATACTGCACTATACTATGTTCGTCCCATGAAAGTCATAGCCAAAACATTTTCGCTTATGAACACAACAACTATAACAACTATAAATTAGCATAACTAAATTATGGTAATGTGAGTCGGACGTGTTCGGTTATTGTATCGGCACTTTGGCTAAGCTTATAAATATGTGCAATCAACTAAACATCATCTCTCTCCTTCTCTCCCCCCTTCTCTCTCTCTCTCTCTCTCTCTCTCATTTTATCTATCTATCTAATTAACAGTTAATATGCACATCAGATATTGGTAAGCGTATTTAAGCCGTAAGCTAATATAAACATCATTTACAACTGTTAAGTGTACAGCAATATGAGATTTGCCTTGGGTTATGCCATATGCTGTTGCTGACGCGAATTATTCTTCATTTTAAGCGGATTAAATAAAATGAGTACAATGAAAATTTGGTTAAAGCTTAAAAGCTGTATTTTTTTTTTTTTGAGTGAATTTCATGCGTATACGTACTATTTGCACAAAAGAAATTCTGTGTGTAAGGTTAAATGAAGGGTGCATTATAATGCGATAAGAAAATATTTATAGGCAGGCACCGCCAGTCATGTTAATGATGTAATTTTAAAGTGCTTCAAGCTCCGGTCGTGTTTGGGGCCAAAAATATTATATGAATTGTTCGCATAACGCAAATATTGCTGCTCAGTAGCAACAGCAATAACAATAATAACAGCAATAAGAATAACATGGCTGTATAATTGTGTGTGTGTGTGTGTGTGTGTGTGTGTGTGTGTGTGTGTCGTAAAGTAGTCGTCTGGCTGCCAGGCTGCATGCTTGTGGTTTATTTTTTATGATTATGGTCGTCAGCTGATTAAGTTATTATTATTATTATAGTTTATGGTCACGCCGTTGATGTTGACCTGTGGTCAATGGCGCCGCAATTAATGTGAAAATCGCGCATTTGAGTGGGGGTTTTTTGTTGTTTTTTCTTTGTTTAATGACATTACGTAGCATTGCCATTGGCTTTGCCTATAACGCTGTGCACGGCCTACGAACAAAATAATTGACCGTCGCTTGCAATCGCTTGTTGTCTGCTGCTGTTCAAAGTGCATTTTAATGCGATACGCTTGCCTTTTCCTCCTTCAAATTTGCTGTGTGAATGATATGCACAACAATCATCCACACACGCACACACACACACTCGCACACACACACACCGCAGACACAATCACACCACCCACTCTGGTGTTGGTCATGTGTTTGCATCTTTCTGTTGCATTGCCAAAACGGGACGCAACACGACGGACGCGGCGAGCTCTGAAATTTATGCTGTAAGCGCGGCATGCAAATAATGTTAATTTAAATGCGAGTATCATCGGTAGCAGCAGGCAGCAAACACACACACATACACACACACACACATAAAGTGGCATATGTGCTATATAGTAAACCAACACATATACAAACAAGCGAGACCAGTTTGTAAGTTGTTTTGCGGTGCTTGCTATAATACCCTGTAAAAAACATGCCTTGTGTCCGAACTTCATCAAATTTTGATCTTTATTTTATCGTAATAATGGCAACATTTTTGCTGGATTGACTTTCTGTGTATATATATATATATAAATATCTATATTTTTGCAATCTTATATTGTGATTCTTATAGCTAAACTTTTTGTGTCCTAACACGACTTCTTGAAATAACTACATTAACAAAAGATATTTTGCAACGATAGCATATGTTAGAGATATGCTACTCTCCCTCCTCTCTCTCTCTTTTCTTTCTCTCCGTCTCTGTCTCTCTCTCTCTCTGTTGCTCTCGTTTCCAAATGGTAAAGTTCGTTCAATTGTTTTGATGTTGGGTTCCTTTTGTTTTTGGGCCGAGGCACACAGCCATAGATAGCATTCTTGTTATTGTTGTTGTTGGTGGTGATGTTGATGGTGGTGTTGTTGTTGTTGTTGTTGTTGTTGTTGCTGTTGTTGATGGTGATGCTCGTTTGTTTTAAAGTGTTTGCCTTGTCACACGAAATTTAAAGCGCAATTAAATTTTGTGGCATAGACAGGAGGCATAATAAACTGCAGCCATGCCCAAAAAACAGACAGTGGCGGCGTCAGGTGTGCGAATCTGTCTGCCATATGTGTGTGTGTTTGTGTGTTCGTATTTTAATGTTATGTATTGCATATGTGACAAGTAATGTGGGGCCCGTGGCCCATGTTGTTGGCTCGGCTCGGCTCGGCTCAGCTACGCCTGCGATTAAGTTAAGTAATAATGATGATAATGATGTCGATGGCAGCCAAACCTTGGCGATAATGCTGTTGTTAATGCCCACAATACCGCAGAGGGACTATGACAGTGGAATGGAATGGGATGCTCCTAATACATACTATATGCTATATATCAACAAGGTTTAAAAATAAAAAATGCTCCCTGACTAATTGGATGCCAAAAACTTTGCTACTGCTTAAGAGCTTAATCCTACGCACACACGCACACACACACACACATACATAATGCATATGTATGTAAATTGGTACTTGCCAATACCCGTGAGAGTACTTTCAAGCACTTACGCACACTTCAATTAACAGAGAGAAAGAGAAAACGATAGAGTGAGAGCGAGCCAGCGAGCATTGATAGCCATAATTAGCCATTTATTTGTAATTCAAGACAGCTTGTTACCATGACACAGAGCAAAAAAAAAAAGCAACCCATTTTTTTTTTGCATGCATAACAAAACGAAAGTCGCTTAAAAAAACGGAATTTTTTTCCTTAATAACTAAGCTCTTTGCTTTTTCCGATATGCCAGTAAACCATTAAACAAAAAATCTCATCCTTTAATGAGAAACACGATACGCGATTTAATTATAATTCTATCGGGCAAAGTAAACAAAATAAAAACAAATATGTTAATGCCATATTATATGTTTGTTTTTAAAAAAAATGCCTCAATTAACAGGAGAGATACAAAATAATTATGCTATGGAATTTGCTGCAATGCAAATGTCAATTGCTAAAAAAAATGTATTAAAAATGTATCATTTAATAAATAATTAATTAAAAAATGTATATTAATCTAGTGAAATTATTTTGTGCACATAAAGAGCTTTCTTTTCAATTTGTTAGGATATATATACAATTATTTGTATATATAAATTGAGATAATACCAAAAGCTTTTCCCCTTCTAGTGAACAGAATGCTTATTATAAAACGAAACTTAAAATTGAAATAAGGATTATGAAAATCCTGCTCAAAAGTTGGCCAACTTAAGATTTACGTTCGAATTGGCAATTAAATAAAATAATTTAAGTAGCTTGGGGATTATTTTGTAGTGGTTTGTTTAATTAACTGTACCTTCACTGTAATGCATGTCGATGGAAACATTACGTATACGCAGGTTTAATTACTGAAATGACTCATTTGTTTCAGTCAGTGTCCGTCACGATGATACTCCAGATAATATCAATATAATGCACCTATGTTAAATACACTACCACACACACACACGCACATACATACATTTGTACACTCATGCATGCTTGACTTCACACACCGACCGACAGATAATTAATTTTTCATATGGCTCAGCTCGATTCAGCTTACAGCTGAGAGAGCATTTAGTAAAGGACTCTATACTCGGAGAGTTAGATTGATGGCGCCTACTAATTAAATTCTGCTGATATCAACTAATTCGATTCGACCCCTTTTCATCAAACCTAAATACAATCTACTGTTAATGAGCGCTTAAATGTTTCAATTGTTTAAATATGCACGGATCGGATGTCTATGCGTGTGTGTGTGTGTGTGTGTGGGTTTGCCTATTTACATGCAAATGTGTCGCTCGATTAAAATTTGTGACAATTTGCATATCGCTTTTAATACTTTTATTAGTTAAAACTCTTTGAAGCCTTAAGCCTTTGGCTTTCATAGCCGTCTCATTTTCAATCTGAAGGTTGACAGCCAAAGCTCTATCTGACAGCACATTCATACTACGCGTTGCGAGTGTGTGTATGTGTGTGTTGTTGTTTGCTGCTAGCTTGCAAAAGAACCGAAAACAACAGCTGACACGCCCAAACAGCTGTGACCACAGCAGCAAACGATTGAAAAAGCCACAAAATGCAATTTAAAACATTTGCAAACTGGCCAATAGACACACACACACACGCACACACACAACTGCTTAATTGCACAAAAATAGGCATTGTAGAAAGCGAAAAGTGCAGACAAAAAACGAAATATTTCGTATATACATATTTGCAAGTTTTGCCAGGTGCAAACAAATGCTGCTGCCACAATTCATTTGTGGAATACACGCTGAGAATTCGATTCCTTGCTAAATGTTTACTTTGTGCAATGAAAAATCCAATAAAGGTAACATTCAATGAAAAACCAACCACTCAGTTGTATTTGAAATCTGCGTTAACCATACAATAAAATTATATTATTTCTTAAATTCTTAATTCTTTATTATTTAAAGTGTAGTCGCACACAAATGTAGAGCTCGGACTCTTGGCTCAAGCTTGAGGCTAAACATTTCATTCATTTCATTTCAAATTCTGTTCCCGAGCAGTCTCAACAACACTTTTATTTCTTTCGTTTTTTATTTCTATTTTTTTTTTTGGTTAAGGCAGCATGAAATGCAGGCTTGCATATGCAAAGCAAACTTGATCGCACCACACTGCGCTTGAAGGCGTAGACATGGGCGTGGCAACCAAACGTGCAGCTCGGTGGAGTTAGAGATGTGGTGAGGTGGTTAGAGGGGGGAGGGGTAACAAGAGCAAACACGCCCACTACTGGCAGCTGCTAAGAAATGCATGACAATATAAAGCGAGCGCCCAAAAAAGTAGGCAACACAAAATTCTCAAATCGCATATAACTAGCACCAGCACCAGCACCAGCACTCTACGTTCGTGTATGTGTGTGTGCTGGTGTTTTTGTGTTTTTGCATTTGTTAGATGTCATGTTGCAACGGGCATTTGTGCCAACATTGGACAGCTGGCCATATTGGTGGTTCGTGGCTTGTTTGCTGCTTGCTCGGCTGATTTGGTGGTTCAACGCTGCAGGCAGTCAAATTACCAAAAATGGGTGAATTGTAAATTTTCGTCAGCCAGCAGCAGCAGCAGGAGCAACAGCAGCAGCTGCAGCAAGCAGGCTGGCAGGAAACAACATGACAGACAGGATAAGGTCTAAGCGAAAAATGGGCAAATGGGCGCAAATGGGCGCAAATGGGCGCGAATGGGGGCAGTGTGATGCACGCCAAAGCGCAATGTGGCTAATTACTTTGGAAAGTCAAGTTATTAGCGAGATTACAAAGGCAATGCATGCAGACCCGGCTAACAAGAGCAACAACAGAAACAGCAGCAACAGCAACAACAACAATAACAAGTGGCTCCCCCTTTCGGCTGACTCTTGTTGTCCTTGTAAGGCAGCCGTCATATAACAACAACAACAACAACGAGCAACAACAATAACAAGAAAAAGGCTTACATGGAAATTAAAGGGTCGGAGGCGAGGCAAAAAGGTTGCTTGTTGGCGGTGCGCCCATGTGGTTAGAGAAAAAGCCACACACACAGCCATGGAGCTGTGGACCCAACCATCCAGCACCATCCCGCCCCTCTCTACCTGCCCCCACCCCAGCCGGTTATAATAATAATAACCATAAAACGGCAACAGGAACAAGCGGAGTTGGCAGACGCAGTTGGCTGACTCAAGCGCAAAATTGCCGAGCGCTCATTTTATATTATATATCTATATACATTATGTATATGTATTAATACCCTCGAAATCAGTTAGTGTTGAACTAGTTTTTATTGCTTAATCATCTGGCATTTGATTTATACATTATCTGTTTCATTTTAGTGGAACAAAGATCAAAAATTATAAACAATATTTATTTCATAATGTGGAACAAAGAATTGAATCCTCGTTGAGATTCCCAAATAAATCATACAGCATATGTTATAGTCAAGCAGAACTTTTTTGCTGTTGTTTTAATGCTTGCTGCTATTGTTGTTGGTTTGGTTGTTGTAATTGCTGCGGCAGCTCCTGGTTGGGCTAGCTGTCGTTGTTTTTGGCTGCTTGTACTTTTCGTACTTTTCGTTGCCGAGAGGCCTGTCAGAGAGGCGGCAATTGCTAGTTTAATACCCGTAATGCGCATCAGCAGAAGCAACAACAATTACAGCAACAGCAGCAGCAACAACGTAATCATCAACTGCAGCAGTAGTTGTTGTTGTGGTACGGCATTCTCATAACTCTACGGAAGCTGGGGCAAGTTTTTTTTTTTATTTTTGAGCCGCGTTGGAGAGCAAGAGATGCGGATTTAGGAAAGCGCAATTATCAAAGTCATCTAGAGAGGAATGTCCTCCTGGCAGTCAGGAAGGAAGGAAACACTGCCTGGCGACAATAATCTCTCTCAGTGCAGCGACAACAACAACAGCTACAACAGCAACAGCAGCAGATAGCCGCAAATAGTTAAATTGCATAATAGTTGCAAACATTTTATTTGCATTTGGCCGGCAAAAATGCGGACTAAGGTCCTTGCAACATCGGACGTCGGTTGGCTCGTTTATCTCTCGTCTGTCTAACTGTCTGTCTGTCTGTCTATCTAACTGTCTGTGTTGTCTGTCTGTGTTAATGTTTGTTAATTTTTAGCGCCACGTTACAGTTACAGAAAGCCAGACAGAGAGAGTGAGATAGAGAGAGAGTGAAAGAGAGTGCCACACAAAATATGCAAATGCCCTACAATGGAGCAAATGTTAACTTCATTTGGGAGCAGCGTTAATATTCTTGTTGTTGTTGTTGTTGTTGTCAAACATGGCATTTGGTAATTGCACCATTTGATTGCAACACTTTGTCCATTTCACATTTCATTGCATACTTTTGTGGGCGGTGTAAAATGTTCTGATTTTCACTGCTCAGCCATTAGGACGATTTTGCACAAAAAATAAAAAAAACAAGCGGCAACAGTTTTTGGCCACATTTCAATTACCATGCAAATTAATTGCTAGCAATTAAGTGCAAATTAAAAAGCATGATTATACACCAGCAAGAACACAAAAAACAAATTGCTCTCATTCAAAATATTAAATTAAATCTAATGCGCGACACCACTTAAATCGCTAAAATTACCATTATTGCAATTTTACTATGCATTTTATTTTATTTTTTGTTCGCTTGACAATTGTATTTAATTTATATTCATATCAGAAGTATGCAATTGCATTTTAAACACATTCAATCTGATATTTAATGCCGCTAAAGCTGAAGCTGAGTAGCACGTTGCCAAAATAAGATGATTTCAGCTTAATAACTGACTCTAAGCAGTTGGATCTGAACTTTAAAGATTGGAATTGATTGTATCGTTGTTTCACTTCATTTCATTGTTGATTTAAGCAAATATTTCTATCAATTTTGCTCAGTGTATGTACCTCAGAAACTCACATAATATTTTTCTTATTGAAATATATGCAAACGTTGCAAAACGTTGCAGCATTCAAGACATTTTGGTCACGATAGCGAATGGCAATGGCAAAGGCAGCATTTTAACGCATCGCCGCCTAAAATGTGCGAGGAAAAAAAGCATAAGGATAAGCCAGGGATGCGATAAAGACGCAAATAGTCTGTGCCTGTGCTGTAGCCTTTGCCTACAGCTGTCTAACTTTCATCTTAAATAAATACCCCGTTTGCAGCATAAGGAAAGGGTTACCATTGGCCATAGATGGTATGTTTTAAAACTTGACAGATCAGCCCTTAGGTGTTCAAGTCATTTCTCATACTGAGAGTATGTGATAGAGTAAATAGTTGTCATAAATCAGTTATTTTCGTTAATAATTAATATTCAATGGTTCAGATTTGTTTAACTTAGATAAGGTGACTTGCTAATACTTGTGCCATATTTGAATCTATTTGCAAAGATTGCAAGTCAAGAACATATATAAATAAAGTGATATAGCGACAACGCTCACACACACACACACATACACACAATCCTACTGGGTATGCTAAGGTCGTTGCATGCCACAAAAGCTAGTTAGAAAGCATTTTTATGTAGTTGGCAATTGCAAGTAGCATGTTTGCAATGTTCGCGCGCCTGCGGCTATCGCCAATCTGAGAGCCTTGGCAAAAGGCACACACACCAATACATGCACACACACACACACACTCTCTCAAAGGCCTGACCAGTTGGCTGTTCACAGATTGGCTTCGCCTTGCACCATCAGGCCGTCTTGCCGTCCTGCCATCCTGTTGTCCTCTACTGTGTCGGACCAGATGCTGTTGGCTGCTCGCTTGACTTGGCTTGACATGCCTTTGGCGCACCGCGTAGCCGCATGTTCACTCCCAGATGCCTAACGCTTGCTCCACTTGATACCAGTTACCCGTTGCCAAATGCCGTGGTATGCCATAACGATGCAGAGAGCAAGGAATTCTGGCTATGGAATATTCTTGGCAGCGATTTGGCCACAATTACAACATCTTATTAGGGCCAACACACACACAGTGTGATAGTAATAACAAATGATAGAGACAGCTTAACTGCGAAAGACAGAGATAGCCAGAGAGGGTGAAAGAGAAAAGCTGTTAGGCATTTTTTCTACCATTTTCGCTTGATTAGTTGCCAATGAATGGTTTGATTATGTTTTATTTTTAACAAACTTTTTTTTTTTTATATATAGGTTTGTTTGGCAGCATCGTCATCAGCTGCAGCAAGGCAAAAATTAATAGAAAATATTTACTTACGATATTATTTCAATAAAAAAAATATGTATGTGTGTGTGTGTTCCTTTTGTTGAGAATTTGTGTTGAGATCTGGCTGCCTTTTGACTTGTTTGGGGCCAGAGAAGCGTGTGAAGTTTTTACAAAGTATTCCCTGTTTGAAATAACAGCAAACACCTCAAGGCCTGTGCAACATTCACAACCATTCACACACACACACACACACACATACGTACATAGAACGCGAACTTTTCAAAAAGCGCTTTAGCGTAAAAACGCTCCGTTGGGCACCGCAGCGAAAGTGAGCGGAAGATGCTTGCAGTCAGCTGCGGGTTGCTCGCCATGTTCGTGTAGGGAGGTGGGAAGGGGTGCGAGGGGGGAGTTGGTTGAAGTTTCTGGCTGGCATGGCTGGCCAAATTTAAATACGCAAACTTTTACCTGGCTGGGCGACGTGGGGCGGCTTGTAATTTTCTTTTAGTCAACTTTTGAGCACGCTCAAAATGATTTGCATGCGTGCCCTTCTGCCCTTCCGCCCTACCGCCCTTCTACCACTGCTTGTCAGCCTGCCTGCCTGCGCGGCACTGTCCTGTGCCTTGCTTATGTCTGCCACCGACATGGCGTATGCGTAATATTAGTTTGGCTCTCCGGCTTGCGAATGAAATGTGCAAGGGCTCGTTTGCACAAAAGACGAGCAAAATAAGAAAAAAAATTAAAAATAAGGAAAAAAGAAAAAATGGATACGAAAAGTATACAAAAAGGGAAACCGTCGAAAACGTGCAAGACCACAACAAACAAATGGACGCGGAGTGGTACGGTAGCGGAGTGGTACAGTAGCACGGTTGCTGACAGGAAGTCAAGCAAGCCCTGCGCCACAGGATAACGGGGTGGGTTAGGGTGGTGTGGGGTGGCTTGGAGTGAAGATGGTGGCAAGCAGGTCCAAACAGCCGCAAAAACAAAAATCAAATATTATCTAAAAGCAGGTTGACATGCAAAACAAAAAAGATGCCTGTAAAAAAAGGGAGGGAGAAAAATCGCTGAAAAATGTTTAACTAACCCTCGGTTGGGTAACAAACGAACAAAAGTAATTCTTTAGTTATTTATCAAACAACACGCATTCTGTTTAAAAATAATTTATTTGTTTTAAATTTTATAAGCATTTGCGTTTTCAGTTGAAAGCATTCTCACAACATTTTCCCAGTTTATTTAGTATTGTTAAATTTATGCATGAAAATTATGGTGAAAAACTTTAATTGAGACTATCAAATTGAGTATAGAAAATAGCAGTAATAATAAACATATCATAAATAATTATTTGAATAATATCTGCAAAACTATTGTATATTTATTTATTTATATTATATGTTAAGCAAATGCTAAATGAACTCTTTAAATTTCCATTATGCCCAAATCGAATATTGCAAACAGCTTTAATTGCATTTGTATGTACTTATAGCCATGTATGTATGTATGTATTTGACAAGGCAATAACTTACAACTAAAGCCATTGAATTACTATTTGCCTTAAGGTATGCTTTTGTTTTGGTTGTTTCTCTGTCAACAGATGAAACTTGGCAAAATTCATTCAGTCAATTAGCTCGTTCGTTCTTTCTCTCTCTCTCTTTTTCTTGCTAGCAACTTTCCGATTCCAATTTCTGTCGCGTAAAAGTCATTTAGTTATTGCGTTCGCCTTTAAATTGTATTTATTTGGCATGGATAATTATTGCGCGCATACAAAAGCGTGTCAACAAATGATGTGGCTGATTTTCAGCAATTTAAACAATTCATTTAGTTTTGGCGCCAAACAGCAGCATTAAAAACCGGGTAACTTCCAACCCTATAGCTGTTCAGCATAATTCTGTGGTTGCTTACGTTTTTTGTTTTTGTTTTTGCATTTTGGATTTTGCATTTTGAAAATGCACCCACGCTAGCTCAGCTCACATTTCAATTGTCCGTCTGTTCGTCGCCAGTTGCCAGTTGCTGTGTTGCTGTGTTGCTGTGTGCGGTTTAAGCCTCATTTCCTTGCACTTCCGCTTTAGCCATACGAGCTGCTATAACGGTACACACATTCATAGACAATGGCACACTTTTGACTTTTGGGAAGGAGGTAGCGGGGGGGAGGGGTGGTGGTGGTAGGTTAGGGATACTTTTTTCGGGGGGCTACTGAAAAATGCAAAACTTTCATTTGCACTCGGGACTCGTTATGGTGGGGTGGAGCACTCGTTGTCTGCTGCACATTCAAGGAAATTGCTCTAAAGGGGGCAAAGAAAACGAGAAGGGTGGAAGGGGAGGGGGGGGGTGTGTGTTGATGGTGCTTGCAGAGTGTTTTGTGGTTGTGGCTGTATGGCCTTTAACTCGGTTATCCCCGGTTAGCATTGCTATGCAATTTATTAGTGTTGCGTTTCGTTTCGTTTAGTTGTTTCTCTTTCACTTCATTTCTGTTATTGTTGTTGTTGTTGCTGTTGTTGCTGTTAGTCTCCGAGTTGCATAAGTAAATAACGCACGTAAATGCATTTTTGTGCAACCAAAAACCTAAACTGCAATTTAAATAACAACTGCCAAAACTAAAAGCAAAAACATCTAGGCTTTAAATGCTCTACTAATTGATAGAAAATATTTTGAAATTGGGATGGACAAATAATATATATATATATATATATATATATATAGACAAAAATACAAAAGTGTTAAAAACAAATGAATTATTACTTTGTGCAACAGCAACAAAAAGTGCATTTATCAAAAACCTGATCATTTCCTGCTGTGAACACAAAGTCAACAAATTTTGTGGCATATAGTACTAGAAGAGAGCATTGGAGTTTCGGTACTTTTGCTATGAGTGTGGGGCGGTTTTAAAAGTTGGTGTTGGTCAGCAGGCTGGAAAAAACATTTTGTCCAGGCCGCAAAACAATTGTACAACATATATTTAATAAACAACTTGTTCGTATGTCCATGTGTTTGTGTGTGTGTGTGTGTGGGTGAGATATAAACTGACAGAGACAGCAAATACAAATATGTTGAAAGAGACACAAGCGACAGACTAGAAATTGAAATGAAAACTGAAAAGTGGAACTCTAAACATGCAATCGCAAGAAAAGTTCGAATGCCATTTTTTTTATTTATTTTTTTTATTTTTTTGTGTGACTTTAAAGTTTTACACTCGTTGATTGCACATACATACACACACACACACACACAAACCTATACAGTTCCCGGCAACAATACTAAACGAGGCTGCCCACAAACTTCTTTGGCTTTGACTACAACATTTGCTTAGGTTTTTTTTTCCGTGCACAGAGATAGAGAGAATGGAAAACAGACAGAAAAACAACAACACAAACAAAAACGAACATAAAAAAAAATTGAACGACATTTTCATTTACAAGGACCAACAAAATTAGTGAAGCGACAGAGCCATCGGCTGAGGACGACATGAAGAAGCCAAATTCCGTTCGTCCGTCCGTTCGTCCGTCTGAACATGCACAAAGTTGATATTCTGTTCGTTGCTGGGGCCCGGCATACTTTTAGGCGGAAATAACACTTAATTGATTTGCAAAGTGGAGCGAAGCGTTCAAAGGCACCCAAAACAAAGACAACAAAACACACAACAAGAATAAAAAAAAAAATTTCAAAAAATATGTAACAAGAAGTATGAAAGCAAATGAGTGTTACGAGTAGTAAAGTAAAGTAAAATGCAAAACGATGCTTTTCAAAACGAAAAATTCCAGAGCAGATACAATTTTCTTTTTTTGAGGACATTTAACAATGACAAAGACAACGATAACGACAACGACGACGAAGGCGACACAGAGATGCAAAGTGACCAAAAGAGAGACAATGCCCGAACCGGACCACTCCACAACAATCGATATGGCAAAACTGCGATGCAAATGCAACAGCAGCAAATGTTGCCTACTCTCCAAGCTTATCGCATAATTTTTTTGAGGGGCGACGACGACGACCATTTTTCAATTTGAATGCGAGAAATGCCGCTTCTCGCTTCTCGATAGCGCATCAATGGAAAGCAATCTGCAAATGCTTTGTTGCCAAGCCATTATTAAACTGGCATTTTCATTTGTAGACAAGCAGCACACATACGTTTTACACACATACACAGACAACGAGACGAGACGAGACGAGACGAGACGAGACGAGACGAGAGGAAGCAGCTGCGTCAAGGAATTGCCCACGTTGCTGGAGGCAGAGAGTATACGCTCGAGTGCTTCAATGTAAGGCAAATCCTGCTTTTCACATTTGTATTTAGAGCAGAGCAGTTATTCTTTTTCTTTACACGCTGCGGCCAACAGACGCTTAGTTAGGGTTGGGCTTTAGATGGGTTTTCTGCTTCTTTAGCTTTCTTTACTACCTACCTACCTAGTAGAGCTGCCAAACTCATAGACTTGGCTCAGGTAAAGCCCTTTTGCAATAGCAACAATTTCGGTTCGGTTCGGTTCAGTTCGGTTTCGTTTGGTTTGGTTTAGTTTGGTTTTGGCATACAGAGAAAAAATAAAAATAGAAAAGCAAAGAAAATACAAAATGTCGACTCACACAATTTGAAGGCATGGCGAAATGATGACGACAACGACAACGACGACAACAAAGGCGAATCCACATCATTACGATTATGCAGCTCTTCATCAGACCAACCTGGATTTAGCTATAGCCATACCAAATAACAATTCCAACAGATACACGTGTGTGTTTGTATATATATATATATGTATGTCTAAACATTTCGTATGACAACATTATAATAAAAAGGAAATTCTACTTTGTTGCCGCTACGTTTTCCACTCGAGCGCATTATTATTATTATTATTATTATTTTTATTATTATTTTGCTATTGCTAAAGTTCGCTTTTGTTGTTGTGCTATTGCTTTCTTTTAAATACACATATATATATATGTACATATCTTTTGGTACAAATTGGCACAAGGGTAGATAGTTTCAATAAGCCTTTTTGCCAACTAAGAATAATGTTATTAACTATTGAAATATTATTAAGAAATAACACAGAGTTTACTATCCAAAAGTTTAATTCATTTTAGAAAATTTAATCCTTTCTACCAAATATTATAAAATATTAAAAGCATTAAAGTTTTGTACAGTTTGATTAAAAACTAAACACAAAATGCTTTACACAACTCTTTTTATATGAAAATATATAGATACACTTAAAACTCACAAAAAATAAATAAATAACAATAAAATTGTCAGAATTAAAACAAATAAGCAAAACAACACAACAAACAATAAAATACTGAGTATTTATCAAAGTTGCGTATTTATAAGGTATTTTCGTTGCTTTTTCGCTGGCAATGTTGCTCTTTGTTTTGTTGCTGCTATTGTTGTTGTTGCTGTTGCTGCTGGTGCTGGTTGGCATTTTATCTGGCTGGCAGCATCCTTTCGGTGCGTCTCCAACTCTTTTTTCAGCTTTCCCACCCGTCCGTTTACTTACTATATGCACATACAAATACATACATATACATATATATATATATATATATGCTTGTATTGTGTGTGTATGCTGTGATGAACGCTATTGATAATCTTGCCTGCATATCGCTGTTGTTAATGTTGTTCTTGTTCTTTTTTGTTGTTGCTACAGTCGCTGTTATTTTTTTATGCTACCCCGTTGCCATATATCCCCTTGATTTTATTGTTAGTTCCAGGGCTGCTGGCGCACTGCGACATGTTAAATGTGTGTGTGTGTGTGTGTGTGTGAGTGTGTGGGAGACAGAGAGAGAGAGAGAGAGCGTTATGGCAATGCAGACGCTGTGGCGCAACTAAGCACATTATCAAAAACTGCTTAGGCGCAACTTGGCAGAAAGAGGGGGGTTAATGAAAAAAGCATTGCCTTGCCATATGTATATATATGTGTGTTTGTGTGTGTGTGTCGCTGGATAAATTTAATGCGCATTTGTTGAATGCACTTTAAAGTTTGCGAGTTTGCTTTGGCTACTCGGCAAGAACGCATCAGCACTCACTTTGTGCCATCTCCTTTTGGCCACATTTCGATTACACAGCGCTTACTAGTAAGCCACATAAAATGCAGTTAGCAGCAACAGCAGCAAAAGCAGCAGCAGCAGCTAAAGCATCTTTTGCATTTATTTTTTTTTTTTTGTTGTGCCGCAGGGCATCATCATTTTCCATTTTATATTCCCTGATGCAGTGGGCAGATGTAGCAGCAAAGAAACGAGCGCTGTGTTAGCATAATTCGCTCGATCAAAGCATTCTAGAAAGCATAGAGAAAACGGGATGCGGAAATATGAGGAGCGGGCCACATTTATGTTGCTATTTGACTATTGGTCCGCAGGGAATTCGGTCTGTTGGGGGAATAGGGTATTGACTTTACGAACTGACTCGACCGTCGACTGTCAATCAATAAGTCAGTCAGTTCGTCAGTCAGTCAGTCAGTTCGTCCGTTTGTCAGTCGCAACTGTGAAGTGATTTAAAATGTATGTATATAGATACGTTAACGTATACGTTATACGTATACGTATTTTTGCATACTTTTTGCAAATGGCATTCACTTAGTGGAATGCTTCTTTCTCATTTTAATTGGCCTGCCTGCCGTGTTGTGTAGTGTAGGGCAGTGTAGTGTAGTGTAGTGTAGTGTAATTGCGCTAACAGGCCCTACATTTTGCCATCGACCGGCCAACTGACAGACATGTCCTGCTTCTGCTCCTGCTTCTCCTGCTGCTGCCTTAACTTTTGCTTCTGGCTATGGGAGACACACAACATGGCAACATTTTAATTAAGCCAAGCAAAGATAACGGAAAATGGAAAGACTACAGAAGAAACGCAACGCCACGGTTACGGCTACGGCCAAGGCCACGCCCACGCCCACACACCACGCCCATTCGTCCGCTGTCATGTCAATTGGTCAATTTCAAAGGCAAATCTCAATGCAAACGACCGCTTTTCCGCAGCAGGGTTATTAAATTTTTGATAACATATTTTGCAGCAGCAGCTGCCAACTAAAAAGCTAACTGCGACTTCTGAATGCCCTTCAAACATATAGAAGAAAATATATATTATTCAAATAATTAAAGTTGTTGAAATAATAATTTTTATTGCTTTATGTTTAAAGTTGTATATAAAGTTGATGTTTTTTTTATGGTTCATTGGAATGTTGTCATTTTCCTTAAGCGATTAAAACTTAAATGCGGCTGCAATTACTATTTCAATACTGTCAAATGTCGAAATGTTCTTTAAAGACCAAAAATAATTAACTAAACTTAACGATGAAACACATATTCACCAAAAATTGGAATAGATTCAACTAAAACTTACATTTTGTGGTGTGCTTTCATGTCGGTTACTTGATAAAGCAATCGTTTTGTTGGCAGTGCATATATATGGTGTAGCAAGGCAAATATTGTGGCCACATTGTTGCCACATTGTGGCATCATCTAAATATTCATTTAAAATGCGTGGTTGGCCGGCGGCAACATCAAGAACGTTTCACGTTTGCGAAGTAAAAACGTTTTACGATGAACTCGAATTGATATTTTCCGCAAACGAATTTTTGAATGTTGTCCTTGTTGCTGTTGTTGTTGTTGTTAGTCTCCCCGTCATCAGCAAACTCATTGACAACAACATCAGCAACCACAACGAAAGCAACGAGAGAGCCAAAAAAAAAAAAGAAAAAAGGAATTGGAAAAGAGGAACATCGCGGCAGCTGCCTGTGCCACGTAATGCTTTAATGCCCAGCGGCAACTGACGCACCTGCAACGTTTCTCGATTGAATTTCGTCGAGTTGCGGCCGCTGGTTTCAGCAGCCAACTTCAAACGACGGTGGTAGTTGTAGGAAGCATAGCAGCAGCTGTGTCGCATTTTTTAATTTAAGCAGCAACCGAAAGCAAGCTCAAAAACACACACACACAACACACACAAACAAACACACACAAATGCACACAGACAAACAAACAAACAGATGAGCTGCACGCTTAAAGAGTTGTCGAGTTGCGGCTTACTGCCTCTAATTTTAAGTTAAAAAACCTACTTGTAATTTTAAAGTACCTCAGTCGTTCCACTCTCTTACTAAACGCTTCTATCTCTCCTTCTCATTTTCATTGCAGGTAAATATTTGAACTACATACGCCTTCTTGCAACTTGCAACGACCAAAACCAGCATCGCACGTGAGTGGCATCCAATTTATTTATATATTTTTTTTTCATTTATGGAGAATGCCTTGAAGGTATATTTGGGAACTAGAGCGAATCCCTATCATAAGGAGAATTTTCATATATATATATATAGAGTCATTGAGTAAGGTCAAAATAAAAGTCTGTCCATCAAGTTCCCAAATTTATAAGAAATTCAGTTGAAATATAAAATTTTAAATTCGTTTACCAACAAAAAGACTAAAGAAAAAACATGGCGAAAGTGACTTGATGATGTCGACACTGTTTGCTTGCATTTTCAGTCCCTAGATATATGTATGGCCAATGCCTTTCTCATGCTAAGATAACCACACCCCCTCCCCTTCCCCCAACTCCACCTACGTTTTCGATGGAAGTGAACGCCTCGTCAAACAGTTGGTGACCCATATCTAAACGTACACGCCTCGTTTGAATGCATGAAAAGCCTGTAAATTGCATAGACAGACAAATGGATCGAGTGCAAACGACAAGGCTGGTGGGGTAAGACAGGCAGTGGAAGATAGAATGACATTCTATGTATAAAAGACCGCCTCATATGCAGGCAATGATGGCCCAGAACAACTTAAACGCAACTTGACTAAATGCGGGGGACCGACTTGGTTCTTGTGGTTCATGCTTTTGGTCTGGTTAACATGTGTTGCAGTTTGCCAAACGTGTAAGTGTCAAATTCGATTGCACTTTTTCTACAATTGTTTGTTGTTGTTGTTGTTGTGATGGTGGTGCTGGTGGTAGTGGTGGTGCACAGCTGGATGCCAGAAAAAGTTTGCTATGCGTTTTTTGGATGCTGTTTTGGGTGCAGAGCAAATAAAAGTTTGAAAGTGCCAACAAGAAACGCGACAGACAACAGTTGCAATAACTGCAAAAACTGCTGCCGCACCTGAGAGAACTCTTTGAGACGCTGCCACATGATTTGCCGACACTTGCGAGACACTTGTTACGCAGACAACAACAACAGCAATAAGAACAGCAAATACAATAAGGGCTTTGCTACTACGTGTTAAACGCATTTGTTGCACTTGAAAGTTTCTAGCTGGCCCGTGACAGCGTTTGGGGCCAAAGCGGATTGCTTGCTTGCCAAGTGCATCATGCAGGATTTCAACTTTGGCCGCCATTCTTACTTCATCCCCCTTCCTTACTGTGATGTGGTGATTGTTGCAGCTGCTGCTGCTGCAGCTTCTGCTTTTATTGAGTTTGTGGCCGAACAAAGTGGCAAAGACACACAAAAGACAAAGAGCTTACGACTAAGAAAGCCCCTAACTGGGCGAATGCTATAAGCTTTCCTTAAGCAGACAACTTAAGATTCCACTTGCAGATATAAAAGAAAATGTTGCCTGCTTTCAGGCGCCAACTTATTCACAATATACATAAGAACACTCACTCATATATAAAGATATATTTATGTCCGTACATACACATGCACGAAGTATATGCACATGAACATAATAAAGTTACGCACAATAACATAAAAATTATCATAAACATTGCCCGGGGAACAACAGCACAAACAACAGAAAAAACATCTACATGAAACCAAATAATAATAATAATAACACAAAAATAACAATTTGACATCGCGACGTTGTAAGCATATTTTTGGTTTCACATTTTTTTTTCTTTTCAACTCTGCCAAGCCACACGCAAAGCTATGTAAAGCACGTATGTGTATATATATATGTGTGTGTGTGTGTGTGTGTCTACTCTGAAGAGTTTCATATATGAATAAACTTGTATGCATTTATGCTAAAGCAGCAAAACTATCAATAAAATAAACTAACGCCACAATTTTGATGCTCGATTTTGTTCCATGAATGTTAAAAGCCTCATTTGCTTAGTGACAATTTATTCTCGAAAGATAAAAATAAAATTGATACGATTTTTGTTAAAGTTCTTATAGAGAATTATTAAATGTAAGTTGCCTTACCAACACATGGAAACTTATACACATAAGACGTGTAAGTAAGCAAAAGACCTTCAAATGTACAACTTTCTTACATAATTAAGAATTCAACAAGAAGATTGCACAATGCACAATGTGTATCCTTTTTCAATAACAACCTTAAGGTACTTACTTTATAACATTGTCAAAGATTCAAAAGCTTTAATACGCCGAAATGCAACACTTACATAATGTAACAACCGCAGAGTCATGTGGCTGTGAATGTGTCTTGAACTGTTAAGAAAATGCCTTTTAAAAAGGAGAACAGCACCACATAATTCTGAAAATTGGCCCATTGTTGGTAAGTTGACTGCATACCACCAAGAAATATGGCAACAATAATGCGTATACGTCGCGTGCGCAGTCAAAGGCACAAGCAAAAGTGAAAGAAATTTGCCGACAGCGTCTGCATTTTTATGGCTCGTTGCATATACATATAAATAAGTTTGTGTATATATGTGTGCTTGTCAGTGTGTGTGTGTGTGTGTGTGTGTGTGTGTGTGTGTGTGTGTATTTCATTGCAGTTGCTTTCTTTTGAATACGCGTATTATATATAATTGCCAGGCAATTTAAAATGTGCCCAATACAGTTTACCATTGACGATTTAAGCTGACCAAACTCCTACCTCATCCCTATGAAGCCCTGGTGTTCTCTCGTATATATGCATGTACATAGAGAAAGAGATAGAGACAGAGAGAAAGAGAGAGATAGCAAATTACCATATAACATTCAGCAGTTCGTGGTCAGGACGAGAGTCTGGTTCAGTTAACTTGGTGGGTCATGCATCAGCAGTGACAGTGAACCCTGACCAAAATGAACAGTGTACTCATGTACAGTGAACAGTCAAAGAGTTGACCGCAATCACAGTTCGTCTGCAAATATTGTTTCTGTGCTGTATTGCTGTTAATATTGCTGTTGAATGTTTGCTTGGAAAGATGCCGACGATGCTTTTGCAGTTTGTTTGCGGTCTCGCATAAAAGACGCTCAAGTTAATATATATACTTAAAAATTTGTATACTCCCTTTAACTATACGCACATACGTACGTACCTATATGTATATTATATACATACTATATGCAATTAAGTTTCATGCAAAAATCAACAAAAGAGAAACTGCTACGTAATGATGAGCATAGTTACGTAAAGGTATCTTCCCTTCCCATCCCATCCCATCCCATTCACGCATTAAAGAAGCAGTGAAAAGAGAAAAAAAAAAATGAAAGAAACTTAACGTTAATTGGCAACGCGATTCTCTGTTCGGTAAGCGATGATTGCACAGTTAAAGCCAACAGTTAAGAAGTTCTCATAATTAACGAACGAATCACAAACTAATTGATTAAATAATACACGCAGAACTGAACATTGCGACCTCCTGTGCAATGAAGTAATGAAGCAAAAACTCTGCAATCAAAATTAACAGCAATTTATGACAGTCACAATAATATTGATTTGCATGATGAATATTCCATTTCCAATTCTTGTTGCACCTAAACGTCAAAAGCTGCTTTTGAAAATGAAAATTATTGAAATGTTTATTCGGGTAAGCAAACAAAATATATTTACTTGTATAAAAAATAATTGATATATTATCATATATTACTTTCAACACATTATCACATATTATTTTCAACGTTTGTCATCATTTATTGCTGTATAAAATAATTAAAACCCATAATAAATTTGACTTAATAAAGAAGGTTTTAATAATTAATTAAAATACATAATTTGATTGGGAAAGCTATGCAAGACGAAATTAATTTTAGGTTCTTTTGATCATCAGCTTGATAGCAATCAATAATATATGCGTAATATGCAAAATGTTGCTAATTTTAAATATTTAAATTTGATGGCTTTCTTTTCAACTTAATGGCGATTTACGTAGTATTGTTGTTTTTATTGTTGTTGTTGTTGCTGTAATGGAGCCAAACGCCGTTGGCCAGAAAAGTGATTAAACAATTTCATTAATTTTACGTCGTTGGCCGCCACGCCCAGATGCTGGCCACCCACACTTGGCCAGCTCTTAAAAGCCAGCGGCCACTTCAAACCCACCTCTGGAGTCAAATATTATTAAAATTTACGACAGACTCCGCAGAGCAAATGCCTTTCTTGCAAAACTTTTCTTATTCTTTTTCTCTTTTTTGCTTTTGTTCTTCGCCGCATTGTACACAGAAAGAACCAAGAGTGAGATGGTAAGCGAGAGAAAGAAAGAGAGAGAGAGAGAGAGAGAGAGAGAGAGAGAGTGAGTGAGACAAACGAAAAAGACAAGAAAAGTCTATGGTTAGGGGATGTGGTGATGGAAGCAGGGAAAGAGTAGTGGCCCTCGAGACGCACCGTTTGCATTAATGGTGCAAAGTCGAAAAATAAAAGCCATTTTTGTATGAAGAGGCGACGCCAGCTGCGATTCAAGTGCACTTTGAACCTTGCCCATTCACACCTCCGCCCCCTGCCGAACACACCCCTCTCAAACAGCGGCAGCAGCAGCAGCCTCTATCACTTTCTCTTAGTACGCTTCATCTTTCTCCACTGGTTGGCTATTGATGCAGGTGCTGCTGCTGCTGCTGTTGCTGTTGCTGGGAAGGAACAAAAGGAAATTGTTAAATTAAGTGCTTGGCTCCAACAAATGGAGGCGTCGGCCATGGTCGCTCCTCTGCCAGGGCAAAGTTGAAGTGCAAGGCGTTGCCGCAAAAGGTAGCGAGTGAAAGTTTTTAATTTACTGTGCCACACACACACACACACACACACACACACATAGCAAGAAAAAGAGAGAGCGAAAGAGAGACACAAACACACACACACTCTCGCTGACTAATCGGCATTTGCAGCAGGCGACACAGCAGCTTTTGTCATTGCCTACTTTTTCGGGCACGCCACGTTACTTGTAATCAACGCGTGGCAAGTCTTGCTGCAAATTTGTGCCACTGCAGTTACCTCCAAAACGTGATGCCAACACAATCCTCCAACCCCTCACTCCATCCGCTCATCTCCTTCCTTTCACTACTTCTATTCCGGTGCTGTTTTCGATTTCGTTTTCGCCTGTGCACGACGCATTCGTGTGGAAAATTAAATTCACTGACTGTCTGCCTGCCATACTGCCTGCAATAGCTGCTACTGCTACTGCTACTGCTACTAAACCCCACCCCCCAAAAAAAAAAAAAAACTCACCCATAAAACGAATACCCCAAAAACAGCCGAATAGCGCATCGCGAACCTCGAAACCAACCAGACGGGCACAAGCAGCGTTGTAATTTTCCTTCTACACTTTTGTTTCTTTGGTTTGTGCGTTTCTTTTTCTTTTTATATCCACGCTATGACGCCTACACAGAAAGAATTCAATTATTAACAAAACTGAGTGATTGATTAAGTCGATTCCACACACAAACATAAGCAGAAGCATAGGATTCACAAAGCCAGAATCATTTATTTGATGGGTTTTGATTACTTCGATTTCGATGTAAAGGCTCAGCAGATAAAAAAAAAAAGAACATTTAGATTTGTTTAGGGCTTAAAGTTAGGCAAGAGTAAACTACAGAAAAGAAAATAAACAAGAAAAGAAAAGAGCGAAATAGATAGTTGAAAAAATGTCATTAAATAAATCTGAGGTCTTTTAAATGTAAATCAACTCAAATTTCTTGCGGTGCATGCACACTAAACTGAGTTTTAGTTGTTGTATTAGTTGTTGTTGCCGTTGCAATTGCAGTTAGTGCTGGGAGTTGAAAAGTTGAAGCCGTGTGCGCTCTCATTCAATTTTTAGCAAGTGCTGCCTGCCACTTAATTTCCGCCAAAGTTGGTAATTTGCCGCTGAATGGCAAAGCAAAAGAGATTTGCAGCAGTAGTGGTATACAAGAAAATTGGAAAGTGGCAAGGAGGGATGCGGATGGGGGTGTGGTGGTGGTGGTGGTGGTGGTAAGCAGCAGACAACGAGGTGTTCAGCTCAACATGAAAGTATGTATTGTCGCCTGCGTAGCGCGATTGGCGAACGATTCGCTTTTCATAGACAAACGTGAAGCTGACGTGGCCAAATTGAATTGTAATCTCTGTATATTGGTGCACACACACACACACACACAAATACACACAGATACAGACAGATACACACAGAGTTAAAGAGTAGTGTGCAGAGCGGAAACGGATGTTTGTAAGAATGCAGCATGGCGTAGGCACATACCACAAAAGCGAACTCTTACAGCATCAGACCCAATTATTGACGATTCCTTGCCGTGTCGTCCTCAGCCTCAGATTGAACTCAACTTAACTCAACTGAACTGAACTGAACTGAACTGAACTGAACGAAGTGCGGGTGGGTGGAGTCGCGCAGCGAAGCGCACAAAATCACTTCCGATGAGATTTCAATTTTGCGATTACCTAATTGACACTCAAAGTAATGGAAGAATCGCGCCTGCCTCAAATCCTGTCTACTGCTGGCCTATCTGTTTGCCACTGCCACTGCCACACTGTTAATGAAATGCTTTAGTGGCAAGCGGCCATCAGTTTACAAAAATGAAAAAAAAAAACCAGAAGAAGCTGAAAAAGCCAACGAGTTAGTATAAGTCAGCTGAGCGACTAATCTCTAACTGCAAATGAAAACAAACGGCCAATGACTGCGGGCGGCTTTAAGCTTGACGTGTTTTGCTTTTACTTTGATTTTTCGTGTGCATTTTCCATTAACGTGGACTTAAGCACGAATATAGCGAAACAGGAATCTTTACGCCAAAGCCAAATTGGTAAAAATTTAATTTTAACATCTTTGCAAATAAGTTAAGAAGCTTGATCGAATGAACACATAGAAAAAGTTATATATACTTAACAGCTTTTCGAAAACTTTTCTTTTTTTTTCTTTTTTTTTTGGTTTTTTGCCAACCGCACAAAGCTGGAAACTAATTAAAACAATTCAAGTTAATAGCCTTTTATGGTTCATTGAATGTATAATCAATTTTATGAATAGCAATAAAGTTTTTAGTCGAAATTGCAATTAACTTAATCAACAGTTAAATTCCTAATGCCTTGCACTATATCAAAACCTCAAATGCAATCAACTTTTTGGCAAAACAATGCACATCCACAACGAAAATATATTTAATTGTCAACGTTCAAGCGAACGAGTGATAGAGAGAGAGAGAGAGAGAGAGTGATAGAGAGAGAGAGAGAGTGAGTGAGAGAGAGAGAAAGGGAGAGCTGCAATGGATGTGTTGAGAAATGTGCTGTTAATTAGCGACAAGTCAATTAGTATGCTATATTACTGGAAAATTGGCAAACGTAAGCGATGACAAAATGCTGCAAACTGTCAAATGATTTGCACTTAATTAAAACAAAAATTCACGAATACTGCCCAAAATCAAATACAACAATATTCAGTTGGCAAATGTGTGTGTGTGTGCGTTTGTGTTTGTGTGTGTGTGTGGTATCTAGATCTGTGTGCAACGCCCTTTTGACAACTGCAACGGAAACGGTTTTAAATTTGTTTTTGCTATATCTGTTGTTGGCTGCTTGTTGTTGCTCTGTTCTACTGTTATGGTTGTTGTTGTTGTTGTTGTAGTTTATTGTTGTTTGTGTGTGCAAAGCTTTTTATGATTTTACATTACAAACAACAACGACAACAAAAACAAATATTTAATGCTTATAAAATGGTGTCAAGCTATAAAATTCCGTGACACACACAAAGAACACAATTTTCAGCCATAAAAAAAATGCTTATGACAATGCGCCAACCTTTTTGCACCCTGCCACCTTTCACCCTAGCCAGCGTGTTTCATTCGATATGAAAATTAAATTTTACGCTTAAAAATATCGTACAAACAATATGCATAAAATGTGTAGCCAAAGTATCTAGTATTAGGGCAAAGAGCACAAAAGGAAAAGGACCTGCAATAAGTATACAAGAAAAAAGTCGCAAACAACTTTTGTGCGCGCTAACATACACACTCTCTGTATGTATGTATGTATGTATGTGTGTGCGCGTGTCAGGTGAAAAAGGTGTTATCGACCCTGTCACATGGCCCGTTGCTAAATCGACTGCGAAATTTACAGGGAAATTTTGTAACAACAGTGACAGCAGCCAGCAGCCATAGTGAAAAATAAATAAGAAAAGGGAAAATACTACAACAACAACAACAACAACAACAATAGCAATAGCAATAGCAATAGCAAAAGCAAAAACAAAAACAGACAAGCGAACCATAACTGAATAATAAAAACAATAATGTGTCGCAAATTGTGCGCGAATGAATAAAACAGAACGGAAGTGTGGCCATAAAAACTGCGTTTAAAACTCGCCAAAACTCTCTCGCACCACACACAGAAACCAACCAACAAATGTTGGAAAATGCACACACACACACACACACATAGACAATATGGATGCTAAAAGTGGTTGAAGGCTGATTGTGTGTGTGTGTGTGTATGTGTGTGCTGTCAGACTACTGGCCAGGATGTATAGCATTTTATGGTACAACGGAAAACTCAGCGGCTTCCTTCCGGCACAGTTTCAACTTGTTGGTCAGCCAGCCATTCATTCAACTGCCAACGAGGGCTGCTCATTAAGATACCGTTTATTAAGCATAAAACGCTTTCGAATTTATCACCCGGGCCAAGGGTTCGGCTGCCTTAAAGCCAAACAAATATATATATATATATATTTATATATAATTAAAATTTACAGCTTAAGACAGCCAAGTAAGACGAAATTTGATAAGTATGTTTTTTGCTTTTTATGTTTTTAATTTGCTGTAAAACTTTTATCGACTTCAAAGTGCTTGTCCATCTTTAATGTATTTTAATAAGCCGTTTTAGGATTTGTTAATGATTGCTTGAAGGGAAGGGTCTGAATAAAATGTGTACGTGAAAGTAGGAACTTATCAAAGAGTTTGGTTTAGGCAAAGCCAAGTCTAAGATATGATTGAAAACATTAATTACTAAGATAAGTAGTCCGTGAAATGATTTTCACGTGTTCAAGATATATGAAACTACAGCAAGTTTTGCACTTTATGAATAGCTTTAATGTCACTGCCTGGTGTTTGTCTGTTTTCTTACTCGTCTCCCAACTAAGGAGTTCAACAACACAGAGCAATACAACTGGGCCTTTTGTATATGTTATTCTTATGTATAAGCTATATAATTGTATATATATATATATATATATATATATATATATATACCTTTAATAGTTTTTAGAGAGCTACAAGCATTAAGAATACATCAAACAACATTACAAAGACCAACGGAGCTATTGCTAACCTTCGCATCATCCGACTTATATAAAGGTAAAGATTTTTGACACACAGCAAACCTGCTCGACATGAGAACTTCATGTATGTGTGTTCGTGCATCACCTGTTTGTGTGTGTGTGTGTTTGTGTGTGGTGCCTAATGTGCTGTAATTGATACGACAGATAGTTGAGATTGTGCCGCTGATTGATGGGCTGACAATGATGGGTCATGACAGATTTTGGGGGGCATCTTGACAGATGCGAATTCAACTCCAAATTGTCTGTGTGTGTGTGTTTGTCTATGTGTCTGTGTTTCCATGTTGTTATATGTTTGCCCAACTAACGTTTATTATACCACAAATGACGTGCCAGTTTTTGGGCCAAAACGAATGTAACTTACTAATTATACGCGGCACAAACAAACACACAGAGTTCGACTGTGGATTGTGCGATTGCAGATAGTATTGCAATTAGTGTTTAAGAGACAGAGTCATAGCATAACAATCCATTTGATTATAGTTGTTGTGATTGTTGTTGTCAATCAGTGACTGTACCGTCGTTGTATTTTGCGGCTCGTTTTGGATTTTGTTGTTAGGTTAAAAAAGGAAAACCCGGTTGTGTGGAGACAAATTGATGAAATTGTCAATTTATTCACACATCGTTTATTTTGCACGTTTGAAATTGTGTTGCTGAGGGCAAAGAGCAATTGGGCCAAAGGCAGAGCAAACAAAATGGCTGCCGTTGCACTTGATAACGATAACGATAACAAGAACAACAACGTTTGATGATGATGATGATGATGACGGTCTTGTTGTTGTCGACACTGGCTTACTGATAGGCTAAAACAATGGCTACGGCAACAGCAGCTAAAAGTGAAGTAGAAGTAGAAGTTGGAAGCATCCGTAGAACAGGGAAATAACAATAACAGAGCGTTTACCATTCAGACGGAATGAGACAATCTAGTTGCCAATTTAGACGTAATGGCAACAAAATGTCACTTGAGTCACTCTCTCTTTCTCTCTCTCCCCCACTGTTGTTTTGCTGCTGCAACATTGCAAACAGCAATAAGAGAGTTTGAAAAGCCATAGGCGGACAGGCAGGCAGACAGACAGGCAGAAGGAGAAAAAGCTATACAGAGGTCAAGTAACGTAGAGCAAAGCGATGAGCTTTGCTAGGCAATGGAAACATTTTTTTCCAGCTCGTTGCCATTTCATTTTGTCCTTTCTGCTTGTAAGTGTACGTATGTATGTTTGTTCAAGGTTGGTTTTTTTTTTTATTTTTGTTGTTGTTGTGACATGCCTTAGCACTGATAGCAACAACAACAGCAACGGCATTAAAAGCACAGGACACGTTGATGTGCGTGTTGACATAAAGTTGTCGCCTTTTATCGTCCTTGGCCCCACTTCAATATTGCCTTTGCTTTCGACTGGCCAACTTTTGGCTGCCCATCGGCTAGGTTGCCCTGCCTGCCTGCCTGCCTTCCTGTCTGCCTGTCATCAACATTTCGCAATTGGCCCCACAAAATTCGGTCATTAACAAACACGGCAGAAGTTGAGAATTGTGCGACGACAGTATTTGGCTTTAAAAAAGAAAAAAACGATAAAGAGCTAATACAAACCACTTCCAATAAGATAAAAATATGAACAACAAAAAAAATGGGCAGCTTATTCGCATGGTTACATTAACATTAAATGCCATTCACAATAGATATTGCATGTTATACTCAAATCGAACTATTAAGCTTACTGAACAAGAAGTTGTTAAAGCAACGATCGAAAATGTAGCATTTAATAAATTTAGCTTTCCATTTATTGAAGTTAGTTTACACACACTAACAAACAAAATGTGGGAGCATCGTAAGAAACCATTGAATTTGCGACTTTAAGCATCTTAAACCGAAAACAACAATAAGAACGAGTCAAAAAAAAAAGAATAAGTTGAAAAATGTTTGCAATGCGGTGCACCACAAAAAGAACGAAAAATAAAATGAGGTTAAAGCCAAAACAATTTTCAACCACTTTCAGGCTTGTAAAGTAATCTGTTATTGTTGATGTTGTTGTTGTTGTTGCTGTTGTTGTTGCTGTTGCTGCTGCTGCTGCTGCTTGTGTGCCACGATGCGTATGAATAATGACAATTGCCGGTCGAAATGGCGTGCAACAATTTTAGACATCCTTTCAGGACCAGAACCAACTAACACAAAGGGCATCGAGAGAACGAGGTTACCGAGCTACGGATACGATTGCAACTACCTGAAACTCAATTTTTGGGCCAAAATGTGCTTCGTTTCATTGGTCAATACCAGCGCTGCAGATATTGAGAGCAGCCAGACGAGGCTGAATCTTTTGTGTGCCGTGGTTCTAGCTGCTGTTGTGACCGAACGTTATAAATACCCTGTAAACTTGCAACAGCATGGACACATGCATACTTGCAAGTATCAGTAGTATTATATAACCTATATTGCCTTTTGGAAAACAATATTACTTGTTATTCCTAAAAGAATAAATCATTTATAGATCATTCGTTAGTCGAACAGAAAACAAATATGCAAGGTTGGCAGCTCTGGCCATGTTTCGACATCTGCCTTTTGCTTTGCTTTTTCGGGGGCTCTTTACATTTTCATTTTTTATTTTTTTTTTTTGCATTTACCCTAGCAACCCTGTCTCTCTCCATCTCTTTCTCTCGCACGCTGTGCAAGTATGATGAGTGCATGTGTTGATGATGGCGTTGATACAACCATGCAATGTCACGCTCATGTCAACTGTCGAATTGTTATTGCATACACGCACAAACACACACACACACACACTTATGGGCAATTGTGTCAAAAGGCGACGGTCAGAAAAACAGGCATAAGTACCAAGGGATATACGCAATGGAAAGCTTGGTAATCAGCCATGTGTCAAAATTTGAAATTTTTTTGATGCTTTAAGCCCAGATTTGAATATATCAAATGGAATGTTTTACAAACAGCTCAAAAAGTGTGTGTTTATCAAGGTACAAGCTGAGAGCTGTTGTTGATTCAAATAAAGTGTAGACTTCAGTTAACAAGATGTACAAAAGCTGAGAGAGAGAGAGAGAGAGTATGAGAATTCCAAGAAGTGGTCTTCATTGTTTGAAGATTTGATATCATGAGGCAAAAGGGAGATGTTGAACTCAATTTGCTGATAGCTCGGCTATACGATGACAACACACACACAGACAGACATTTTGCAGTTTTAACTTCGAAAGCATCCGGGCAACTAATTAATTGGCAATTTGATCCAATTATGTGCCAGGTGCAGAAGATGCTTCCTTGCCAAAAGGAATGACAGGTCTTCCGGCCGGTGATAAGGTAGGGTAGCGGATGGGAAGGTGTAGGGTTTTAGTTCAAAAATCACTGCCCGTAACAATTCCAAGAATTTGCTATCACAATAACGTAAAGTCAGCACAAAAACAAAACCAAACAATACGAAAAATGAAAAAAAAAAATACAAAATAAAAATAAAATAAAATAAACGTAAAGAAGGGAAAAATGGTTCGCAGCAGCTCTCAGTTTTGTGGCTTAGTGAACACTCAGGAGTCAGATTGAGAGTCGGAGTCGGAGTTGAAGAGTCAGAGTTAGAATCGGATTCAGAATAAGAGTTTGTCGACGTGAATAACGATGCTTGTGCCCCCGGGCAATGCCAATATTGCTGTGGATGTTACTATTGCTATTGCTATTGCCATTGAGGTTGGTTGTTTTAGCCCCCGCATTGAAACATGCTAAAACATTGGTAAACTGCCACATACTCAACAGTCAATGGCCAGACGACCACAGTCACGACAATAACAACTAAAGCGGTGCAAAACAACAAAAAAAAAACACACACACACACACGCGCAAAAACAAAAACAAAAAGAGGACAACAAAAAAAAGAACGTGCAACCAAAATGGCTTTTATAGCTTGGTAGTTGTTGTTAGTAGTTGTAGTAGTAAATTCAATACAGACGACGACGACGGCAACAGTGAAAACTGCGCAACAAACAAGAAATGAAACTGAATGAAATTTATTGTGCAACGCTGGCCATTTGGCGCATTTCATGCTTGTAGGTCATGTGCTCTTGTTGTTGTTCTTATTGCTGTTGCACTATTTGAAATATCAAATTTGTATGCCTCCCAGGCAGTAGTAACAACAGCAACAACAACTATTGACATTATTGACAAGCGGCTAACGGCGCCGACCAACTCTGTTTTTTTTTTTTTTGATTTCTTTTTTTTTTTTGTTGTACTCATCAAGCGTTAGGCAATGCCGACCCTAAACGCAGATATATTTTGCCTACCTCGCCGCCTTCCCGCGCTTCCCCTTGACAGTAAATTTCAAATTGAATTTATGGCTATTTGGGGTTGGCAGCCTTAACCCAGCTGAATCGCTTACCAACCAACCAACCAACCAACCATCCAACCAACGAGCATCCATCCAAACGCAAACTCATCCTTCGCCCGGCTTTATGTATTTATGTTTATTTCCATTTTATGATATGCACTAGCGCCTCTCTTTTTTTATGAACCGCACGTGGTTCATTGAACCAACGGGCCGAGAGCCAGCTGTACCGTTGGGTGGTGGTGGTTGACTTTGATTAGTGCCCAACTTGATTACCGGGCTTTAGTTTTTAGTGTCGGTTTGGGGTTCAAAATTAGTTGTTGGGCTTTGCCTTTTTTCATGTGTATATGTGTCTATCCAAAATCCAAATCCTGCAATGCTGTTAGCTATAAAATTATGCAATATTCTAGTAATTTTTTTGGTTATTGCATTTGAAATCACTTAATCAAAACTGGCACAGCGCACACCAAACACTAAAAATATTTTTAGGCTTTTTAAATTGTCCGCCAACTTTTACAAGGCAACTCTGTTATTCTCTCTGAACACAGAAAACTCTTCTTATTAAATTGGTCGCTGTTAGATCAGCTGCTTTGCTGATCAGCTGTTAGATGCCGTTATTTAAACAAAGAAATTATTTGGCGCATGCAAACTGTGGCATTTATGTGTACACGTATATTGAAACAATAAGTTATTGGTTCTTTTGTATGCTCATTAACAAACAAAAGTAACTTGCTTTTCTGTAAGTGTATTGCTCTTATAAGTGAAACTAACGTTAAGCTTCTCATTTTATTCTCTTTGCAGGTAAATGTTAACTACGCAACTGGACACAATGAATAGGCTGTCGACTTAAATTTAAGGACTGATAGAGATAGAGAAAGAGACTCTTAGTGGGTAAAAAGTGAGCCTAAGCCTGCGCCTAAATAAGCCATTTGTCAGGCTTAAAGAGAAAAGTGGCACTATCTGTTGCCACTGCGCTGTTCGTTCGCTCTTTACGCAGCCCTGTTAATTACACACAATTTCGCCCATCTGCAGCGCTAGAGTTCACTACTAGTCCGCCCGGCGCATGCATTGCCATGTCCCTACGACTGCCATAATAACACAAGAGCAGCAACAACAACAACAACAGCAATAAGCAAAAAAGCAGCATAAAAAAATCAGTGAAACAAAAACAAAATCACAGCCTTTAACACGACAAACATTCATTTCAATTGCCCCGAGTGGCCCCATGCTCAAGCAACAACAATTTTAACCCACCACCCCCACCGCCGCCTCCTTTGCGACGAAGCGTGCCTCGCAGCCCAAAAAATGAAATTGTAAAATATTTCACAACATATTTTTGTTGGTGCGGCGACGGTGGCGGCGGCGGTGGCGTCTCCACTTTAAACAATCCGCATGACCATAAATCCACGCCGCTGTGCTCGTAAAAGCCAAAAACCCCATGCACAGCCACCTACCCATCCCCCTCCCTTTCGTCACAAAGAGTCCCTCTGCTCTATCAGCACTCCTCAAATCCAGAGAATCCGGCACCAAGGCCCACAGGCTATCGCGCCCGCCGCTTATGCTCTATGCTTTTTTTTCTCATTTTTTTTTTTTATATATATATTCTTGTTTTTTTTTTGTGTGTACTTTTATGACGCGTCGCACAAGTTTTGACCACTTGGCCAACCGCGACATTTTAATATCCACACCGCGAGCTCCCGGGTTCCCGAGCACCCGGGACACAGCACTATGTCCACATGCAGGACGCAATCATGTCCAGCCTTAGTCATAGTCATGACTATAGCTGCCTGTGGCCAACCAGCTGCTTGGTGTATGGCATGTAGCACATTTTTGTGTACGCCTAAAAGTATGCTCAGCCCTTGCGAGACTTTTGCTCAGTGCATAACTTGCAGCACGTTCAACATTTCACAGATAGAACGAGCACACACAATGTACTTTCCATCTACTCTAGACTCTAGATGTATGCATATAAATATGTTGAAGTTGAAAATGGAAATGAAAATGTTAGAGTAAATGTAATTGAGACACATTACACAATACCTAAATGTTCTGCACCATAATACTATATATATACAATAAGTCAAGTAAAATAATATGAAATATATATACTTTGTGGTATTTGTGCGCAACAGAATCGTTTTCAAATTTCTGGCATTCTATTCTATTGTGTTCTCCAAAAACCAAAACAATCTCCATTCACTGATTTTTGTTTAAAGATATTTCTTTGTCTTTTTTCTGTCAAACTGGTAAAAAAACATATTTTCGAAATGTTGCCTAATCTCGGATAAAGCTAAATATAACTAAGGACGTAATGATGAAGTTTCTATACCTTGTTCGTTTACAACAGCTCTATAATCTTTTGCTTGTTTGAATGTTAATTAACTTTATTTTCGATATATTATTAAAGAGCTAAGCGCATTGAAATATCGGCTTGAAACTAACTGTGATAATTGAATGGAATGCGGTAAGCAACATTTAAACACAATTGCAAAAAAATTATTATTTATTGCAATGACAAACTATAGTAAAAATACTTTGCCTGAGGAAAGAGGCCGAAATGCTCTTAACCAATGGCTAGACAAGAAGGCAGTAAAAAACTTTATCTAACCCGATAATTTCCCAAAAAAAAAAAAAGACTTTTTATATTCACATTATAAATTATTTGTTGCTGCAGCTGCCACACTTTATTGAACAATGTTGCATGCAACGCGAAAAATATGCTCCCCTTCCCACCACTCTTCAGCGTCGAGCTGCCGGCTATGCTGCAAAAATATGCAAATCGAGAAATATGTGAGCTCATATTTCAATTGCGCATGCAACGTACCCCCTGCCCCCTGCCCCTGCCCATGCCCATGCCCCTCACCCAACACAAAAGCCTCAATGCAATATCATAGCTCAACTTTGTGGCCATATTGCTTTGTTACATGTTGCATGGCCAAAAAAAAATACGAAGAAGAAGAACAACTAAAACGCCTCCAGCTACCAACAACAAACAGGCAACGAAAATGTCGCAGCGCCCCAACAATTTGACTTTTATGGCAGGCACTAAACGAGCACGAGCTGAAAGGTTAGATTAGGTTGGGATTATATTTCAGATTCTACTTGTTAAAAGGGGATCTCTGAAGAAAGTGTTTGCGTATTATAGTCGGCTTTCTTTATATGGATAACACAAATGTATATGTATATGTATATGTAACGTGTAACTTGTTGAACTTTTAACAAAGCTGTATAAATATGCCTAACTTAAATTTAAGTAATTTTTTCATTGATGTGATTGCGATTTGCATATTTCCAGCTAGGCTTTTCCTACTTCAAAGTTGTTTAAAGGTTTAGTTGAAGCAAGGGTTTTCTACAAGAAAACTAATTAAAAGGAAAATTCAAAAATAAATAAAGTAAGTAGGTTAAAAGTTAACTAGTTCAACTTTTAAGAAAGTTATTTGAATATAATAGTAACTGATTTTGAATAATTTTAAATCGATGTAATTGCAATTTGGTAATTTTTAGCTGGCATTTTTTCCTTCTTCAAAGGGATTTAAAAGAAAAAGACTTTTCTATATTTAAACGAACTAAAAGAAAACAAACAAATTAATGCTTGTTGGTTGAAAGTTAACTAACTGAACTGCTCAGAAAGTTATATAGATATATACACCACGTGAATTTTAGTAATTTAAAATGTTACTTCATTGCGTTGTGATAATTTTTGGCGATCATAATTTCAATTTGACACATTTCATGGTCAATTACGTATGCGACGAAAATTGAATTTTGAACATAATGAATGATACGGAATGGATAGGAGGGAATGAATGTTGGATTGGGTGACGCTTCACTCGACTGGACTGACTGACTGGCCCCCGATCGACGTTTATTTGCATTTAATTAATGGTGACATTTTAAATGAACTGCTCGGCCAAATGCTTTCTGATGCATGAGGGTGTGGCTGTCTTGTTTAATTTTGATTTGCGACACATTAACGCCAGTCTCGTCGACATTCACATCGACATACATACATACATATATGTATATGTGTACGTATTTGTCCAGGCAATTGCATTCAATTGCACCTGCCACAAGGCAACAGGCAGATAGCAGTTGGCAGCTGGTAGCAATAGCATAAAAGCTTCGGCTGTCAGTCAAAGGCCTTGTGGTTAGTAACCCCAACCAGCTGCCACTTCTGCTGGCGCACATGTTTAATAAACTTAAACACACACATACACACACTTACAAATTTATTGGGTATATATGTGTGTGTGTGTGTGTCATGGCGAGACAAAGTAAACTTCGTTGTGCAGACACGCGTAATTAAATGCAACAACAGCGATGAAGAGAAAAGCGCGCGCGCCCACAGACACCAATACACACACACACACACATACATGATCGTTGTAACATGAATGCAACAGCCAACGAAGCGTACGACGAGGAGCGACCCCAGCCAAGTAGCAACTAACAAACCCATCCACCCAATCATACATATCATATACCATCCACCCATCCACCTATACACACACACACACACACACACACCCACTGGGCAGCCGCACGCCTAATGCGCTTTTGTTGTGCATTGTTAACATGGGCCACACACACACACACCAACACACACATACACAGCTTGGTCGTTGTCGTTGTCGAGGTCCTCATCATCATCAACGCTGTCAACACGATGACAGGCGGCAGGTGAGGAGCATCTCCAGCTTCTGTTCCTGCCACTCTTACCTGCCACTCTTGTCTGCTCCTGCTTCGGATGCTCCTCTGGTCACGCAGCTGTGTGCCGTCGCATTGACAAAGTTGTTAGCCTAGACACCTGAAGGTGGAACAAACATGTTGTAATGTTGTACACTGGAAAATAAATGATATAAAAAAGAAATATCAAGATCCGGCCACACTTTGTCTTCTGCCTGCCCAATTAGACTTTATGTCTAATATAGAAATAACAGTTAAGGAAATTGATTTTATAATTTCGTGGCTATATATTGTGTTATATTTCTATATATAAGCATGTTGATATTTTCTTGTTGCCTTTGGCTCAGTGTAGCACGCGTCTGTGCGGCAGTTAGTTGTGCTACGTTTCCTTCGCCTGCCTTTAGCTGCTCCTTCTCCCGTTGTTGGTTGTCTTTGGTCGCAAATGTGTTGCTTCCGTCAATTTGCAACGTTATCTGCATACACTGCTAACCAGACAAGGACCAAACCAAACCAGCGAGCTGGCAGACTTCAAGCAGCAGCAGCAGCCGCTGTTCAGGAGCAGCAATTCTAGTGCCATCCTGTCACACACACACAAACACACACACACGCACGTGCGTTCTCGTGTCGACGCATTCGTGTCGGGGTTTTATACAATTTCATGTTTAATTTCCATAATTTATTTATGTGTGTGCGCTGCTTGCAAGCATTAAGCTTAATCACAACCAGCACCAGCAGCATCCAAAAACCAGCAAGATAGAAAGAGAGAGAGAGAGAGAGAGAGGGATAGAGTGAGCCAAAAGGGATTGAGTCCCTCTAACCTGTAATTGGCACTCACGTAACATTGATTGGGCGATTTGTTGAAAGCTCAGAGCAAAAAATTGGCAAAAAATCAGAGTTAGACCAAGTTGTGAATGAATGACGTTAACTAACTTTTCGGTTAGTTAGATGCCTTTAAAAACGTTAAAATCATTTACATACATACATATGTATAGTACTCGCTGTGCACGCATAGTATGTATGTGTATGTGTCTTGTGTAGTATCTGCATATTAGTTTCCATTAGCTAAAGCTTAAAGCTTAAGGGCATTGGCATTAAGCTGCTGCATTCCGTTTGAAGTGCTTTTGAAGCATGTGCAAAATTGCGTTTTGTTCGTTAATGATGACAGCTAACGGAAGCCGTTAACGAAACGTTCCAACCAACAGCATTAGTTGCAAATAAAATAAAATGTTGCCAAAACTGATTGGCAGGAGAAGTAGTGGAAGCAAAAGTTGCTATTGTTTTCATTTTGGTATTCTGGCATTCTGGCCTTCATTTGCATGCATAAATATACGTTTAAAATAATAAAAACGGCTCTCAATCGCAGGATCTTCTTGCTGTCAGATTTTTCCCACGCAGCCAACAACACATTTTACACTCCGAAAAATTATAGCGCAATGGCAAAGAAAACAAAGGTGTTGTTGTGTAATCTAATACATTCTATAGGGCCGGGAGGCGAAATAAGGCGAGGCGCGAAATGCCAACAAATAAAATGTAATGAAAGCCTCAGTCAAATGAAATTTTAACATACACACACACCAACACACACATACACACGCGCGAACACGCAGTGGCATGATTTTGTTTTTGTGCAACTTTTCAATTACATGGCTATGCAAAAGAGCTAAAATCACACGCAGAGAGAGAGAGAGAGAGAGAGAGCAGCACGGAAAGAAAGAGATAGGTAGATAGGGAGATTGGTTGGTTGGTTGAAGGTGTATGCCTGGTGGCGCCTAAGCTACGCTTAACACACTGCTGCTGCAACCAAGCTTTGAGGCAGCCAAGTGCAGTCGTAACCATAAATGTTAATTGGCTTTTGTGTTAGTGTGTGTGGGTATGTGTGTGTGTCGGTCGGTGAGTTTAAAATCACAGTTAAGCAACATTCTGTCTATCCACGTTGATTGGTAAGCGCCATGAACATTTACTTGAATTAACATGAATATAGTAGTATCTACAATGGAATAGAACTAGCAATACGCATGAATGACATACTAATTGCACTATAAATGAGGTGAATATCAAGCTCTTGTCAAAAACAGTTTGGCAACGCCTTTCTCTATATCTCTATCTCGCCCTCTCTCAAACAGCTGTTCTGTTAAATAAACAAAGCGAACAAACTCACATTTTGATACAGAATATCTTTAAATTCATTTTGAATTGTTGCTCTCCTTCCCAGCAATATGGCGTTATAAACAACAACAAAAAACAACAAAAAAACTTTATGCATATCTTATTTATATGTACATTTTTATCAACATTCATGAATTCATGAATTCTTCGCAGTTGGAAAATTCATTTCATTTATTTCACAGTTTATTCATCACTTGCAGATGCACCAAATAGAAACAAAACTGCAAAATGGTTTTATTAAATTTAATAAATAAAACAACGCATGTGGTAAATAATTAAATTAGTTCGGTCAAATAATGCATAACTTAACTTTAACCATAAACAAGTATCAAGACCCAAAAATATTTTTGTTCTTTCTCGTTTTTGAGTTGAATTTTAATAAATTGATAAATTCAGGTTAAAGCATTTAAGAATTGAAAGCTTTTGCTGGTCATAATTATATACAGCAACACCGATTATCTATCATTATATATGTATGTGTGTACAATGTTTTAGTTAAATTCCTGGATATCAGATAACTAACTTTTAACACCGCATATTTGATATTTGCATATCAAGATGCAACATTCTCAAAGGTTTGGTATAATAATACCATAAAACTTTTGTAAAAGGCGTTTCTTTTCGATGCAAAAACAACAACAACAACAAAAAATACAAAGCATTTAAGCCTTGGGGCAAGTTGTTTTGGGGTACTAAATGCGTGCATATCCTGTTTCACCGAGTTGTTGGGGGTGTAGGGGAGTTTTCTTAGGTGTAAAAATGGGTGTGGCATTGGCATGCGAAAAACTTTATTTGCAAGCGGCATGCAACATGACTCAAAAGCATACTTTCCAACATTTTTTAACGCTTCGGCGTCAAAAAATGCGCCATTTGCGACACTCATTTAATGCACACAACAACAACAACAACAACAGCAACAACAATAACATTAACATGAACAACGCAAACAAAAGCAACAACAACAACAACAACAACAAATTGAATTCAATTTTTACGTTTTTATGTTTTTCGCTTAATGCGTTTGGTGTTGGAAATTGTTCGCTATTAACTTTGCTTCGTCTTCTTCTTCTTCGTCTTCGTCTTCTTCGTCTTCATGTTGTAGTTCAGCGTGACATAAAATAACAGCAACAGCAACATCAAGAAACTCATTTGGTTTGCACACTTCACACGGATGGGAGAACCGTTAAAGCAGACAGAGAGAGAGAGAGAGAGAAAGGGAGAGTAACAGAGGTAGAGGAGCTCCCTCGGCATTTGGCTTGCAATTTTCAGCAACGACCGTTGCCGTTGCAGTCTATGTCAAGGATCTAGCTGTTCCAATTTTTTGTGTGTTCTCTCTCTCTATCTCTATCTCTCCCTCTTTCTCTCTGTCTTTCTGCCCCTTAACCACTCAACCTGTTTCTCTACCAGCGTTGTACTCGTTTGCATTTAAAGTAAAAGTCGCCACATTCATTTTGCTGTTTGTTGTAGCAAATAGAGAGAGAGAAAACCAACAACATTAACATACAGCAGCTGAGCACTAAAATTTAACAGTGCCGCCCACAGTCGCGTCTGGCAATATTATATACGGTAACCCATGCTCCCGCCAACTATTATTTTATTTTTACACACACAGGAAAAACAAAAACAAAATAAGCAAATAACTGTAATTGAAAATAAAACGGAAAACATTTCGGCTTCAATGTCATGGTTTTTTTCTGTCCATCTTTCTTTAAATTATAATATCAGCGTAGCTTTAATATCATTTCAACTCATTGTTAACAATATTGAAGAAGCTCCAAGAAAATTTCGTAGGAATATCAAATAGCATAGTTAACTTTTAAGAAATTTATTTCCTTGCATTGTATATACCAAATATTTATCGAGAAATATGCCAAAGTAAAGATTAAACAGTTAAGATTTCTAATGCCATAAGCATTAATTTATTTTGTGAGTGTAGAACTTGTGGTATTACTGGCAGCACTCACATTGCCACATTGGGGCATAAATATGCATAAAAATGTCGCCTCATTCAAACTTTTATTGCATTTTACTGTTGGGGTCACTGCCTGTATGTTTCTTTTTGCTCTCTCTCTCTCTATCTCTCATTCTCATTCTTATTCCCATTCTCATTCTCTTGCCTTTCCCCAGAGTGTGTAATATTTGCATCACCCTTGTGCACTGCCACTCTATATATATATATATATATATGTATTTATGTATGTGTGTGTATATGAACTATATTTTTATTGTTCCTTCCTTTGAGGCAACAGCAACAGTCGCAACCCTTTTCGGTATGCGTACGATGGCCATTTTGCTAATGTTCTATTTAGTTATACAATTTGTGAGCGCATTGCATTTGCCAGAGACGATAGCATCGGCACAATATTATGATATCAGGGCATATTATGCATAGGAAATGAAGATATAACCACTCAAGGTATTGTCATTTAAAGCGCCACTTGCAGCACAACTTACACAACCACACACACATGGGAAGAGCTTGAAACTGCTATTGGAGTTGCAGTTGAAAATGATTGGGAGTGAGACGCCTCTAGCGTTGCATGACAAACGTGGCCACAGACAGGCCACACATAAGAAAAGTAGCTGCTACACTCAAAACAATTATATTCTCAAAAGCAAAATATAAAAGTCTGCTTTAGCTTTTTTTTCTCTTTCATAATTCTCACAAAACTCAAACGAATTTCAAACGCAATACCTTATAAGTCATAGCTTAAATAAATTCTGTCCAATAGCTCCCTCAAAACACAACCGATTATCAAATGCAATACCTAATAAGCCATGGCTTGTCATTTAGATTAATACTGCATTTTGGGTTTATAACATAACTTTCACTCGAAATTCATTCTTATCTACAAAAAAATCAACTTGTAGTTGAGTCAGAACTTTTCGAAGTCATAGTACTCTCAAAACAAATGCAATACCTTCTAAGTCATGGCTTGACATCGAAATTGAAAACTGCATTTTTAAATAAAGATCCATTTGATATTCATAACAATCCCTGTTTACAAAAATTGGATATATAAATAAATAATAAATATATTTTTGGGCTTTAAGTCATTAATTGTGGGACTTATAGTATACAATTGTGCAAACGACATATGTATGCTAATATTTTTCGCCAAGTGTAAACATACTTGCTGGTGAATGCAAACCATATGGCAAAGAGTATAGTGCTATGCTGAAGAGACAGCTTGGGCAGAAGGGAGGTATACACAGGCACCAAACAACTACTGAAGCACCTTTGCATGCCAACAAAACATTTTAGCTGGCAATACTAAAAGTAAAAAGGCTTTGGGGGAGGGGGGGAGGGGGGGGTGGCAAAAACTTTGAAGTGCCAACAAATGCAACGCTGCTTTTGGCTCAAGTGCATTAGTTTGTAGTTTACTTTTGCAGTTTATGAACTGCCTCAGGTTGGGGTAATGTGCATTATTTTCGGTCGCTGCCAGTGTGACCAAGCCATAAATAGTACTTGCTAGACTGACTACAAATAGTACTACTACTGCAAATACAAATATCGATTTTACCGAAAAACGTCAAGACAATAACTTAAGTTTGCCAACAAGGGAGAGCAAGAATGGAGAATAATGGAACAATCTGAAGCAAGCCTTTGGTGAATAGATAGTTTGTCTACTAGTTTATATATATATATACATATATGTACGTACAGTTCCCAGTTCGATTATTACCATAACAGCAATCTTGGCTAAGAGACGTTTCTATTAACCTGTGCGAAAATGTGCAAACAAAAGTTAAGAGAGGACGGATGATTGCATTTGAAATGTTTATCGGTTGCACATTTTGGCATTTTGACTGCTAAACTTATAAATCCGAATATGATATGTGTTCAAATCAAAGTACAAAGCATCTTAAATCATATTTCATATTCGGTTAGTTTGATATAAATAACTTTATTTCTATTTCTAGCATTTTCATACCTGGTATTGAGTAATCCGAGATGTTAAAATGAATAATATTTGAATCCAATATTTTGTATGCTTTAACAGTAATACGTCGACACCTTAAGTTAACAATGATAACAATGTTGATTATTCTATATCATAGTAATTCTTGATTTAATATGTGCGCTTTTCAAGTTAATCATAATCATATTTATATCGAAAATACTATTTGTTTGGATTCGCCATGAATATGCTTATTTGTACTACGTTTTTCTCTGGGTGTAATGTACACATTGATGTTTGTGTTTTCAACTATTTTTGTATTGTTGCTTTGTTGTTGTTGTTGTTTTTTTTTTTGGGCAATTGTTATTATACATTTCAATATGTACATACTATATGTATAGCACTGTTGTTGTTGTTGTAGTTGTTGGCTTTTGTCGGTTATTGCCATTGTTACCGGAATTCCTTAAACGTTTTGCATATTTCATAAACCGAAAAGTGTTCGCTTAGAGCAAAACACACACACACACACACACAAACAACTAACAAAAACAATTGTCATTGTCATATTCATTGTATGTGCAGAGTACCCAAATCTTAATCCTTTATCCCTGTGGCTAGCCGTCTGTCTGCCCATCTGTCCCTCTGTCCATCGTTTTGCCCATATTATTTTGCATCACAAAATATTCATAACAATAATTTGGTTTTAATTAAAATTGTGCCGGCTTTTTGTTATTTATTTATTTGGGTCAACGCAATTGACAATTTTACAGTTTTGAGGTTAGCTTAAGGCAAAGACTTGCCAACATTGCCTTTTGTTTAACCACACACACACACAAAGAGACAGCTAACATTCAACACGCATACATAACTCATTTATAAGTAAACAACTATCGTATACATGACTGTGTCTGTGTGTGTGTGTGTGTGGGTGTGTGTTTGTGGGTGTGTGTGTGGGTGTGGGTGTTTGTATGGAATAGGGCTCATAACAATTTAATTACTTTTACTGTTCCTGGCTATCAACTGTGCCCGCCTCTTCGAGGTAAAGCATTAATAACTGCAAATACTTATGTGCCCCTTTTGGGTTGATGACACACAGACCCTGCAACATTTGTGCCCCAGTTAATCTAGTTTAACTAGTAAACAGTGTGACAAAGCTGCTTAAACAAGGGTTGCCAACGACAGTATCATACTTATTGCAACTAGACGCTAGACGCGTTTTAGCTGCAATTAAAGTCTTTAAAATGAGTAAAAATCTGGTTTTAAGTTAAATAAGTTAAATCTTGCAACCTTTTTGCCTAATAATCTTTGAAGGTGTGATAACAAACAATTGTTTAAGTTTTGCATTTGGTCAGTTCCCTTTTGTAACCCTTTCGTACAGATTAATGTCTTAGTGCGGCGGGTGCCAGAAGGACTGATCGAGCGAAAAGCGCTTGAGAATTACCGACGCCGTCGAAGCGGAAGTGAAAAATAACACTTTGTGTGCCAAAGTGGCGAATTTAATATTTCCGGTCCACTGCCCACGCCCAGCGTTGGTCACATCGCCGCTGAACAGCCCAAGGGCCACCAACCGACTAACCAACCAACCAACCAACCGACCGACCGAACATTGGCGGCCATCAACATCATCATGGCTTTATTGTTGTTCTTGGCGGTGTTATTGTTGTTGTTGTTGTTGCTGGCCCAACTGACCTCCTTCCCAGTAAGAATACCCGGCTTTATATGCATACTTTTACCCTTTTCCCATTGGAAGCACAAGCTTCCGGCTGGGTTCAATGTTAGCTCCTTGTTTATCATGACACTTGATCATTTAATATTATATACACAAACAGTTTGATATAACAATTTAGAATTGATTTCAAGTGCAGCAGCTATTTGCTTCTTCTTCTTCATAAGGTTTTCATTTTATTCATAGTGTATATTAAGTTTTTTTTTTTTTTTTGACAATTCTTCTTTAAGCTACGATTCTCGAACACAAACCTTACTTGAAGCCCTTACTTTGCATTTAAATGTACAAAAGCTTATAATGTCAAAATAAATATTTATCCAAATGTAAATTTCTAAACAATCTAACATTCCAACAATCTAGCCATAAATAAAAAAGAAAAAAATGAACTAACTTCCAGTGAAGCGATTTTAAAACAATCAAAAAAAGAGCATTCAAGCAGCGTTGTTTTTGTTTTCTTTTGGTATTGCTCTGCACGGTTGCTGTTTTTGTTGTTGTTGTTGCTTTGGTAATTGTTGGTTATCCTTTGGCAACAGCAAGGGCAACGGCAACGGCAGCGACTGAACGCTGAACGCTCGCCGCGTTTTACATTTTGCGGCCGAGTGCATTGAAATTTGGCCGTGTGCTGACCCTAAATCACTCGCTTCTGTTGTTGTTATTGCCCGGACGGTGGGTCGCTTGCTCACTTGGTCTATTGTTGTTGTTTTTTCTGTTCTGGTCGGTTGGTCAGTCTCATGGTTTGTCGGTGTGTGTGTGTGTGTGTGTGTTGGTCGTTTGACTGAGACTGCAACAGTTGCCCCATGGCAGCTGCAGCCATAGATTATTAACACCACAGCACAGGAACACTGAACATACACACACACACACACGCGCGCTGACAAAGGACAAACACAAACACACACAAACACACACACACGCACATACACACACATAACTGACCAGTGAGCACAGCGATGGTAAGGGATGGGATGGGGAGGAGTATGCAGGTTGATGGCGTCGCGTAGTGTGCCGTGATTTACACGGTGCAGAGTGTGTGTCCTCGTCGGCGGCGTCGTCCTCGTTCAATGACACACGAGGGGCTCACGATCCGCATCGCTGGAGCCTAGCCGTTTGCTAAAATTGAGGCTTTAAGCCATGGCCAAAATGTATTTCATCAATTGCTGGCAATTAAAACGCAGAATGCAGCAATTTCCAATAATGCGATGCAGCCGGCGAACGTGGCAACTAGCCAATTTATTTGCAACCACCCCCCACCCAATACACCACCACCTTCTCATACTCCGTCCCCTTCATTGCCCAACAGCCATTCACTAAACGCAAAATAGTGGCCAAAAATTGTTGTTTGCCAGCGTAATGCTAATTTTTGCGCCGTCTGGCAAACAAAGAGCAGCAGCAACACCAACAACAACAACAACAACAATAAGGCAATAATCGTTTTGGCAACAAACTGAACAATTCAAATACCCTAAAAAGGTAGTTCTATTACTTTGTTTTTACTTATTTTTATTAAATATGTTAACATATATTCAATGATAATAAGTTAAAATATAATCATTACAGTTAATTTGATCCATGCTTAAACCTTAAAATATACCAAACTGTTTATAGAACTACTATTAACATAAAGATTCATTTTTGCTGCATTTTATACGCCATAGTTTTGTTATTGGGTATCACGAGTTAAACGTAGCTAGCGAAAACGCGTGATTTCATTTTGAATGCGACACAAACAAAATTTCAAATAAATGCGACAAATGTTGCGCACTGCAGAGCGAAACACACACACACACACACACACGCACACACATACTAAGCCACTGCTGACTTGGCTAGTTGATACAGAACTGAAGAAGAACGCGAACAATACTGTGGCAGGCAATTTGACATTTAATTTAAGCGCAATTGGTCAATGTTTCCCCGAAAATGGCCCCCGAAAACTTTCATAACAACAACAAATTAACCGCAACAGACGCAAAGGAGCAACAGAAGTCGTAGAAGAAGAAGCAGAAGCAGCCGACACAGCCTTCCATTCTCTCTCTCTCTCTCTCATGTTTTCAAACACTTCGCTGACAACAAAAGACGTCTCAGTCATAAAATGGCAGCATCAAAAGACGCTTTTAAAGCGAAGACGCATCGTCTACTTTAGACGGTTTTTAGTGTGCCGCAAGTGCAGCTAAACTTTGCGGTGTCGCGATGTTGCTAATGGCACTGCCACACAGCATACTAAAGCACACACACACACACACACACACACACACACGCACGCACACGCTGAGAAAAATCGGGAAAGTGAGCTATCCGTTCGTTATACATGTACAAGAAAATTTCTTATTCGAGCCTTTTTAGTGCCAAAATAAGCTTGATTTAGTTAAAGTTTACCCTTTTCTTTTATTAATCCAAACCCTAACTTGATTTTATGATTTTATTCCTCATTTCGATTTACCCAAAAGTTAAAGCCGTAAAGGCATTATGTATTTGTGATTTTTATTATATTTGATAACCTTAAGCCGATTTAACACATTTTTTTTTTTATTGAAATATTTTTACTAACTGTACGATGTTGATCAGCTTTAAAACGTTATGAAACTGACTTTGGCTGGTTTGGTTTTTAAGTTTTTTGGTTTTGTTTCTCACTGTGCACACATTGAGCACATGCTCCGCCAAAAATGGCAAACGTTGCGACCGGAAATGCTTAGCTGGGATTTCTCGCTGCGTCGACCCAAAAGGCAGGCGCTGACATTGTCATTTGTTTCCGGCTACGTGCACTTTGCACGTGCTGGGGCAGCCTTTACTTGTTGTTCTTGTTGTTGTTTTTGATGTTGCAGTTCTTTTTTGGGCACAAAACGCTTGTCACCTGCTGCTTCTGCGGCATGACTGCAACCCCAAAAACTTCAATTAAACATAATTTGTACAGTTTATAAGCGTCAGCCACAAACAAAAACAGTTCTTGTTGTTATTGTTGATGATGTTTTTGTATCTTGTCTAACTTGTCTGTCAGCAATTTGCAGTTTTCATTTGTGTAGCTGTAGTTCCCTAGCGACTCGACTCAACTCGACTTGACTCGACTCGACTCGATTCGCTTCCGTGTTTTCTAAGGAATCATTTTGAAACTCCTCTAGTTGCACGACTCCGTGTCTAATTATGCATCTAATTAGTGACTGTGGATGCTGATGCAATTCTCGCCAAATTAATTTTGCCAGCCAACGCACAAAGCCAAACCAAACTAACCAACCAACACACACAAAATTTAGAGGTGTGCATTGCATACAACTCGTTGTGTGTGTGTGTGTGTGTTTGCTTTCGTATTTAATTCACAATTTAACACGCATGCCTGCACATGAACAAAAAGCTTCATTTGAAGCGAATAAGATGTTTGGCTTACAAATCTTATTTAGTTATTAGCACTATCTGTATGTGCTCTGGCTAAATCAATTTAAATCATTGGGGTTCAGGTTCAGTTCATTATGCTAATATACGGTTAGTAAATACGTGCAACAAAAATCTCTTTAATTCGTTTCGGTTTTTAATAACTGATTATCGAAATGTGCAACGAACTAGTTTCAATTGACCATAAACTAATGCAAATAGATTGGCAATTAAATTTCGATTTAGTTTGTCAACAACAATTTAAAATGCTAAAATAGTTTAAATACTTTAAAGTTTGAAAATGTAATTACAATCCTTTTTTTTTTCTTTTGCTGTAAGTTTAAGGCATACGCAAAACTACGTCATGAAAATACAAAAGATCCTATATGTTGTGTATATAGTATAGTAGTATATAGTATATACATATATATATATATGTGTATTGAAAGTGCCCATGAGAGATGCGCTTTAGAAAAAGTTTGGACAGCGTGTGGCTGCTGCTGGACAGATCGTTACCTTTTATGGGAACGAACAAGACGACGACGACACTCAAAAGTATGCTATGGAATTTGTAGGGGTAACTTTTGGTGTTTTGCCATGACTTTGTTGCCTTATGTTGCCGTTACTGGCCAAACTTTAAATAGTTCGTCCACTAACTACTACAACGAGGGGCCCATAAGAGTGTTCAGTTTCAAACTATTTTCAAGCTGGTGAGCTCCGCATCGGGCATCTTTGATGTTCTGATGGCCCAAAAAGTGTTCGCCTCAAACCCAGTTTTTGGTAAGCATGGAATCAGGTCGGTATCCTTAACGTTTACTCCCTTACCACCTTACCCGTTTGACACATCTCGCCATACGACATTATCAAAATGCACGTTATTAGGTATTATGTTGTTGTTGTTGTTATTAGTGTTGTTGTTGTTTTTTTTGTCTGCTGCCTTCATCTATTTGCTTCTCTTTTTTTATTGTTATGGGGCAATGTTATGGTTGTTGTTCGTGCTGCTGCAGTATCAACGGTTTAAAAAGCTTACAAAATATTTGTAATTTTGTCACGTTTTAACTTTGGCGACGTCACTTAAAATAACATTTAAAAACAGGGAAAAAGAAAGAAGAATAGATATACGAAACGAGAGCAAAAACAAAAAGAACACAATGAGAAGCACGTGAATAAAAAAAATAAAAAATGAAATGAAAAAAAAACGAATAAAGCTAAAACGTAAAACCGGAAATAATGTTTGTCTGCGATTTTGCTTTGTCTTGCTTGTTGCTTTGTCTCTTTTCTCGTTACACAAAAATCAAAAGTAAATGGATGGATGGCCTGTCAGTGGGATTGTTCTTGTTGATATATTTTTGTTATCCTGCCTTTGTGTGTGTGTGTGTGCGTGTGTGTCTGTTCGTGTTCCTGTCTGCTCAGCATCTCACGTGCTGCGCTTTTGAGTAGGTTGGCATCCAGTTGAAGCATCGAAGCACATCACATAATGAAAATCATGTTGGCCAGGCGATTGACAAACAAAGAAAGAAATGAGTTACAGAGTGAAGGAGACAAAGGAAGCGGCACCAAAAACAAACAGTAATACAAATACAAACACACAAATACAAATACACAAATTCAAATACAAGTACAAATAACATACGTAAAGTGCTCAGCATGTGACTAGAAACGCTTATGTGATATGCAAAGCAGCTCACAAACAAGGAAAAAAGGAAAAGTATATTCTCTAGAGTTAAGAAAATCGATGGGAGAAAGATTGAGTATTGAACTGAAATTAAATCGTTTAAAAAGTTTTATCTGTCAGACAATTTATATAAAATACATTTCTTGAACGTCCAAATGTTTCTGCTCTCTTTTTGTTTATGCTGGGAGTTTTTTGTTATTTTTATTTTTATTTTTTTAAACTTTCCCTCTAATCTAATCTGCCACGCTTTACCCCTTGCTGCCTGCCCAGCACTTAGCATTTGGTTGAATCCTGTATCTGAAGCAAGTGGACACTATCCATTTACAAACAAAAAAAAAAAAAAGGTTGGAGAATAAACGAAAAAACCGAAAGGAAGAAAAACTAACTAAATATGCTTGCCCGTAAAGCTTTGCACAAATTTGTCATATATTTTTCGTACTGGCAACAACAATTTGCCAAGCGAACGCCCAACTAATCCTCAATGCTCTTAACAACAACAAGAACAACTGTCCGGCGTCCCAGGCCGTTTAAAAAAATAAAAAAAACCAAACCGAAAGAGGGAGGAAACCAGAGAACTGGGAGAAAGCAGCTTATTTTGCAAGTATTACATATACGGCTCGTACATAAATCAATGTTTGTGCACAGCAACAACAGCAGCAGCAATAGCTGCGCCAATCGAAAGAAAGAATGAAAGCATGCCGACGAAAAAAAAAAAAACCAAACCAAAAAAACGTGGTTCTCTTCGCTCCTAAGTATGCTATGAATAGATGGCAGCCCATAGAGTTTCCCATTACCAAATATAACTACCATAAAATCACTGATACTGTCAATGGTGCAACACCAAAATAGCAAGCAAGCAGGCAGGCAAACAAGCAACTGCCAACTGCCAACTGCCAACACCCAACTGGCAAGTGGCAAGTAGCAAGTAGCATGCAACTGCCTTGCATTTAAAGTTTCCACTTACTTGCCTTGTCGCCCCTTTCGGGTGGTTTTTCCGATTCTTGCGCTCTGTTTTGTACATTGCCGTCATGAATTTCCATTACTCAGTCAGTGGATCAACGCACCATAGGATTAAATCACACTTTCTGTCTCTGTTTCCTAAAATGACAATTGAAATGCAGCATAGTTGCTAATGTTGTAAGAAATCATAATGCTTACCATATCTTTTGTTCTTTAGATGGCCTACATTGTGTTGATTAAAAAAAACGAACAATGAGAATGTAAACTGAAAACTAAAACTTGAAAGTTAGAGCAAAGGTTTTGGAAATGAGTACGCAGTGTTACTAGTTGCATGCCTCAACAATTTCCTAGCAATTTTCGTTGTCATATAAAATATAAACACTTTAAGTAGCTTGGACAAATAAATTTGATTTAAATCCATCAGCAAATGAGTTTCACTCAGAGTAAAAATTATATTTAAATTTTTAATTTGATTTTCACTTGAAAAGGACAAATATTTGATTGAAATGCGACACAGAACAATGAAAAATATTACTTTTATTTCCTCTTCTACTGCTTAAAATGCATTCACTTTCCATGGTGCCGTGTCGCATTGGAAAAGCGCCACACAAATGTGAGATACGAAGCGCCATAACGCGGCGAGTTTCGAGATTCATCAATGAATTTATCAGTTTTTATAGCCAATTTATTATTTATTGATGGCTGCCCGCCGCATGGCCTCATGGCCGTATAGCCGTATGCTAACGTCTGCATAAGGTCTATCCATCTCTCTAGCCATATCCTTTTGGCAGCCACTGTGCGAGTGCAGGCAAAGAGTTAGATTTGCTTGGCAAGCAGATTTCGAACGTTCTGCTCGTTTATGCCACTTTTCGTTTCCTTTTTTTTTCCGTTTTTTTGAGTACGATGTTCCCAACAAAGCAAAAATATAACACGCAGGACATAGTCACATATATGTGTGTGTGTGTGTGTGTGCGGTCATTGTATGTGAAGCAAAAGAAAAAGTCCAAGAAAAGAGAAGTTTGAGTGGTGAGAAAAAAGTTGAAATCGCACTTTCGCCTCCCCGAAAGTTATGTGAAAATAATGAAGCCACAAAATGATCCGACCTACCGCACCACAAATTATTGCAGTTGTCGTTTACCCCTTGCCGATATCACGTATACGCCACTTGGACAGTTGCCAGTTTTTATACTTTGAGAAAATTCGTGAATTATTTAAACTTGTCAGCACATAAATAAAAGGATATATATATTTATTTTAGTTTAATTATCGATTGAAAGCTATGGAAACGACATGGATTTTTCTCCAAGTGTAGTTCAAATGGCATATGTGTTTGTCAGCCAGATTTGGGTATGCCAACAACTGTTGTATGGTTGAAATTTTTAGTCGAGCCCATAGCATGTTAAAGCCGTGTTCTTGGCTTCTGGGCGTATGGGCGTGCAACATACATATTAATTATGTATAATGGCGCATTGATTATTGAAATGCATAAAATGGCCCATGAATAATGTATTCGTTGCTCGAGTCACTAAATCACAAATGACAAATGTTGCCACAACACAACGAAAAGTATTTAAAGTCATAAATTACACAAGAAGCAACTTAAAAACAAAAAAAAAATAAATAAATAAAAAAATTATATACAAACAGAATACAAACAACAAAAATGTAAATCACAAGTGTTTTAAGGCTATACATATATTTACATACACGCACACAAACACACACACACACACACACGACAACGCACACATACACAAACAGATACATAATAAAATATTACAAAATGAATAAATGGTTAAATATTTTTAAATATTTTATGCATTTCAACCCGATGGGGCCATAAAAGTACAACCAACAATAATAATAATAACAACAACAACAACAGCAACATGAACAACACGAAATACATCTGCAAAATCACTTGATAATAAAATAAAATAAATGAAAAGCAAAAACAAAAAAAAACAAAAAATTGGAATAAAAAAAAGAAGAAGCAGCAACAAAGTTAAATTAATAAAAATTAATATTGAAAATTAAAGTACACGCAGCAAAACCAATGGCAACAACAAGTCAAATAAACAAGCAACAGTACACACACACACACACACACACACAGACACAACGACATCATAAAATGAAAAACGAAGTTAAATAAATAAATGCAATACCAAAAAGACATAAAGTGTTGCTGACCTGATGGGTTTGTCGGCATTGCTCGCCGTTCATTATACAACTGGAAAGAGATAGAAACAGAGAGAGAAATAGAGAGAGAGAGAGAGAGAGAGAGAGTTCAGGTGTTTCTCTACCCTGGTGTTAATGTTTTTTCGCTTAGCGTTAGCTTTTCGTATCCTGCGTATACTTAATAATGTGCATATATATATTTGTTTTAAAAAATTCCCAACATCCTTTGAGTATTATACAATAAGTATCTGTAAAGTCGTGTCGGTGATTTTGCGCCTGTCAGCAGTCATCCATGGACTAAATTGTTGTAAGCCTTTCACACAAATAGTTGCAATAAAAACTATGAGTGCAACAGACGCCAGACAACTGGCATAATTGCATGCTCACACATCAGACAGGGTGGGACACAGTGCCAGTTTCGATGGCGATGGCGATGGCAATGGCAATAGCGATGGCGATGACGATGACGATGGAAGGGATGTGCCAGTCTGGGCAAACGATGGAATGGCACGGTGCCACTTCGTCCGGGGACTCATTAGTATGCACACAGGCGGCCTATTATTATTAGCGCTGACGCGGGCGTCGACCGAATTGCCAACTGGGCAGCCGCACGATGGGCAACCGATACCTTTTTAGTGCGTAAAAAAACAAAAACAATTTTCTTTACAACTTATATATGTTTTCTCTAATCAAAACTATTGATAAAAGTTTATTTGGAAGCATTTTGCTCTAAGCTTAATAAACTTAACATATTCGACTTTGATAAGAGCCCTAACTTTTCCTAAGGTTAGTTGAGGATTATCATTAATGCTTTGATGATTCGTTTTAATCGAATACAAGCATTTGAAATTGTTAATGTTATTTCTACGGAAACGCTCTTAAAACAGAGAAATTCAAAAACTTTGGCGTAAAAATTTGACCTTTTTTCTATAGTCCTTGGCAGACGGGTCAAATTCATCGTAAGGGCCAAATACACACACACACACACACACACTGCTCGGCATGGTTTTTTTTTGGTTTTTTTGTTCACTGCATTTTTTAAGCGTGATGCAAAATTTTTTTAATGTATATTTGATGGCTTTCGGGTTCGATGAGCGGAACCAAGCAGAACGAAAAGTTGGCCTAGGGCCTTCGGTTTGGTTTGGTTTGGTTTGGTTTGGGAGTGCGGGAAAAATTCCATTGCATAGTTCAAAAGGCCTTCGGCACTTATTAATAACAATGCTGGCAGACACAGGCAGAGTGCTGTAAGCTATATGTGGCACGTTGCACATTGCACGTTGCACGTTGACCCGTTGGCCCATTTGGTCGTCGTTGCATGTGGCGCAATGCGCGTACTCAAAAGAGCCTATAATTAATGACAAAAAGCAATTTAAATGCAAATAATACACATGAGTAGCCAATTTGCTTGCCACCTGACACACACACACACACACACACACACACAAACACTAGTATCTTGCTAATTATAGATGTGCTAGTGTGGGCAAGTGTGTGCGAGTGTGTGTGAGTGTGTGTGCGAGTGTGTGTGCTGCAATTGCATCTGCATCTTTTACGGCTTTGCAAGTGCTAAACAATTGCGGCTTAATTTATTTGTCAACGCTAACAAAACTGCAGCCATTGGAGTGAATGAGACAGATCGTGATGACAAGAAAGGAAGGGAAAGGGGAAGGGGGAAGGAGTCAGGGGTAAGGGGTAAGAAAGTAAAGTCGCGATTTTGTTACGTGCTGCTGCTGCTGCTGCTGGTGCTGCATCCCAGCTGGGGAAGTGACTCCATAAACACGTCTAACAACGACAACGACAACAACAACAACAAGAACAGCAACACGAACAGGAACAGGAAACAACAGCAAAAACAACAACAGAAATGTTATGTGACACACGGGAGAAATTAATGCTGCCAAAATGCGCCGGCTGCTCTCATTTTTGCTCTGTCGCTGCGGCACGTTCCCCAAACAGCCACAACAACAATCACACTGACAACAACAACAAGGAGCCCATGCACAAAACGTGTTAAAAAAAAAAAATTCGAATTTGTTGCCGAGATTTAGCCACAAACTTGCCAACTTTAATGCGAACGAAACATGTTGTCTGTCTGCGGCAAAGACAACTTTCTCCCCTCTTACCACCACATCCCCCCCACCTTTACTTTGCCTCTCCTTGGTGTGTAGTCTATTCGTTTTTTTTTTAATTTAAAGGGATCAGCAGCTCGAGTCCCTTTTCACAATAGTAATCATAATAGCAATATGTAAGCCATGGCAAAAACCAAGTGCGGTCAATGTCATTGCAAGGTTCTTGGCCTCAAGCGTGGCATTAAAACGTATAACACTTACATACAATATATATGTAGGATGTACTACTAGAAACAAGCAGACATGTTTATTAAACTTCTTATTGCAAGCGAAAAATGAACCTTCAATGTTTTTTTTTAATTATGAATCTGACTTTAAGTTTGCATATCAATTTTTTGAATGTAACTTAAATAGTTTTACTGTTCAAAACACAAATCATGTTCAAAACAATTATAACAAAAATAGTCAAATTGCTAAATAGTTTTACTTGTTCATTCGATATAAAATATGAAAAAATATACACCAAATATATGTAAACTAAAGTCAAGAGATATAAAAAGGATCAAACAAAATATTGACTTTACTCGAATATGCGTAAAGCGTTTATCTATGAAATATGTTTTATATTTATGCTCAGCTTTAGGTATATTAAAGGGTATCATGGAATATTGTGTGCCAGTTTGCGATAGCCAAGAGAGCATCATTGTTAGCCGTTGTTTATTATTGTGGCCGAAAGCTTAAAGTTGGCACAGCAGCGCCTATAGAAAAGCTTTTGTAATAATCACTGGGCGTTCGAGGGTTTATTATGTTCGATGCTTGTTTTTGTCTCTATTGTGTTGCATTTGTTATTGTTGTTGTTGTTGTTACTTGAAAATAATGCACAATGTGAGTGTCCGCCGCAGGCATCCAAAGTCGTTGCAAAAAGGATGCATATTGAATATGTATAAGCAACAGCCTTAAAGCGAAAGCTAGTTCGCTGCCTTAACTTTAAGCTACATGCTTAAGAGTGTCTTGGATGATTTAGGGTCAAGGTGGAGGGGCAGGGGAAGGAAAGTTTGTTACTATGTTGACCTTACAACATCTATTGTACTTTCTAATGAACATAGAAAAGCATCTTGCGATGCCACTGTTGCATCTTTGGCTTTATGCCTCGAGTAAGCTCTTTAAATATACCAAAATATAGTTTATTAAAAAGAAGCTCTCATTGAATATAAAGTATTACATTTTAAGTGATTTGTTTAGAGTTGATTGAAAAGCACTTGAAAAAGTTCAAGCTTAAGCAATTTGTTAAGTTCCGTATTAGTTTTTCTGGTCGATTGGAACTAAGCAGTTGATTGGTTTTCTGTGCGCGAGACTTGATGATTGGCATTCGCAATACGATTACAAATATATATATATATATATTTGTCAATTGGACAAACCTAGGGAGTAGCTTCCACATCCGCTTGTCGCCTAGCAACTGCTGCTGTGCAATTTGATTTGTGCATATTTCTTATCAAATGACTTTCGCTCTTAACTTAATTCTTCGAATTTCTCAATCTTATTATTTGCAGGCGTGCGACCTGGTGAGGGCGCTGGCAGCAGCTCGATAGCCGCATCGAATGTGCCATGCCCACCGGAAATGTTTCGCTGCAACAACGGTAAATGCATAACATCGCATTGGGTATGCAATTACCAGAAGGACTGTGACGATGGCGAGGATGAGATGCAGTCGTGTCGTAAGTGTTTTTTTGTTTTTTTTTTTTCGCCCATTCCATTTCCCCAAAACCAACCACACGTTAATACAAAATGCTTGCAACTTTGCAGCGCCACCCGAATGCGAGACACCTCAGCTGAACTGCGGTCAATATGTCTTCAATAAGACGTACTGCATCCCACCGCACTATCGCTGCGACATGATCGAGGATTGTGAGGACAAATCAGACGAAGCGCAGTGCAGTAAGTACATTTTGACATTTCTCAACATTTTTACACTTGCCAAAAACTTTCTTAAACCATTTCAAAATACTTTCTATTCATGAAATGAAAAAATCTTCATGCTCTTCCCAAACTTAAATACCTTGAATAAAATTGTATCTTGAGCTTACTTACTTATAGTTTTTTTTTAAAGTGTATCTCACTCGGTTTGCAGTTACCGCCCAGCCCCCGTGTTTATTCGTTGACTCAGCAAATATCTTGTGAACATATATTGCAGTGTATCAGCTTTAGCATTTGCCACACCTACGACGAGTACATTCAATTCAAACTGCTTACCAACCTACCGCCCCTCCTTCCCCAAGCCGCAGTCCTTTCAACACCACTAAATTCTCAGTTCATTGTGAGTTTGGTTTTGGTTCAGCAATGTTTTTTTATACCCTGATCCCATTAAAAATGGTTAAAAAGGGTATAATAGTTTTATGCAAAAGTATGTAACGGGCAGAAGGAAGCATCTCTGACCTTATAAAGTATATATATTC